>JBAMNC010001622.1:0-600000 GCA_037902135.1 Cetoscarus ocellatus | reverse complement strand
GCCAGGAAACAAAGACGAGAGCAGAGAGGAGGAGGTGCAGGAGTTTCTCTCTCTCGCAGCTTCAGAGGCTCTCGCTGGTGTTTTTGTGATTGGTGGATCGATATGGAGTCTGTTAGTAAGCTGCCATCCCTGAGGCACTTTCCCACAAACAGGCTTAACACCGTGCTCTGCTGACCCCCCCTCTTCCTCTGCTGCCTACACCCTCACTTCCTTTGTCTCCCTTTGTGTTTCCTACCTCATCTCCTGTGCTGTCTCCTTCTCTTCCTGAACTCCTCTCTCCTTTCTGTCTCAAACCGTTCTTCTGGTTTTCCTTTATTTCATCAAGCTGCATCAACACGAGCTCGGTGATTATGGCAGAGCCCAAACCAGCATTATTTTACATAAACTGATAATGATAATTTAATAATAGAATATATTATTGTAGCAAAAAATAATAATGCAGAATGTTTATGTTGGTATCTGTGAATAAATTAATCATGTTTTCATGTCTGAGGGGGTGAACTCCTGTGGCCAAAATCTAACAATTAACTATAAAACATTTAGAACATTGGAAATGAACAATTTTGTTCTGCCTACAGAAAAACTATCCTCAGTTTCCCACCTCTAACCTTTTGATTCATGATGGGAGGATTTATTTACTGTTAATATTTACTAACTGTGGTTGTTGTGGGTTGATGGATGATAGGTAAGTAAGTAGGTGGATGGATGGATAAACTGGTATGTAGGTAGGTGGATGGTAGAATGGATGGATGATAGACAAGTAGGTAGGTGGATAGATAGATAGGTAGGTAGGTGGATGGATAAATTGATGAATAGATAAATAGATAGATAGGACAGACAGACAGATAGAAAGGTAGGTCGATAGGTAGATGGATGGATGGACAGGTGATAGTTAAGTATGTAGGTGGATGGATTTTTTAGGCCTGACCAATAGACCTGCCTCAGCTAAAATCTTGAAATCTTGAATCCTATTCTAGATTTTATTGAAGCAGATTAAGCTAACACAGCAGTGATGTGATGTCTCCTCGTTCTGTAGCCAGTATCTTCATCCTTCACCAAAGTTCACCTGGACACAGTAATGTAGTGACCGTAAAGATGTCTCAGCCTCCATAAGACAGTTTGACCTATGACGTTTGACACAGTCGAGTCTCAAGAGACCAAGAAGCACCCCCCCCCCCCCCCCCCCCACACACACACACACACACACACCAGGACAGTATGTGCTCGTGTGCACATACATGGCACATATTCACACATACATGTTCATCCCAGCATGTTTCACCACACAGTGAGTCAGAGATCTCAGGGCTGAGTGCTTCAGAGTGAATTAACCCAGAAATGCCAGGAGTGGTTTGTCCTTCAGCACGTCCCGGGTCACCGAGGGCGAGTGTTCAGTGTTTACCGTCGATCTGAGAGTGTTTCCATGCCTGAGTGTGAGGAGTGAGTCAGGGCACAAACATAAACAACATCTGCTGCCAGTTTAATGGAGATAAAGAGGCCCTTTATCTTACATAGGAGTGTTCCTTTGGGTTTAAAGGGTCAGTTCAGTGTTTTTCAAGTCCTACGAGGTACTTGATAATAGTCAGTGAAGTGGCTCCCAGCAGTACTGTGCCTTTAAAGGGATACTCCAAATTTTTTTTTTTTGTTTTCATGCCTTGCCTCTCTCCAGAGTCCATGACAAGCAGATAGACTCCATTCTTTTGACTCTGCGTGCAGTAACAAGGAAGAGACAGGCAGAGATCGCTCACTGCTAATTAGCTTAGCTCAAACACTGTGAGTCAATGGGTAGTGTTAGCCTGTCTCTGCCTACAGTCATCAGATAAACTCTTCAGCAGCTCTAAACGGTCCTGTGTGCTTGTTGTGACTCATTTTTTTAAATCACATAATGCTACGTTATCTATTTTAACACTAAGATTAGCACTTTATGTAATTTTCAAAAGAAATACTTACAAAACTAAACTGCAGGGCACATGTGCAACGTACTTGTAAGTAGCTCAACAAACCAAAGCCTCTGTTTACGAGAGGAAAAATAGATTTGCTGCGTCGTAAAATAGTGCCAAACACAGACTTCCTTGAGGAAAAAATAAAGTGCTCTGGAGTTTTTCACCCAATTGTACATTTGACCAAACATAATTTTTGGCTTGTTTTAACGTAAAAGTCACATAATTATGTGAAATAACTGCACCCACCAACAGCAGTGTACCTTACTGGTAGTGTAAGAATGTTCTTCTTAAAGGTACATGTAACAACTGGGGATTGTTATTTTTATTTTTACGAAACTTAAATTTACGGTTTTTAAAGAATAAACTAAAAATTAAGCACTTTAACTTCAGAAAAATAATAATTAGTGCAAAAATTCTCAACTTAGAGCTACTTCATAAACTTAAATTAATTTAAGGTAATTTTCTAAGAAAATTGTTCAGGTAACTCAATTCTAGTTGAACTTTTAGTTAAGGTGAATTAAACTCAATAAGAAGTCTAGTTAAGTTGCAATTTCTCTTAAATTCTTAGTTAAACAAAATTCAATTCAAATTAAATTAAAAGGATCATTAAGAGCATGGCGACAGAGAAGTGTAGCTGTTTTTCATGACAGGTCACTGTACATTTTGAAAGCCGGTTTTAAAATGTGGGTTGTTGTGCTGTTTATTGTTTTGTTGTTGTTTTTTTGTAGTTTTGTGACCTTGTATTGGCTGCTACCTTGGCCAGGACTCTCTTGTAAAAGAGATTTTTAGTCTCAATGGAATTTCCTGGTTAAACAAAGATAAAAAATAAATTTAAACAAATTTAAAAAAAAAAGTATATCATGGCTCAATGAAATAAAATGGTTTAAAGGGAAAATTATATAATAAAATAGACTAAGATTCAACTCTGGAAGCTCAAAATGAATGTGTGAAAACAGGACAGATACAAAAATGAGTTAAAAAAAATAATTATATTATCCTTCAGGTTTCAGCAAAGAAACACAATTCATACAGTCAAGTGCAGAGCTGCTGGGAGCCCTCTCAGACACTTCACTGACTGATGTCAAGAACCTGATGCAGCCCCTGAACCAACCCTTAAAGTAAAGTCTAGAATTTAATAAATCAGCTCTTCTGATCTGAACACTGTGTGCCGTCGTTGTCTCAGGTGTCGGCCCGTACAGAGAGCAGCCTCAGGAAGAGGAACCAGGCCGTTCCCCGAACCTTCAGCAAACGCAGGAGCAGGTTCTCCTCCCTCTGGGGCCTGGACACCACGTCAAAGAGGAAGACCGTCGGGCACCCTTCAATCAACCAGGTTTGTTAAATGAATAGATGTAAAAGGCTTAGTGTGTAAAATGAGTCAAGAGGTAGTGACCCAGTCAACCCCACCCGCCTTCACTGCTTACTGTTGTTTAAGTTGAGTACTCATTCTGAAAAATATCACTCCCTGAGGTCTGGACTAAACAGAAAACCAGCATTTCAGCTTCGGGAAAGGTTATGGTTCACACTATGAGCTCGCAAAGCATTCTGGGCGTGAGTCAGGAAGTCCACTTTCAGAGGTGTTTTTTTTTCTCCTTGTTATGTGAATCGGTCCCTAAAACAGAAATGTTGGTTTGCTGTGTCTGAGCAATATGCCTATTAAATTGATTAATTCAAATTATTTTTTGCAGAAGATTTAAAAACTAAAAATCATGATTTTTTTCTTGACTTACTCTTATTTTAAGCTGTTGCGATGTTTAAAAATACAAATACTGAAAATTTAGAGTTTTCATTGTGGTTGTAAAATCTTTAGAACTATTTGAGGAAATGTCAGCTTTAGAATCAGTTAATTAAACACAAAAAAAGCCAAATTTTACAAACTTCACAGTTCACCAGCTGTAAAACCTGCACGCAAACCGATTGTATATTTGTATGCTGCTCTAATCACGTCTCTGTGTGCTTGCAGGTGTTCGTTGACGGGGTTGAGCCGGTGAGGAAGCCGCTGGAGCGCATGTTTGAAGACTCGTCCAGCGAGAAATCAGTAAGTGTCAGCCATCTTTAAGAGGAACTCCACATGCTGTTCACGAAAGATATTTGAAATGCAGCAAGATTGTTCTGGAGCAGTTGCAGCTGTGAGTGCAAAGAAGTTGATGCAACTCAAAGGGATACGCCAACATTTTTGTTCTTTCCGTGTCTTCCCTCACTCCTGGGTCCATGACAGGCAGATAGACTCCATTCTTTAGACTGTGCTGCAGTAACAAGGAAGAGACGGGCAGAGCTCACCCAATGCTAATTAGCTTAGCTCAAAAACTGGGAGTCAATGGTAGTGTTAGCCTGCCTCTGACTTCAGTCATCAGATAAACTCTTCAGCAGCTCTAGAAAGTTCTGTGTGCTTGTTGTGACTCCTTTTTGACAACGCAATCATGTGATCACCAAAACTGCAATTTTATGCAGCACTTCTGACTGACCCAGGATCTGTTGTGTCAACTATTTTACACATACCATTTTACAAATTTGCAGGAAATTTGCATTTACAGAAGTGCTGGTGAGCAGGTCAACAGCACAAGGCCTCTGTTTAGGAGCAGAAGTTGGAGTATCCCTTAAATAATGAAAGCAGATTATTGATCATCAATATTAGATGATGAATAATGTATTACGTGTTTTTGATCATCGATTTCCTTACTGTTGTCTAAACTGTAAACATAATGAATATTGCACTGAAGTTTGATTTGAAGAAAATCGTGAATTGAATTGAAATCTCAATATCTGCTGGAAAATCACCTTTAGATTTTTTCCTAAAGTCGTTGAGCCCTGCTGTGGACTCTGTGCTTCTTTACAGTGCTGCAGCCAAAGCACAATACCAGGCTTTAAACAGTGAATCTTTATAATTATCATGCACCAATAATAATCTAAAGCCTGACGGGGAGCCGAAGCTGTAGCTGCAGGCAAATTCCTCGTCATTTTTTGCCTTTTTCTTCAGAGAAAATGGAAATCAGTGGAGCATCTGATGAACCTTTGTACTGCTATAATGGATTAAGGGCTTCTTTAGACCCCAAGGCTCGCCACACGGCTGAATTTTCCTCCTTTAACTGAAGCGAGGTCCTCATGGAGCTCCGGATCTCCGTCTTAGGGGGGTTATCTAAACCCAGAGTCCTTCTGCATCACTGAGCCTTTCTCTGAGGTCAGCCCGTGCTCCTGCCTCAGTGTTTTCAGACGTCTACTTCCCCTGAAGCTGGAGGAACTTTGAGGACGATGAAATTTTAATGGCTGCAGAGTCTTCTCCTGGATGAGTTAAATATATATTTATTTTTTTATCCGAGAACCAGACGGCAAACAGTTTCATTCTCCAAACATCTCAGGACCAGTCAAGGCTCTGAATTCGCCCTCCACCTCTGTGTCTTATCAAAAGCTGTTTTCAGATCAGAGCTGACAGATTCCCATTTTCTTTTCCCCAGCTCTGTCAGCATCACACCAAGTTATCGACCGGAGGGTTATTCCTGTCCGCTAATCCCACCGAGACAATGTGATTTGATATGTTTGGATCATAAGCTCTCTGATGTTTCAACAAATTACGCACTCGGGGTCAGTCCCTGCACCTTTTATGAATTTACAGGTCTGGTGAATATACACCTTTTTTTGTTTTTTTATATTTTATCTTCTGGAGTAGGAGGGTTGACATGACGATTACAGTCTACATATAGTCTGCTTTTGGTTATTAGTTCATTCATTCATTTAGGAAAGCACCCTCACTTTCACTCGTTTAAGGTGTATTGTAACCAGTGATGCCAGGACAGGTTACTCTAATATGACTACTTTTTTCAGCAATGAGTAATCTAACGCGTTACTATTTCCAAACCAGTAATCAGATTAAAGTTACTTGTTCAAGTCACTGTGCGTTACTATTTTTATCATTTCTTAGTAAAAAGACATATTTGCTTTCTTCTTGCGTCTCGAGGAGTTACGTCACGTATGCAACAAGTCATGTTTTCAGCATGAGTCTGCACGTCTGCAGCTCCGCCTCTTTCCCCTGATTGGGCCGTCCAGCGTTTAGCCAAGTGAAGCCGTAGAGGATTGGTTTGCAATATATATATATATATATATGTGTATATATATATATATATATATATATATATATATATATATATATATATATATATATATATATATATATATATATATATATATATATATGTGTATATATATATATATATATATGTATATATATATATATATATATATATACACATATATATATATATATATATATAAAATATATATTGAATGCAAATAATAATGTAACTTGTAATCTAACTTTGTTGCTTGTAAAATCAAGTAATCAGTAAAGTAACTAAGTTACTTTTTAAAGGAGTAATCAGTAATCAGATTACTTTTTCAAGGTAGCTGTGGCAACACTGATTGTGATTGATACTAATAATATGTTTGAAACACTGTTTCCCAGGAGGTTGTGAGGCCCTAAGTCGTAACAACTAAAATGATGAACTCCAGGTTTGACGTATAGAGTGAGTCAGTCTGTGGCCCCTTTACAATGACTTTGAGCTGTTGGATTTGTCAACTATGCTGTATATGTTGTATATGTCACAGCAACAATGCCCCCCCTTTTTTGTTGTTGTTTGTTCAATCTGTTTCTCTGTTGGTTTTATTTTATTCTGTTTCTCTATATATATAGATTGTTTTGTATGTGAGTGTGTACATGTTTAACTGTCTTGTAAAAAATGAATCAAAGGTCGGGGCAGTTTTCACCATCTGTTCTCCCGCGTGTCCGTTTTGACCACAATTGAGAGACAATTGGAGTTAACGATGCCGTCTTCATCCAGATCTGCTGCATGACTTTAGGTTTCCAGCGGAGCTTCATCGCAGCCTGGTGAATGATAAATTCATGAGAGCTGTGAGGAAAAATGTCCAATTACCCATGGGTTGTGCGAGGACAAGAATTGCACCTCTATTTTTTATGAGCATTGGTAAAAGGCAGAAAAGAGAGGGAGGCCTCCGTCTGAACTCTGAATATAGCAGAAAACTTGACTCCGAGGGCCCCCAGTGGCACCATGGGAGATTGATTTCCTCCACCCACGCCCCTTCTTCAGCTGGCAGGCCGCGAGATGACATTAAAGAAACGCCAGCTCGCCTCGGCCGGTTGTTTAGCTGGAAATGCTGCATCAGGAGCACCGAGCATCTCTCCACTCCAAGTGTTCACATCTGATGGCTTTAGCTGTTTGTTCAGGGGAATCCCACTGATGGCAGGCAGAGATGGGGGGGGGGAGGTAGTTAGGGCTCTGATTTGGACTCCCACCCCCCAGCAGAGGCATCCTGGATGGGCCAGGAGGGGAGCCAGATGGTGCAGAGCGGGGCTGTGGGAGTTGGGGGAGGTTCTGGATCCAGGCCCCGGGTCTGTTGTCTGTGTCTGAGCGTTTCTTTACTGCCATGTTTGCTTTTGCAGAAAGGTGGGCTTGAGTCCAGATCATGAGATGCATCAGGGTATTTTTAAACCAGATATGGGTAAGAAAATATTGATTATGATAATATAGCTTATGTACGAAGATGCATGGATGCAGAGATAATCGTAGTTGTTAAATCCTGCAGAGGCTGGGGTGCTGGTTTGGCTTCCCCGTGTCCGTGCTTCTGCCCGGGTTCAAATCCAGCCTGTGTCTGCAGAGCGTCCTCCCCTACTCTCTCTGCCCCACTTCACAAGCCTATGCACTGCCTCTCTCTCTCTCCTCTCAATAAATGCCCAAAAAAATCTTTAAAAAAAAAATCAGTGCCAGAGGGCTGCTGTATTACATACTGTCAGGCACTCTCGTTGAGGAGAAACATATTTAAATAAACAAAAAAGTGACAAAAATAGAGCTTCAAAACATCATTTTTACATCATTAATGTATTTTAACTCAAACAATTTAATGTCGCATTTAAAGCCAATTGCTTCCAGCTTCCTTATAATTCATAAAATAATAGTGTTTACCAGTTTTTAAAGCACAGATACCCTACCTCTACCATTGTTTCAAAATATGGTTTTTACATGCACTATATATTGTATTTTAATGCCTCATAAAAGATATTTAGAGACACAATTAGAGCAAAGTAAGTCAAGTAAGTACATACAAAACATGTGCTCTATAAGTTTCCTAACTTGAGCATTATGTAGTACTGGTTACTGTTGATGAATCATATTTAGCAGTTGTTAATTTTCATTCATATTTACATTTATTTATTTAATTTTTGGGAAATTATCGATGGCCCTTTTTCACAAGCCTTTCCCTCTCTCTCTCCTGGTCTTTTACATCTTGTCAGGTACTCTCACTGAGGAAAAAAATATTTATATAAACAAAAAAAAGGCAAATATAAAGCTTAAAAACATCATTATACCATCATTAACATGTTTTAACCCAAGCACAATTTAATGACACATTTAATATCAATTTAAGCTTCTTATTTATTCTTTAAATAATAGTGTTTACCAGTTTTAAAGCACAAATAAATTACCATTGTTTCCAAATATAGACTGTACATACACTATATTTTATATTTTGGTGCCTCATGAAAGATATTTAGAGACACAATTATAGCAAAGTAAGTTCTTTAATGACTCGCAAAAAATCAAAACATGTACTCACAATCTATATCTATCCTAATGTGTGCTTTATGTAGAACTAGTTACTTTTTCAGTTGTTGATTTTTCTTCATATTTACAATTTGATTTTGTTTATTTTGGGGAAATGATGGTGGGCCCCCTTTCACAAACCTTTTAACTCTCTCTCTCTCTCTCCTGTCAATAAATGACCAAAAAATAATCTTAAAAACTTCATTATCAGTTAGTTTCTGAGGCACAAGAACAAGAATAGAAATCAGAATCAGAATTTTTATTTATTGCCAAGTTTATTTACACATACATCTTTGCTGCTGCATGTTACTGTTGTTTTATGTACTTTATGTATTTTAAGATGTACACACCTGTACAAATGCATCACATCAACCTGCCGGGGACTACAGATGGAAATTGGCCCGTGGCTGTAATCTGGCACATTTACATGTCAGTGTGCATTAATATGAACTGTCCTCTGCTTAAATAAATAAATAAATAAACATACAAGGAATCTGACGTGGTGCAAAACAATCAGCATATAGTGAGAACAGAGTATAAAGACATCGGGCCCTGCTTCTGCATTTATTCTGCTCATTGATCTTCATCAGGCTCATGCAGACAGGGACCACCGGGCCAGATCGGTAACAGGCAGCAGATTGTGTGGCGTGAAAACAAAACGGGGGGAGGGGGATGTGATGGAGCGATGAACAGATAGAAGAAAAGGGGCACCAGAAGGAGAGGGCATCAGCGGGGGGAGAATAAACCAGAGATGCTGTTACCTGAAAGGAGGAGATAAGGTATCAGTGACAGACAGTGTGTGGTCGAGTCCAGAAGACGAGGGGGTCAGAGGTCAGGCGATGGGCTGATGGGCTGCAGATGATGTTTTGGACAGAGGACGCCCACAAACGCACTGTAAACACCCACACAGGAGAGGATCCTGTCAGGAGGCCCTCATCATCATAAATGAATTAGATTTTGTAATCAGATCTGCTGCTGCTTTCAGGGGCCAGCTCCCATCAGATTAGTCCAATCAGCTCAGGTTAATGTGGTTTGTGAGCGAGATGGTGAATAATCCCAAATTAAAGCCGTTATTTCATGACTTCAGTCGTCCTCCTCTCGGATAACAGAGCGCCGAGCTAAAAGGTTTTTAAGAGAACTCTGAATTTATTATGAGGTGCCGTCTGTTTCTCCACGAACACGAGGGCTGCATCAACTGTCTGTGTTTGTGTTTCAGAGAGAGAAGGAGGGCTCGGTGAACAGCCATCCTCAGCAGAGCGCAGACAGCGACATCTGGGTCCCCGATTACCTGGCGCCCTCCTGGGTGTGTCTGCCCAACAATCAGCCCGTCCTGGCCATCGTGCAGCCAGCGGAGACGTCGCTGGATGTCCTGATCGCCGTCTGCAAGGTGAGCCATAAATGATACCAGAGTGAGCGCTACTCTGCCAGTGAAGTTAAATGAAAAGAGATCAGTGATCCGCACCAGGGTTCATTTTGTTGACTTATTTTCGTCATAGTTTTCGTCAACAACCTTTTTTCCCCTGATGAAAACTAGACGGTAACTAATAAAAACAAGTGCACATGGACAAAAACTCAAACTAAATTAACTGACATTTTCATCAATAAATAAAAACTAGACTAAAATGTTTGACAGAGACTTAATCCAATCAGACCTAATTTGGTCATGTAGAAAGTAGAGACAAGTTAGGAATATATCCAATCACAGCTACTTTGGTTGTGTGGAAAGGTTGGATGAGTTAAGAGGGACATCCAATCACAGCTGCCTTAGCTTGGTGGTGGTGGGATAAGTTGTGGAGCGATCCAATCAGAGCTCCTCTCTTTATGAATTGATATATTCATGTAGAGCAGGTTAGGCAAAAGACTAAAACTTAAACTAAATGGAAAAGTGCTTTCACTGATTTGCAAATCCTTTCTGACCTATATTCAACTGAATACACTAAAAAGACGACAGGATATTTAATGTCCAGACTGATAAATTTTATTTTTCTGCAAATATTCACTCATTTTGAATTTAATGCCTGCAACATGTTCCAAAAAAGCTGGGACAGAGGCAACAACAGACTTTGAAAGCTGATGAATGCTCAAAAACACATGTTTGGAGCATTCAACAGGTGAACAGGTTAATGGGAAACATGTGAGTGTCATGATTGGGTATAAAGGGAGCATCACTGAAAGGCTCAGTCATTCACAAACTTTCATTCACAAAAAGTAACACACATTTGCAAAGAATTTAAGGATTTCATAGACGTCCTTACATGGAGACACACTTCAACAAGAGAGGGAAAATGTGCAATTTCCTAAAGTGAGATTTGGTTCTTATTTTCTTGAGCTTCGGCTCGGAAGTGACGGATGAGAACTGTTTTATTGGAGAGGGATGAATGTTTCACAACACACTGACACGGTCCAACTAGAGAGAAGGAACGCAGCACTTTGGAAACGGCTCAATAGAAACCAGTGATGATGAAGCTTTTTTAAAACAGAGCAGAGAAGATATTAATGTTCAAACTTATAAACTAAAAACACTGTTTTTTAAATATTCACTTATTTTGAATTTTGAGTTTTCATCATCTACAGTCCATAATATCCCCAAAACATTCAGAGAATCCAGAGAAATCTCTGCACCGAAGCAGCAAAGCTGAAAACTAACATTGAATGCCTGTGACCTGTGATCCCTCACTGTCACAGGCATTCACTGCACTGCATTATAAAGCAGCATCATTCTGTAAAGGATATCAGCACGTGGGCTCAGGAACACTTCAGAAAACCATTGTCAGTTAACACAGTTCATCTCTACATCTACAAGGTCAAGGTCAAACTCTACCATGCAAAGACAAAGACAAATATCAACAACACCCAGAAACACCGCCGGCTTCTCTGGGCCGAGCTCATCTGAGATGGACTGAGGCAAAGTGGAAAAGTCTGCTGTGGTCTGAGTCCACATTTCAGACTGTTTTTGGACATCATGGACGTGGTGTCCTCCGGGCTAAAGAGGAAAAGGACCATCCAGACTGTTATCAGAGCAAGTGTTAGTGCCCATGGCATGGGTAACCTGCACATCTGTGAAGGCTCCATTAATGCTGAAAGGTACATACAGGTTTAGGAGCAACACAAAGACATTCTGCTCGTTTTACAACAGTTAGTGAGGGTGATCTTCAGTTGCTGTTGAGCAATTTCAGTCGCACACCAAGTGAGAAAGTGAAAGAATTCCTCCTACAAAGCTTCAACGTGTTCAACGTGTTGCAGGCATCAAATTCAGTGTCAGTGAAAATTTGCAGAATCACAATGAAGTTTATCAGTTTGAATATTAAATATTTTGTTTTTGTAGTGAATTCAGTTGAACATAGGCATAAAATGATTTGTAAATCATTGAATTCTGTTTTTATTTACATTTTCCACAATGTCCCAGCTTCTTTGGAATTAGGAGAGCTGAAACCTGTGTAGACTGATAGCTGGCTTGGTTGCCATCGCTGAAGATCTGTTGTCGATCTGTTAAGTGAAAGTTTGGTGGTATTGGGTGATAGAGGTATTAAGTAAGTATTGAATCATAAATGCTGACACTCCTAGCACAGGTAAAAAATAAAGATTCAGCCTGACTCGAACAAACTGTTAACAATGCAAACAGCTCATTTTAACAGCTCTGTCAGAGTTATTCAACGATGCAGAACGAGCCTCATAAAACTGCACGCAGCTTTGTCAGGGGAGTTTATAATACTTACATAACCACAATAAAATCTGTCGACAGCTGAAGTACGAAAACATGCTGAAGTCACCTTTTGGAGTCAGTCAGATGGAGATGATGAGATGCAGATTATCAGAGGAAGTCTTCTGGAGCATCAGTCTGAATCAGAGAGCAGCCTGTCACAAGTCCTTTACATAAAAACACACTCTGAATTATTCCGTCCTGTCAGAATTATTCCCTCCTCGTCAACTCTTCTCCTTAATTGGTCGCAC
Organism: Cetoscarus ocellatus; assembly: GCA_037902135.1. Classification (NCBI taxonomy): domain Eukaryota; kingdom Metazoa; phylum Chordata; class Actinopteri; order Labriformes; family Labridae; genus Cetoscarus; species Cetoscarus ocellatus. Next base: position 587,498 of record JBAMNC010001622.1, on the reverse strand, counting down.
TGGAGTAACGATATGTGCGCTCTCTTCTTCTGGGACGTTTGTGAAGCTGCTTGTCAGGAGTGTGGGGAGATTTCTGTGTGCATGCCATCAATGTGTCACAACTGGAGCACATAATGCTCGCTCCCCTGTGCACAGCATACATGCAGAGATACATGGACCACATACATGATCTGAAACACACTTCAGATGTGTTTCCTGAGCTTCACCGTGTGGCAAAGGAAGAGGTTTTTATGACAGTGAGACACTTGAGAGTAAAAGCCTGGCCAGTCTTCCTGGTTTTCAAGGCAGAAAGTACACGGTAACATCCAACACCCTTTCTGAGATTGAATTTAGTATTTTTGGGGAAAAAGTTTAAATTCTCAAATTAAATTTAATGTTTTGGGGGGTAAATTCTAAATTTTGAGATTAAATTGCGTATTTAAGGAAAAAAATACCAACTTCTAAAATGGAATTAAGTATTTTTGGGAAAAGAAGTATAGATTCTGAGATTTAATTCAGTATTTTGGGGGAAAAAAGGTAAAATTCTCAAATCAAATGAGGCTTAAAATTATGAATTAATCTTGGTTCTTGGTGGACCCTGATGTCAGCAGTGATCCAGAAGCTTTCTCCGTCTTAATCATCATGTCCTCTCTTTGTTTTCTTCTTTTTTCTGTTTTTTTGGCCTCAGACTCACAAGATAGACCCCTCAGGCCATTACCTTCGTCTGAAAGTGTGGATGGACAACCAGACGCTCTTCTACGTCCCCAAACTGGAGGAGGAAATCTCTGATCTGGTAAGAAAGCCAACGCTGAAGAGCCGAGGACAGACGTGGTCAGAGCCAGTATGTCAAAGAGAAGGGATCGTCAGCTACATTTGTACAAGGGACAGTTTTTATCTTGGGACATGCTCTCGGGGCAGGTTTAGAAAACAGCAATAATAATAATGAAATATTTTGGTCCAGTTCAAATATTATTAGTAATCAGTCCCTATCACCAGTTGTAGGTATTTAACCACAAATGCCGTCCTTAAAACAACAACTAATTTTTACCCTGAACATTTTCTCATTTTGGTAACACAGAAAATCATACGGGCCAAAAAATGAAAGAAAATTAAAGGCCGAACTTGGATTTGAGTCTGTGAAAAGGTCTAAATTCTGAGATTAAATTGAATATTTGGAGGTAAAAGATTAAAAGTTCTTCGATTGTATTTAGTGTCTGGAGGTAAAAAAAGAAAAAAATAAACTAAAATTCTTAGATTAAATTTAGGATTTTTGGGGGAAAATGAGTAATTATGAGATGAAATTTAGAATTCTTTGGAAAAAGTCAATTTCTTTGGTTAAATTTAGAGTTCTGGGGGTAAAAGTCTACATTCTGGGTTTAAATTTAGCATTTAGGGGGGAAAAGTCCAGATTCTTAAGTTGAATTGAGTATTTTGGGGAAAAAGACTACAAATTCTTAAATTAAATATAGTGTCTATAGGAAAAAACTAAAATTCTTGGATTAAGTTTAGGATTTGGGCGGAAAAAATGTCCAAGTTCTTTGACTAAACTAAGTCATTTTGGGGGGGAGTTCACATTAAATTTAGAATTCTGGGAGTAAAAGTCCAGATTCTCCAATGAAGTTTAGAAATATTCTGTAAATGGTCTGAAAACTCTAAAATGAAAGATAGAATTATGAGGAGAAAAGTAAGAATCCTGAAGATTAAGTCAGACTTTATTACAGATTCCTTACTGTAATTTTAGAATTCTGACCTTGTCTTAAAATACAAACTTATATCTCAGAATTCAGAATAAAAAAAATTTAGTCTCAAAGAGAAAATTCTTTGCAGTGGCCCTAATCCTCCTCCGTATCATAATGATAATCAGGGGGCTGGATGGAAAGCTTCGAGGGGCCTGATGTGGCCCCTGGGCCTCCAGTTGGTAATAATCACGGTAATAGAAGGAAGTGAGACGTTAATCATGTTAATTAAAGTCTTGTAAAACAGGGCAGATCATATAAGAGTATTCTTCTTCCTGCTTGTTTTTATTTCTGATTTTCTTTATGATTTGTTGTTATTGAAGTGCTTTATTCATTCATTCATTCATTTTCTATACCAACTATCCCTTTTGGGGTCGCGGGGGGGCTGGAGCCTATCCCAGCTGTCATTGGGCCAGAGGCAGGGTACACCCTGAACCGGTCGCCAGCCAATCACAGGGCCACATTAAGAGATGGACAACCAGTCACACTCACACTCATGCATACTTAAGGACAATTTTGCGTCACCGTGAACCGTGAAGAACATGCCAGCTCCACACAGAGAGGCCCTGTCTGACCCGGGGATCGAGCCGGCGACCTTCTTGCTGTGAGGCACGTGCACTGCCTGCTGCACCACCATGCCGCCCAAGAAGTGCTTTATTTTAATAATAAATTAAATAAAGCTAAAAAATCTTTGCCATCGTCACAGGCAGAAAGACGGTCTCCCTCTCAACTGCAAAACAAAAAATCAATTGTGGCTAATAATAGACCGGTGCGACCTAAATTCCATATTTAACTTTATTTATTGGTAAACTTTATCTGCGCAGCAGTTTTAAATACAGCGCCCCAGTTTGATTCAGAGCCTTCACCTTATTATGAATTAATCTTCGTTTCATCCTGACGCCGGCCTGTGAATGTTTTATGACTCGGTTGCAGTGTTGATTTACGATGCATGAAAAATTCCCAGGATGCAAAAGCACTCCATCAAACACGCTATAAATTATTCAGGGGAAGCATTCAGAGTATGACGCTCCCTGAGAACTCTCACCCGCTCTGATTATTCATAAAACAATCGCCCTCATTGGAAAAGACCTCGCCCTCCCGCCACCATAAACCCCCAACGGCCTCTCTCTGTGGCGTTTATTTGTAGGTGAGACGAAGTCATTGTGTAACTCTCTTTTTCCCCGAGAGGCCCTTCATCGCCCGCTCTGATGGACTACGTTTCATCGTCGTCTGTGATGTGACTTTATTATCCCGACTGTTGATTCGTACACACAGCTGTGCGTCTGCGCTCGCCTCGCTCTGAGGTCAAAACCTCAAATGATCACCCACTCGCCGCTCAGGCCTGACCTGGATTCTGACCCCAGAGCCTTCGTGAATAAAACATGAAGCATCTCTTCTTATTGAGGCTGATCGCACGACCTTGACTCTCTTTCTGAATCACCCTGTTCCTCCTCCATCTTTACTTCATTAAGATGAACTTCTTTTGTCTGCAGCTCTACAAAGAGATCGAGATTTGCCCCAAAGTGACGAAGGTGATCCGCTTCAACAAAGCTGAGTCCTGCACCATCGGATACGGTACGCTGCTGACACTCTTCTTTAATACACACTGAAAAAACTCTGATCCAGGTGAGAATATTTGTCCAATTTCAAGACAAACATCTCACTAGACTTATTCTAATTCACAGTTTCCTTACATGTCTGGATTAAGATCTTATCTGAAGATATAAAAACTAAATATAAGGCCTGAGTTGCTTGTATAATAAGTAAAATAATCTGCCAATAAGATGAGACAACTTTAACTTGAGCAGATAATAAACCTAAATTTAAGACCCACACTGAGTCAGACTTTCCATGTTTCATTGGCAGATATTTTTCTTCATTACACACTACAAAATCTCAAGTCTAGGCAAGTGTTTTTGTCTATTTTCAAGTCAAAAATATCTTAAACACTTATTCTAATCCACATTTACTTAACAGTCCAGATAAATATCTTACTTTAAGAAATAAAAGACAAAAATAAAGCATTGAACTGCTTGTAATTAAGAGAAAAATATCTGCCAATGAAACAAGGAAAGTCTGACTCAGTGAGGATCTACCATTAAGATTTAATATCTGCTCAAGTTGAATAGTCTTGTCTTATTGGCAGATTATTTTACTTTTTACAACTCAGGCCTTATTTTTTTTTTATATATATCTTTAAATAAGATCTTAATCCAGACATGTCAGGAAATTGTGGATTAGAATCAGTCTAGTGAGATTTTTTTGTCTTGAAATTGGACAAATACTTTCACCTAGATCTGAGTTTTTCCAGTGCACGCTCTCATTTCCTTTGCAAAGTCATAAATTCTGTATCAAATTGATTTTGTAATTGACCCCATTGAGTCACGCTTTGTTAACGGCTGAAGGGGCCTCGCACAGTGGGAGCCCATTTCATCCTAAGTGGGTCTAAATGCTCTGTAGTTACGCAGCGCTGCACTTTGTCAAACTGAGATATCGCGAAGAGGAATATCAGACTAATGACTGGACCTGCCTCTTTGTTTTATTATGTCTGCCTTTAGGTTTTTCTGTGGCGGTGATAGACGAGGACGGGGAGCAGCAGCTTCATATAACGGAGGTGAAAACTGAAGGACTGGCCTCAGCTAAAGGTACATATTTCTTCTTTTTTTAAGCATAATATTGGGGTGTTCTTGCTTTATTGATCGAATGAGGCAGTGGATAGGCTTGTGAAAGAGGGCAGGATAGGACATAGAAAATGTTTTCCTAACACTCTGTCAAACCAGCACCCCAGCTTTGTTTTTATGACCCATTAAAGGTCCTGTTTTTCAGCGAGGAAGCCTTTTAAAAGTGTTTGTGAATGGGCAGAACCTTTCAAAGCCGCGTGTGATTGGACGATTGTTCCGTCAATCACATTCATTATGTGGTAGTTAGGTGATGTAGTCGGCGGATATGGAAAGCTGTTTGGACATAAAATAGATATCAGTGATATCAACTGTAGTTTACCTCCACTAGTACTCAAATTTGGAGTACATCATGTACTCAATTTTGGTCAACTAGTGCGTGAGTAGACTTTACTAGTGAAGCTAAAAGTATCACTAGTACTAATTGTGTTTTACTAGTCAAGGTTTTTAGCGCACTAATATGCGAGTAGACCTTTGAAGTAAAGCAAAATCAACTACTAGTAGACAATTTTGTGTTACTATTAGTACTACTGGACTCAAAAATGTAACTATAAAAGCTCAAAGCTTTACCAGTAACACTAGTAACACAGAACTGACCTTTAGTAGTCGATTTTGCTGTATTAGTAGGTCTACTCTTGCACACGTGCACCAAAAACCTTGACTCATAAAACAAAATTCTGATTCGTTTTAATATTCGTGAAAGCCAATGGGAAGCCTGAATTTGCTTTTCCCCGCCCCCTTATTAGCATATAAGGCTTACAAGTAGTACTAGTGAACATTTTTAAGTCTTCTAGTAGTACTAGTAGACTAATTTGAGTGTTAGTAGAGCTGAACTACAGTTGATATTTCCAGTGTTAATTTTATGGCGAAATGGCTTTCCATTGTCTAGACCATGTTCAATTGAATTGAGTTGCTGCCATGTCATTGTCTAAGTATCCATTTGCATTAAAAGGCGGATGAACCGGTGTGCCTGATACAGTGAAATAAACCCAGAGCTGCAGTAAGGAGCAGCTCAGGGTTCAGCAGCACAGTCCCTCTCAGACTAACAGAAGGATCCTCATTCCTGAATGTGAGCCAGTGACAGCAGCTCTGTGACAGCTGGGTACATACCTGACCAGGTGACGCCTGTTCTGAGGAGCACCTGCAGCCCACATGACTTCTTATCAGTGTGACGGTGTTGCATCACCTGCCAAGAAAACAAAACTAAATCTCTTTTGTTTGCGCGATAAGCCCTCTGGCTGAAGAGACGTGAGGAGGAGAATCTGATCATTTAGATTTATGCATCGACTTTCAGAGGCAATCAGCTGAGGAATGAGGACCCCCAGGATCACTCTGTCCGGGTGATACCAGCTGATATCAGGGAAACAGAAAAGGAAAACCATGGAGCTCATGCAGAGAAGAGCAAAATCAAAGACTCATTTCATTTTTTACTGAATGTAATAGGTTCATAATCATCCTGAAACAGGCCTGATACACTGAAAAAACTCAGATCTAGGCAAGTGTGTTTGTCTATTTTAATGTCAAAAATATCTAAAACACTTATTTTAATCCACATTCACTTAACCAGTCCAGATAAATTTCTCACTTTAACGAATAAAAGGCTAAAATAAGGCATTGAATTGCTTCTAATGGAGAGAAAATATCTGCCAGTGAAACAAGGACAGTTTGACTCAGTGAGGGTCTAAAATTTAGACCTCAAGTGAGACTTCTCGTCTAATTGGCAGATTATTTTACTTATTATTACAAGCAACTCAGGCTTTATTTTTAGTTTTTATGTCTTCAAGCAAGATCTTAATCCAGACATGCAAGGAAATTAGATTAGAATAAGTCTAGTGAGATTTTTTTTGTCTTTTTTTTTTTGACATCGTCGTTCCTTTGTCTTCATCTGGATGAGAATCAGGGCTCGGCGTTGCCCCCTCCGCGGTCCTTGGTCTTCATCTTTAAACAGAGCTCATAATGGGTCTGAGGAGCGCGCTGCTGCTCTCTAGATAAAGCACTAATGTACAGAAAATAACACGCCTTGCCGCCGTGCCCACGGGTCACGCCAAGGTCACTCGAGCGTGAGATTGTGTCCTCCGGTTCACCAGCAGGCTCGAAGCTGGAGAGGAAGACAGAGGAAGCAGTTTCATTTCTGCTCGTTACAGCACACTGACCGCTCTGATTTACAGCCAAAAAAAACAAGTTATACCACAGACTAGGGCTGGGCAATATATCAAGTAAAGTCAAGTTATTTTCTACAGAAGATTTAAAAATTAAAAATGAAGATTTTTGTCCCGACTTACTCCAACTGTAACTTCTTGCAATGTTTGAAAATATAAATACTGAAAATTTACTGTATTTATGATGATAGGCCCTGTAAGGCTTTGTACAAACACTTTTAGGCTTCTATTTGTTTTTTTTAATGAGATTAAATACTCATTAGAGAGCTCTGTGTTAATATTCTGTGAAAATAGCTCAGCTTTCAGTGCACAAGCCTGCCAACGTTTGACCTACATGATCAACATTTTATGACATACACTTTAACTATAGGAGGAAAATTCTGTTTAGTATTTGAATTTATTTTGATAACATAAAGGCAAAACTGGATCTATGTATTTCTGTGTGACTCGGAGGGGTTTTTGTGAGAGGGAAAAAAATGATTAAAATAGTAAATCAAGTTTTGGGGAAAAAAATTGGCGATTTTTTCTTAAAGCCCTATCGCCCAGCCCAACTACAGACTATAATCCACTCAGTAGACTCAGTGATGTCCTGAAAGGTTTAGCTTTTTGTTAAGCTTTCCAAATATGTGGTTTTGATTTATAGTTTGTTATAATGAATCCTCTCCTTTAAAGCATTTTGTGGCTTCTGTCTTGAACGATGCTTCATAAATTATATTTGTTTTTGTTTTTGTTTTATGTGTTGACACCAAGCTGCCAGACGGGGGAGGGAAATATGACATTTGGCTGTAATCAACTGTATTTACATGTAAATGTCCATTAATGCATGCTGTCCCATTTTTCAAAAATAAACAAATCTCAAATTAATAACTTTTTTACTCATTACTCAGAGGTTATGGGTCTTAAAATCTCACCTTAGTTATGAATAACAGAGCATATAACTCTCTTTACATTCAGTTTTGTTTAACTAAATAATAACAGCATAAATCAGACTTAAAACCATGAACAGTGCAGCATTTACTTTTCAGAGTAATAGCAGAAACCAGTTCTTCAGCTATTTTGAAGTGTTCATTGAAGGTTGTAGTTTTGTTTATATTTCTGGTTTAAACAGACGACATCACATCACTCCTGTCCTCGCTTGTCTCCACTGGCTTTTCTGTGTTAGAATTGGTTTTAAGATTTTACTGATCACTTTTAAAGCTCAAAATTATATAACAGAGAAAGTGACTAGTAGTTAGTAGTTTTTAAATAAATATATAGATTTTTATTTTAAAACTACTCATTAAATCATTTTTCCTCTGCTGCTCTAACTCTTCTTGTTTTAGTCCATCTTCTCATGTTTTTATCTGCTCTCTTTTTTATCCGTCCTCTATATACCCTCATCTTCCCATCTTCCTGATGTGATGTCGTCAACTATCATCAATCTATCATCTGTTTACTGACTTATTATCTCATTATCATTAAATATTAAATGAAAAATCTTCTTTACCAATGTTATTCAAATGCACTTGTTGACATTTTACCATCTTTAGGCTCCTTCAGTCTCTGTTTGACCTGATCGTTGATTTACTGTTCCCAGAGTTTTGCCTTTTTCTGCCTTTTTTAACTAACATGTGCATGCTTCAGTGTCTCCTGTTGGTGATATGAGATTAGCTTTTATTGGACATCATCACAACATCACTGCTCCGTCTGGAGAATAAACGTTTTTTTATTGTTGTCACCTCTGATACTTGTTTATATTTGTTAATAAGCAAACGCAGTGCAATACCCAGTCAAATGTGGTCTGATGTCACACAGTGCTGTCATATTATGTAATTATTGTTAATTTACTGAAACAACCAAATTTCCCTGTAAGGAATAATAAAGTATTTCTGATTCTGAAAATGAGAAAATTAGCTGTTTTTCTTCAGCACTGGCATAAAGTGCTTTAAATCATGTGACTGCCATTGCATTATCATGTGATGTGACTGTTGCTCATGCACGCAGCCCTACTGTTACTTCAAGAAAAGCACCCAGACAACACAAAGCATCTTAGTGCTCCGTTTTCTGCTGAATCAGAGCATTAAGTATGTCAAACAGGACATTTGTTGGCCTGAGCGTGAGGATGAACGGAGCCTGAAAGAGATCACGTCTCCACTCCTGCAGGGTGCACGTAGAAACCAGGCCAGCCCTGGACCAGAAGCCCCAGAGGGTCTCCTTCTCCATCTCCCCTCTCTCACTGTAGCTCCCCTCCCCCTTCATATTCACTCACAGCAGCGCCCGGCCTGAGGGGGTTATCGCTCTCAGTCCAATAAAGACTCTGCTGCAGCTGACATTCACAGCCCAGACAAGTAGGTCAGGACTCGGGGCTGACTGTGTGTAACTGTACGAGCGCCTGCTCCGGTCTGCGGTGTGATCCTTCAGCGTCTGTTTTTATTTCAGCGTAAATGTCAGAGGGACAATAAAATCAAACGTGTGGCTGCTAACAGGACCCAAACCCTCCATCTGACTCTGCTGTCAGGGCAACTAAACAGCCGTCACAACCAATCAGCTTTATCGGGCGAGGTTGTCGGCTAATTGGCGGGCTGATTGAGTGCTAATGCTCAATTAGCAGAGCGGAGCACAGGTGGTTTCTAACTGTTGGAGCAGCCTGTGCTTTCTCTCATCTGAATCTATACGACATGCCTTTGCATCGTGCTGTCCTCTTTTAGCCATGTTAGATCAGCTTGTGCCTCAGGCTAACGGGCAGAAATCATCTATTTTTAATGTTTGACCACATTTCAGTCCCGACTTAGCCGCACAAACATGGAAGTCAAGATGGAGGCTCACAGGAGAGCGGCTGCCATGGATGGCCGTCTGTATTTCATCACCTTTACTGTCACCGTGATCTCCTTTAAAGAGGCTGTGGAAAGCTGTTAGGGCATAAAATAGATATCCATGATATCAATTGTAGTTCAGCTTTACTAGCACTCAAATTTGGAGTACATGTACTCAATTTAGGTCAACTAGTGCACGAGTAGACTTTACAAAGGAAGCAAAATGTGTCACTAGTACTACTAGTAGACTAAAAAATGTTCACTAGTACTACTTGTAAGCCTTACATGCTAATAAGGGGGTGGGGAAAGCAAATTCAGGCTTCCCATTGGTTTTCGAAAATATTGCAACCAATCAGGGTGCTGGATTTGGTCATAATAATAATCCCTCTACTTCATTTGCATTAGGTCTACTAGTACTACAAGTGACTCCTTTGGTTTTATTAGTACTACTGGGCGATTAAAAACAGTCTACTAGCACTACTAGTGAGATATTTTGAGTTTACTAGTGGGTATAATAAACAACAACTTTGTTTTACTAGTAAAGGTTTTTGGCGTGCTACTGTGTGAGTAGACTTTACTAGTAAAGCAAAACTGTCGAGTAGACAATTGTGCTTTACTAGCACTACTAGTAGACTTAAAAAAAATTAATTACTTAAAACTCAAAGCTTTACTAGTTACACAAAATACTAGTTACACAAAATATACCCTAGTAGACAATTTTTCGTTACTAGTGAGGTCTGCTTGTGCACTAGTGTGGCAAAAACCTTTCCAAATAAAACAAAATTTTTGTTTACTAGAATTACTAGTAACTCAAAATATCTCACTAGTAGAACTAGTAGACTGTTTTTAGTCTATTAGTAGCAGTAGTGAAGCCAAAAGATTCACCAGTAGTACTAGTAGACATAATGCAAATGAAGTAGGAGGGTTTATAACCAATTCCAGCACCCTGATTGGTTGTTATATTTTTGAAAGCTAAAGGGAAGCCTGAATTTGTTTAGCCCTGCCCCCTTATTACCAAAGTAGTACAAATGAACATATTTAAGTCTTCTATTAGTACTAGTGACACTTTTTGCTTCACTAGTGAAGTGTACTCGTGCACTAGTTGACCTAAACTGAGTACGTGTTTGGTTGATATCACTGATATCTACTTTATGCCCTAACAGTTTCCATCAGAGTCCAGTTTGCTCCGTCTGAGTCTTCCTTCACCTCACTGCGCCCCTCTGGTTCTTCTTCAGGTCTGAAAGCCGGGGACGAGATCCTGCTCCTAAACGGTAAACCTGCATCCGCCCTCCAAATGGAGGACATGAGGGCTGCCTTCGTGAACCACACCGTGACCCTGAGCGTCAGCACCCTGCCCCAGCTCGACTCCAGGCTGCTGTGCACCCACCCGCCTCGGCGCTCGGAGGGCGAGCAAGACCCCTTAACCGACGTCTTCTCCCAGAGCCAAGGTGAGCGAAGCACAGCCAGGATCTCGATCAGGGTTTGTACTTTGGCTCGGGATGGGAATTAATTACATTTCTGCATATTGATCCAAGTCTTGATAAATGATCAGAAGTCATTTCATATACTATTTAATGCTGTACTTTATTGACAGATGTTTCTGATGTTTCTACCTTTAGCTGAAAGTTGCTCAGATTTTGCACATAATCCTTTAATTGTCTTGTTTGTCCCAGCATCTTGTTGCTCTGAAAGTGATCTCAAATAAGGACACCACTGCTCCTTTGACTATCTGTTTTGCCTCAAAAAACTTGTAGAGAGGTAAATGGACATATAAGGAAATCACCTAAATATAGCTTTTTAGCCACCTGTCTAGCTGTTTTATTTATTTTCCTGCAGCAGTTCTGTTTTATCTGGTATAACTAAGGTTGAAAAACACGAAAAATACATTTCTTTCTACATAAAATCATGTTTTCCCCAAACATGAAGTCAAATAATCCTAGTACAAAACTGTTTGGGAATCAAGGAATGGTTCCAGTTGAGAATTGTTAACTAGCCGGTTGAAAATGTTTTTAAATCAATTATTTTTGCCCCCTAATAATCCAGATTGGTATTGTATTTTATAACGTTGGAAACCCTGATTAGTTGTCTTTACAATGAGGCACCACATGTAAGGATCGTGCACACATGGACTGATCAACGCAGCTAAACGTGTGGGTAGCATTCCCCAAAAGAAGTGCCAAAATCCCCTCCTCCCCTTGAAGAAGGCCTACGGTTCCTCAGTGGAGGACGGGTGAGGAACCGGCCTTTCTGGGACGCCCACTTTGCTGACACCAGATAATCCTGACACTGTGCGTACCAGAGCACCAGCACCTACTTGCAGGAGATTTTGGCACACGTTTAGCTATCAGCATATCGTTATGCAGCACAGAAATGAATATCAGGAGTGTTGACCTTCTCTCTTCACACAGGAATCAACAAGATCCCGTCATTTTGTACAATGAAACTAAAAGTCAAGATCATTAATTAAGTAATTAGTAAAACTGGTGTCTCATATTATGTTAAATACAAAATAAAACTTTTTTTATAAATTGTATTTGTGAAAAGCAGGTCTGAAATTTCATTGTTCAACAATACAAAGGTCATTTCTTTTTACATTTGAACGTTCCCCCGCCCCAAACCCGCAATCCTCTAAATAAGAATAAATAAATAAATCATTAATGAATAAATCATGAAAGAAAAGAAAAAAATCATTAATAATAATAACAATGATAAGTAGTCATTATAATTAAAAAATAGTATAAATTAAAAATGTAAAAATAGAAAAATAAATTTACAAAATAATAAGATAAAATTAACAATGTCGCAGTATGAGGAAGCAGAGCTAGTTGCTAGCTATATGAAGTAAAAAAAATGCTGCTGCTTGCCTCTTGGACCTTAGATAAAACATTTTAAATATTAAATTAAAGCTGCAATAATTACAGCAAACCATCAATAAATCGTTGATTATGATTGAGAGTGTGATCATTTGAAAGCCCAGAAATAACTACTCTCACGTTAAAATCTCCAGTCGTCCTTTTATCGTCTTTTCATGCTCCTTTTGCTGTGTCCTCTCTGCGAGGGTGCAGATGGAGCTCTGTTTTTGAGGCTGAATATGAAGATTTTCATAATTATGCACGGATGCTGTCTGCTAAGCAACCTGCAGGCAGCCGCCAGCCCTCCTCTGACCTGCTCACTTCGAACACGCAAGGGCAGCATTTGTATTCCTGCTAAATTGGGGCTGTGCGGCGCGGCTGACAGGCTGGCATTGTTTATACTGCATGAATATTAATCTGGATCCTTGAGCGGTGTGGAGCCATCACTGCGGAGGATGTGCTGCAGTCAAAGGGTCGGGCTGGGCGAACAGATGGAGGTTATCGATGATATCATAGTTAAGTGGACAGAGTGACCTTAAACTTAAAGGGATACTCCAACTTCTGTCTTTCTTTTTTTCATGTCTTCCCTCACTCTGGAGTCCATGACAAGCAGATAGACTCCATTCTTTAGACTGTGCTGCAGTAACAAGGAAGAGACGGTCAGAGCTCGTCCACTGCTAATTAGCTTAGCTCAAACACTGGGAGTCAATGAGTAGTGTTAGCCTGCCTCTGCCTACAGTCATCAGATAAACTCTTCAGCAACTCTAAACGGTCCTGTGTGCTTGTTGTGACTCATTTTTTTACCCCTTTATGTTACGTTATGTTCTACTATCATCGTATTAACTTCTTCTACTCCTAGACAGAGGCTTTGTTTTGTTGTGATTTGACGTTCGAGAAGGAGTCGAGTCTTATGAACAGAGGCTTTGTTTTGTTGTGATTTGACGTTCGAGAAGGAGTCGAGTCTTTTGAACAGCTTTTAAGTGAACGACGATGACTGATTCACAGTTGTGAGTAAGCCGTTTGTTTGTGAGCCATTCTTAAATGTAAATTGCCTGTAAGTTTAAGAATCGAACTGCAGATCAGTTCACATCGTTCACTTAAAAGAGCTGCTCAAAAGACTCGACCTGTTCATAAACGTCACATCTCTCGGGAAAACTACGGTGGAAGTAGGTCAACAAAACAAAGCCTCTGTTTAGGAGTAGAAGAAGATCATATGATATAGTACAGTGGTTCCCAAACTTTCCACAGCCTGTACCCCTTCAGACACTCGACCTCCAGCCATGTACCCCCTACTCTCACACTCTTATAGCATCTAGAAAAAGAAATGTGTCTGTAAGCCTGCCACCACCCCCACCTCCCATAATATAACATGCCTGACATACAAAAAAAATCTCTTCAAGTGAGTCATTTCTTACAAAATGGTAAATGGTAAATGGACTTGAGCTTATATAGCGCTTTTCTAGTCTTTGACTACTCAAAGCTGCTTTACACCGCAGGTCACACTTACCCATTCACACCCATTCACTCTCACATTCACTCACTGATGGTTCAGAGTTTCTATGTTAGTTATCCATCAGTATCAACTAACACTTTCACGCACCTTCATGCCCATTTACATGCCACTGATGCAGCGGTGGGAGCAACTTGGGGTTAAGTGTCTTGCCCAAGGACACATCGCCATGTGTCGCCCAGAGCTGGGCTCGAATCTGCAACCTCCTGATTACTGACCAAGCGCACTATCCAGCTGTGCCACCGACGCAAATAGATTTATTTACCATCAATTTTGAGTGGGTAACACCAGTTCACTTTCGGAAAAAGAAATTGATGAGTTTATCTGGTGACTGAAGACAGAGGCAGAGGCTAACACTTCCCATTGACTCCCAGTGTTTGAGCTGAGCTAATTTGCGGTGGGTGAGCTCTGCCTGTCTCTTCCTTGTTACTGCAGCACAGTAACATGGAGTCTATCTGCTTGTCATGGACTCCGGAGTGAGAGAAGACACAAAAGAAAGAAAATGTTGGCATATCCCTTTGAGAAGAGATTAGAAATAACTCACTGAAACTAAAACGCACCATAGAGGCTCCTCTAGGCATTATATGACCTCCACACTGACCCTCGTCTTTGACCTTTGTTCGTAGAGGACATCCTGGACGAGGTGTCGGGGTTAACAGCGAACAGCCAGGATGAGAGCCTGGATGAAGGACCTCGGCTGACCCTGCAGAGCCCAGGAGGTCATCTGGAAGACAAGACCTTTCTGGGGATTGGACAAAAGGTAGGACATGGCAGGACAGGAGAATATTAATGTGTCCAAACAAAGACAAACATAATGAGGCATGAACCTGCAGCAGGACAGAGTGTCTCAGTCAGTTTGTCTGATGTCTCAGACAAAGACCAAAAGATGTGTTTTTATTTTAGTTTTACTTAAGTTTTTTGGCTTCCTTTTTTCACTTTTTTACTTTTTAAATTTTTACTTTTTTATTTTTGTAACTTAATTTTTTACTTTTTACATTTTTTAAAAAAAATTATATCTAATTTAAATTAATTATAATGAGGCATGAACCTACAGCAGGATGGAGTGTCTCCTCAGTATCTCTGATGCCTTAAACAATGACAAGCAGATGTTTTTATAACTTAATTTTTTTTACTTAATCTTTTACTTTTTTATTTATTTTTTAATTAATTTTTTTACTTTTTTTATTTTACCTAGTTTTTATGCTCTCATCTATTTTACTGTCTTTATTTTATATTTCCTCTGCTGTATTGTGTATAAGAGCAACTGAAACAACCACACCCTTGGAGATTAATGAAGTATTTCTGATTCTGATTCTGATGTTGAATCAGCGTGAGCCGACTCTGTAGGTCAGTGCTGGTCTTTGAAACTTCCGATTAGATGCAGTCTTTGCTTTTTATACTGTTGACATGCCACGGGCACTAACACCCCCCATACCATCACAGATGCTGTCTTTTGACCTTTGCTCTGATAACAGTCTGGATGGTCCTTTTCCTCTTTAGCCCGGAGGACACCACGTCCATGATGTCCAAAAACAGTCTGAAATGTGGACTCAGACCACAGCAGACTTTTCCACTTTGCCTCAGTCCATCTCAGATGAGCTCGGCCCGGAGAAGCCGGCGGTGTTTCTGGTTGTTGTTGATATTTGTCTTTGTCTTTGCATGGTAGAGTTTGACCTTGACCTTGTAGATGTAGAGATGACCTGTGTTAACTGACAATGGTTTTCTGAAGTGTTCCTGAGCCCACGTGCTGATATCCTTTACAGAATGATGCTGCTTTATAATGCAGTGCTGCCTGAGGGATCAGAGGTCACAGGCACTCAGTGCTGGTTTTCAGCCTTGCTGATTAGGGATGCATTTTATACCCAGTTATGACACTCACTTGTTTCCTGTTCACCTGTGAATGTTCCAAACAGGTGTTTTTGAGCATTCCTGAACTGTCCCAGCTTTTTCGGAACGTATTGCAGGCATCAGATTCAAAATGAATGAATATTTGCAAACAACAAAATTATCAGTTTGAACTTTAAATATTGTGTCTTTGTTGTGAATTCAGTTGTATGTAGGTTGAAAAGGATTTGCAAGTCAGTGTTTCCGTTTTTTTACCATTTACACACCGTCCCAACTCCATTGGAACATGCTGCCTCAGGTGTGCTCTCTGCTTGGTGCAGACAGACAGGTGAGTGAGAGGTTGAGCTAACAGCATCACTTTCTCATTAAGATCACGTCGGCTCTCATCAGGGTCGGCACTGTGATTGCTGGGACGCTCCTGTGCACCAGCCGGTCTCTCTTGGACACGGTTGTCACTTCCATTACAGTGTCGATGTGTGATAACCAGAAAACACCGCAGACTTTTTTTTTTGGCGGAGACTTGAACAAAAGGGGGGGGTTGTGTCAGCCAGCTTCAGTCTGGAGGGAGGGCTAATGGGGGAGGTCAGGACCGGCTCCGGTCTAGACTAGGTGGCCCGGTTGGTGTGTCAAAGACTTGAAGTGTGAGGGTTGAAAGACAGAGCGACTGATATCATTTCAGGGTGGATGGCGAGGGGGCGGGGCCTGTGTTTGTCACATTTGCTGCACTTCATACGAGGAAATCGGAGCAACTTTCCAAAGATGCTGTAGTCTCTGCTCAGCTCCTTATTAATACAGAGATGACTCGGCTAAATAAAGCTCCGTGTTTGCAGAAGCATCGACTCAAATCTGCTCAAACAAATGAAAGCACAAAATGTGGCGTGTTCTCCTTATGTAACACAACAGTGTTCACCATTTTTAGGTCTCAGAGCTTAGCAGTGTTTTCAAGGCAAACAAAAAAAATAGCTTGTCATATGGGTTTCAGCTCCAAAGCCTTATTTAGAGTCCAAATTTAAATAAAATAAACCTTAAAGAATAAAAGTAAACCCTCCATTTTGTTCCCCAGTTGAAGATCTCGCTCATAGACATGGGAATTATTGAGATTTTTGGTGGCAAAACCATCATCGATTCTTCTCCGATTGATTCCTGCGATTATTCTGCATTAAAAGTGTAGAGCCACGCAGTTTGTTAGGGTCAACAATGTCAAACACATGGCACTTCAGATATTAAACACATTACTGCAGCACTGGTGTGTCCAGTCTTGTGGAAATCACCCTAGATGTGGTGCAAAAGCATCATTTACGTCCACCGACGTTTGTTTGTTCGTTTATTTGTTTGTGAGAAAGGTACTCAAAAAGTTCTCAGTGGATTTTGATGACATTTTCAGGGAATGTTGGTCATGGTGTAAGGAAGACTTGATACAGTTTGGTAGTGATCTGAACACAGATACAGATAAAGATTTTTTAAAAGAATTTAACATTGTGAGATAGGGCATTTTTCCACAGTTTCACTAATAACTTGAAAAGTTGTCAACAGATTTCGATGATGTTTCCAAGGAATATTGATCATGACACAAGTTAGACATGACAACATTTTGGTAGTGATCCTAACACAGTTGCTGATCCAGGAGTTTTTAAGCACTTGTTTATCTGTGAGATAGGGCACTTTCCACATTTTCACAAATAACTCAAAAAGTTTTTGAAGGATATTAAAGGCGTTTTTACTGAATGTTGACCCTGGTGATTAGATTTGGTGGTGATCCGAACACAGATGCTGATCCAGTAAATTTTTAAAGGATTTGTTAACATTGTAAGATCAGGCACTTTTCTAAATTTTCACCTATTACTCCTAAAGTTCTCAACAGATTTTGGCTGATATTTCTAGGAAATGTTGGACATGGCACGAGGACGACATGATTCGATTTTGGTGGAGATCTGATGACGGATGCAGATAAAGGAATTTTTTAAAGGATTTGTTAACACTGCAATATAGGGCACTTTTACACATTTTCACTAATAACTCAAAAAGTTCTCAAAGGATTATGATGATGCTTTCAGGAAATGTTGGTTGTGGCACAAGAAAGATGTGATTAGATGTTGAAGGTGATCCAATTATAGGAATTTTATACAAAATATATTCATGTTGAGTGAACAGATACAGTGGGCTTCAACCTTTGCCTTATTAAAATAGCTACACAGAGGATCCCATCACAGACCTGCCACAGTCCTGCCAAGACTCAGTCAAGGGAAATTGAAGTGGCTCCATCTGTACCTGTCCCCATGTCCATTTTTTAGACACTTCAGAGCTTCGTTTGAAAATATTTTTGCAGTTTCTAATGTTATGGCCTTATTCAAAATACCTCTGTCCTTGCTCCTTGAGCGATGGAGAATCAAGATGTTGCGTTGAGGCGAAAACCTTTCAGCTCATTGCTCACAGGAAGTTACCCCCAATGTCCACATAGTCCACCAGCCTTGATTCATCTCCGTTATGTTCCAGACGTGCATCTCCGCACTGGTTCGCTGGAAATATGCGCTTAGCCTATTTTTTAGTAGCAATATAATCTTGTTACGATGGAAGTTTCTGGTCACATTGTCCTGCTCTGACAGGAAGTTGGGCATCATCTTAACAAAAACCTTCCTCTGGCATGGACTATGACGTCCTCATGTTTGATGTCCTCCTTTCAGATATATTACAAGACTGTGAACAAAAACGAGCCACAAAGAGGTCATCGGAACACAAACTGTGACCTCTGTCTCCAAACTAGGCCGTCTGGCTCCTCTCTTTATTTCCATTTGTCTCCTGATCTCGTCCTCGTTGTTCTTTCTCCTTGTTTCCTGCCAAATAACTGATTTATGATCACATTTTGTTCCCGTGATTGAAGCAACCATGACCCCGTCAGCTCAAGTGTTCCCCCTTTTTCGCCCTTTAGTTTCAATCTCAGCGTCCATCCTGTCTTTCTTCTTCCCTCCGTCTCCCTGGCTTCCTTTTCATTTCCTGTCCTCCTCCTCCTCCTCCTCCTCCTCTCCGACCCCCTGTTGCCCATTACCATAAACATGAGGTGTCTCTTGGCTCTCGAGCCGGCTGTGGACCCTGACCTCAGCCTGCAGCCCTTGGACTCCCTCTCCGTCTGCAAGGACGATCCAAAGTTGCCACAGGAGCGATTAACTTTAAAATCAAATCCTTTTCCCTCCTTTATGAAATGTTGGGACCCTTTCTGATCGATTTTTTCTGATTTGTTTGTCTCAGCTCTCCTCTCTGATGAGCTCTGAAGTATGGAGAGCTGTTTGGTCATAAAATTCATATCAGTGAATCAACCGTAGTTTAGCTCTACTAGTACTCAGATATGGAGTACATGTACTCAATTTTGGTTAACTAGTGCACGAGTAGACTTTACTAGTGAAGCAAAAACTGTCTCTAGTACTACTAGTAGACTGTTTTTGGTCTGCTAGTACTACTAGTAGATTTAAAAATGTTTACTTGTACTACTAGTAAGCCTTATATGCTAATACGGGAGCGGGGAAAAGCAAATTCAGGCTTCCCATTGGCTTTTGAAAATATCACAACCAATCAGGGTGCTGGATTTGGTTATAATCCCTCCTACTTCATTTGCAGTAGGTCTACTAGGACTACTAGTGAATCTTTTGGCTTTACTAGTACTACTAGTAGACTAAAAACAGTCTACTAGTAGGCTAATACTAGTGAGATATTTTGACATTACTAGTAGTACTGGTAAGCAAAAATTTTGTTTTACTAGTAAAGGTTTTTGTGTTACTAGTGAGCAAGTAGACCTTACTAGTAACACAAAACCAATTATTTAGACAATTAGTAGACAACTTTGTGTTACTAGTACTACTAGTAAAGCTTTGAGTTTTTACTAGTAAAATATTTTTCAATCTACTAGTAAGGTCTACTTGCACACTAGCGCGCCAAGTGCTAGTGAACTTATTAAGTCTACTTGTAGTACTAGTGACACTTCTTGCTTCACTAGTGTACTTGCACATTAGTTGACCAAACTTGAGTACATGTTTTCCAGATCTGAGTACTAGCAGAGCTGAACTACGGTTGATATCCCTGAGATCAGTTTTAGGCCTTAACAGCTCTCCGTACTGAAGCTCCCTCGGTCACGTCTCACCTCTTTTGTCTCTCGGTCACGCGTTGGCAGGACTGAGAGGGAAAAATGAGGCAAAGTGGGACGATTTTAATTATCCCCACGTCCTAATTACTCCCTTCTCCACAGTGTTTCACATCATTTAGTGGGGATAAACGAGCGTCTGGCTCGCCGCAGGAAACACCGAGGTTCATTATTTTAGACAAAGTGAGGAGCCACCTTCTCGCCGTGATAACCGGAGAATAAAGCGAGATAACGGCGATAATAGAGATGGCTGTGTCTCTCCGAGGTGTCGTCATCCTCACTGACAAGTGCTGCTTGTAATTGACAAAGCTCCATGAGTTTGTCTTCGGGGCATCTGAAATGAGAAATACATAATTTAGTGCTTAAATGGGGGGAGGCGTTTTTCTTTATGAGCAGCTTTGATTGAATCTTGATTGTGTGATTCTGGTTAAATGGATCCTGATGTGAAGTGTAGGGCTGAGACAGAAGGGCCAACTGTCATATTTACATATTTATATAAGAGGAGTGACATCTTCTCTCCTTAAAGACAGGACAAAAGGCCGTCACAACATCAGGATTAAACACTTTTATATGATTCTGAAGAAAAATCTCAGAAACAGAAGATTCAGACACTTTACAGCAGCGATCATCAACATTTAAACAGGGGACCGTTTTGTTCTTGGTATATGCTTAAACAGTTTTATCATTTAAGAAAATGGTCTTAATAATTTAAAAACAATGATAATGAAATATTTTGGTTCAGATAAATGTTGTTAGTTATCAGTCCATATCACCAGCCCTGAAGCAGCCACATGGGGTTTCATTATTGTTGTTGGTTTTTAATGAAAAAAAGCTATATTTAAAACAACTCATCATCTTTACCCCAACACATTTTTACCTCTGACATTTTCTCACTTTGGTAACACAGAAGACCATAAGGACTAAAAAAAGAAGAAGAAGAAGAAGAGAAAATCAAAGGCTGAACTTATTTATAAATAAGAGGAAAAGTCAGAATTCTGGGTGGAAAAAGTCTAAATTCCGAGATTAAATTTAGTATTTTGGGGGATAAAACTGAAAATTCTTTGATTAAATTTTGTATTTTGAGAGGGAAAAAAACTACAAAGTACAAATTTTTGGGGGGAGAGTGAAACAAAAATTCTCAGATTAAAGTAAGTGTTTTTTGGGAAAAAAACAAATGTTCTGAGATTTAATTTAGTATTGGGGGGGTGGGACTAAAAATTCTTAGATTAAATTAGGTTTTTTGCAGGGGGAAACTAAAAATTCTTCGATCAAATTTACTATTTTTAGGGGGGAAAAACTACAATTTCTAAAAATAAATTTGGTATTTTGGGGGGAAAACAAAAAAATTCTTAGATTAAATTTAGTCCTTTTGGGGGAAAAATGACTAAAAATTCTGAGATTAAGTTTAGTATGCTGGTCATTAAGGTCATGAACCTCACACTGGGTGATGGTCTTTTATTTAATGGAGTCATTTAATTTCCTTTTCATCATTTATCACCTACTCTCTCATCCAGCCTCACAGCTCTGTTATTGTTGTTGTTGTTTTGCAGTCGTCCACCAGGAGGCGCCGTTTGTTAGTAATTGAGGCCTGAGGGGCTGCAGTTATCAATGTGAACACATCAACATGAGACAAAGAGTGCACTAACAATTTAACAGAGTTAAAGTTCAGTTATTTTAATAAATTTAAGATCACAAGAGTTTGTGAATAAAATTATAAATTGGTGAACAAGTGCAAAGAACAAGTTTATCAGTTTGGACATTAAATATCATTTTAGGAGCCACCACTGAGAATTTAGTGTAATTATGATTAATTGCACTTTTGGTACTTCATTTTAGGAGCTTCCTTCATTTAGAATAAATCTTCATATTTTCTCTTCTGCCTAATATTTCCTGAGTGTAATGACCTTTAGATTTGTATGATTAATGTCAAGAGAGAGAGGCAGCAGCCAAGCTCTCTGCTTTCAGGGTGATAAATCATGAAAATTGATTTTTTTTTTGCAGTTATGGGTATTTGACTGCATACACCATACCCATGCTGCATCCCAGTGGCCATTTGATTAGGTATGGTTTGTAGTTTTTGGACGTATTTCTTCTGTTTGCATTATTATGAATGATTTAATCTGCAAGCCTGGTGGGAGAAAAGATAGAACATAACATTAAAGACTTAACTGTCTTAACTGTCTGCAGGGAAAATGCAGCTTTGTTATAGGCCGTTATGGGCTGTTGAACCACTGCAGCTTTGTTTGTTGTAAATCCATGAGGGTCGAGCACTTTCCGTGTGCAAAACAATCAATCAATCAACAGTAGCCACTACTGTCTTGTCTTTGCAGTGTATTAAACTGAAAGACGTTTAAAATGTATTTGCAAATCATTGTTTTGTTTTTATTTACACAACATCCCAACTTCATTGGAATTTGGTTTGTATTTATGCAGCTAGAAAACCATTTGTGCTTCTTTCTTTCGCATGTACTAATCTATATTATAGGAAACATTGAACCCTTATCCTGATGTTAAAAACTCATATTCATGCTGTTTTTCTCCACTCTTCAGTTTCCTAACTTCTTCAGACTCACAGCACACGGCTCCAAAGTCTGACTTTTCATGCATGGAATTGTGAAGACTCATGTCAAAACATAATCATCCTCTCGCTCCAGATTATGCGATTAAAGCCCCTCGCTCTGCCTCTCTGTCGTCATTCCTCGTCAGGATTTATGGATTTGCATGTTTCTGTGATTCCAGCTGAGACTCTCCCTCCCTCTCATTCCTCTGCTCTGTGATCACTGACGAGGACAAGTACGAGCCTGCCCTCTGAAGAAACAATTGGGTCAAAACCTGAGTCCACACCCCGCAAATCTGCACACTTCCCTTTACACGCGTGTATTTTCACACTTCAGGGCGCTTTTTGAGTCATATATGTGAACGTTGAGGTGGATGATCTGTTGATCCCGGCTCTGGCTGTGCAGATTGGAGCTGACGGCTGTGGGAGCAGGTTAGTGCTTGTCTCTGAGCTCCGCCCCTCTGGTCTGCACGGTGAGGGCGAGAGGTGGTGTTGGAGGTGAGAATTGGACTCAAGGATTTAAAGATGCTGGTGTGGGACTGGCCTGAGAGAAAGGTGAGGGCTCTTTGTTGATTATTGTTTTTACAAAGTCGAGGGATTTGCTCTGATTAGCTCTTAAATTCTTCTGACAGTTTATTTTACCCTCATCAGTTGTGCACATCCCGTCCTTAAACCATCAATCAGCTTTTAAGTTTGCACTCTGCTCGACCTGTCTCGTCTTCGATGTGAAAATGTCCTCAAGCTGCAGAAATGGCTCAAACTTCCCCTCCTGCAGCTTGTTTTAATAGTCAAACAGAGCATTATCTGTTTGTTTATCAGTGTTTAGGCTTGGTACATCCCCAGCATTCATGTAAATAATCAAGAACAAACTCGTAATTCAGGAAAGGTGAAGTTTTGGAGACAGAAATTCAGAGGAAGCATCTGAGGCAGGATTTCTCTGAGCCACGCTAAGTCTCTTCATATCTCTGCTCTGCTCATCCATCAGAATTAAGGCACAGTCATATTCTTCAGGGTTATATAATGTTTGTTTCTCAGGATGACAAATGTGCAGGACTGCAGACATCACACGATCTGAAACTGAAAAGAAGAACTTCAGGCTGTAGTCTGGACGCTCCTGCAGAAGTGAAATTCAGCTTAGTTTTGGATGTTTTGTGCAGCAAGATTTTCCGCTGAGTCGTCATCATTGTTGACATTATCATTATTAGAGCCCGAGCAATTCTTTTTACTCTTTTTTTTTGCAAATTAATTGACTTTCGGAGGCCTAAACATGTCCAGAAACTCACCAAGTTTGGCAGAAAATTTGTACTTGGTGGAAGTTTAAGCCTGTCAAATGTTGCATTATGATGCAGAAATATGCAACCAGCATCGAGTAATAACATTGTTTGGCACGAAGCAGTTCCGGATTATTCTTTGCCATAATATAGGGATAAATCTGCATTCAGGCAGCTTTGGATGGCACTTGCATATTGACTGGAGCGATGTTTAAACATAGTGCGTGCAGATTTGTAGACTTAAACCTGTTATGAGGGCTGGAGGCTAATGCTTGCTGTGCTCTGTATTATTTTCAGAGCACAGCTTTTAACCCTTTTTTCTCTCCCTTTTGATTTGCTTGCCTTGTTGGTCCTTGTTTGGTTTGGATGGCTTTCACACCCACCCCGAACCAAACTCTGGTCCAATTGGAAGTGAACAGAGACCCCCATTTTTTGGTGAACCAGAGTTCGATTCTTTGGTCCACTTCAGAGTTTGTGTGAGCTTAATGGGGGCTTTCACACCAACATTGTTTGGTCCAGACTTTCTGACTTTTCTGTTTGGCCAGAACTAAAATCATGGGTGTGAAACCTCCCCGGGACCTTGGTCCAACCAAAAGAGGTGGTCTCAGTCCAGACCATATGGATCCACGGTCTGGTTCATACCCAGGGAGAAAGCATTATTTTGAAAGGTTTGGACCTTCATATCAATGACAGGAAATTACGACATGACTACCTGAAAAAGAGAATCCATCACCAAAACAAAATGAGCTGCGGAAGAACACGGGAAGAAGAGGAGACCAACAGTCTTCTGGTCAGAGGATTTTATCAGCTGGAAGAAAACACACAAAAACACAGAAACTTTCCAACTGTTTTCTAAGAGGATGTAAGAGAGAGGGTACGAGAGGACAGTGTCACCTAAAGATTAGAAACTCAGAAGACGAACTCGGAGCAGCCTGAAGCTCTTTAAGATGTCGCTGTTGGTTGTAGAAAATAAACAACAATATGATGGTGGGAATTAGGGCTGAAAGATTGATAGTTTTTGGATCGAAATCACAATTTCAGACAACGCAATCATGTGATCGCCAAAGCTATAGTTTTTTGCAGCGCTCCTGACTGACCCAGGATCTGTTGTGTCAACTGTTTTGCAAATTTGCAGGTAATCTGCATTTACTGAAGTGCTGGTAAGCAGGTCAACAACACAAAGCCTCAGTTTAGGAGTAGAAGTTGGAGTATCCCTTAAATAATGAAAACAGATTATTTATCATCAATATTAGATGATGAATAATGTATTATGTGCTTTTGATCATTGATTTCCTTTCTGTTGCCTATACTGTAAACATAGTGAATATTGCACTGAAGCTTGATTTGACGAAAATTGTGAATTGAAATTGAAATTGCAGTATTTGCCAGAAAATCGCAATCAGATCTTTTTCTAAAATCATTTAGCCCTAGTGGGAATGACGATTTCATTCATGTTTGAAACATTCAATGTGTTGACATCGGACGCCTGAAGGCCAAATGGGAGACATGCAATTATGACGATATCACGTAGGTTCATCATGTAAAGTCTGTTAGTCCGTTTTTAACAATGACCGTGTGAAACCCAATCAGACTGAACCAAATGTAGACAATGCAACAAGAACATGGACCTTGGTCTGGACTTTCAGGTGTGAAAACATCCTAACACCAGCCCAAGCAAACCAAACTTTACACGAAAGAGAACCAGAGTGTGTTCGTTAGGGACCATATGATGTAGGTGTGAAAGCAAACTAAACCAACCCTTGAGTTGGGAGAGTGACCTCAGGAGTAAAATGAACTTATTAAAAAAACTTAAATGAGAAATCTAAACATAAACAGACCTACAGTGTATAACTGTGGACTTAAACTGATGAGAAAAGTGATCATTGTGCAACAAAAGAAAAATAAAACTGAAACAAATGTGCAGCCGGAGCCTGATGAAGTCTGACTAACCCACGACATTAACATTCGGTTAACAAGGCTGCTGTTTGTCTTAAACATGGTGACATAAGACAGCGAGCGAGGAGCGAGAGCGAGGAGAGAGAGAGGCACTGAGCTCGCCGCCTGTTGTCTCCTGTTGGTGTTTTGCTCTCACCACCCACCACGTCCTCACCTCCTGTTGCCTCCTCCCTGCCCGTCTCTCCGTCTTTTATGCAGATCTGCTCACTTAATTCTGCCGCTGCTCTCCAACACCTTAAGAAAAGTGAGACCGGAAACGAGGAGACAGAGAGCTGGAGGAGGGAAAACGAGGGGGATGATGGGGGAGCGTTCAGAGGCAGACGATGGGATTTTGAGGGACGTGCAGATTGGATAGAGTTGGATGGAAGTGCTGGTCTGTTCAGTCCGAGTTATGACCTGTTTGTGCAGCTGGGGCTGTGAAGACTGTGCAGCAGCAGTGTTTTACAGATAGAGTCCGAGCTCACTCTAGGTCCCCTCTCCATACATCTGGCAGGGTGCAACAGTTGGACGATTTGGAAGAGCGAAGAATTGTGCACAAAATGGACTAAACTGACCTCTGACTGATCAGCATGTCGGCTTTCAGGAGGAACCGGAGCTCCAAACACTCGACTGATTCAATCTATGATGTGTTTCAGCTGGTGAGCCGCTGTGTGTGTTTGTGTGATCGATCGTGTTGTGGAAATGACTCTGCAGAGGACAGTGATGGTGCGAGCAGCGACAAGGTCACAGACGGGTTAATAAGCAAAGCAGTCCAGTGACTTTATGTAAGAACAGTCTGATCAATCATTGTGCCAGGATGGACTGCAGGGATCAGACCTCATCCACTCATCAAGATAAACAAGTATTCTGTATTATTGCAGAATAGTCAACATGTTTCCATCTCTAAGAAATTAACAAATGGTTAGCAGAGTGTATGTTTCAAGGGGTTGCTTTCATATTTATGTAGTTCAAAGTAATGAAGATTAATTGAGTTATTGCCCCAATAAGTCACAAAAGACATATTTATGTCAAAAATACAGTTTTCAGACAGGGGGCCTGTTTCGAAGTTCTGGGGGTCATAATGTGGCCACTGAGCTTCCAGTTGATTATCCCTGATGGAGAGTTTATCTGTGACTGTCAGGGTGGGCAGGCCCTGTCTCGGACCAGCCTAGACCCTGTCCACGACAATCGGGAAGTTTTACGTGGCTGCATCTGTATAAAACTGTTTAAGCATGAACATAATGCTACCTCAGATCTCACTCAAAATATGCTAGT
Source organism: Cetoscarus ocellatus (assembly GCA_037902135.1). Taxonomy (NCBI): domain Eukaryota; kingdom Metazoa; phylum Chordata; class Actinopteri; order Labriformes; family Labridae; genus Cetoscarus; species Cetoscarus ocellatus. Next base: position 560,780 of record JBAMNC010001622.1, on the reverse strand, counting down.
TTATAAAAAAGGCTAGACATTGCAAAGCTTTATCCCTTTAAAATGAATAATACATTGATCATTGTGTTATCAAACATGATGGGGTTTTACGAAGATTGTTAGCTGAAGCTCAGTCATTGACTTCTCCTCCTTCGTGACGTGTTTTCAGATAATTTTTTACTATCTGGTGCTATATAAAAAAAGACTGAAATGTGAATGTAGGTTTATATTCAGCCTTTTGTCAATGAGATCCAGTTCTGAGAAATTTGCATGATAATTCCCCATAATTAACAGTGGCAATAAATCCATTACTTCACCATCTTTTCCCAACCTGCCATCATCCGTCTCTGCCATCCCCTCAATCTGTCTCTAACGTCCCAACTGTCCAAGATTCAGTCATTACTCTGCTGTGATTTGTTGTTTTAGGATGATGGTTATTTCTCTTTCTACATTCATGTGTTTGTTCGATGAAGGTCCAGGTTAGTGAAGCACTGACTGAAGATCAGCTGTTGTGGTTTTCCAGTCTGTCTTTGCTCAGGTATCATCATCAGTGCAGGTGTCAGATTCTGTACTCGTTAAGCCGTGTGCAGTCGGACTGGTTTGACACCACGGTGGAAAATTCTTTATGTCATTGCTGCAGCCCGACAGAAGACAAACCGTGGAATCAGCAGAGACAAGCCTTGTCCTTGCCTGACCAGCTGTCTGCAAACCAGCTCCAACAGATAATGACTGATAAAGCACTGAGCACAGATGAGATGTTTATGCAGCTCCCAAAAATCTAACTCGATCAGTTTTTCAGCATTCATGCTCAAACCGAAGATATTCAACCCCCTGCTGGTCTGGCTCCAACACAGACTCTTTGCATCTCCATTAGGCCACACTGGTGGGCTGCATGTCCTTGCATATGAATGTTGAAATCTTGTCCGTGATGTTTTTTGTCTGTTTTATAACACTTGTGTCTTCTAACTTTTAAGAACAAAATAATGAAAAAGAGCTGTGGCTTTAACTTTACTGGCTGATTGAGTGAACTTCATCCAGGCATGAAATGATAAGCCACAAGTTAGAAAAAGATGCTGTAACTACTTGGGCTGTCAAAGTCAGGAGGCGTTTCCATCAGCTTGTTTTACTATTTACTATTTACTATTTTACTATTTACTCCTCCCGAAGTCCATGCCCCTCATGGGGGCCTTCTACAGGGCACTGCTGGACTGTGATGGTTGATAGCACAACAAATGGGTCGTGGATTTGTCATGAATGAGGAGTGGGCCAGCTGCTTTGCACATTATCAGGACAAAGCCTTGTCTCTGTTTTGCCATCTGGAGTGTGGAGCCCAAAGTGCTGCCATGGAGTATTTTTGCCTTCATATATATTTATAATTAATTTTAAAGAATATTCGAGGACAACAAACAAACAAAAAGGGCACCAAAATCCCCCTAACGTTCCGCTGTTGGTTGAGATCACTCATAAATAGAGTTGGGAATCAATAATATTTTATTAATTCCAATGCCATTATCGATTCTGCTTATCTTTAAGGATTCCCTGATTGATTCCTGTGGATTTTCTGTTCAGGCAAAGTCAAGAGACATTAAATACCATCATTCATGGATGAATTCTTGTGCAAATTGCTGCTTTTTCCAAACACTAATTCCAGCTAAGTTTTGGAAGCACATACCCAGTCGACACTTCCCCATTCATCATTCCTGCTGGCCCGTCTGCACCACCAGCAACACTGACCCTACTTCATTCGTAGGTTTTTACGTGCAAACCCTACACCACAAGGCTGCGGCCAGTGCCCCTGGAGGTCAGCTTGCATCTTCCCAGCTACCAAACCATCTTCAGAGTATGTTTAAAAAGGGACTTGAACCTGCCACCCTCCAGTCCTCAGCCCAAGCTCCTAAGGACTGAGCTACACTGCTGCCAAATGTTGGGACGTCGCATCATTTTGTCCAAAATTAAGCCACACTTTTGACCATGTTTCCCCGTCTGCCATTATTACATTTCTTACTTTTTTGTCATCAGTTTTCTGTTTGACGTGGATGACAGCAGGACATCCTTGATTTGCAAAACATGCTGCAAAAACTGAGAGGAATCGAAAAGGGAATCGATAAGCAAAAAGACGATATTGATTCCTTGAGGGAATTTTAATCAATTCTCAACTGGAGCTGATTTTTCAATTCCCATCCCTTCTTTAGAACATGATATCTGGATTTAGTCAGTGGAGTTTTGAGATGTAGGCTATGTCAGCAGAGGCATCAGGTCTTGTCGAATAGCAGAAGTTTATCTATAAATGTAGAACTTATTCTATCCGAGTAGAGTTAGCTGGTTAGATCATCCAGCTGGCCGCCATTTTCTTCAGGTGTACTTCCTGTTGCTGAGGTCAAGATAGCGATGGATGGTCGGGTTGTGCTGGGAGCCCCTGCTGTTGGATCAGGTGGTTCACTGGTCCAGGTGCAGAACTGTATTTTATCTATTTGAATGTATATTTACTGCTCAAGTACGGATCTTTACATGGGGGAGTTCAACCTCGACTGACTGACTTTGACAGTCCACTGTAGTTCATCCTGTTTCCTGTTTTCTCCACAAAAAGAACATTTCTGGTAATTTCCCTGCCTCAAAGCTAAAGCTCCTTGTGCCTTCTTTTTTCTAAGGCAGTCACAGTTCAGTTGCAGGCTGTAATTTTATAGTTTCGTTGATTAAGGCGTAGGCATATCTGCTGGTTTTGGACAGTCCTCACATCAAACGACACTCAGCACGGTATCAATCCCTCGCATTAGAGCTCACTGTGTGGACTAGCTTCATCAAATATCACATTTGGAGGAGTTTCTGCCACTAAAAGCTTTTTTAATCCTCGACTGCTCGTTGAATGGAGATGCTGAAAGGATGCAAACATGTTTTATGTCCTTCATTTTCCATCTCAGTACCTCACAGTCCCTGCAGCAGCCTGCCAGGACTTGGCCCACACAGAACTAAACAAAGAGCTGCTTGATTTGAATCCATCGCTGGACAGACTTCTGACCAGAAGTGATGCAGTGGGTAGTATTTTCAGACATGCTAATCAGTATTACCCAGGATGCATTTTAGATTTGCCTTCAGTCTAAATGCTCTCACCTCTGTTCATGATCCATCTGAACATTTTAAGAAGTCTGACTCATTTGCAAATCCTAATGTCTAAGAATATCAAATTTTCTCCAATCAGATGATTTGCATATAAAGAATCACGAAGATCCAGTCTGTTTGGCCTGAAAGAAGCTTTTGAACATTTGGTCCGACATGTCCGCTCATGTTTGGTATTTTTTATACCTGTGATGTCGATGGGCGTTGTTTTGACAGGTCTTTAAGAATGTACTGTATGCATCCCCCCCCCCAAGCATGAGCCTATATTGTCTCAGTATAGATGAATGTGGTGTCATTTTTCTGCTGCATAAATCGTATAAAATGACCCCATTGGTTTCCGAGGGGCTGAACAAAGGTGGTTTTCATGCTGCACATGCTCCGCTTTATCAGTCCAGAGGTGGTCCTACAGTGAGCCTTAAATCTTCTAGAGGATGACAGCAGTGTGGTTTCACAGGGCTGAGCTCTACTCAATTTGGGCTCGTCGTGGATGAGGAGTAAGCCAGCTGCTTTGCACATTATACACTACAGCCTGGTCTTGTTTTTATCTTGTCATTGGTGTTGTGGATCCCACATGGAGTGGCTCTCTCTCTGCACTCTCTATTGTTGAGGTCAAGAGAGAAATGGACGCCGCCCTAATGTGCTGCTGTACTGTATATTTACAGTTCAAGGATGGATTTTTACCCCCCACGACTGAACGGGTATTCAAAAATGGAAGTGATAGCGCTATTACTATTACTAGAAGTACTGAAAAATGTTTTTATCATATCATGTTAGCCTAGTTTCAACACAGATTTAAATCTGGATTTATACTGTTAACCAAAGCAGTTGCATAATCTTTGTGGGTACAATTTAAGCCTGTTTGGGCAGATGATGAGTCCTGTTGTCTAGATATATGCAAAACTAACTTTGCAGTGCAGCTGGACCTGCCAAATTTAATTTCTGTATTCAGGCAGAGCTCCGATTTACAACATTTGTGCTCGGCACAAAGCAGGACAACCATCAGCGTCCTTCAGAGCAGGAAGAGGTGGAGCTACGAGCGAGATGACAACAGGAAGTGATTGCTCATACAGATATTAGCATTGATGCTAACAGCTTCAGGAGCAGTTTTCTCAGATCTGGACCACATTTCTTTATTAACTGATTGAAATACAAACTAAGCTGAAAGCACTGCTCAATAGTAAGGATATTTTAGCTCCACTTCTGACATGTATTGGCCAGAGTTTGTTCTACACGTTTTGTACTTTGAACACCAATAGGTAGGCCTGTATTTTATGTGATTGTTGGACCAATCGTCCAATTACTTACCAGATATGCTTTTAAAAGGTTCTGCCCATATACTGAACAGTCCATCTGGTGTGCCAAGTTAATGCAGAACATTTCACAAGACTGTAATGCACCATATGCTGCACTGAACACTTTATATTTACAGACCAAAGTTGTATTTCAAGTGTCACTGAATCTTGAGCTTTATGTAATGAAATACATTGGTTTTGTTATATTCTCTGCACAGTGTGAGCAAAAACAGAAACAATCATGTGAGACCAAATCTGTCTCTGAAACAAAGTCTGAACATGTTTATTACAGCGATCAAAATGGAAGTTTTAATATGGGTTTTAATGGGGGGGTCATTGGAGTTTGAGAAGGTCTCTAGTGGACATTTGAGGAACTGCACCTCTGAGCTGTCTTTATTTACAGTACCAGATGTTTCTGCTTGGTTTTATTTCCCTTTGAAGACTTAATTATTGAACGTGCTCTGGAGGCATTATTTTATGGATTATAAAAATAAAACAGCCTTTTCAAAGAATCAAGTTACTTTAATAAAACACAATAAATCATCAACTATGTTTTGTCTCTTTGTCTCCTTTGCCACAGAGTACGGAGCAGGTCACTGCTTTCTGCCGCAGCCTCCACGACATGAACTCCCTTGACTGCCCCATTTCATCGTCCTCGTCCTCGTCTTCCTCGTCCCTCTCCCCGAGCCCTGTGTCGGCGTTACCGCCCACGGCAGTGACCGCCAACCAGCGACAGCTCTCCCACGCCGACAAACTCCGCAAAGTCATCAATGAGCTGGTAGAGACTGAGAAGACCTACGTCAAGGTTGGTACAGGAACTCTCGCCATCATTTTTAAATGTTTAGACTCGGACTTTGGACTTAAATGTCCCATGTGCAGGTGTGTTTATATTATAAATATTTTTGTTAATGTTTGATTTTGTGTTTGATTTTATGTTTGGTTTTTTAATTGATTAATCGCTTATTTTATTCTTTTCTTTCTTTAATTTTAACCATGGTTGCACTTTATATAATTTAATTTAATGTCTGCATGTTTGAAATATACTTCTGAGCGAGTTTGTGTTGGTGAGAGCTGAAGTGCATCAATCTTTGTAATGGCGTGCGTGGTGTTGACCTAATTCTTGAGTAATGCGAGTTCTGTTGGTACTTGTGGAGCTGGTTTCTCTCACAGGACGATCTCCGTAATGACTCCACATTAAACGCCCACACATGCCCTCGCTCGTTCCTCATGACATGGTTGATGTCTCGTTCTTTTCTTCTCCAGGACCTGAGGTGTTTGATAGAGTGCTACCTGACGCCTCTGCAGAAGGAAAGCTTCCTGACCCAGGACGAGGTACTTTCTGACTGATCTGCATAAGAATGCTCATAAATTACGATAAACCAGACATCATTTGAGTGACGCTCCGTGTGTTGCAGCTGGATGTTTTGTTCGGTAACCTCGGGGAGATGGTGGAGTTCCAGGTGGAGTTTCTGCGGACGCTGGAGGATGGGATCAGGCTCGTGCCCGATCTGGAGCGACTGGAGAGAGTGGAGCATTTTAAGGTGAGGAGGGGTGGAGCTGTAGAAGTTCATGCACCATCATCTGCAGTCATATCTAAAATTTATAACAAATAAAGCCTCATCACACGTTACTGTCTCTCCACAGAAAGTGCTCTTCTCTTTGGGAGGCTCATTCTTGTACTACGCTGATCGCTTCAAGATCTACAGCGCCTTCTGTGCCAGCCACACCAAGGTCCCAAAGGTGCTGGCCAAAGGTAAGAACATGCATGGATGGATGGATGGAGCGAGGGATGGATGGGGAGTAACCAATGGATAAATAAATGTGTATAAAGATGGAGATGAAAAGGGATGGAGCAATGGATGAATAGTTATAAAGATATATGATAGATGATCAATAGATGATGGAAATAAATAGAATTGAACAGAAGGATGGATGGATGAAAATAAACAAACATGGGTAATGGGTGAATGGTTGGAAGGAATGAATGGATGGATAAAGATCAATGGATAGATCAGGGATAATGGATGGATGAAAAAAATGTGTATTAATAGGAATAATTAGATAAATGGAGATGAATAGGAATGGATGGATGAATGCAGATCAGCTGATGGAGGTAAATAGATGGCTGGATGGAAATTAATAGGATGAATAGATGAATGGATGGATGAAAGTAAACAAGGATGGGTATTGTATTATTATTCCACACTATTTGCTTATTTCATGATTTTTACTGTCTGATTACTATTATTTATTATTATTCCCATTTTTTCATTTATCTATTTCTTCTTCTTATTATTATTATTATTATTATGTGTTTATTAAAGTTTTTTTTATTTATTTATTTTGTGTGTGTGTGTTTTCTGTCTGCCATGTTCAGGTTTGATTTATCTTCCTTAAAATGTTGACTCAGATGTGTTGATATTGTATTGACCTGCACACTGGTTGTGCATCTGTAAAGAAAAGTCAATAAAAAAATGTTTAATAAAAAAAAACAAAAAAAACAAGGATGGGTAATGGATGGATGGTAATAAAGATCAATGGATGGATGAATACAAATAGGGAAGGATTTGTAGATATAAAAAAGACGGATGGATGATGGATGGATGGATTGATTGAAATTAAGTAACCAATGGATGAATAAATGTTAATAAAAGGAAAAGTTGGATGAATGGAGATGTAATTGGATAAATAGAGGAATGGATGAATGGATGGATGAGTACAAATAGGTATGGATGGATGGATAAATAGTTATAAACATTGATGGATGGATTAAAAGAAACAGTGATGGAGATAAATTGTAATAAATCAGTGTTAATTTTGTTGACTAATTATTTTTGTAATAGTTTTCATCAACAACCTTTTTTCCCCTGATGAAAACTAGACAGTAACAAATAAAAACAAGTTCACATGGACAAAAACTCAAACTAAATTAACTGACATTTTCATCAACAAATAAAAACTAGACTAAAATGTTTGACAGAGACTTAATCCAATCAGACCTAATTTGGTCATGTAGAAAGTAGAGACAAGTTAGGAATATATCCAATCACAGCTACTTTGGTTGTGTGGAAAGGTTGGATGAGTTAAGAGGGACATCCAATCACAGCTGCCTTAGCTTCATGGTGGATCCAAGTGTAAAACATGACTTCAGAAATTCAAGGAAACATAAAAAAATACCTCAAACTTTACACTTTATATTTTCATCGACTTAAACTAGACTAAAATTAAAACAATTTAGATGACTAAATTATGACTAAAACTAGAAGATATTTTAGGCAAAAGACTAAAACTAAATTAAAAAGTGCTGTCAACATTAACACTGGAATAAATTGATGGGCAGTTGGATGGATGGAGATAAGTAGGAATGAATGGATGGATGGATGAAAATAGATGAAGATCGGTAATGGATGGATGGATGGTGATAGAGATCAATGGATGGATGAATAAATGTGTATAAATGGGACTAGTTGATGGATGAAGATCAGTAGGGATGGGTAAATAGTTATAAACATGGATGGCTGGATAGTGAATGTTCAGTTTTATCAGACAAAGCTTTTATTTTTGATTTTTCGTCCTTCAGCAAAGACAGACCCAGACTTCAAGGCCTTCCTGGCCGTGAGGAACCCCCGTCAGCAGCACTCCTCCACCCTGGAGTCGTACCTGATCAAGCCCATCCAGAGGGTCCTGAAGTACCCGCTGCTGCTGAGGGAGCTCTACTCCCTGACCGACCCCGACAGCGAGGAGCACTACCACCTGGACGGTAGGACGGCCTCTCTGTTATTTCACAGCTCTTCATTCATTTTGTCAAATCATCGAGACAGTGAGCGAACCTGAACCGTCTGCTCTTTCCAGTGGCGATGAAGGCCATGAACAAAGTGGCGAGCCACATCAACGAGATGCAGAAGCTTCATGAGGAGTACGGCGCCGTGTTCGACCAGCTCATCAATGAGCAGACTGCAGATAAAAAAGAGGTGATGATGGACTTTTATTCATCTGGAGGCTCATTCACATTAAGATTTGCGGCCAGGGGAGGTGCTGCTTTTACTGCTTGTTTTCGCCATAATCGCCAACTTTGGAGCTGCTGGTCGGTGCTTCAACATGATTTATATCTTTAGCTTGAGGCGGAGGATCTCACCTTTTGTCACTTTCTCTGTTATTCCTGGAGCTGTTTCATTAATCTCTAATTAGCAGAGCAAACACTGACTACTTAAATGATCCGTCTAATAAAACCTTTGGCCCATTTCTGACTTATCCCTAAAATTAAATCAAATTCTGATCACAACTTTTTGAGTTATTCATTTTTTAAATTTATTTTCAAATAACATATAACATAAACAATTACAATAACAATAACTCCCCAGCTCTAAACCAACAGCCAGACCATGTTACAAATATAAAAATAAATTGTATGTAACAAGAAAAATGTTGGCGCATCCCTTTAAGCTCCCTCAGATTGTCCTGTACAGCATTAAAGGCCTCCTGCAGAAGACAAAGGGCTTGATCTGGTGTGGGGGCTCAGCAATAAATAACAGTATTGTCTGCATATAAATGATAATTGGCATTAGGAACATTATGACAGATACTGTTAATGTAAAGAGTAAATAAACATGGTCCTTAGACTGAGCTCTGTAGTACAGTGTTTCCGACCTTACGTCTGAGTTTAAGCTGAATTTTTGTTTTCTTGTTCGAAATCATTTTACAATAACAAAGAGATTCATCAGTTAAAATCTCCTGGTGACTGTTAGGTTGAAACACAGTGTGATAAACGTCAAAACCTGCTTTTGGTGGCTGAAACTGAAACTTAAACACCATCAGACGCCGTGATCCAAGCTTCAGTCATCCTCCACAGTGCTCTAATGGCCTGGCTAGGCTGTCAGTCTTTTGTTAGAACCTGGTTTTATTCACTCATAATCCAATAAATGATCCAAATAACTGTAATAAACTGTCTGTTGTGTTCTCTGTTCAGGTGGCAGACCTCTCCATGGGGGATCTTCTGCTGCATTCAACAGTGATGTGGATAAACCCTCCAGCCTCTCTGCTCAAGGGCAAAAAGGACCCTGATCTGGCTGCTTTTGGTGAGAATCAATAAGCTGTGTTGATTAGAATATACTGGCTAAGATATTTAAAATATTTATTTACGTTTTTTTCATTTGTCATTGTTTAGTTTTCTAGTAGCCTCCTTTATTTACCAGCTTTTAGGTAACCACAGCCTCACTTTTGGTTAATTATGGTTTTTAGGAGTTTAAATTTACATGTGCAACAGTTTTATTTACACATTTACAATATTTAATGGAGGGTGGCGCAGCAGGTAGTGTGGAGTTTGCATGTTCTCCCAGTGCATGCGTGGGTTCCCCCCTGGTTTTCTCCTACAGACCAAAGTCATGCTCATTAGGTGACTCCAAAGACGATGTTACGGCTCCAGATGTTTCTATAACAGCAGCTGAGGGTCCACACTGACATTGGTGAACATTATTAAATAACAAAAACAAAACTTTTCTGCTGAATTGAAGTATTTGACTGCTAACTTCCTCTGATTGCTCTTGTCGGTTTGGGCTTTTTCTTTAATTAATTTATTTATTGTTTATGTGATGTGGACATCACCATTACACCGAACAAACCAGATGCATTGTTTGAGTGATATAGTACATGTGCACTTGTCCACAGGAGGCTTTTGAAATGATAACATAATAAAAGTAATAAGATTTTAGTCTCAGAGGAGTTCCTCTCTGGCACTAAATGTGACATCAGGAAAAAACCTTCATAACGTGTCTCTTTGCATCCTCGGGCTCAGGGTCGTCCCCTCGTTATGTAACTTTTAAATCCTGTCACAAACGCAATATATTAGACCGACAGATGACCTGTGGGGAATTGTGTGGTGGAAGAAAGATTTGTAAATCCTTTTCCATATATATTCAAGTAGATACACTACAAAGACAAGATGTGTTCAAACTGATAAACTACATCATTTCTTTGCAAAATTTCTCTCATTTTGAATTTGATGCCTGCAACATGTTCCAAAAAAGCTGGGACAGGGGCAACATAAGACTGGAAAAGTTGAGGAATGTTCATATACAACCTGTACAACCAACATTGTATGCCAGTGACCTTCGATCCCTCAGGCAGCACTGCATTATAAAGCAGCATCATTCTGTAAAGGATATCAGCACGTGGGCTCAGGAACACTTCAGAAAACCATTGTCAGTTAACACAGTTCATCTCTACATCTACAAGGTCAAGGTCAAACTCTACCATGCAAAGACAAGACAAGATGGACTGAGGCAAAGTGGAAAAGTCTGCTGTGGTCTGAGTCCACATTTCAGACTGTTTTTGGACATCATGGACGTGGTGTCCTCCGGGCTAAAGAGGAAAAGGACCATCCAGACTGTTATCAGAGCAAAGGTCAAAGACAGCATCTGTGATGGTATGGGGGGGTGTTAGTGCCCATGGCATGGGTAACTTGTAGGTTACATTCTGCTCGTGTAAAAGAGTAAAGAGTGCAGGTACTGAACTGCTCTGCCCGTATCTTGTCTGAATCGAATAAGAGTCAAAGAGGGTTTGTTGAATCAAATCAAATAGTGTTTCTGGTTTGTATGTAAGAATCCTGCAGCTCTTTCAGGCCTGTTTCACTCCACTGTTTCCCACATTCTGCTGCCATGTCACCCCAAGCAGACCTGATAAAAGGAAAATCTTGTTGGTCGTAACGTGAAGGATTTCTGTTATTTTTCACTTTCTCACATGAAGAGCAGCTCACGTAACAACATGAAACTCCACCTGAAGACGAAGACGCTCCTGCACTCAGACACCTTTAGCGCTGAATATTAAATCAGCGGGATATAAGGGCTTCCCCTCGCTCCCTCGCTCTTGCATGCTCTGTCGTGACTTTGGTCCATTTTTATCCTTTGTGCTGCGAGCATAGTGTGCTGGTATTTTCTCTTTTGTGACTGAAACCTGTTTGATGCAGACCTGTCTGATCGTCCCTTTCGTTTCTCCTCTGTCTCTCTCACACTTTCCTCTAGTGTTCAAAACAGCGGTGGTGTTTGTTTACAAGGAGAGCTCCAAGCACAGGAAAAAGATTGTGAGTACTGTTTGTTATTCTGGATTTGAGTTTATTAATCCAATCGTCCAGAGTTAGTTTTTTATTGAGGTACAGTAGAGTGGAGTGAATGAAAAATGGCATCAATCAACAGCAAATACTAAAGATTTATTTGAAGAAGTTGGTAAAAGATCCAAAAACTGAGGCAGATTTATGAAGCTGAATCGTCCGATCCTGTCTTATTAAACTGACTCACGCCATGCCTTGTCTGCTGTAAGCTTGTGCATTTGTTTCCCCAAATAAAGAGAAAACGACTCTTAAACCAAAACAACCAAATAAAGACAAGACAGCAGGGCCAAAAACTGCCATGTGTGTTTCTGTATTTACTGCTGTACCCAAACTGTTTAGCTGTAGGTCATTGTCCTTCTTGTGTATATGTGGAATTAATATTATTATTGTTAAAAACTCAAGTAAAATACTAAAAACAAGGTGGCAACTCACACATTTATGTCTTTAAAGATGCCAAGAAAAGATTTAAAGTCATAATTTAAAGTTCTAACAAATAAAAGATCCACATTTAACAACATTAACCAAGAGAAACAAGATGTAAAAAAAGGATAGTGTCTTCAGTAACACTTTATATGAGGCTCCTAGTTAAAATGCATTATAAACACATAAAATGCATGTTTAAAACACATTTTAAGTACTTGTTATGCTTTAATATAGTAATAATAAGGGTCATCATAATGCTGCTATATAAGACAAGTGAGGTATATTGTGCATAAAACTGTAAGAAATTATAAGCATTTTTACATCCCAAATGAATTAAAGTCAATATTCTCACCTAGCGCGATCTTAGAAGGTAAAAACAAGGTGGCAACTCACATAATTATAGCTTTAAAGACGCCAAGAAAAGATTTAAAGTCATAATTTAAATTTCTTACTTACTAAAGATCCACATTTAACAACATTAGCCAAGAGAAACATGATGTAAAGAAGGATAGTGTCTTCAGTAACACCTTAAATGAGGCTCCTTGTTAAAATGCAATATAAACGCATTGAAAGCATGATTAAAAGAAATTATAATGCACTTGTAATGCTTTAATATAGTAATAATAAGTCATTGTAATGCTCTAAAGCTCTAAGAAAATATCACCATCCATACATCCTTCCACTTGCACTGCTTTCTTTTTGTGTTTAAAGTTTAGATAAACAGATTTAAGAGAATAACCAAGTCATTTTGCTCTTTAAAATGTAAAGAATGTATTAACCAATGTCCATGCAGATCACTTTTTAAATATTTAATGTTAACAGAAAGTATATTGGCTTGAATTTGAGCCTGAGGGTTTGGGTTGATCATCTTTTTTTCACTTTATTAAGAGGATTATATAATCAAGTGTATAATAAAGTATAATAAAGTCTTTTAATGTGTTATAAATTAAACACTGTGTCCTCTGCAGCAGAGTTGTCTCTGTCATTGGGCTCTTCCGCCCCCTGCTGTCATGTGGACGTACTGCAGCAGTAAAATATCAAACACCTGACCCCCCCACCTCTCTCTCTCCCTCTCTCTCTCTCTCTCTCTCTCTCTCTCTCTCTATCTCTCTCGTCTTTCTCAGGGGGCGTCCCATCGAACGTCCGTGGTCGATGACCGGGATCCTTTCCGTTTCCGTCACATGATTGCAACAGACTCCCTTCAAGTCCGTAACCTTGCAAGTAGGTCCGCTGGTAGACTCAGAGTTGCGTCAGTGTTTTTCTGGGTGTCATCAGCACCACGAGGGGTTTGGGCTCGAGGATTCTGTGTGAGGGTTTCACACAGTCATTTCAGACAAATGAGAAGTGAATATATCGGTTATTTTGGCTTAACTTTGGTTAGTTTGGGAAAATCTCCATTTATACACAGAGCCATAAAGTCGAGTATGGTTATAGGTTTTCATTTTAGTTTTGTTTCATCTTTTGTTTTTTAATATAAGTTTTGATTGTTTTTTAATTATGTTTTCTGGTTCACTTTAGTTTTTATTTCTTTGTTTTAGTTTAGTCTCCATTCATTTCTGTGCTTGTCTCACTAAAATGAGCAGTGATTTGCCAAAGATAATATTTATGTCCTTTTGAAACAGCCATCATGACATGAGCTACAGCAGGGGGGGGAACGTGGTGGGAAAAACTACAAAACTACAAGTTTAAGGACAAATCCTGACAAAATCTACAATATCAAAATGACAACATTTCTGTCAGAAGCCTTAATTGGCTGTGAGTTTCTGTGACGCTCCATTTTATGCATTTGTTAATATATATAAATATAAAATAAACTTAAAAAATAGTTAATGTTTGTAACTTTCATCAAAAGCAGCTAAAACTGACTTGGATTGGTAAACATATCTTAATTTAACTTTACACCAGCTAAAGTTGGAAAGTTAACTTTTAAATTGCTGATTTTAAGACTGTTATGCTTTTTTGTTTTTTTAAAGGAACATTATTTTGTTTTAATATAGTTCTTTTTATTTATATCAGATGTCAGAGCCTTTGGCATTTTGGTTTAACACGATGCTCAATGCTGATGTGAACAACTCTTCAAGATTTAACATGGATTATTTGTTTTCTGTGAAACTCCGTGTTATGCATTTGTTAATATATAAAATATAAAATACACTTAAAAGATAGTTAATGGTTGTAACTTTAATCAAAAAGCAGCTAGAACTGTCTTGGATTCAGTGTTAAGCTAAACAAACAAAAGACGATTTACTAATGAAATATTTAAAATACGATAAATTAAAGTTTCTTACCATGAAGTCAGTTTATCTAATGCAGTTTTTCCTTAGTGTGGCTTGAGCACATCATAATTTAATTTTATGCCAACTTAAGTAAGGAAATTAATTTTTAAACTGCTGACTTTAAGACTGATTTAATTTTTTTAAAATAACATTATTTGGTGTTAATATTGTCTTTTTTTTATTTATATCAGATGCCAGAGGCTTTTCATTTTGGTTTAACATCAATGCTGATGCACACAACTCTTTGAGATTTAACATGGAATATTTGCAATATTTTTACTAAAAATTAAACTATAAAAAAGTAATTCAATAAACTAAACTATCACAGCTGACACTGGGCGAGAGGTGGTGCACACCTTGAACCAGTCGCCAGCCAATCACAGGGCCACATATGGGGCGTCGGTGGCGCAGTTTGATAGTGCGCCACTGACCTGACTTTTTCTTTTCAGTAAAACTTTATCTTTATTTTGTTTTTGGACAACAAAAATGTCAGATGAAGCTGTATATATATTTGCAGCTTGTCCCTGCATTCGTGCATCCACCACTAGAGGGAGCAAAAGACTTCAGGGTTTATGTAACTACCCTTTTTGTTAGAAGTAAACTGCAAACATGGGGATAATTCTAAGAGTAAAAGTAACAGAATAAACACCAACAATTAATATCATCATGAAATATTTGTGACTTTGTTTCTACAATACTTTTATCTGTGCACTGTCGTAAGTGTCTCAGTGTTACGACCTAAAAAGTGACCGTGTTAACTGATGACTCTCGGCTGTGCTCATTGATCTTGTAGTACATCGTTGGTTTTGCTCGAAAACTAATCTAATTTGATTTTTGGGAAAAGTGACAGCCCTACAAACTTAGATATTAATGTGGATATTTTTTTTCTTGATGATATGTTCTTACTGTTTGACCATAATCTTGCCATTTCAGTTTTTGTCCTGATATTTGATGTTTTTCTATGATTGAGCAGAAAAACTCGGCCTTCCTCCCTCATTATTTTTATCAATAAAGTTGATGCCGACTCCTCGTTGATTCGTCCCTTTTCATATATCATGAACTTTAAGCACCACATCCGCCTCCAAATTGGAATAAAGGACTTTTTTGATCAATCTGCTGCAGAAAAACATTTTTTAATTATTCAACAATTAGACTTAAAAATGTTCGACAAGTGCTGAGACGTTTGCACAGGCTCTTGGAGGCGCCATGTGGAGTCATTAATTTGTTCAGTTGGAGAAACATGCGGCAGTCAGCCAGACGTCTGAGATGAAGTTTTGGTTTTTGTAAATGTTTTGGAGGCACAAAAAGTCCCTGATATTTCTTCAGTCTGCAGCAGTGGTGGGATAAGCTGCAGGAACATATATATAAGATAATGCTTGAATCAGACCTTCAGTGAACAGCAGCTCCATCATAACATTCTCTCAGGAATAACGAAGTCTGCATCTTAACATCGAGGTCACATAAACATCATTTACATGTGAGATGCTTGGTGATTTCTCTGTATGACTCAATCATTTCTGCAGTGGTGTCCAAACCTCTGGAGCTTTCTCTGCTGCAGGAGATAAACATTAACCTTCTCAAACAGACCGATTAACACGTCTGCACGCCGTTGGCCACACTTCCTCTCCGTGTCTCTGATGGACCTGATGAAATCTCCCTGCGGCCGCCTGAGTGTTTTTCGTTTATCTGCGTAACTGATGATTAACGGAGAGCTTTTAAAAATGATCCCGTCTCTTGTCCCCTCAGACTCGGAGGGCACAGCTGTGTGCGAGATCGTCCACATGAGGTCTGAATCTGAGGGACGACCGGAGAGGACCTTCCAGCTCTGCTGCAGGTGAGAACAGCTCTACGGGACATCATCATGGGCCCGAACTCTTCCAGCACTCTCACCTCACCCCCCTTTCTCTGTCATCTCCAGCTCTCCAGACAGTAAGAAGGACTTCCTGAAGGCCGTCCACTCCATCCTGAGGGAGAAGCAGCGGCGCCAGCTCCTGAAGACGGAGTCTCTGCCCCCAAACCAGCAGTATGTCCCGTTTGGAGGCAAACGCCTGTGTGCCCTTAAAGGGGCCCGGCCCTCCATGAACAGAGCAGGTACCTCCAGCTAAATCACAGGTGGCACTGGCGTAAATCCAGTGATCCACGTACAAATGAACTGTGAAGGAACGTTTGGGGGTAAAATTGATAACGGTGATGCCAAACGTAGATCAGTAGACTTTACTAGTGGAGCAAAAATGTCACTAGTAGTGCAAGTAGACTGTTTTGTGTTACTAGAAGTACTAGTAGACCTAAAAAATTAAAACTCAAAGCTTTACAAGTAGTACTAGTGACACAAAATTCTGTACTAGTAGATGATTTTGCTTTACTAGCAAGGTCTACTATTTTTGTTTAATAGTACCACTAGTAAACGCAAAATGTCTCACTAGTAGTACTAGTAGACTGTTTTTAGTCTACTAGTAGTACTAGTAAAGCCAAAAAATTCACTACTAATAGACTTAATACAAATTAAGTAGGAGGGATTATAACCAAGTCCAGCACCCTGATTGGTTGTAATATTGTCAAAAGCCAATGGGAAGCCTGAATTGGCTTTTCCCCACCCCTCTTAATAGCATATAAGGTTTACTAGTCATACTGACGAACAATTTTGAGTCTATAAGTAGTACTAGTGACACTTTTTGCTTCACTAGTTAAGTCTATTCGTACACTAGTTGACCTAATTTAGTGATATCAACCTAAACTATGGTTGATGTCACTGATATCAATTTTATGCCCAAACAGCAGAACATACCGGTTTGATGCCCCCAGGGGACACTGAAGGTGTAGTTAGATCAAATCACAAAAAACAAAAGCATGATGTACAAATATAAAGCCAAAATAACCCTGTGATGGTTGCTGGTATATTCCTTCATTGTGTGATTTGAAGCTCAGTTTGCAAAAAGACTGTTGAAGCGCTGAGGTCCCTGCCAAAAGATTAAAAATAGCAAAGATCCCTTATTTTAGCAAAAAGAAGAACAGATTCCTGTGTGGTTTTAGATCTTCCAATCCTGTCCAGTATGGCCTTTTTCCTTTTTCCACGCCTCTTGTCGGGGGCCTGCCAGCGGGCATGCAGTCACACTACACTGCCACCACTCTTGGATGGACGGTAGGCAAATGGGCCAGCAGATTTGTCGTGGATGAGGAGTGGGCCAGCTGCTTTGAACATAGTTGACACACAGCCTGCTCTGTTTTTCTTTTTCTTTTTTTCCCCTTTGGCAGTGTGGAGCCCAAAGTACTTCCAAACAGCGCCCCTCAGGTGTTTTTAAAGTTGCTTTGCCTGTCCTCCATTTTCTTGAGGTTTACTTCCTGTTGTTGGTCAAGAGAGGAATGGGCTATGGGGTTGGTCGTAGGTGACAGCCCTAGCGTGTCCAAATGTGGTTTAAGGGGCCATCATGCAAAATATTGGTGAATACACCCCCCTTTTTCGCTTCAGTAAAGGAGACATCTTTTTCTTTTCTTTCTCTGTTTAGCTACGACCCCATCCCGAACGCTGGCCCGCAGGAAGCTGGTGAGGAACCGCTTCACCATCGACACGGACCTCGTTTTCCACGGCAACAACAACAACAGCAGCGACTCCGAGCGGTCTTCGCACTCGCCGCTATCGCAGCATGCCAGCCTTCAGTCCAGCAAACCTCAGGACGAGGACACGGACAGGTGGGTGGAGGAGCAGTTCGACCTGGCTCGCTACGTGGACCCAAGCCAGGTCATCGACATGGGCCAGGTGAAGGAGACGGACATTTTGAGTGACGACGACGAGTACTGCAAGTCTGTCAGAGCCGCGTCTGCTGAGCCCCCGAGCCTGGACGGCGAGATGCGAGGACTGGACTTGAACGGAGGAGATGTTATCGACGGCGGTGTCGTACAGAGCAGGACGCAGGAGGGAGATGTTAGCCAGGTAAAGCTCGCCCCGCTGAAGCAGTGCGCCGTGGAAGGAGCCTCGAACAAGGACCGGGACGTCATCTGGGTGAGGCGGGAGGAGTTTTCTAACGGGTGCAACAGTGGCGTTTTCTGATGAGGGTGAAGAAAAGACTCATTCATCGAGAGGAAGATTAAGATGTGAGCTTTAAATGTGCTTCATCCAGAGGAGAGACTAAGAAGCCTCAGATGGTCCTTCATGTATCTAACCACGACCCTCTTCTCCCGGTTTACCTGCATCCCCGTCCTCTGACAATCCCAAAGTTCTTCATGCAAATAAAGAAACAAGCTCGGTGTCTTTAGCTGATATTTAAGAGTCAATAAGTAACAAACCTCACCTGTGGCGTATTTTATCACCAACACTGCAAAAACTCAAATCTAAGGAAGTTTATTCATCCAGTTTCAATTCTAAAAATCTCACAAAAGCCAAAATTGCCTTACCTGACTAGCTGCACATCTTAATTAAGTATTTAAGAACAAAAGATGAACCTGAATTACTTGCAAATAGTTAAAATATCTGCCAATATGGCAAGATTAATTTTACTTGAATGATGTCTTGGAAGTAAAATGTCTATCTTAAGTAGATTCTATACCTGAGTTTAAGACCCGTAAGGAGTAAAATTTTGCTTGTTATATTGGCAGATATTTTCTGATAATTACAAGTTATTCAGTGCTTTATTTTGTTTATATTCCTTGTATTAAGATATCCATCTGGACTAATGAAATGAATATGACATTTTAGCAAGTATTTTAGATATTTTTAACTTGAAATTAGACAAATAAACTTGCTAAGATCTGAGGTTTTGCAGTGAAGACACTGCATGTACTGCAAGAAAACAACTAAGTGGTCGACAGGAGCACCCACTCAGACTCGAGGCAGCTACTGTCCCGTGCACGCCATACCGAAGTGACGTCCTCACTGAACTGTGACCTCGTGGCCAAAAAAAAAAAAAAAAAAAAGTCTATTTTTCAACACAGGAATGTGTCTGTTCTATTTTTCCCAACTCTGAAACTCGTGTTTGTACTTCAACACTCAAAGGGCTGCGTGTACTGAACTCTTCTTCAGGGTTTTTTGGCTTAATGACTGCTGTGTAAAAAAACAGGAAGTAAGACGGCGAGATACGATTAGCTTTATCGTGCTTTTGAATTGTTAAACTTAATATGAGCTGCACATCGGTGTATAATAGTCAGATAGAGTGCCATTAGCCTCTTGTATGAAATGTTTTTACGCTCACTTTTGTCTTGCATATCCTTTTTAAGAAGATTGGACAGCAGATAGTTTGCCTATTCTTTATTTAATGAATGCCTTTTTTTACTGTATTTTTAATGTTTACACCACAGTCAGCTGTCCAGTGTTACAGACCACCTTTTGCCAGAATGGGCGAAGCCAACGCTCGTGCACTTCACGTGAATGTCCACTCTTTGCTTTTGTCACTCGAGTTTAAAGGTAGTGCTGGGCGGTAACCAGTTTTAGATTATAGAGGTACAGGTACAAACATTAGTAAGCTCACCTTTGCTTATAAAATATCTTCTTGCTGTTTGTTGAATAACTCAGTCTGAATGGTGTTTTATTTTGAAAGGATGGCCGGATCTTTGTTTATCTGCTCGCAGCTTTGTGGAATCTTGTGCACTTTGGATGTAGCTGTAAAAATATCTGACTTTCATAAAACGAAATGGAGGACCAGCTCACATGTTCACGCTGTCTCCAGGATTTTTTCCACAGTCTTTTATTTTATTAGTTTAAAAATAGTCCCAAGACCACTATCATTCCCTCTTCTCGTATGTCCTCTTCCATGTTGTGTTCTTTGGTTGTTGCTGTTTCTTCTTCTTCGTTTTTGTTTGACCAGGTTTGATCAGATTTCTGTCTTGGAGGACTAGATTCTAGATCGTTGGTGGGACAGAATGGTTCTTTGTGTGGTGTGCTGTGTTGAGGTTATCAGAGCACACCACACACAGTGTGATCAAACTGTTCAATGCCTGATTCCTATCCTCATGTGTGGGCTCTCTAACAGATAAAACATCTCTTTAGATTTAGAAAATCCTCATGTGTGGACCCCAATTTACTGGAGCAGGTTATGTTGATTAAGGAGTGCACTGTAATGTGAAGAGCAGAAAACATACCTTCATATATCTCAGCCTTATCGCCCAGCACTACATAAAAGCATTGATATTTGAGTTAAAGATGGCGTTAACCACGGGCATCGATGTCCTGGACCCTCTCTGCCCCACAAGCCCTGCTTCCCTCATGCTTCAGGTTTTTGATAATAGTATAAAACCCCTACAAGGATCCTGTTTTACTTGAATTTTCTTTGTTGTTTTGATAGTACGTGTTCAGGAAGAGCCATGTCAGTGACTGTACTGTTACTCCAAGAATCAATAATGCAGTTAACCTTTTCTCAAACCGAATTATCTTCCCTCTCCATCTCCATTTTTGACATTTTATCACATCTGGCAGCATGGCAAACACAAAGACGGACTTCTTCCTCATTTCTGACATCTGCTCTTCTTGCATCTCCACCTGTCCTCCACCAGGCTGCGCTGTTTCACCGTGTGGTCACAGCTTCACTCTGGCTGCAGACATCAACACCTTAATGGATGTATTGAACGTGCACTTAATATCCAGCTGTGAGGAGGAGCTCTGTGATCAGGGTGTGGGTAGACTGGAGGGAGATGATTCACTTCTTCTGATGCTGGTTTCTCAGATTTAAGCTCACTGGCTGCTGATGGTGGCCCAGTGAGGACATTCAGACTGTGAGGTACAATCACCCGGAGGTAAACCTTGTGACTGCTCCCTTTGTACTCTGAAAACTGTGTTTGTCAATAAAACTGTGGAGTATTATCTTTTTATGTGAAAATAAATTTTCTAAATTTAGCCCCGTGTTGATGCTCTTATTTACTTTTTCTCATTTTACACTTGAGCTGCAGCAGCGATACAAACAGCAAACCTTATTTTTCTCCCTCAGAGTTTGACCTGGCATTTCTATAAACGTCGCAGCCGCCTGACGGAGGTTATTGAAGATCACATTCAGTTGATCAAATAAGAATGATTTATTTACACGATGCTTTTGCCGTCCCAGGGAACAGTCCTGAATTGAAGCTATAATATAATAAATGGATAAAGGCAATTTTGATGGATGACTGATCAAACATTTTTAAAGGAGAGCCAGTTAAAAGTTTGAAGGGTAGAGGAGCTGTGAAACTCTGACAGAGAACAAAAAACAGTGGATAGAAACAGGAGCAAATGGAATAAATGTGCCTGAAGATGGAAGATCTTTAGTGGGAGAGGACGTCTCGGTCTTAATACAGTACAAACCCCCAACGACTGAGCCTTTCAGTGATGCTCCTATCATGACCCTCACCTGTTTCCAATTAACCTGTTCTCCTGAATGTCTAAATGGGTGTTTCACAACTTTCCCAGTGTTTTGTTGCCCCTGTCCCAGCTTTTTTGGAACATTTTGTAGGCATCAAATTCAAATAAGAGTAAATATTTGCAAAAAAAAACTTTGAAGTTTGTCAGTTTGAACACTAACTATCCTAAATGAATAGAGAATATCTCTGCAACTACAAGCTCTATTTGAGTAATTTTGGTGTCATAAAAAGCGCATTCGGATTAAATGAAGGTGGCAGACATCATTAATAAAAAAACTTCATTTCCTCCTGATAAAAATTCTCATTTCATGATGAATATCTCTTTTGAATGATGCAGCTGCAGCTCTTAATCTTTGTCAAAGCAAAATATTTGAGCATTATCCCTGCCAGGTTTGATGGAGTGAAGCAGAGATAAATAAGAGATGATTTAGTGCAAAACGTGTAGGTGGGATCTTCAATTTGAAACAGCTGATGTACCAAACTATCTGTTCTGTTTTTCTGTCGCTATTGTGATCATCACATCCGTTTACAGCAGTTGTTGAACAGTAAAAGATTCAGAGAATCCAGAGAAATCTCTGCACCGAAGCAGCAAAGCTGAAAACCAACACTGAATGCCTGTGACCTGTGATCTCTCAGGCAGCACTGCATTATAAAGCAGCATCATTCTGTAAAGGATATCAGCACGTGGGCTCAGGAACACTTCAGAAAACCATTGTCAGTTAACACAGTTCATCTCTACATCTACAAGGTCAAGGTCAAACTCTACCATGCAAAGACAAAGACAAATATCAACAACACCCAGAAACACCGCCGGCGTCTCTGGGCCGAGCTCATCTGAGATGGACTGAGGCAAAGTGGAAAAGTCTGCTGTGGTCTGAGTCCACATTTCAGACTGTTTTTGGACATCATGGACATAGTGTCCTCCGGGCTAAAGAGGAAAAGGACCATCCAGACTGTTATCAGAGCAAAGGTCAAAAGACAGCATCTGTGATGGTATGGGGGGGGTGTCAGTGCCCATGGCATGGGTAACCTGCACATCTGTGAAGGCTCCATTAATGCTGAAAGGTACATACAGGTTTAGGAGCAACATGCTGCCATCCATCTTTTTCAGGGACATCCCTGCTCATTTCAGAGACACTGAAGACACATTCTGCTCGAGTTACAACAGCGTGGCTTCAGAGTGAAAGAGTGCAGAGACTAGACTGACTTGCCTGTACATATATATAGGTGGAAAAGGATTTGCAGATCTTTGTATTCTGTTTACATTTTACACCACGTCCCAACTTCACTGGAGCATCATTGGAGCATGTCTGATATACTGGGACAGTTGGGACTGCCGTGGTGGTCTCCTGTAGGTCTGGATGGTTGTTTGGAGTTCATTAAGCTGCTCTGTAGGCTGGTTGTTTATCGGAGCTCCAGTTTGAGTCGGCACATTGGTTCACATCATTTCCCTCCCACCTTGGACGGAGCTCTCGAACAGTGTGATGAAGAAAGAAGAGGCAATGAGCTTGTTTTATTTTTATTCAGTGTTGTTGGAAGAGGACCAGAGTTTGTGGTTGACTTATTTTGATCGTGCAGTAATTACACAATATCAGCATGTTCACTTCCTGCTCAGCTCGGCTGCTTTTTAGACATTCAAACAAATATCATGTTTCAACTGTGCAATAACCGAAGTATTAATGACGGTATAAACACTCAACACTTGTATAGCAAATACTTATTACAAGGAATGACAAGAACTATGATATGAGGCTCTTTAGTGAGACAGTCAGCACAAACTTAAACGAAGGAGGAGTGGATGTGATCATTAAGTGTGGCTAAATTTAACTCAAAATGATCCAACAGACCAGAAAATAAATTTTTGTCATTACAGCTGGCTTTAAATATCAACCCCAATTCCAGTGAAGTTGGGACATTGTTTAAATGTAAATAAAAACAGAATTCAATGGACAAAGACATGATATTTAATTTTGAAACTGATAAACTTTCTTGTTTGTTGCAAATGTTCACTCTTTTTAAATTTCATGCCTGCAACATGTTTACCACTGTGACATCACTGTTACTTTCGACAACACTCAGTGTTTGTGAACTGAGGAGGGATGGAAATTGTTAACCAATTCCAGTTGAGAATTCATAAGAAATAGCTGAAGGCATCAATTGATTGATATGTTTATTTCACACAAATAACAAAAGGCAAAATAAAAGAATGGACAGAATAAAAAAGAAATTAGCACTTGGGTAAAACTTATTAAATCCCACCCCATTTCCATTACTTAATAACCAATTGTTTGGCTAACCAATATATATAAATATAAACATGGTGTTGGTTTTTTAATCTGCTTATTATGTCTGAAAAACAAAATTTTAACATTTAATTTAAAAACAACCCTGTTCTATCAAAGTTATCTGGACTATATGTAAATGTATATATACAGTCACACAAATATTCATTTCTATACATACTCATACAAACAGCTCTAAAGAAGAGTGAGCAACAACAGGAGAATTTTGTAAGAAATTTTGGCACATTTTTGTGGGGCACTACCCACATTTAGCTGTTTTACTCATTCCACAAAGGCAGTCCTTACAAGTTGTAGCTCGTATTAGACTTTCCAACAATATAAAACACAAGACCAGTTGGTGTTATTAAAGGGGAGGTATAATCGACTGATTTAATGAATCCAAATTTCTAAAAGAGAAGTGACCTGAGGAGACTTCCTTAATGAATTTGCTCTGATTGCAGAACTTTAAAATCTGACATACATTTATTCAACTGGTGTTAAAGTTTAATCCACCATTGGGACTCGTATTCCCTTTATCTTTTTTATGTTATTTCTGAGTCCATTATTCATCCGCCACAGTTTCATTAGCCCTGAGGCATGATGGGAAGGCATCCAGTGACCCAGTAAGATAAAGACCTGGCCTGTCTGCAGTGAGAGATAATCTGGCATCTGCGCCCTAACCTGAAGATTACTCTGCTCTCCTCTCATCAGGACCCGAGGAGAGGACTGCCGCCAATCCATCTGCTCCCTAATCCAACCTGAACCGAGCCAAGCAGGCCAGCTTCACGTGAAATTTCGCAATAAAAGCCTGATATTAGACTGACTGGGAGAAAGAAGTGTTTGAGAGATAATGACCAAGACTAAACATGTTTAAACTGACATTATAATCCAGTAGATTTACACATTTGTAAATAAAATACATCTTATATTTGAAAATGTCAGGTCAGGGCAATCTGACCCTGCAAACTTTGTTTGTTACAACAAAATTACTTAAAATGCCTGAACCCTAAACTTTGATTCAATTCCTGTGGATAAAACTTGATCATAATGAAATTTGTTTTGATAAAACTGCGTCAAAATCAGCAAATCAGAAGTCACATGAATTTTGCAATCTTGCGAATAGGCCTGTGGATTAGCTGTGGATGTGGAGTAGACCAGCTGCAAACAGCCCAGTCATTGTGTCATTTTTCCATCGTCGGTGTGGAGCCCAAAGTTTTCCACTTACCTTTTTGTTTGGAGTTTGCATGTTCACCCTGTGCATGTGTGGGCTCCCTCCAGCACTCCAGCTTCCTCCCACAGACCAAATATATGCTCATTAGGTTAATAGGTGACTGAAAATTGTCTTTAGGTATGGGCGTGAGCTTGAATGGTTGTCTGTCTCTCTATGTGGCCCTGTGATTGGCTGACAACCAGTCCGGAGTGTACCCCACCTCTCGCTCAATGTCAGCTGGGATAGGCTCCGCCCCCCTGCAAACTGGAAAGGGATAAGCAGTATGGATAATGGATGGATGGCATCAGAGACGACAGCCCTGTTAGATGATATAGGCAAATGCTAAGGGCACTGTGGCCTCCAGGGGGTGCCACAAAATTGGGAAAAAAATTACCTTCAATATTAAAACTATTTATTACTATTAACTCTTAAAATGGAGTTCACATTGATTCAAATGTAAAGCAATGCCCAGTTAATGTTACTTATTAAGTTATTTCATTTAGTTTTTTTACAAAGTTACTGCATAGTCTAATGTAGCTTATATGTGCAAACTGTGTGGTTATTTAAACTGTTTGATGTTTGTCAGATAATTGTTGTATTTATAATTTATTACTATTATTGTTATTATTTATTCACTTATTTACAGATTTTTATTTTGTGGTAAGGGTATTTATATTGAATTTAAGATTTTTTATTTATTTATTTTTAATTTGTTAAGCATGTAAATTGGGTGACAACTTATCTTATAAATGAAAGACTATGGTAAAAATAATGCTATTCAATTTCTTTTGTAAATCTCTGGTGGAGAGGGGGAGGGGGCATATGAATTTCGCCTAGGGCTGCACATTGGGTTGGGCCGGCTCTGGATGGAATTAATGCTCCGTTATTTACTTCAATCTACTTTGGGCACACCACAAGGTGAGGTCAGGTGAGTGGGCTTTGATTATAATTGTACTCTGAAAATTGTATTCTGAAAAGCCTGACCGGAAGTCTGTGGCATTTCTTCAGTACTGACGATAATCTCTCTCTCTCTCTCTCTCTCTCTCTCTCTCTCTCTCTCTCTCTCTCTCCAGCTGCTGGATGCGCACCGACGCCACAGAGTTGGAGAGGACGCATGAGCGCCGGCGGACTCTTTCTGTCTCCAGCTGTTGCTCAGGAGATTTGACTCCATTCCCCAAAACAATCCGGTTACTCTCAGCCCTCACGTTGCGCCTCCTTCAGCGCCGTGGAGTGATGCAGCCTGGTGGAGGATCGCAGTGGGAATAGAGACATTTGGGTTTGCGCGCTCGCATGGCGCGTCAGGCGCTCCTGCGCTCGGACAGAGGCTGCTTCTCTCTGTCATGCGGTCTCCATCCGCGGTGAGCCGGTCTGGAGCACCATGGAGGACAGAAGGGGACTTTTCTGCGGTCTGCTCCTCGCGGCGCTGCTCCACCTGGGCTCCGCTCAGGTCCTCAGGATCGGTAAGCGCAACAGCTGTTTACGCACGGAGCCCTGCGTGAGGAGGAGGATGGGGAGAGTTCAGTATCATGCAGGGGCTTCTTAGAAGGGTCACATTTGAGGTTCTTCTGAACAAATTCGTTAATAATTTTATGAACATTAAGTCACGCAGGCTGCAGGAATATTGGCATCGAGTTTCTGTTCTTAACTTAAAAAGTCCAACACGTGAGTCATTTCTGTATCAATGGAGCCTCGTTTTTGATGATGTTTGGATGATCAGGGGCAGAAATTCAACCCTTTAGTAAGTCTTGAGAGTAGGATTTTTCTTTTCTTTTCATTTCCCTTTTTTCCCCCCACATTTTCAAACCAGCTTGCTTCAAAAGATGAACTACTTTTCTTCTAATACGATAAGTAACCCCAAATCTCTTTTACTCTTTAAAGATAATGTTCTGAATATTAATCACTTTAAGTAGCTGCCCTGCATTTTTCAAAATCTGTATTTTGATTTTAATTTCAAGATATAATAATAATGCTACACATGGTAAGGAAAAGAAAATAACTTTTTGCATTACTTACAGCATGGCAGTAGTGGTGATAAAAGCAATAACAATAATTACAGATAGCCCATATTAAATAAATATATTATTATTAATATTTTTAAGAATAATGAAGATGTCATTTAGACTTAACAATAATAATAATGGTAATAATAAGAAAACAAAACTAATTTAAAAAAATACAGCACTCAAAGGGACATTTGTTGAAATACCAAATAATAACAGTTAACAGTTGTTGTGTAATAAAATAAATCAATAACAGCTTAAAATATATAAAATAAAAATAAATAAATAAAAAGAATTAAGTAACATATCGGCCATATATCGGCAGTAACATCAGCGAATGTACCATATTGTCTCACCTCATCACTGCAGGGGTACAATCAAAAATGCAGATGTTCATTTTTGAAGAGTTAAATTTTGTTTTTCTTATTTTTCAAAAGCAACAAGTTCATTTTCATAAAGTTAGGACTTTTTGCTCTTAATGATAAATATTGGTATCAGTTTTGGCAGTCTTGGCTTGGCTCTGGGACGAAGATGCAGTCCCATCCGTGGTAGATGTGGCAGCATCTCAGTTCTTCTTTTTGTCCTTGAGGGAGATCCTGTGAGAATTCTCCAGGGAGCGGGCGGCTCGGTTGATGGTTTGACTCCAGGGGTTGTGGTCTTTGGATTGGAGAACTGTTTGAGTATTAATTTGATATTGCTGATATCAACCGTAGTTCAGCTCTACGAGTACTAAATTTGGAGTACATGTACTCAATTTTGGTCAACTAGTACTAGTAAGCCTTTTATGCTAATCAGGGGGCGAGGAAAAGCAAATTCAGACTTCCCATTGGCTTTCAAAATATTACAAGCAATCAGGGTGCTGGATTTGGTTATAATCCCTCCTACTTCATTTGCATCAGGTCTACTAGTACTACTAGCAAATGTTCTGGCTTTACTAGCACAACTGGTAGACTAAAAACAGTCTACTAGTGCTTCTATTTAGATATTTTGAGTTTACAAGTAGTACGAGTAAACAAAAATTTTCCACTCAAAGGTTTTTACTACTGTGCGAGTAAACTTAACTGGTAAAGCAAAATTGTCTACTAGTGGACAATTTTGTGTCACTGTTACTACTTGTAGACTTTAAATATGTTACTAATAAAAACTCAAAGCTTTACTAGAAGTACTAGTAACACAAAAATGTCTCCTAGTAGGTGATTTTGCTTTACTCGTAAAGTCTGCTCTTGCATTAGCTGACCAAAACTGAGTACATGTACTCCAAATTTGAGTACTAGTAGAGCCTATAATTGAATTATATTGGAAAAAATGAGTTTGGACATGTCTGCAAAAATTCAATATGGTGCATCTCGAAAAGGAATTAAGGACAGAAAATTTAACCTGAGATTAAGTGGCAAAGACTACACATTCAGGAAGGAAATAAAACAAAGAAGCATAAATTAAAGTGCAATAAAACAATTCAATCTACCAAGGTAAATGACTGAATAAGATGGAAAAATACAATAAAATCTGTAAAAATAAGTAGAGTTAGGATAACACACTTAAAAAACTAACTTAAACCAAAGATGACTCTTGAATAAAAACATACATCAAACTGGTGCGGCTGGATCAAACCAAATTAAAAGCCAGAGGATCTTAAGTTAACTTTTTAAACCTCTTAAGAGAGCTCAGAATTTTAATGTGACGGGGCGTAGTTTGGAGCTTAGTATTCATGCCTGATCTCTAAAAACCATTTAGTTTTTAATTTGATCCTCA
Organism: Cetoscarus ocellatus; assembly: GCA_037902135.1. NCBI lineage: Eukaryota > Metazoa > Chordata > Actinopteri > Labriformes > Labridae > Cetoscarus > Cetoscarus ocellatus. The sequence continues at coordinate 532,033 of JBAMNC010001622.1, read as the reverse complement.
GTTACATCATAGATCCACATGTTTACAGCTTCACCCGGACCCCCAGATAACTGAAATAATAGATTATTGATCCCTCCTGCGTTCTCCTCAGTCTACACTAGACCGTTTTAATTCAGAGGAGTCCACTGGCGGCTGATCTTTCAGAGCTGACACCTCTCCATCACTGAGATGGATTGAGAAAGGAAGTCTGGACATGGAGTAATCATCTTTAGCTTCCTTTGTCATGGGTGGAGAGTGAAGGACCTCACTTGGATTTGATTAGACCAAAGGAGACTCGAGTTTGAGTTTTTTTATCATCCTTTTCATAACCCTTTTCAATTATGTTCAATTAAATACACAATAAAGACAAGATATTTAAAGTTCAAACTGATGAACTTTGTTTTTTTAAAAGGCTTGGATGGCAGCTTGTTGCTCCTAAACCTGTATGTACCTTTCAGCATTAATGGAGCCTTCACAGGTGTGCAGGTTACCCATGCCATGGGCACTAACACCCCTCCATACCATCACAGATGCTGTCTTTTGACCTTTGCTCTTATAACAGTCTGGATGGTCCTTTTCCTCTTTAGCCCGGAGGACACCACATCCATGATGTCCAAAAACAGTCTGAAATGTGGACTCAGACCACAGCAGACTTTTCCACTTTGCCTCAGTCCATCTCAGATGAGCTCGGCCCAGAGAAGCCGGCGGTGTTTCTGGGTGTTGTTGATATTTGTCTTTGCATGGTAGAGTTTGACCTTGACCTTGTAGATGTAGAGATGAACTGTGTTAACTGACGATGGTTTTCTGAAGTGTTCCTGAGCCCACGTGCTGATATCCTTTACAGAATGATGCTGCTTTATAATGCAGTGCTGCCTGAGGGATCAGAGGTCACAGGCATTCAGTGTTGGTTTTCAGCTTTGCTGCTTCGGTGCAGAGATTTCTCTGGATTCTCTGAATCTTTTCATGATATTATGGACTACAGATGATGAAATTCTAAATTCCTTGCATTTTTTAAGTTAAGACATTGTTCTTAAAGTGTTCACAGCCTTTCAGGGATGCTCCTTCATCACACTCACCTCTTTCCGATTAACATATTTACCTGTGGGATGCTCCAAACAGGAGTTTTCAAGCATTTCTCACCTTCCTTCATCTTTTGCTCTCTCAGTCCTAGCTGTTTTTGGAGCATGTTGCAGAAACCAAATTCAAAACGAGTGAATATTTGTCAAAAACAAAAAAAAACTTTGAAGTTTGTCAGTTTGAACATTAAATATCCAAAATGAAGAGAGACTATCTCTGTAACTACAAGTTCTATTTGAATAATTTGGTGTCATAAAAAGGGAACTGTGTGAAATTTGTATCACTCTGTGCGTCACTGGCTCAGAGTAAATGAAGGTTGCACACAGCATTAATAAAAAACTTAATTTCCTCCTGATAAAAATTCACATTTCACAATGATTTCTCTTTTGAATGATGCAGTTGCAGCTCTTATTTTTTCTTTCAAAGTAAAATATGTCCCGTCAGGCTTGATTCTAATAAAGTGAAGCAGAGATAAATAAGAGATGATTTAGTGCAGAACATGTAGGTGTGATCTCCAATCTGAAACAGTTGATGTGCCAAACTATATACTTCACTTTTCTGTCACCATGGTGTTCACCACATCCATTTACAATAGTTGTTGATGTTTATATTGAAACTGATGAAGACTGTACCGGAAAAATCAGGTCGTTGAGATCCTCCTCCAGGTTTTCCAGAACTTTCTCTGTAGAATTAAACTCTCCTATAATGTCCTCCTGATGTTTTTATTCAGAAAATGCCATCAAACTGATTGGAATAATCTCTCATAATCACGTCTGGGCTTATTACTGCCCTCCACTTGTCAGTCACTTATAATCTTAATTACACTCTGATGGGAAATAAGAAGTTAATAATTGTTCTCATTTGTTCTCCTTTAAGCCAAAACGCATTTCACAGAACTCAAAAGCTGTAATTAAAATCATTATTAAGTTGTTAGTCTGTTATTTTATGTTTATCTTTTTATTTGTTCCCTTTGTTTGTGTATATATGTTTTCCCTTTTCTTTGTATTATTTGCTTATTTGTTTTGAGTACCCCTTTCATCCATTTGCACAAACATTAACATAAGACAAGTGTTGAATCATCAGGAACTCTTTTTGGTATTGATTACTCCCCTTAAATATCAACACCAGATGATTACTCCAACAAAATGTCCGTGAAATTCTACGAGCTGTTTTCAGTCTGTCTTTCTTTATCGTACCAAGGCAGCGCCACTTTCATTGGGGCTGTGGAGTCCAATCAGATGTATCAAACAGCACTTGGCTGCACCCGCAAGCCAAAACACAGAAACTTAGTCCAGTTTTGTGGCAAACTAAAGCAGGAATGATGGCATGAAAACACAATTTTATGGATTGTTACTCCAATAATATTGATTGTTACTCCAATAATATTGTAAAGTGTCAGAGGTCACCAACCTTTCTAAGCCAGAGAGCTACCAAATAGATTTGTGGTATTATGGAGAGCTACTTATTTGATTTATTGTTTCTAAATAGTGTTTATTTTTATAGTTTACTTTACAATATTTAATATAATAGACTACAGATGACCTGTATGTTTACCTTTTACTGTTAATCATTTCTCACAATAATTATTAGGCTATAGTTGATTAAGAACTGATATGAGAACATTTTACTTACATACATCTTTAATAATTTATCTGCTAAACTTAACTGATATGTACAACAGTCTTTAAGGGCTCTAGCACCAGTGGTCCAAAAGACATGGGGTCAGCACAGCATGAAAAATGTAAACTTTGACCCTGCAGGTCAAAGTTGATCGAAAATAAACAGTTTAAAACGTGACATTGTATTGATGTGAGCATGATTTGTTTGCAAAACACAAAATGCAAGTGAAAAATGACTATTTCAAGCTCTGTGGCGTTAACAGGACGTCCCAGTGGGCACCTCAAAGACTCCCTGTGGGCTACCATGTGCTTGCGGGATTTTGGTTAATGAAAAACGTCAAAATATTGAAAGAAATCTCTAAAAAAATATTAAAACCATAAATATTTTGTACGCATTGCAGGATATGATTGGTATTGGTATCAATATCGGTTTCGAAAAAATCGCAGCAAAAAGTATCGGTATATCATCGATTAGATAAAGTCTGGTATCGCCCCATCACTAGTCTTTATTGTTGAAAAAAATTATGCTTAGAAAAACAGATCCAGGGTCAGATTTTCAGCCTAGTGCAGGGCACAATGAGGGCGCTTGGACAGAGTAAACTGATCCTGGATCTGCTAGCGTGAGCTTATAAAACTCTGACTGGGATCAAAGGGCAGAGCGGGAACGTGACCGGAAACAAACGGAACTGTGGAGCGGAAACATCCGGAAAGATGGCGACTCCGGCTCCGAAAGTAGTTTTAGTTGATAAAGAGAAAATAGGACGTGTTTTTGGAGATATCTTTCACACGAGGAGGGTACAGGAGAAAAGGAGGCGGACTCTCCGGGGCCGTGGAGCAGAAGGAGCCTCGATAAAGTCAAAAAGAGGGAAGAAGGAGCGTTAGCACGGACGGATTAATGGACGGACACCGGAAATAGAAGCGGTAATAATTGAACTGTTTGTGTCTCTGATGACAAACCCAGAGGTCATGCTGATGTTTACTGTGTCTCTAGTAGCCCGTCAGAGTTTAAATACGGTTTTAAAGTGTTTTACAACCATTTTTAACAGTTTAAAAAGTGACAACTCTGGTTTTACTGGAGCTCAAACTAAGACGAGGCCGAATCAACAGAGGTATTAGTTTGGGAGGGACGATATTATATGATGTACAATAACATAATTTTCTTCCACAAGTACCTCATAAAACACAAAAATATTATGATAAACACCCTTTGACTTGTTCAGTTAGTGAGAATATCTGAACTTAGTAGAGTTTCATGTACTTTAAAGTAGATTCTCCAGAAAGTACTCCGTGAAAGTTCTTCATAGTGTTCACTCTCGGGGTCGACAGTAACAAAGTAGATTTACTTGAGTACTGTACTTAGGTACATTTTTGAGTATCTGTACTTTACTTGAGTATTATTTTTTATGGAAAGTTATGACTTTTACCCCATTATATTTGAAAGAAAAATATTTTACTTTTAACCCCACTACATTTCTGTGAAGGGTCTCGTTACTCATTACTTTTAAGTATTGCTTCAGTAAAATTAAACAAATGAAAACAGCAATGGTTGTCATTTTGTTTATTCAGTCGTGTTTCAATATAGCCTATTTTACAAGCTTTTTATTCTACAGGTTTTGTCAGTAGGTCAATGCCTTCAGTAGGTTGCCTCAGTCATTAGGTTCTGTAAAGTCATTGTGGCAACAATACAATAACGTGTTGACATTAAAACAAAAATATACTTTTAATACTTAAGTATTTTCAAAAGCATTTCAAAAGAACTTAAGTATTTCAACTTAAGTAAAAACTTGGATGAACAACTTTTGATTGTATTGGAGTAATATTTGACCAAGAGTATCTATACTTTCACTCAAGTAGTGGAGCTGAGTACTTTGTCCAGACTTTTCTCACACTTATGGTTCTGGAGGTTCTCTTTACAATATGAGTTTCATCAGGTACAAATGGAAGAAAATGATCTGATTTTATTCTAATATCTACCAAAAGGGCTCAAAATAAACCTTGCCATGTGATGCAGTCATCAGCCTTTATTTGATACAATATGTTTACACATTCTGTTCATTTATGTTGTAAAATGAGGTCGCCGTCTCTCACCTATACTTCACACTTTTTATGGTAAAAGGAAAACAGGAACATTATAAAGTCTCAGCCTGTCTGCCATCCCCCTCTGACTCTGCACAGAACATTTACTGTAATGAGATCAGATTAGATTCGATAGAACTTTATTAATCCCTTTGGAAAACTGTCTCAGGGAAATTTGGATTCCAGTAGCAGTTTAGTATGACAGCTGAAAAGATATATTAAAAAAGATATACATAAACAAAATGTAAATAAATATGATATAAAAAATGGCTCTATATATGTGATAAAAATATGGTTCAAACACATGAGCACTTCAAATTTAGGAGCGGCTGATTTGTAGGCAGTCTCTCTAGTCTGTCTCTCCCTGCCACAGCGCCCCCTGCAGGCCTGAAGCTCTTCTGTTATTGTTCTTGGTTCTGCTGTGTTTCTGCTCTTGCAGTTTTTTCCTCTCATTGAGGCTGTTTGCCCTCGTCAGCCACCATACTATATGCCCCGTTAAAATTCTCCCCACCAAAATCTTGAATCTGCTTCTGGATTTGGATCACCATTGACATCTAACTGATATGAGAACATTTTACTTACAAACATCTTTAAGAAGAATAGGAAGAAGAATAAACTTATTTAATTCTACCTCATTTATTACCACGTACTTCAGTCAAGTTTTTAATTTTTCCATATTTATATTTACATTAACCATCTATTCAGGAATAAATGGTCCTTGTAATATATTGACTAAAATATATTTTAAGCTTCGTATAAGCAAATGTACACATAATATTTCACCTATATATAATTCTTAATTTCTGTACACATAATACACCCCTACACACACAGAAAAAAATACATTACAAAACAAGACTATATATCCATACTGTTGTAGACTCTTGGATTACTCCTGGGTTAAACTGCTGGTCTTCATCCTTATATTTATTTAAAGTTTGTGTTTTGAATATTCTTTTAAACTTGCCTATGGTTTTTGGTTTTTAACTCGCAGTAGCCAGCCAGTAGCCATATTTCTATTCTTATTTTTATTTATATTAATTAATGTTTCTGTCTATATGTATCTCTTTTATTATCTTCTTATCTGCTATAAATCATGCTACTGGAAACTTAATTTCCCTGAGGGAGTCTCCCAAAGGGATAAATAAAGTTCTATCTTATCTAATCTAATCTTTTACTTTTCTTTAATTCATCTGCTAAATGGTTCCATAGTTTAACCCCAGAGATTGGCAAACACACTTTCTAGTGTTGTTCTGACACAATGCATGAATCCAGAATGTAATTTATTAAGGAGTAAAATATTCTTTTTCTTGCTTCACATCTGTTTCTAACACAAATAGACTGTTACCATGGAAGACACAGGTCGGTTTTAGTTAAATGAAGACTTTGTGATCTTGACACAAAGTATTGATATCGGCAATAATGAGTTTAGAAATATCAGCATATCGGCAAAAATCTAATATCATGCATCTGTAGGTACAGTGTTTGACAATAGATTGTCTTCACTTTTATCAACACATACCTCCTCCAGTGTTAAAAAGCATCTTTTTTTTATAGACATCATTTTTCAGTGGCGCTCTTAAGCCAAAAAAATTCACCATAACAGCCATGTATTAAATCTGACTGGAGAACAATCCCTCTGCTGGTCGTTCCCTCTGACAGAATAATTTCCCCTTTTTTAAAAAGTCCAATTACAAGCTGCGCTGTCTCTCTCATTGAAAAGTCCTGAATAAATGAATATGCAAATATTATTTCCGAAATTGAGCTTCTGACAAAGGCTGTCCCACTTTACCCACATGTCAGATTTCTGTGTGACTGCAGCAGAGGCTTCAGTTTCAGGGTTGCACTTCGTTAAGTTTTGATCGTTAGGCTGTCACGTTACCTGCTCAGATTTAGAAAGACTCTCCGCCTTCACACTCGCCTGCTGGAGGTGGAAAAACAGGAAGAGACAAATTAGAGGCATTGGAAGCCAAGCACAAGTAGGCAGTAGTCCAAAGCTGTGTCCATCTGAAGGACTACTGCCTGAATATTCATGTGTCTGGAGCAAATTTTATCCTTTATCTGGACCAGAAAGATTTATTCTCTTCTATTTTGTTCTCAGCGAAGGGTAAGGGATGGGAATCGAAAACCAGTTCCACTTTGGCATCAAGAACAAATAGCTAGAGGAGTTGATATCATCTGTTTTCTTGCTTAACAATTCCCTTATCAATTCCTCTTACTAAGTTCTGGATGTCTTTCAAATCAAGGAGGCCTCATCTGAGCAGTCAGCATGAATGACAACAAATAAGTCAAAGGAGTGATCAAGAGAGCAGCTTAAATTTACAGTATGATGTAAACAAAACAGTGTCTAGTTTTTTATGTGATTTAAAGCAAGAATATAATGACCAGAAACTTGCCAAAGCATTTGTCCACACAGAGCAGCCTTAAATATCAGGAGTGCCATGTGTTTGACACTGTTGACCCAAAAAAAATGTGTAGGTGAAAGGCTCGATAAGGGAATAACATTTAGAGACAGAATCAATAATGGCTTAGGTAGCAATAAAATAGTATTAATTCCCACAACTGTTGAAACAAGCTTGTTCTGATCTGCTCCAGAATAAAAGCAGGTTTTTTTTCTTTGTTGTTGCTTAACTTCCAGATAATTTCCTTGTTTATTGAAGAAAAAAAATATTTTTTCCCTCTCAAAATGAAAATGAAAATGAAGATAACTTATTTGTGTATTTAGAAAAACAAAACTGAGGAGTATTTTACTTTCTTCATCCATCCATTATCTGTAACATTTATCCTTTTTGGGGGCTGGAGCCTTCCCTAGCTGACATTTGGTGGGAGGCAGGGTACACCCTGAACCAGTTGCCAGCCAATCACAGGGCCACGTAAAGGGACAGACTCGCGCTTACACTCACACCTAAGGACAATTTAGAGTCACCGGTCAACCTAGTGAGTGATTTTTTGGTATGTGGGCGAAAGTGCCCGGAGTGAACCCATGCATGCACGAGGAGAACATGCAAACTCAACACAGAAAGGTCCTGCCCAACATCGGGATCGAACCCCTCTTGCTCTGAGGTGTGTGCACTAGCTGCTGTGCCACCGTGCTGCTCCAAAATATATCTAATAATTCTTGAGTTATTATCTTTTTAATTGACATTAACAGCAGATTTTATCACCTCTGCCAAGGAGGTTGTGTTTTTGCTGGTGTTTGTTTGATTGTTTTTGACCAGGATAACTCAAAAAGTTAGGGACCATTTTCATGACATTTTAATAAATCCGAATCCTGAATTTCTTTGGATGACTTTTGAAGTTGCAAGAAAGTTTTCCACATTTTTTCTAATAACTCAAAAAGTTATGGATGGATTTTATTGAAACTTTTAGAGAATGATGATCATGGCACAAGGGGAAAGTGGTCTAATGTTTGTGGTGATCTGAATCTGGTTGTTGATCCAGGAAGTTTTTAAAGTTCTTTTTAACAGAGCGAGATAGGGCAGTTTTCCACATTTTCAACAATAACTCACCAGACTTTGTTGGAGATGCCTTGGCAGATGTTTGTGCTTGTTGGCTTTACATCTGCCTCATTTTTTTGAATGGGCAGCATTTGTTCATTTCATCTGTTAAAGTCTCATATTCAGGAAGTTTCTGATCTGGAGTTCAGCTCTCGGATCATTCAGGACTAATTAATTCAGCTTTAATGACTTAACTCCTGAACACAAGCGCCAAAATCCACATAAAATCTACATACACTTAAAAAAGTTCTGCTCCTCTCTGTGAAATCAAGTTGTTTGAGTGAAGTTGGAGCTTTAATGTACATTTGTAAACAAGATACCAGCTTAATTTTATTCATTAGTTTGTTCCTCCCCTACAAGTGGCCATTAGAGAAACGAATGAAGCTCTGTGCAGCCAAATTACCAGAGTTTTTGGAAAGTTGGCTTCACTTCTGTGGGAGATGTATGCAGAGGAACGGTGCAACTGGCCGACTGGGTGATCATTCATCACGCTGGAGAATATCCAGGACTGCAGGTCGAGAGGAGAGAGGGGGCTGTTTGTCACGGGTCGTATTGATACTCGTTTGTGTGCATCGACTTTAGGGCGGAGGGGTAAACATTGGTCTGCACCTTTTTTTGTCTGATTTATGGCAGTTGTGTCGTGAAACTTTCAAGAGCATGATAAGCGAAAAAGAGGCCGTGGCTTTGACGAAGACTGCAACTTTATCCAGACACAAAACAACGGGATCCAAGCTGGACAAAGCTTTCAACTACTAGGGCTGTCACTTTTCCCAAAAATCAAACAGGCTAGAAACCAAAGCCTTTTTGGCGTTTTCCAAGGTCTTCCTAAAGAGGGCTCGATGTAGGGCTCTATAAACCCCGCGATCACAGAATTGCGGATGGAATCACGGAATTGAACGGAATATCACAAAAATGGCCGACATTTTATGTAGAAGTTTTTTTTTTCTCGAAATGAAAAGGAACGTATCTCTAGGGAAAATGCTCTGAGGGGTCCCGAATGATGGGGACAATGCTCGCTTCGGTTCCCCTCCCCCTCCTCCTCCCCACATTAACAATGCAAACATGTTGAAGCGGCCGCCTGAGACACCGGCTAAGTCGGCAAAGAAGCTATGAAAGTCCCAACTAACTCCAAAGTACAGGGCAGAGCAGTCTAGACTGACAGAAATTAATCCACAGCAACACTGTGATTACTCTGATTAAAAATTTTGATTGTTTGACAGCCCAAATGTAAACATATAAGTATATATATATATGTATGTGTGTGTTTGTCTATATATTTATATGTTTATAAACTTTATGTATACGTGTATATGTGTGTATACATATATGTATATATAATTATATATATGTGTATATATGCATATATGTGCATCTATAAAATGAAAAGTATGGCCCCAGCCTGCTCCCAACAGTGTCTTGAGTTAACACTTGTTATGAACTGGCATTATAAAAATAGTGACTGATCGATTGATTGATTGATTGATTGATTGATCGATAGATAATGGCAGTCCTCATAGGGTCAAGTTCATGAGTTATGAGTTGGTGTTATTGTGCCAAAATCACACCTCTGAGGCACATTATTGCCTGTTTTTTAGATGAAAGAAGACGGCCTGCAGCACATTTCTAAACTGAAAGCGTCACATCCTTTAAATCCTCCACAGAAGCTCAGTGCTAAATCATTGTTGTGCTGAAGAGCTCTCCCATTTGCTCCTGAAGTTTGATAACAGTCTGAAATGCCCGTCCTTTTGTTGCCCTGTAGCTGTTTGTCTCCGTCTTCTCCCCTGACATCCCTGATTGCATTTTTGCCTCGTTTCCCTTGATTTGTTGTCGGGGAAACAAAACGTTTCCCTTGTGCTCTCACTGACATGTCTGTCATTCAGTGTGACACCTGAGACCCCATCCCCTTGTTTCTTAAATCCTCCCGTTGTGTTTCCTTTCAGGAGTGTTTGTGAGGCTCCTGTAACTGTCTGCAGAAAGGCCACACTCGTTTATTACTCTCTCCACACGTCTTCTGTCTCTGCTCTGAGTGCTCATTTGATGTGTAACTGCCCTCCGCTGAACTGTTGTGCTGATTTAAAGATGGCTCCGCTAAACTGAGCCTTTGTGGACCATCAGCTGGAGGTCGAACAGAGAACAGCTTTATGTCTTTCCTTTTCTGACCACATAAACCTCCCGTCCAGTTTGTTGTATTTTCAGTGTTTATCTTTAGTCGTTTTTGTTCCACTGCTCACATTACTTCAAAAGTTTGGCCTGCATCTGATTTCCATGTCAGGGCTTTCTGCAAGCACCAGCTACCAACCACACAGCAAACGACTTTTTTTCTGTTATCGACTTAGCTGTTGGACTTTTTCACCTGTCATTGCAGCTACTTAGCATTGGAGTAAGTCAAGAAAAAATCTCAATTTTTAAGTTTTAAATCTTCTGCAGAAAATAATTCGAATTTATAGTTGTAATTGAAATATTGCCCAGCCCTAATGCAAATGGTCAAAGACACCAGGACAACACTCATCATATATACAACAGTGTAATGCCTCAAAAAATTAGAGACCTTGATGTCTGCTTGTAGTCTTCATTTGTCATAATTCTAAAAACTAATGTGTCTTCAGTGCAGCTAGAAATAATCTGACATTTGTTTTGCCCAATAGAAAATAGAATTTAACTGGAAATTGCCTTAAAAAATGCAATAAATGTAAAAATATTGCAGTATGATTTTACCTAGCTCTGTTCTAACAGATCAGAAAGAGACAGGAGCTAAAATATCAACTCTCTTTTTGTTTTTTCTTTTCCTCTTGTACTGTCTGAACCTGTTTCCAATCAGTGTAAATGTTCTGTTGTCTTGTACCTGGACGGGCTGATCGTTTTAATGATGGAAGATTATCTGGAAACATCCCATAGCAGAGTCCGCTCCTTATTTTGCATCCAGATTGTTCCAGGATATTAAAACTGCCTCTGTCATCTCTATGCAAATGGCAGGGCGGCCCGTGTTGATATCTGCAAGTCAAAAATCTTTTGTTGTAAAATGAGGCGTCGAGGCTGCTCGGGTTGTTCACTTGAGTGAAACACAAAGTGGTGACATCCTGGGTTTGTGTCTTTGCTGAGATTTTTACACAAATGTTCACTAAAACCAGCACAAACCAGCTTAAACACTTTGTTTACCTCAGCCTCTGTTCAGTCCTAATCAGCCCTTCTGTGTTTTAAGAAGTGCGTCTGAGTGTGCTCATGTTTTATGCAGATAAAAGTCTACCTGTGCGCCCAGAGCAATCTTAAAAAAGCATTTATTGAGTCCTGGGGTTTCTCTGAAACTTTTAACGCTCATTTAAGCTCGTAGGCCAGATGGATTTGTGTTCCTGAGGCAAATTATTCCTCATTATTTCAGAGCTGAATGAATGCTTTTAGTGCTCTGAAGGTACATTAATCCATTTGCAAAGAAAAAAAACACTTTGTAAAAAATGTCAGTTTTTATGAACGCTGCAGTCGAGTTCAAGCCCTGCAAGAGAGCGTGGCACACGACTAATGTGAGACAGAATTATTTGTAATTAAACAGCCGAGTGATGGATGGCGGGAGATTCTCGGCTCGCACCAACGCACAAACATCTTCATCTCCTCGGTGGGTCGTCGACTAGATTGATCAACTCTGCGTGACAGGTTGGCACAAAGCTGCTTCGCCTCAGCTTCCTGTTTTATGTGTCCCCCCCCCCCCACCAGTCTATTGAGCTGAACCATATTCACATTTATATTCTTCCAATTACAGCCATGGACCTGGTAATCACTGTAATTGCTGCAGGAATGAAGTTTTTATGCTAATGGACTAATGGCTCTCCTTGAGGATAATTACTAATTGGTTTTGGTTGCTTTAATATTGAGTTATGTTCTGCGGGACGTCTTCTGAGTGCTGTTTCTGTGAATGAGGGCATGTTTGACTGTATCTCTGCACGAGACTGCAGAGTTTCATTCAGTATTAGAGCGGTGAAGATTATTCACGGCATATGGGCATAAAATTGATATCAGTGATATCAACCATAGTTCAGTGCTACTAGTACTCCGATTTGGAGCACATGTACTCAACTTTGGTCAACTAGTACACGGGTAGACTTTACTAGTGAAGCAAAAGGTGTCACTACTACTACTAGTAAGCATTATATACTAGTAAGGGGGCGGGGAAAAGCAAATTCAGACTTCCCATTGGCTTTTGAAAGTATTCCAACCAATTAGGGTGCCCCTCCTTCATTTGCATTAGGTATACAAGTACAACTAGTTAATCTTTTGGCTTTACTAGTACTACGACTTCATTTAAACAGTCTACCAGTACTACTAGTGAGATATTTTGAGTTTACTAGTAGTACTAGTGAGCAAAAGTTTTGTTTTACTAGTAAAGGTTTTTGGCGCACTAGCTAGTAGACGTTACTTGTAATGAAAAATCCTCCATTCGTAGACAATTTTGTGTTACTTGTAGTACTAGTAGACCTAAAAAATGTTAATAGTAGAAACGTAAAGCTTTACTACTAGTACTGGTAACACAAAATTTTCTACTAGTAGGCGATTTTGCTTTACAAGTAAGGTCTACTCAACCTTTACTTGTAAAACAAAATGTTTACTAATACTCTAAATTCAAACTCAAAATATCTCACTAGTTGTACTAGTAGACTGTTTTTAGTCTACTAGGAGTACTAGTAAAACCAAAAGATTCACTAGTAGTACTAGTAGACCTAATGCAAATGAAGTAGGAGGGATTATAACCAAATGCAGCCCCCGGATTGGTTGTAATATTTTCAAAAGCCGATGGGAAGTCTGAATTTGCTTTTCCCTGCACCCTTATCAACATTTAAGGCATACTAGTAGTACTAGTGACACTTTTTCCTTCACTAGTACAGTCTACTCGTGCACTAGTTGACCTAAATTGAGTACATGTACTCCAAATTTGAATAAGAGTAGAGCTGAACTACAGCTGATGTCTTTGATTTATTATTTTATGCCCAAACACCTGTCCATACTGACGGTTTCTCTGCAACTGTTTCTCCCTCTCAAAGAAATAAAGTGATCCGGCTCAAAGCCTCAGGGAAAGCCTCTGGTTGTTCATCCTCCGGCTCTTAGTATTTATCTTCATTTGCATGCTTCTGCGAGAGTTTCAAATTAATTCTCCGCTTGTTAAATATTGAAGCTGTGGCATCGAACTGCAAATATTACCTTTTATTGTGGACATAACATATTTATGATTTTGTTTATGACTGTGTGATGTGGTTTGCATAAAAAGGACTGATCCAAATGAAGATGGGCTGCAACACTGAGAGCATTTTTTGTAGCTTAAGGCTTAAAAACATTAAAATTGATAAAGTATGTAGAGGGGAGACTTTGGTTTGTTTTTAGCTTACATGCTAAATTGAGAGTTTAGTCTTGAAGAGCTGATAATTTGCCTTAAATCTGGTTAATTTATTCACTTTTAATGACTGCTGAAATATATCCTATACCATTCATTTTAAAAAAGTCTAATATTCACATTAAATCTTTGTTTTTTTTACTGTCCTGTCTATGACGATATGAGGGTCGTACTTGTCGTTGATGCTGATTTCTTCTGGTTGGGTGGTTCTGAACAGCTTGACCTGTGCTTCAGAGGAGGAGGGATGTTTAAGATTCAACTGAAAAGAGAAAAAGCAACTTTATTTTAGTCTAAAATTCTATATTATTATTTGACCTTATGGAAAAACAGGTCATGGACTTTTTTAATAGAGAAGTGACATATGGTTGTCACAATATCAGAATTACAGCAAAACAGTGATATAATTCAGATAGAATTAAACAATATTGAGCTTTTTTTTATTTTAGAGGGCACTTATGCAAAATACACTTTTGGACTTTTGTGACAATTTTTAGTAACTTAACGGAGGCAGCAGAATTTACAAAGATTGAGTGACGGTGTCCTTGTCCTCTCTCATCATGCAGGCGGTATTTTCGAGACCCGGGAGAGTGAGTTGGTGAGTATGGATGAGCTGGCGTTCAAGTTCGCCGTGAATAACATAAACCGCAACAAGACCCTGATGCCCAACACCACCCTGACCTACGACATCCAGAGGATCAACCTGTTTGATGGCTTCGAGGCTTCCAGGAGAGGTAAACGGGATTAAGGGACGGGAAATAGAGACTTAATTATGATAATATGATCATCTAGATCATTGTTTTTAAAAAGTTTATAACAATAAAAGCATTGTTATTAACTTTCAGATGCTCTCAAAGGGGAAAATAATGTTTTAAAAAAACAAAATATGCAAATATAAAGTAGTCATAAAACAATATTCATACATTATAATACAAAAACAAGTTGTCATGCGTGGTCAAATTCAAGCTAATTTAGCCGTTGTACATGGAATTAAAGCCAATGCTATTTTTTTTAAATCAATGAATGTTTTTCCGAATTTTAAAGCACAAATATTTAACTGTTGCTATTTTCTCAATAAAGTATACAGTAATACTTGATATAATGTTTGAATGCTTCATGAAATAGATTTAGAGAAACTATTACAGCAAAGTAAGTTCTTGATTTTTTTCCTATGTGGTAAATGGAGTGCACCCTCCCTTCTTCTACGGATATGGCATTCTTTATTTGACCGGACGATGCCTTTTGGTGAATGTGCTGGTAGTAAAAACAACACAGACTTAAATATGCAGGATTTCACACAAGGCTAATTTCTGTCACGAACATAAAAGAGAAACTAGAAACCTGGATGAAGTCAACCCTACAAAGCGTGAATCAACAGTAATACAATCTAAATAAGTGCATCAAGTCTCGATAAATATAGTCTAAAGTGAGATTCTTATACAAGGTAGGATGTTTTCTGTTAGGAAATATGAAACTAACTCCAGTTTATAAGATGATCAGTGCAGAGGTAGAGGTGGGCAGGATTACCACAATTTACAACAAACACATAAAATACTCAAACAAACACAAAAACTTTGAGCAGCATGAAGCGAAAAACCCTGCAGCCATTTCATCAAACATCAGTTTTCATGGTTCATGAGCATGGCTCTTATTTTAATAAATAAAATACATTATTGTGAAATTACAGAGGCCATGGTTTGTTGTTTGAAACAGTGTTACATTAGACTAAGAATGTGTTTGAAAAGTATGTTTAAATAAAGATTTTCTCTGTGTTAACGCCAGTTTAAGCAGGGGGGAGGTTTTGTTGAATCAGAAACAGCCGGTGCCCAACCCTATCATCCTCTCCTGTATGTCCTCCAGTGTGTGACCAGCTCGCTCTCGGCGTGGTGGCGGTGTTTGGCCCCTCCCACAGCTCCTCCGTCAGCGCCGTTCAGTCCATCTGCAACGCCCTGGAGGTCCCTCACATTCAGACTCGCTGGAAACACCCGTCAGTGGACAACAAGGACACCTTCTTCATCAACCTGTACCCTGAGTACACGGCCATCGCCAGGGCCATCCTGGACGTGGTCACCTTCTTCAAGTGGAGGAAGCTGACAGTGGTGTACGAGGACAGCACGGGTAATTAATTAATGTTGTTTTATGTATATTCCCAAATAAACAGAATTTCTCTCTTAAAGTTAAAGTGCATGTCATAAAATGATCATTATGTACTTTGTCTACATAAACACTGAAACATATTAATTATGAAACTCTCTGATCGATATTTAATCTGATTTTAAAAAAAAAGTATTAGCCTAAACATGTGCTTGTTCAAAACCTGACAGGGCCTTCAATCATAAAAACTCTAAATTTTCAGCATTTATATTTTCAAACATCACAACTGTATCACAATTGGAGTGAGTCAAGAAAAAAATCACAAAATTTAAGTTTCAAATCCTCTGCAGAAAATAATTTGAATTAATTGATTTGATCGATGGCGACATGCACTTTAACTTTAAGAGGGAAATTCTGTTTGGTTTGGGAATCTGTTTTGACAACGTAAAGGAAAAACTTGATTTGTGTAATTTTTGTCACTTGGACTTTCTCCAGACTCAGAGGAAGAATGAACAACAGCCCCTCTGCAATCACCCCCTTCCCTTACTCATTTATTTATTTCTTTATTTTTTACTACTACTTCATGTTATCTCTTTGTCTCACGATATATCTAACATTGGAATAACAGTGTTTATATACGTCCCTATCTAGTTCTGACCTGAACAGATTCCTGTAAGACGGGGTGGGTAGAGTAATAAACAAATATTTCTTGTGCAATTACATTTTCTTGTTCTCTAACTTACAAGTCATTTGTTTATCAAAATTCAAATAAAGGAGTTGGAAAAAAAATGTAAATCGAGTTTTGAGCAAAAAAATCAGGGCTCTTATTTTTAGGAAATATCGTCCAGCCCTACTTTAAAGATAAGACGGTGGATGTGGTCAGTGTATGTTTTGGTCATTGGATTTTCTGTTCAGAAAAGGATAATAAAAACAAAACACGAGTTGTTATTTGATTTTCATTTTCAAATTCAAAAGTTAAAATTGAAATTCAAGGCATTTTTTATCTGGGTCAAGAAGGGATAAACAAAACTTTGAAAACAGGTTGATTTTTATTTTCTGTTTCTAAAAACAAAACAAAAAAATGTCAGAAGACAGAAACAAAATAAACCCCGGTTTTGGCTTTTGCCAACTCCAAATATGCATCAGCGAGTCCTTTAGCCAATTTCAGTATGTTACACACCCGTCTACGGGGAAGGTGCTTAACATATTAAAGGGGAAAAAGGACGTCACTTCTTGGTCCCCAAACACAAAATGACAATTATTTATTATAAAACAAAGGCAAAATGTATGTACAAAACAAACTGAAAAACAAGTGTCAAACAAAAGGGGTAGAAAAAGCGAGAGGCAGCAATATATATATATACGAATATATTTATATATATCCTAACCCCCACTTTCCTGTGATGTGCGTGCAGATATTCTGCAGATGTCAGTCCCTGTTTCTCCATGTCAAAAATCACGTCAGAGCTCCAAAGACATTTTAGCCCTGGTGAGGGAACCACAGGTAAAAGTAATATTTTGGCACTTTTGCATCGTCCTAATACGCGCTCTTACTTCGAAATCTGCACATAATAAAAAAAATTATTTTTTGTTTTGTTTTTAGAAACAGAAAATAAAAATCAACCTGTTTTTAAAGTTTTGTTTATCTCTTCTTGTCCCTGATAACAAATGCCTTGAATTACAATTTTAACTTTTGAATTTTAAAATGAAAATCAAATAACAACTCATGTTTTGTTTTAATATCCTTTTCTGAATGGAAATTCCAATGACAAAAACATACACTGACCAATCATAAAGACCTCTCCCTTTTTTAGGAAACATCCTCCCTCCTCACATCAAGGTGTTTTTTTTTAAACTTTATTTTTGTCACAGATCTGGCAACACACATAAAACATACATTTCAACATTTGTGTTTTTCCTTTTACAAATCCCAGCTGTATCCAGATGATTTAGTTAAATTAATTAATTAATTAAAAAATGAATAAATAAAATAAGATAATGGGAAATCAAAAAATATATGGTGGGAGAAAAAGGGAAAGAGAAGCAGAGAGGGGAGTCCAAGGAGAGGTCACGTCTGTCAGTCGCCATGCCGGCCAGTGAGCTTGATCTGTGACAGGACTTGAGCGCCTCACATCGAGCAGCTGCCAGTTTCCCTGCCCTCTGACTTCATACCGCGGCGAGCCAAAACCACGATGGTGGCGGCGGCCTCCAAGCCCCCTGCCAACGACCCAGACAATACGCAGCAGCGCTGCTGAAATGTCATAGTTTATGGATTTTTGCAGCTGTAAATTTGTTTTCCTGAAATGTCACACCTGCTGAATCACACTCTTCTTCTCCAGGCCTGATGCGGATGCAGGAGCTCATCAAAGCTCCGGCCAAGTACAACCTGAAGATCAAGATCCGCCAGCTGACCCCGGGGAACCAGGACGCCCGGCCGCTGCTGAAGGAGCTGAAGAAGGACAAGGAGTTCTTCATCGTTTTCGACTGCTCCTACCGAATGGCTGCAGAGCTCCTCAAGCAGGTGTGTCGAGGCGAAGCTCTTGTGTTTGACCATTTTACCATGTTTATGATTCCCGAGTGGCGAATAACCTCGGCGACTCCTATCATCGAAATGTTTATGTGCTAGAAAATCATATAAAGCCTATTACCCTGTTTGCTGAGGCTGATATGATGATGTGGACAAAGTTGCTGAGTCGCCTTTTTTTGGGATGATGTAGCACTTTTCTTCTGAGACGAGTTTAATGGAGTTTCTGTCACATGGGTTTGTACTTATTTATATGAAAAATGTATTAGTCTGATAATGACGGATGGGAGTTTAAAGCTAAATATTACAATATTTTTACCCTTATGGTTATTTTTGGCCAAGAAATTCACTTTAAAACATTTTGAATTGAATTGAATTGAATGATTTATTTTTAACGTGTAAAATTAACAAACATGGGTGGTCACCATTAAACTACATGCATACACCAAAACAAAAACAAACAAAAAAAAGAAGTCAAATGTTGACAGTATGTTGCATGTGCAGCAAGTTTACATGCTCAAAAAGAAGTTGGAAGAAGTATTAACTTATTTGCTCGTCCCCCTTTATCACCACGTACTACAGTTTAATTTTTGTTAGTTTGGCTTAATTGATACAGTCATTGAAAACCTGCTGTGAGTCAACGTTATCTTCACTTTTATTGATTCTGCTTTGATGAAATAGTCTTTAAACAGAGCATAGGGGAGTGTAAAAAAGCTGGGACGGGGCCTGTTTACCTCTGTGTTGTTGCTTGATGTTCAGGCATTCAGTGTTGGTTTTCACTTTGCTACTCGTGCAAAGATTTTCACAGATTCTGTGAATATTTTGATGATATTATTGACTGCAGATGATGAAATCCTAAATTCTTTGCATTTTTTAAGTTCAGAAAGTTGTTCTTAAAGTGGTCACAGCCTTTCGGTGATGCTCCTTTTCTACCCAGTCATGACCCTTACCTGTTTCCAATTAACATGTTCAACTGTTAACGTTTAGAACAGGTGTTTTCAAACATTTCTCAGCTTTCCCAGTCTTTTGTTGCCCCCGTCTCAGCTTCTTTGGAACCTGCTGCAGGCATGAAATTCATAATGAGTGAATATTTGTTAAAAAAAAACACTTTGAGGTTTGAAGTTTGTCAGTTTGAACATTAAATATCCAAAATGAACAGAGAATATTTCTGCAACTACAGGCTCTATTTGAATAATTTGGGTGTCATAAAAGGGAACTGTTGTGAAATTTGTATCAGTCTGTGCGTCACTGGCTCAGAGTAAATGAAGGTGGCAACCAGCATCAGTAAAAAATGTAGTTTCCTTCTAATTAAAATTCACATTTCACATTGAATTCTCTCTTGAATGATGCAGCTGCAGCTCTACTTCTGTTTCAAAGCGAAATATGTGAGCATTTTCCCTGTCAGGTCTGATGAAGTGAGGCAGAGCAGTGCTGCCTGAAGGATCCAAGGTCACAGGCATTCAATGTTGGTGTCAAAGATTTGTCTGGATTCTCTGAATCTTTTGATGATAGTATGGACTGTAGACGATGAAATCCCTACATTCTTTGCAATTGTACATTGAGAAACGTTCTTAATCTGTTGACTATTTGCTCAATCACGACACTCACCTGTTTCCAATTAGTAAGTTTAGTTTAGGACTTAATTTCATTCTGTCATTAAACAAAACGTTCAATACAAACAAAAAATCTTAAACATGTGAATGAAAAGTAGCAAAAAGAAGAAATATCTTAGAGTCTGTCTCTCTCTCACAAGAAATTATTAACTAAACACATAACTCAAATAAACAAGAGCTGCAGGCCAGCATGCCTTTTACATTACATTATTTCTTATTTTCAAAAACAACCAACAAAACAAACATAGTAAGACTTAGATGAACACATTTCCCTGTGTTTACTCAACATACTGGCCTTGATACTTTTTTAAAGGCTAAATTTGATTGAGCTTCTTTAGTTTCTTTGTTCAGATTGTTAATAAACTGATTCCTCTCACTGTAACGCAGCGCTCCTTCAGTTTAGTTCTGAATCTTGTTTTTTTTTTAATATTTCAGATCCTTTCAAATTATAACAACTTTCTCTTAATCAACCCGTTCACTTGTTAAATGTTCCAAACAGGTGCTTTTATACATTAAATATCTTGTCTTTGTAGTGTATACAGTTGAATATAGGTTGAAAATGAATTTAAATCATTGAATTCTGTTTTTATTTATATTCAAGCAAGCTTCATTGGGTTTGGGTTTGCACCAACGAACTCTGGTAGCTGTCTTTGTCCTGTGTGCTTGTTTTCAGCTCTCTGTCAGTCCTTCTTTGTCAAAAGTTTTGTGTATTTGAAATTAAGACATACTAGCCGTGTTTGAAATCGTCCACTCATTCACTCACTCACTATTCCCTATGTAGTGTAAATGAAATAGTGAACTACATAGGGAATGACCGAACGAGATTTCAGACACTACACCGACATTTTCTAAACGTCATAGCGTCAGTGGATGAGCCGGATATTCCTGTGACGGAAGTGGAAGCGCCAAGCATCACGTAAACAAACCGGGCACTCGGGAGGATAAGTAGCAAATTTTGCAGCTGTTTACAGCTGTTAAAAAATGTAAAAAGGCTATGCTACGAAGGTGTTAAAGATACTTAAACCTTTCTTACATTTATAAACGAAAGCAGCGCCAATTTGTGCCTTAGCAGCATTCTTTCTACGCTTCTTCTTTTTCGTCTTCTCTGGAAAAACACGACCGCATTGCATTGTGGTATACGGGAGTACAACGTAGGGTACATCGTATGTACACTCACATTTGCTGTGCATTGTGGGTATTTTGTAGTGCACTATATAGTAAATGAAACTAACCGCTGGGAATTCGAACAACACTACAAAATGGCGAACACACTATATAGTGCACTATATCCGTGATAGGGAACGATTTCGAACACAGCTACTTAAAATGATATTAGTGGCTCTTCTTATGATTTTTATGCCCATCAGTACCAGCAGATACTTCTTAAATGTGTGATTTTAAACAACAAGGACAACACTTGATTTAATCTTGGTCACAGTCATTTCATTTGCTCCCCAAAGTGCAGCGAAATTCATTAATCATTTTTGTTTTCTGTCTCTGGCAGCACCCTCCATCACCATATAAAATAAACCTAAGCGAATAAATGTATAATGCACGCACTGGACCGTGCAAAAACAGGAATGACCTGCCAAATGACTTTATTATTGAAGATGTGACACTGTCGCTGCAGCAGAGAGAGCTCATCACATTTAGAATAAGCAGCACGGCCCTGAATTCTCCCCATTACTCTCATTTCTCCTTTTCAATTTGCAGCTTTCATCTATGGGGATGATGACAGAGTACTACCATTTCTTTTTCACGACTTTGGTGAGTTAGAAAAATGTTCGTCTGAGTTTAATATGTGGGAGAAGGCAGTCAAAGTGAACTCGCCCCCTCTCTCCTGCAGGATCTGTTCGCCTTGGATCTGGAGCCGTATCGTTACAGCGGGGTTAACATGACCGGCTTCAGACTGCTGAATGTGGATGACCCGTACGTGGCCTCCACGATGGACAAGTGGGCAATGGAAAGACTGCAGGGTCCCAAACAGGAGAGCGGCCTGATGGACGGGATCATGACTGTGAGCTTCGTGCTGTTTTTCTGCTCTGTAGAGAGAAATAAAAAACAAACACCTGCTGCGCTGAAAGCAAATGATGCTGATTTGTATGCTGCGTGCATGTTTGAATAACAACTGTAAAGCACAAGCATCTGCTCCCCTGTAAATCTCTGTCAGAGCTACAAACACCTTATTCCCCAAACATCAGATCCTCACTGTACCCTGTTCACCTGTTTTCTCCTTTAAGTGTCGCCGCCACCGTCAGTCATTCTGCACATTTATCTCCAAGCCCTGACTTCACCTGTTTATGTGGGAAACGTTGGAGAATAACATCCTCCTTGTCTGACTCTCCCCCTGCAGACAGATGCAGCCTTGATGTACGACGCCGTGTTCATGGTCGCCGTTGCGTCGCAGAGAGCCACCCAGATGACCGTCAGCTCCCTGCAGTGTCACCGCCACAAGCCGTGGCGCTTCGGACCACGCTTCATGAACCTCTTCAAAGAGGTCAGTGGCAAGTCATGGCTCTGATTGCAGCTTAATCAGGGTTCCCACACATCCTGGAAAACCTGGAAAATGATTGGCCAATTTTCCAGTCATGGAAAACATGGAAAATGAGGACAAAATTAAAACGTCCTGGAAAATCTTGAATTGTCCTGGAAAATTACATCTCTTCCTTCTGCCTTGCTAGTGAACAAAAATTAAACATAGGAAATGAAGTAAAAATGTTCTTGGAAACTAATGCACACTTATCCATAAAATATGAGTCGTGATTCTTGGTTGTACCTGCCTAAAGTCAGAGGAAGCTAGCCCGCTACAGCCAAGTTCAAGGCTTGTTTAGCTGCACAATCGAGCGTCTTTCTACAGAGCTTTGCTCCCAAAGCTGATTAGTAGATCCTGTTGGTTAAAATATAAATCCAGTATTAAAAATGTAAGGGTGTTGGTCAATCAGTTAGCCTCAAGAGAGGGCAAATGGTTTGGTCATGATGTGTCAAGGTCTGTTTGGAAGAATGGTTATTAAGTGAATATAAAATTTGTCATTAGACATGTTCAAATTTTGCATCTAGAGAAAGAAAATGTAGTTTTTGGTGAGTAACTTGAATTAAGACAGCTGTTATATGATAGTATTTGTGTTTCCATCAGTAAAAAAAATACATTGTCATGCTACATTTGTCTTTTTCTAATGGAAACCAGTTCTGCCATTTTTTTTTTAATTTCCTTACCTATCAACTAGGGATGCACATCGGCATCAGTTTAATATTAGTATCTGGAGATTTCAGCACTTTTTTTTGTGAGAATTGGCCATCGGTGAATGAGTGTTGCATGACCAGATATCAGTTTCAGATGTTTTTATGTTGTGTCATATCAAGAAAATGCTGGTATCAATGAAAATGATCTTATTTGGCAAAGGAAACTGGGCTGTTAAACAAACTCTGATTTGCTTTTATGCTAAAACTCGAGAGGAAATATAGATTTTGTGAGAGAATTACACCAAAAATCAAAATAAGATAAGGAATAAATATAAAAAACAAAACAATGGTGACAAAGAAATAAAAAAAATGGCAAAATAAAATTTAGGCTACTTTACAGAGCAGTTCAAAAGATTCGACTCGTTTACGAATGTCACATCTCTAGCGCACCATGGAAGTAGGTCATGAAAAAAAGGCCTCTGTTTAGGAGTAGAAGAAGTTAATACGATGATAGTAGAAGATAACGTAACATAACGCAACAGACTGGACGGGGGAACACCAAAGACAGTAAATAAAGAATCAGTTGGCACATGGTGAAGATACTTACTCGCTCTCGTAGCCCCCTTAAGTGATGAAAACTAACAGTTATGTGTAGAACTAGGCTTTTGGATCAGTTATGTCCAAAGGTATAGGCGTGCTGAACCAAACCAGGACCCATTTTCAGGGGCTCAGCCATGCCTGTGGGCAGCCCTGTTGGGTACTGTTTGGTTTTTAGGTGCCCAAAACTGCAAAGTCCCCAAAGCTGAGTGTCTGATCGTCTCTTGACCGAGGACTTGATCTACTTATGCTTTTGCAGCTCAGCCTGATGGTCACGCTGTGCGCTTGCAGACGGGGATCCAGTTTTGATCCTTTAAGGCCATTGCCGGCCATGGACAGGGACCATTATCACTCAATCCCCTCACTCATATTTCCTCGCCATGCCCTTCTTCCCCCCTCTCTTCTTCCCTGGCATCCTGTTTCGTTTGAAACATCAGTCCTCCTGCACCATTCATCACTGGATAAGAGCCTTTTCGATAGCACGGGCCCATAATGCGCCGCACACAGCACTCAATTAAAAAGCATTTCTGAAGAGAGAGCACAATGAGGGAACAGCTTTCATTTCAACAGCTGAGACGAAATCCCAGCACTGTAACCTTTGTGTTGCTCCGTCTGTCCTTCAGCTATTGTGATTCAGAATAATCAGAGTTTCTGTAGGTGAAATTAACTGTTTTGTGTTGTAAATGCAGTGAGGATTCGTCTTTCAGTTCACAATATTTCATAACAGAGGACAAAAAAGACGACGTGGACTGGATTTGAAATGCTGACACCGTCTCCTGTGATTGATATAATTTTCCACAACTGTTTCCACTACATGAAGTTAAATAAACAAGAGATGTAAGACTTTCCCTTTGAACTCACCAGGTACAATTCCCATGAAGTTGACGTTAAAAATAGATAAAATCAGAAAACAATGATTCAAAAATCTATATATTTAATGTTCAAACTGATAAACTAACCGTAATTTCTCGATTATAACACATTTTTTTTCTTTTAAAAAAGGTCTAATTTTTGGGTGTGTATTATACACGAGTACGAGCAAAATACTTACCATATTTCGTCTCGCCAACATTGCAATTGCAACACATCTGATACACAAAGCCGAAATATTCTCTTGCTTTGCGAAAACACATGCAAACACAGAGTGCTATTTTCTTGTGAGCAAGGGGACACAAAATTGCTGCGCTGTGGTTGGTCCTAAGACATTGGCCTGTTGATAGCTGCTCTCTGATTGGTTGGTACGCTACAACTGAACATGCTCGGGCAGAAATTGAGTAATTGCCCATACGTGAAGCAAAAGGTGTTTCTGCATCCATTTGAGAGAGAGAATCGTGTACGGTACTTGTTGTGAAAATACTGAAATTTCATTGATTAAAACTCTGAAAAATATATATATATATGTATATGTGTGTGTGTGCATATGTATATGTGTTTGTGTATATGTATATATGTATATGTGTATATATATGCATATGTATATATGTATATACATGTATGTGTGTGTATGTGTATATCTATTTATTTCTATATCTATGTGTGTGTGTATATATATATGTGTGTGTATGTAAATATATATAGGTGTGTGTGTGTGTGGGTGTGAGTGTGTGTGTGTGTGTGTTTATATATGTGTATATATATATGTATATATGTGTCTATATATGTATATATGTATATATATATATACATATATATATTGGTGGGCTGTTTTTGTGCAAATATCATATTGTTGTCCAAAATATCAGTATCATATCATGTAGCATGTGCACACAGGATTCACAGGATTATGTCTGACTTTTGCTGTCATGAGCCCTCATGCATATTAACGCTGCACTACAGAGACACCTGTGGAAGTCTTTCAGTCCTCACCTGAGTCTGTCAGCACTGCCTCGATCCTTCAGCTGCCCTCCTGGGACTCCGGCGCGGAGCTTCAATGAGGCTGCGCTCGTACTCTGAACTCGGAGACTTTTTTCCCACTTCACTCTCTCTCTGCATCTCCTTCTCTCCGCAGGCGCAGTGGGACGGCCTGACGGGGCACATTGTTCTTAATAAGACAGATGGCCTGAGGAGAGACTTTGATTTGGACATCATCAGCCTCAAAGAGGATGGCACTGCCAGGGTGAGCACACAAGCCTGCGTTGGCCAATTACACCACTCCCATGCTGCTTCCTCGCCGGCTGATTCACTCCATTAAGGCTTGTGTGTGTGTGTGTGTGTGTTTGAGGGGTTTGTTTTCACCATCCACATACACCTTTATTATCTGGCTCAGGTGTCCAGTCATGAATATCAATTATGCTGCAACAACTGATTATTATTTTCTTCCCACTCTGCTCCATCTCCACGTTCATAAAAGGGTTTTGCAGAGGGTGGCAGTCGGCTCACGAAAAGGTGGATCAAGGTTTGTGCCTTGTTTGGTCACCTTTCCCTTCCTCGCCCGTCCTTACCTGTCTACCCGCTCTGTATGCCAAACACTTCCTCCTCCGTGCCTCGTCAACCTTGTTTCCCCTCCACTGGTTTTGTGTACAGCGATGCCAATGTATTTGACATTTCAGTTTGCCCTGTGTCTGGGTTCAGGAAGTGTTCTGACGCTTGTCAGAACTTTGTCAGCAGTCGTAGAAAATATCACACGCTGTTCTTTTATGAAAAAGACGTAACATTCGATGGGAGGGGAGATGAGATCAGCTTTTAGGCTTCATACTGTGAATGGGAATCACACAGGCTGGCAACGTTTAATTACAGCCAAAGGAGAGGGGGCCCGACAGCATTAACCTGCTCCAAGAGGAGAACAATCGCTAATTTGTTATCTGTTTAACTAGAAAAGCACTCAGAGAGCACAGACCTCCACCAAGCAACTCAGTTCAGGCAGTGGCTTTCTTTCTACTTTTTCAGACTGCTTTTGGAATCTGAAAAACCAAGTCATTAATTAAACAGATAAATGTACCATCTTTCAGTCATACAGCACTGTGGTATCTCTTCTTTAGTCCGTCAGAGTTTTGACTGTGATACAGAACTTTTTGTTTAATCTGTGCATGAAGGGGAATTACAAGAAAACAGAACATAAAAGTGTACTTAAAGTACAACAGCAAGTCAACTAGTAAAATAGCAAGAAATTGTATTTTTTCGTTCATTTCAGAATACCTGAAGTATACTTCAATAAACTGAAATGTGGACTAGAAGTATATACCTATTACATTTAGGGATGCACTATATGATTGGTTTGCTATCGGTATCAGCCAATATTAGCCTGAAAAGTTAAGTCTCGGCCAATATTGAATTTTTTGCAGATATTTATAGCCGATATATCAGCCATATATATTGGCTGGAATATCAGCAAATTACACAAATGTAAAATATTGATGCACCTTCTCATCACTGCATGGGTACATTTGAAAATCAAAGGTTTCATTTTTGCAAGAGTTAAATGCTGTTTTTCTTGTTTTACATCTGTTCCTTGCAACAATATACTGTAACACTGAAAGAAACAAGTCCATTTTTGTTAAGTACAGAGCTTGTGCTCTTGACCAGAAATATCACTATTGGTGATAATGAATTAAAAAATATCTGCATATTGGATATTGGCAAAAATCCAATATCGTGCATCTCTAAGTACAATGGCAGTATCTAGAGGAGTGTACTTGGTATACTTTAAGTATACTTCAGTGAACTAAAATGTGGACTAGAAGTATTGACCTAGTACACCAGTATTATATAGATAAGTGTACTTGTTGTATGCCTGAAAGTGTACTTTTTGAAATTTAAAATGACCTTATAAAGTATACTTAAAGTACACTTTTATAAACCTGAAACTGTTTCAATTTAGTCTGAAATTATTATACTTAGTATACTTTCTAGTGCACTAAAAGTACATGGTCCATAGTATACTTGCTAGCACACTAAATAAAATGAACTTCAGGTATGTAGTAGGCGGGTGCTACTGCACTACAGAACAGGAGCCACTTCGTGATACAAATTCTTGTTAATACATGTGGAAGTGCCAGGAAAATATCCGTACTATAGAGAAGTTTGTAGTGTTTGTTCTGATAAAGCTGTTAGCATCTATGCTTATCGCTGTCCGAGCTGTCACTTCCTGCTATCTTGGGTTATTGCCGTGTATGCTCAACTTTGGGACAGTTCTAGAAAGAGGAGGCGTTTCCTCATGTTGAGAGGGACTTACAGGACAAGGACACTTTAATTTGAAAAAGAAACCTCTGGTGAAAAGTGTATTTCGTACTGTATGTGACCTTTAAATAACAACTGTCTGAAATGACCAAATTGAAAGTTATTATGATAATAACTCCTTTATTTGCTCTCACAAAACACCCTGAAATAATATTTACTCTAAAGGCCACTTCTGTGTCCCACCTTGGAACCAATCTGATGATTGAAAGGACAAGTACTGAATTAATTCAGCTGCTCAAAGACAGTTTTCTGTGAGGAGTTGGCGACGTCTTCTCTCTCTGAGTGGCTCAGTTATCAGACGGGCAGGTATGCAGGCTGTCAACTTTCTGAAGCAGTGATTTAAACCGTGGTGGTGTTTTTAAATCCATGGGCTGGTTTTAGCCCTCAAAAGCCTCCCCTCAGAGGAAATACCCAAACATGGTAAGCACATCACACAAAACTCTGGACTTCATGGTCATAAATAATGAATTATCAGCCCACTGCAGTTGTGTTAGTTCTTGGGCACTGGAGTGTTAAATACAGTCGGAGGAGGATGATGGGACTAAGCAAAGTCTCCTGGGAAATAAAAGTATTTTCTCTTGGAGTTGTTGACTTTCTTGAAATGGTTTTTCCTCCCACTTGGTCTCGGTAAGCACGTCTCCAGCTTTGTTGTTCTGCTTTTCCAGTCTGATTTGGTTCTGGATGAAGACAAGCCGTAGGATTCAGAGATAATATTTAACTTTGAGTTTAAGAGCGGATTCCTGTTGGCTTTTATTGCACCAGTTCTTCTGGTTTGCATGATAAATTTGTAAGGCTGTACGCATTAATCCACGTCTTACGGCTTTAAAAGGATGATTGCTGCAGTTTTCTTAAGCTATATTTCAGCATTTTGATTTATCCCAAAATAAAACTGCGACTGAATCGTATGAAACAGCACAACCTGGGAACAAAACAACCTCCAGGCCCTTTAGAAATCATTGTTCTGCCAGCGTTTATCTTTGAGATTGAGGACAATACAATTAATTAAACCCAACCTGAGCCACTGTGCTCCTCATCTCGGCGTCTGTGGATAAGACAGATTTATGGACTCCTGCACAGAGTGAACCCCCTTTTGCAAAAGTGCCACGTCGGAGATACCGAGTGCTTTTAGCAAGGTTATAAGTGAGCACATTTTCTGTCTGTGGGACTCGGTGAATATGATAGAACGTAATGAAGAGTGAAGAGCATGTTATCTTTTCCAAAAGGTAATCCTGCACAACCTTCCTCTGAAAAATAAGTCTTGTAAAAAAGCTCTGAGGCTTCTGTAGGGCTTGGTTTAATAAGAGGTACCGAGGCGTTACTGCCACTCATCCTCTTATGCAGCGAATAACCGAGGAGGCCGTTGTTTCTGAATGAAAATACGCACTCATTACTCCTTTACGGGCAAGCAGGGAGAAAGAAGAGGCTCTTATCACCAGCTTTAACTCGTATCTACAATGAGGCTTGATGACTTAATGCTGTTAGCTGTATCACATCGCTGTCATGGGCCCCCTGACCCCTGCTTAGCCCTTAACGAGTGAGGGGATTTGAAAGGGTCAGGGTCTAATCTGATAACTGTCTGGATTATCGCGCCTGGTCTGATGAACCAGACGCTCTCGTTCACTGTAACTGTGGCTGTATGGAAGGCAAACACTGAGCTGATGACTTTCAGAGACAGACCTGCAGAGCTGAGAATGAAGCTGCAGTTCCTGAAAGGTCCACTAGAGACTGTCAGCAGAAGCTCTATTAGCTGTGTTATTACCAAGGAGATCATGCAGGACATTAAAAAGCATTAATAGTCTCATTAAATTGATTTTGTGAAAATTAAGGCCTTAAATGGCATTCTTTCTGTAGTTTTCATATGTATATAGATTGAGATTATTTGAGTTTGTGACATTGCTGCTGGAGGTCACCATCAGAGGATAATAATAAAGAATTTTGTCCCTTGGTAAAAATTAATGTTATTAAGCATAATGTTGCAGAACATCAGAATCAGAATTTGCATTTATTGCACATGAAAGGAATTTGACTTGGTAAAGTGATGAAAAACAATTAACATATAATAAGAATAAAAATAAAGGTTCAGGAGGAATAAAATAATGTATAAAAGGTAGAAAATAGTGCGAAGTTGACATTGGTATATATGAAAAAATATACAACAGGCACAAAAAAAGAACAAAAAACAACTAAACAATATATATACAGAACGTGGAATATTAAATATAATATTAAAAATAATATAGAAGAATATTTACAGAAGTCTGCTTAAAGTGACAACAGAAAACCTGCATGTTTGTCTGTTTGTCTTGAATAAGGACTGTTAAAACGGCAAACTACAAATGTCAATTATTTTTGTTGTGACTATTCATTGGATTGATTATCTTTTATATTTAACAAAAACCTCAACAGAGACGTGACCAGTCTCACAGTTGAGAGAATGAAGAGTATTATGATGTATTTTGAATCATTTAACAAAAGGGTTAGAAATCTATTTTCTGAATCTCACTGTCCCTCTGTCCATCTGTTCTTCATGTTTTACACAACCCCTGTTTCTGGGGATGTTTCTTCTGAATCCATAATGAATCCAAAAAGCACATTTCTCTCGCCTCTTAATTGGCACCAATTTATCTGGGGGTAGCTGATAGCTAGCTCCAGCTCAATCTGACTGCATCAAAATGGTGTGAAATCTTATCCCTCATACTCAGGCCTCCATCCAACAGCTAAAATATACAGCTGATTGTGACAGCATTGATTTAAGGATAATTTATGTGTTATTGCATATAACACACACTTAAAGTGTTTGGTGCAAGTGCTTACATAACAGTAACCATGAAATTGAGATTAATTGTGAATTATGAGTATTAAGATTTCATAAAAGGGCAGAAACTCAGGGAGAAAAATAACAACATCAGGAGTTGGGAAAAACAAATGAAGGTCTGAAAATCTAAACAGAAAGATGAGAACAGAATGATAAAAAGGAAAAATCGGGCAGTTTTGAAAGGCAGTAATAGTACTTTTACCAGTAACAGTAAAATAATGATTCATTGCAATTTTGAGAGCTACAAACACTGATTTACTGATCATAGAACAACACTGTCTGAACGATTCAGTGCAGGATTCCTAGTTTTAATAACTGTATTTAAATGTTCCATGTCCCTTTAAAAAACAAGCTTATATTTTACTAGAAGAATTCTTTCTTATAGTCGTTATGTTAATAAGTGTATTTTAATACGTTTTATATTTTTGCTCAGTTTCTTTTGTTCTAAATATAATGAATTGACTGTATTATTATTATTATTTTGCAAGCATTTTGAATCCCCTTTGTCATCCATGGCTTACATAAACATTTATTTCTTTATCTTTATTTTATTAAAGGGCAGTGCTTGTCACACAGTTCATACATATATATTTAAAGATTAATTTTGGGTGATATTAATATTCTTACTATAAATATTAGTCCAGCTTTATATATGTGGCCTGCCTGTCTTTTTTAAAGCAGCACTTATGAATGGTGAACACTAGCAGGTGATCCCTGATGTCTGATATTAAAAATCCACATTTCTTATTGCTTTCTTTATTATTTGTAAATATATAATCAATGAGTGAAGCACTGTCAACTGTAATTCTGCTTGGTTATTGGTGGAACTAAACTGTACATTATTTTAACAAATTCTTCTGTTTTATTTACCTTTTTGGTATTTAGTAAATCTATATTAAACTCTCCACATTAATAATTTATCTTATTCTTTGTTGCTAGACTCAGAGGTACCAAAAACTAAATAAAGGAATTGGTCCTAGAATGGAGCCTTGGGGTACGCCACATGCGAACAGCACAAAAGATGATTTAAAAATCCAAATTTGGACTTGAAAAGACGTCTCAGACTGATAAGACTTAAGGTTTTGTTCAGGTTTTAGAAATTGCTCATTTTACTTTAGTGCATTGTCAAGCCAACATAGATTTTTTTAGTAGTTTTAACCGATGAGTGGGTTAATTATGAGGCTTTTGGTTGCACCATGTACTGCTGTGTACTGGCTACCGTCCCCCAGGACAAGCTCACAAGTTCCTTTACTGGCATTCATGTTTATTAGCACCATTGGCCTCGAACAACCCCACTTAAAAACCTGAAATAACCCGTTAACCACCTTTACATGATGAAATATACCTAACAGGTGCCCTTTAAAACAATATATTCTCTTAAATGAAGCTCCTTTCTTCACATTTCATTGTTTAGCAGCCTTTGCACAGGCTGAACAATGAGTTCAATTCCCAAGAGAAATCACTGCACACCACGGGAGTGATACAGGTCCACAGCAGTAAACTTTTACCTGTCAGCTTTTACAAGTGACTCCCTCATTTTCATATTCACCGTACACAAAGAGAAGTTTCCGGCAGTTTGCCCAGACTCATCAGAGCAGAGCCGAGCAAAGGGAAATGTTGTAGAGCGATGAATGAAGCAGAAGGCTGAACAAGAGCCAGGAGTGTCAGGTCTTTAAAGGTCCATGCCTCTATTTCATTATTCTGTTCGATGAATCAGAAAATATGATTAATATGCAGAGTATCGGGGCATCTCGGGTTCCTGTGAGCACTGGAGGACTGCAGTCTGTTTGTG
Source organism: Cetoscarus ocellatus (assembly GCA_037902135.1). Taxonomy (NCBI): domain Eukaryota; kingdom Metazoa; phylum Chordata; class Actinopteri; order Labriformes; family Labridae; genus Cetoscarus; species Cetoscarus ocellatus. The sequence goes on along the minus strand of JBAMNC010001622.1, from coordinate 499,623 downwards.
TGGTGTTGGAGATAATCAATCAGCACGTTTTTATGATTCAGGCAGAGCTTCAGTCAAAGTTTTAACAGAGCTAAAACAAGCAGCAGGTGAAGGCTGGTTAATAAATCTAACCTCCTGTTTGCCTTTTTCAGATTGCTGTGTGGAACTCATACAAGGGAATGAACCTGACTGAATCGAACCGAGACAAGAATAATAATGTGACAGACTCTCTGGCTAACAGGACTCTCATTGTCACTACAATTCTGGTGAGTAGGAAGGTTAAACAGAGGACAGCATGAAAGGGAGAAGAGGGAGCTCATATGGGGTGTGAAGTGGGCAGAGAGGGGACGACAGAAGACTGGGTTTGTATTTATGAGGGATCCTGAAGGGGCTTTTTTTACAATCTGGTATCAACTAAACAGTAACTAATAAAAACAAGTGCACATGGACAAAAACTCAAACTAAATGAAGTAACATTTTCATCAACAAATAAAAATTAGAGACTTAATCCAATCAGACCTAATCTGGTCATGTAGAAAGTAGAGACAAGTTAGGAATATATCCAATCACAGCTACTTTGGTTGTGTGGAAAGGTTGGATGAGTTCAGAGGGACATCCAATCACAGCTGCCTTAGCTTGGTGGTGGTGGGATAAGTTGTGGAGCGATCCAATCAGAGCTCCTCTCTTTATGAATTGATATATTCATGTAGAGCAGGTTCACTGTTTGTTGTCAGTTCTGGTATTGTAACTGAGATGCTCTGCCAGGTAGCCTAAATAAAGGTGACTGCATTTCACACAAAAGTTCAATTTGTTTCTGTTCATTTATACATTCAGACTTTACCAGCATTCAATAAAGGATTATTAGATGTTTGATTTTATCCAAGTGTAAAACATGACTTCAGAAACTCAAGGAAACATAAAAAATGCCTTACCCTTTACACTTCATATTTTAGTCGACTAAATTTACAGTAGATTTGATCGACTAAAATGTTGTGAAATTACATCAACTAAAACTAGACTAAAATTAAAACAATTTAGATGACTAAATCGTGACTAAACCTAAAAGATATTTTAGGCAAAAGACTAAAACTAAAACTAAATTATAAAGTGCTCTCAAAATTAACACTAGTCGTAGTCGTAGTCGTAGCCACGACGACCAATTTTACATAAATTCTCATTTTTAAATTGATTAAACACAGTTTGATTTCAGAAGAACTAGATGCTGCTTCCAGTTTATAATCATTGTAGATGTTAATGTTATTATTAGATTGATCTCTTTATCCATGATTTTTATGGAATATACCTCTATAATAAATACCTTTACAACCATATGGCTTCATTTTTGGTCAGGAATATGAAAATAAAAAAATAAATAAAGTGTGGCATTGACCTACTCTTCTGTAAAATATCTTGAGATGGCTTTTGTTGTGATTTGGTGCCATACTTCAGAAGAGGATTAGGGCCACAGACTGAATAAAAACACAGGATCCTTGAATATCGTGTGGGAACCCCTCGTTCTTGATGCGGATGAACCTCCCTGAAGATGAAGTGATATCCAAAAGCTCAGACTGCGTACGGTCTCTGGACTCAACGTATATTACAAACATTTAAAACCAAACACAATCTGTGAAAGTGTGGCTCATTTATCCAGATTTATTCTTCCTGATTGGAGTCGTGGCTCTTTTTAGAGATCCGGGTCACTTGGCTCAGCTCAGTAATCTGGTCGGATCAGGTCAGGTCAGGACTCTCGGCCATCCAACCAAGTGTTGGTGGAGTAGGAGGACTGAACACCAACGAAAAAGAAAATTAGAAATCAGCTCTGAAATGGAGGCTTCTGCTCTGAGGCTCTTTCACAAGGGTACATCCCTACTTGCTTGTTACGTGTAAACAAGTTTTAATTTTATTCTAACTTGTGCTCCTCAAGGTTTGTTTCCTAAACTATAACCTAGTGTCCTGTGACAAAACAAGGGAGGAAAGCTGTTAAAGAGGCGCCTCTAGCCTGAGAGATTATGGCCCATTTTAATTTGTTTTCAGGCAGACGGCACACAGGGATTCCTAAATCCTAAATCTGTAAATTATGATGTTTTTTTTAACTTTTTTTTTATTTCAAAGTAGACAACTGGTACATTTTTATACACAATTTTCCAACTTATTCAATTTTTTTTAAATCCTTACAGCTGTATCCGTATGGTTTGTAATTGACAGATGGTATCAGTCAGATTTTAGCAATAGCAGATCTGAGCATATTTCCACTACAATTACATCACTTTAGAAAAGCAATGTTATTAATAAAGACAGGTGAAAATAAATCAAGAAGAGAATAAAACTTAAACAAAATCAATGAGGAAATAAATACATTAAAAAATATCTAAATAAAAATAGATAGATGAAATTGAAAAAAAAAAAAACAGATAGGTGGGATTGATAAAATTGGTTAGGAGTTTGTGGAATAGTAATATGTGACTGGATTCAGATCATTTTATTGCATGGTTATGGCCTCAACATGTTTCCATCTAGTAAAAGAAAATTTCTCGCTGAAGCCTGACAGCATATGTGGTTTTCTCGAAAATCATGCCTTTTTAATTAAACAAAAACCTGGTCAATTCTAAACTGTTTAGATTGAAAAAATCTGCATTTGATTTGAATACATTTACAACTTTATTATCTCAAATATTTTTTTATTTTTTCAAGGAAATTTTTGGAGTTTCTGATGTTTGATATTTATTTTTCAGTATTTTACCTTTTTATTATTTTTTTAAGCTGTGGTCTTAAATAAAACACCAAGAGAATGAGAGTCATTGAGATTATTATGGACTGTTATTACCTCCACCAAAGAGGTTATGTTCTTGCTGGTATTTGTTTGTCTGTCCGTTGTTCTGTGAGTGGGATAGCTCAAGGAGTTTTCAACATATTTTAATAACATTTTCAGAGACTGCTGGTCATGGCACAGGGAAGAACTGGTTGGATTTTGGGAGTGATCTGTACCAGGATGTGGATCCAAGATTATCTTTTATAAAGATTTGTTAACATTGCGAGATCAGGCTATTTTCCACATTTTCACTAATAACTGGTGAAGTTCTCTCTGGATTTTAATGAAATTTTTATGTAATGTTGGTCATGGCACCAGCAAGAAGTGAATTGATTTTGTGATCAGTGATCTGGATCCATTTGGGTTTGGAAATTTTTCAAAGGATTTCTAAACATTGCACAGCAAGGCTGCTTGATTCTGGCCAAAATCATTATCTGGATTGTTTTTGATAAATATTAAGATCATGATTTTAAATGATATTACTAACTTCTTTTACAGCACAATATATACAATTGTTGAGCTGTAGTGGTCCTGGTCTTGTCATTCTGAACATTAAAGAACAAGCATTAAATGAAAATGTGTGGAAAAATACAAATACTAGGGATGTGCAATATTGTCGGTACGGGCAGATAGTGACAGTTTTGCCAATATTTACAGTGTTTCAGCCATATATCTGCAAAATACACAGGACGCTTCACCTTATCATCATTGTATGGGTACATTTTAAAAGCAAGAGTTTATTTTTCAGGAGTTAAATGTTGTTTTTCTTGTTTTGCATCTGTTCCCCACACAATTAGACTCTTACATTGAAAGAAACAAGTCAATTCTCAAGAAGTCAAGACTTTGTGCTCTTGACAAGAAATATTGGTATCAGCGATAAAGTGATTAAAAGTATTGGCATATCAGCAAAAATCTAATATCGTGCACCCCTAACAAATACCTTGAAATGCAGATGAAAAAATAAACATAACAGGTGTAACATGTCCTGTAGCTCAATCTTCTTTTAACCTCGATTATTCAGTTTCCACAGTTGTTTGAGGCAGGTATTGAAAATTAAATTCAATTAATGGCCCAGCTCTATTGCACGGCATGGCCATATTTTGATAATAACTCTTCCAACAATGTCAAAAATGTCTTGGCAGAGGCTAATGCACAGTCTGAAAGGGGTCCAGAATAATTCCAAACAGCATAGTTTGGATTTGAGTTTTCCCTAATTGTGTAGAATTTTCCATCAGATTACATCTACATACACCCATTTTATTTTGCTTAAATAGTATCCAGAATTAAACTGGAATGTAAAGCACAAATAAGCAAGATACTCTCCTTTTCTTGGCAGGAAAATCCATACGTAATGTATAAGAAGTCAGACAAGGAGCTCTCAGGGAACGATCGCTTCGAGGGTTACTGCCTCGACCTCCTGAAGGAGCTCTCCAACATCTTGGGTTTCACCTACGAAGTCCGACTGGTGGGTGACGGGAAATACGGCGCCCAGAACGACAAGGGAGAGTGGAACGGGATGGTCCGGGAGCTGATCGACCACGTGAGTTCACCTTTGACCCTCAGAATCAGATCAGTGTACCCTTGAGTCATAGTGGGAGTTGAGAAATGTAACATGCAATCTATTGTGCTGCTCCCTCCCTACAATACTAATTAAAAAGTCCACATAAAGTTGGTTTTATCCTATTAAAAGTTTAATAAAGGTCCACCTCCATATGAACTCTTAAAATATTGAGTGGAAAAGGAGGGAAAAAAAATCATAATTATTATACTCAAATATTGAACTGGCAAAAAAAAAAAAGTCATAAAATTCAAATAACAGCCCCGAGCAGCAGAGCGTTTGTCTGGGCCAGATGCCCCTCTGGTTGTGCAAGCTGAACTTTTTAATGTTAGACTATAGTTATGAATTATTAAAAAGAGCTTTTCCTCCCACAAATTAACAACTTCTAATTTTGCCCGCAGGCTTTCAGCACTCATTCTGTCACAGTTACTGCTGCTCCTTTATTCAGACATCAGTGAGAGGAAACAGCTGTTTCTATAAACTCATTTATTTCATTTCATTTCATTTCACCTCAGACCTCAACCTGGCTCAAGAGTGCCTAAGTCTGAAATAACATACTTACTGCATTCTTTCGCTCTTTAAGAATGTGGCTTAAAGTTGGGCCGAACGACTTTAGGAAAAGATCCAACTGCGATTTTTCTGGCAGATAATTGCGATTTCAGTTCGACTCAGGATTTTCCTCAAATCAAGCTTCAGTGCAATATTCACTGTGTTTACAGTATAGACAACAGTAAGGAAATCAATGATCGAAAAGACATAACACATTATTCATCATCTAATATTGATGATAAATAATCTGTTTTCATTATTTAAGTGATACTCCAACTTCTACTCCTAAACAGAGGCTTTTTGTTTCTGACCTGCTTACCAGCACTTCTGTGGTGAAGATGTGACGTTGGCAAACCAGTCGACTCTTTTGAACTGCTCTTTTAAGTGAACAATGAGAGCCAATTCACAGTTGTGAGTGAACCGTTCATTTGCGAGCCATTCTTAAATGCCTCCAAATGTATAAAATAGTTGACACAACAGATCCTGGGTCAGTCAGGAGCGCTGTAAAAATTGCATCTTTGGCGATCACATGACTGCGTTGTCTTAAATTTCGATCCGAAAAACAATAAATCTTTAAGGGACGTCCCTGAATAAAGATGCCTCTTGGATGGCGGCATATGTTGCATTAATGGAGCCTTCACAGATGTGCAGGTTACCCATGCCATGGGCACTAGCACCCCCCAGTGCCATCACAGATGCTGTCTCTTGACCTTTGCTGTGATAACAGTCTGGATGGTCCTTTTCCTCTTGAGCCTGGATGATGAAATCCCTAAATATCTTGAAATTATACGTAGAGAAACTTCTCAAACTGTTGGACTATTTTGTCACAGTGTTGGTGAACCTCGCTCCATCCTTGCCTTTCAGTGATGCTCCTTTTATACCCAGTCACGACTCTCACCTGTTTCCAATTAACCTGTTCACCTGTGGAATCTTGAGCTTTCGTCAACTTTCCTACTTTTTTGTTGCCGCTGTCCCAGCTTTTTTGGAACATGTTGCAGGCATCAAATTCAAAGTGGTTGAGTATTTCTAAGTTGTTGTCCTTGTAGTGGATTTAATTGAGTATAGGTCGAAAATGATTTGCTAATCTTATTATTCTGTTTTTATTTGTTTTTTGTCAACGTCCTAATTTCATTGGAACCGGGGTTTTTATTTAGATTTTATCAATGAAAACAGCCAGTGTTTGTGGTATTTTTGGACAGCAATGTGCCACGTTTTTTGTGAGGTTTTTTGGTGGGTTGTCTCTTCTGAAAGATGGCTAGTGGGTCTAAAAAAAAGATTTTGATCCATCGCTTCAGAACAAAAACATTTGCCAGACTTTACCGGTTTAGACAGAATTCTCAGTGAGCATAATAAATAAAAATGTGCCACAGTGATAAACATCTTGCAGGACTCCTCTTGCCTTTCACTGCCTCACTCTGTCCTCTTTTCTTAAGGTTGCAGACTTAGCCGTGGCTCCCCTGACCATCACCTACGTCCGAGAGAAGGTCATCGACTTCTCGAAGCCTTTCATGACGTTAGGGATCAGCATCCTGTACCGCAAACCCAACGGCACAAATCCAGGCGTGTTCTCCTTCCTGAATCCCCTGTCTCCAGATATCTGGATGTACGTGCTGCTGGCCTGCACCGGGGTCAGCTGTGTGCTGTTTGTGATCGCCAGGTGAGGAGTTTGGCTCATGCCTGTGATCATAACGTGTTTAAGGATGGACACATATATATTAATGGGTTTATTAGGACTGTCACTTTTCCCAGACACGAGATAGCCCCTTTAAATCATTTGATTATTTACCTCTCCTGAGGCCTCACCAGTGGCACACGTCTTTGCTTGTAGATCCTGCAGTCTTGTCTGGGATGCCTTTTTGCACTTCTGGTGGAGGTTGTTGTGGATGAGGAGTGGACCAGCTGCTTTGCACATAATCAATGCACAGCTCTGTTTTGAATATTTTGCCATCAGCAGTGTGGAGCCCAAAGTCCTTCCACAGAGGTCAAGAGAGCAATAGATGGTCAGGTTGCACTGGGAGCAGCCTCAGTTAGATTGAGGTGCTTGAGCTGGACAGTTATTTCATTTTTAATCTCTAATCTCTTTAATTCCACAGTTATGAAAACTGAGTTACAGAGATTAAAAGATCAATCATCATCTAACGGTAAGACGGGAAGGAGCAGTAGCCAGCCAGTAGCCATATATTTTTATACTTATTTTTATTAATTTATTAATTATTTGTTATTATTATTATTAATTTATTTGTTTTAATATGAAAGTTGTTTTTACTTTGTTTACATTTTTGATATCCTGTGGTACTACTATTCAATGCTGCTGGAATCTTAATTTACCTGAAGAAGTCTTCCCAAAGGATTAATACAGTTCTATCTAATCTATCCATTTTATCTGATCTGTCTATTTTATCTTATCTACTCACTTTGCCACATGACATGTTGAACTTTTTTTTCTTTTTCTGTCATTATTATTAGAAGGTTTTAGCAAGCACACAGGGTAAAAAAAAGCACACAGGTATCAGAAAAGTAAAAAAGCAATTTGCAAATATTGTTATAAAGAAATAAAAATAAAAATATGGCCACAGGTTACTGCTCCAATCATCCTCTGTCTTCTTCTTATTCCTCCTTCTCCCCTGTGAAGGGTTGTACAGTCTGGTGGCCTGAGGGACAAAAGACTTTTTTTAGAGTTTTTATTTTGAAGTATTTGTGTTTTTACAAGCTCGTTTCTATGCATTGCCTGTTCTTCAAGTTACAGTGTTAAAGCATGTAGTGCCTGCTTTAAAATCGGTGAGTAATCTTGTTTCAGAATCCTAATCTCAACATCTATTGAATTAATTGCTATTATGATTTTTGCCATCATCAAGCAGCCCTACCAGGCACCCTTACACAGCATATCTTCAACTAGGGCCAGGGCGACAAAACTCGATTTACAGTTTTAATTGATTTTTTCCCTCAAAAAGAAAAAAAAACCTCTAAGTGATTAGAAAATTATCAATCAAGTTTGGCCTTTTATGTTGTCAAAATATGTTCCAAAACTGAACAGACTTTCCCTCTTACAGTTAAAGTGCATGCTCTAATTTTGTCATAAAATTTTAATTATGTAGTTCAGACGTAGTTCAGCCTGTCTACATAAACACTAAAGGTTGATCTATTTTCACAGTGTAGTAAAGTGGACCCATCTGATAAATATTTAATCTGATTTAAGAAAAAAAAGCCTAAACATGCTTGTGCAAAACCTGACCTATCATCATGAAAACTGTTCATTTTCAGTCATTATATTTTCAAACATTGCAACATTTCTAATTGGATTAGGTTGAGGAAAGAAATCCAGATTTCATTTTTAAATCTTCTGCAGAAAATAATTGGAATTAATCAATTTAATCGATATATTGCCCAACCCTATCTTAACTCAGATATATTAAAAAGTTGGAGGAAGGATGTTTTCTCTAATGGTTGAATGGATGTTTGAGTATAAGGTGACCCCTAACTGTGTCTAAGAATAACAATTATTCTGGAATATTTCGATTTGTTGTGCCTCTGCAGATTTGTTAAAATCTCTGTGCTCTCTGAGGTGGTGGAGTACCTGGAATATAACTGCCAGCTCGCTCTTCACTGTCTCTCTGACTGTGTAAAAGCCCTGCCAGCAGGCTGCAGCCAGAAACCACTCACTAAGACAAGGTTTCCTTCTGCAGGTTTCTGTCTGAGGTCTAAATGTTGTCTTCTCTCCTCCTGCAGGTTTACTCCGTACGAATGGTACAACCCTCACCCATGCAACCCGTCCTCCACCCTCATCCAGAACAACTTCACTCTGCTCAACAGCTTCTGGTTCGGCATTGGAGCTCTGATGAGACAAGGTATTTACACCTCAGTCAACGTGATATAAATCAGTATTTTATATCAATCAATCAATCAGTCAATCTTTATTTGTTTAGCACCAGTTCATAACATATGTGACCTCACAGCACTTTACAATAGAGCAGGCTGAAGACAAGCTCTTCATTTATAGAGACATGTATATGCATATATACAAATACATATAATAATAAATATATATGTATATACACATGCATACAATCATCCAGAGATGTATCCATTCAAGGCAGAGACAAAGGGACTAAAATCACATTTGTGTCTGCTAAATATATAGACTCAATCAATCAATCTTTATCTGCACAGCACCATATTTGTCATGTCTATGTGGTTGTAAAGATAGTTACTATGGATGAATAATCAATAACAACCATGGATAGAGAGATCAATCTAATAATATTAACATTAACATCTATAATGACTATAATCTATAATCTTGGTCTACATCATTGAAGCTCCAGTGTGGTGCTTTTGGTTTGAGTCCATTTCAGTGCTGCTGTCAGGGTAAAGCAGTGTCCAGATGTTTGCAAAGAACATTTTCTGATTATATTTAAAAAAAAAAAAAAAACAACTTTTCTTGTGCTTTTTAACAGTTATATGTCCTAAATATTGAGTTGTTTTTGGTTGAAAATTGAAAAAGAATCTGCAGTTTTAATCCTGATTTTAAGCCCTCAAACAGGACTGTGTAGAAATAATAAGATAATTGAGATGTTTTTATTTTTTTAAATGGGACAGTATGCGTTAATGGACATTTAATGGGCTAATTTCCATCCAGTCCCATTGGCAGGTTGGTGTCAACACATATAAAGCAACATACATAAACCAGAGACAACTTAAATCACATACAGCCCAAAATCTAACAAGCCAGGAGATGGAAGATCATGGGAATTATACATAATGAATTATAAAGGTAAACTTGATTCATGTCAGTTTTGTTTAACTTGGAGTTTTGTTTTGTTTAAAATCATAAATCAGGTGTTGTGGAAAAAAAATCTGGGGTTTTATTTTTAGGTCATATCGCTCAACCCTGAATCTAATCTAATCTATTGTATACATCTGGAAAATATATTGATTACTTTGATTAATTCACATAATTTTCTGCAGAAGATTTAAAAATTAAATATATAGATTTCTTCTCAACTTACTTCAATCATAAGTTGTTGCGATGTTTAAAAATTTAAATGCTAAAATTAACATTTTCTTTAACATTCTTGTTTTATTAATTAGGGATGCACGATATTGGATTTTTGCAGATATCTGATATGCCGATATTTTTTAAATATCGCTGATACTTATATTTCTGGTCAAGAGCACAAGCTCTGTACTTAACAAAAATGGACATCTTTGGTGTTACAGTATATTTTTGTGAGGAACAGATGTGAAACAAGAAAAACAGCATTTAACTCTTGAAAAAATGAAATCCTTGATTTTTAAATGTACCCATGCAGTGTTGAGAGGGTGCATCAGTATTGTACATTTGTGTGATTTGTTGATATTCAAGCTGATATATCACTGATATTTGTGGCTGATATATCGACTGTAAATATCTGCAGAAATTTCAACATCGGCTGATACCCATACTTAACTTTTTAGGCCGATAATATCATGCATCCCTAGGGTTAATATTCAGTGAAAATAGCTCAGCTTTCAGTGTTTATGTAGACATGCCTGCCTACCTTCAAACTACATAATCAACATTTTATGAGAAAATTATAGCATGAATTTTAACTATAAGAGGAAAAGTCTGTTCAGTTTTAGTATTATTTAATAACATAAAGGCAAAACTTGATTTGTGTATTTTTTTTGTGTCACTTGAAGATTTTTTTTGAGAGGGGAAAAAATATTTTAAAATCATAAATCGAGTTTTGTGGAAAAAAATTCAGGGATTTTATTTTCCGGCCATATCGCGTAGCCCTACTATTTTATATTAAGTGTTAATGTAGCTTTGGTTTTTGCCTTTTGTTAAGAGTAAATGATAGTTATCATTTTGAGTTATGTTTCTGAAAGTAAGGCCCAGCCAATAATCCAGGGGTCTCTGGGATCTTGTTGCCTGAAATATCCTCAAAGTCTGAAAAGTTTTGTCCTGAGATGTTTCACACTCTGATTGGACGGTTTTATTGTTCCCTCGTACTGTTTTTTCTGCTGAAGCCAAAAATCTTTGAGTGAACATATCTGTCAATCTGCCAGCCTCAAGCAGTAAAGTTTGGCAAGCAGCGTCTTGGAGACGCTAAAACAGGAATGAAAGCTGATTTTTGGGTGAGAGATGGACAGAAACATAACTTCTAAAATACCAACCAGGCAGGTTTGATGTGTTTCCAGTGGCAACCGCTGCAGAGAAGAGCTGTCCTCCCCGTACAGCCGCCCCGAGCTGTTCAAATCAAAACATCAATACCCGCCTCCTATTTCCAGCAAACGCCTTTTCCATGGAGCCTGGATGCTCTCCCTGTGAATCAGGCCCTGTCATAAGAATTATGCTGCAATTCTCGGGGACTTGACCTCCCCTGAGGCGAGAGATTTGGGCAGGATAAGTCCGCCGTGCCTGATTGGACGACGACAGACCTTCTGCCAGCACCAGTGCGCTGTGCTGACGGCGAGCAACATTTGTCTGATTTTGCAGAACAATGCGTGTTTCATTTCCCTGATCTGGAGCAGATTACTGATCAATCTCCTCCATCCTTCGCCCGCTGATAAAGCAGGATTCGTGTTCTACCTCCAGGCCTCACACTGGTTTATTCAGGCTGTAATGTATGTGCACGTGTGGGGCGTGCAGCTTCCCCGTTTGGTGATCTTTCTGTGGGACGCTGGGCCTCGTGGCGACTGATCCTTATATATACAATCCCTGTGACATTAAGGCCCCTGCACTTTGAAAAGGCATGGACTAGGGCTGGGCAATGTATCAATTAAACTGATTAATTCTAATTATTGTCTGCAGAAGATTTGAAAAGAAGATTTGAAAATTAAAAATTGAGATTATTTTTCTTTACTTACTCCAATTGTTGTTCCAAAAGTTGTTGCAGTGTTTGAAAATATAAATACTGAAATGTACTGTTTCATGATGGTCAGCCTTGTCAGGTTTTGAACAAGCACATGTTTAGGCTAATATTTGTTTTTTTAATGTGATTAAATATTGATCAGAGAGCTCCATGTTAATATGTTTTAGTGTTTATGTAGACAGACTACATGATCAACATTTTATGAAATGCACTTTAACTTTAAGAGGAAAATTCTGCTTGGTTTGTGAATATATTTTCATAACACGAAAGCAGAACTTGATTAATGCCATTTTGTGTCACTTGGAGTTTTTTTTTTTTAAGAGGTAAAAAAGTCAATCAAAATAGTGAATCAAGTGTTGTGGAAAATAAATTGGGGATTTTATTTTTAGACTATATCGCCAAGCCCTAATATATATATATATGTTCCTGAACCCACGTAGTGATATCCTTTACAGAATGATGCTGCTTTATAATGCAGTGCTGCCTGAGGGATCGAAGGTCACAGGCATTCAATGTTGGTTTCTGAGATTACTTGAGTTTTCCTTGAATACTTGCAACTGTATGTTGAGAAATGTCCCAAACCGGTGTTTTTGAGCATTCCTCAACTTCCCAGTCTGTTGTTGCTCTTGTCTCAGCTTTTTTGGAACATGCTGTAGGCATCAATTAAAAATGAGTGATTATTTGCAAAAAAAAAAAACAGTAAAGTTGATCAGTTTGAATGTTGAATATCTTGTCTTTTAAGTGTATTCAATTGAGTTATTCAGGATTTTCAGATCATGAACTCTTTTCAAACTGAGTCCATGACTTTCCCTCTGAGAGAATAAACTGTTTTATTGTTGTTTTGTCTTCCAGAGGGGCGAACATAGAAACAATCCATGTTCCCATCCCTGTTTCAGTGTATTCATTCTTACCTCTAATCCTCTTTTTAACCTTTTGTCCCCCATAAATATCCCTCCAGGCTCAGAACTGATGCCAAAGGCTCTGTCCACGCGAATAGTGGGGGGTATCTGGTGGTTCTTTACCTTAATCATCATATCGTCCTACACCGCTAACTTGGCCGCCTTCCTCACCGTGGAGCGAATGGATGCACCCATCGACTCGGCGGACGACCTGGCCAAGCAGACCAGGATTGAATACGGGGCGGTGAGGGATGGATCCACCATGACCTTCTTCAAGGTACGGTGCTTAATAAGAGGAACAAAGCTCAAATGATAAATGTGAATTATGCTAATTACTTCAAAGTTGTTATAATTAGTGAGTGTTTCTAACTCGAGTGTTTAGTGTAAATTTGAGTATCCCGGGCTTTCCAGAAGCACCAATGGATGACCTTTTTACTATTTAGTTAACCCACATTCACACACTGATATTTGCCAAACTTTTGCCCGAGCTAAGTCAGGCTAAGCAGAACAAGGTTAATTTTTGGCAACCCTGATGTTTTTTGGGTTTGTTGACAAATTTTAAGCATGCTTTAATTTTTTGTAGATTGATCCAACACTCTTTTAAACACCAGCAAGAGTTGATCCTCGCTGCCCTGAGCAGCAGCTGTGCTCGTCCATCATTGGTCCTCCAGCAGGGTGATAACGTCTCATTGACGCTTGGACGGCATTTGAGGAGTGAAGTTGTAGTTTCTCTGACTTTGCAGAGCATAGATCAATCGTTTACAGACTTTAATTGACGATTATAAATGCCACTGGCATTGCAAATAGTGTTTCTGGGTCTCGTTTTCTGCTGCAAGATTCAAACGTTAGGGTCAGAATTTGACGTGAACAAACAATAAAACAAATCCACCTGAGGCTGCACAATTAATCGAATTCCAATTTCAATCTCCATTGTGGCTTCCTGTGATTTTCAAAACAAGATAATCAAGGTTCAAGACTTATTAAATACACCGATAATGTATGTCATCAATTTAGCTTCATATTATTTCATATTTATTAGAATATGTTTCAAAACTAAACAGAATTTTCCTCTAAGAGTGAGAGTGCATGTCATAAAATCAAAGCCTGTCTACATAAATACTTAAAGCTGAGGTATTTTCACACTTAATTAACAAAACTCTCTGATCAGTATTTAATCTCATTTAAAAAACAAAACATAAGCCTTAACATGTTCTTGTGCAAAACCTGACACCATTAAAACTTTAAATTTCCAGCATTTATATTTTGAAACATTGCAACAACTTACAATCAGAGTAAGTCGAGAAAAAATCTTGATTTTTAATTTTTAAATCTCCTGCAGAAAAAAAGTTGAATTAATCAATTTAATTGATATATTTGAGCAAGAATTGAGTTATCTGAACTGAAAATATTTGTTTAGTTGAATTAGACCAGATTAGATTAGATTAGATTAGATAGATCTTTATTCATCCCTTTGTGAAACTCCCTTAGGGAAATTGGGATTCCAAAAGCAGTTTTAAAAAAAGTAGATAGGAAGATATGTAAAAAGGTAGATAAACACAAAAAATATAAATAAATATAAATAAAAAATAAAAATACGGCTACTGCTCCTTCCTGTCTTCAGTCTTCCTGTTACTCCTCCTCCCCCAGTGAGGAGTTGTAGTTTTAATTAATTTACTTTAATGAAATTACATTCCCTTAAATGAATTCAAGTTTTTCAACTAGCCTTAAGTTGGAAAGTTTTGCGCTAATTGCTTAACTTTTTTAAGTTTATTCTGTGAAAACAGTAAATTTAAGTTTAATAAAATTAAAATAACAATCCCCACAGCATTTAGTCTGTTATAACAGGTATCACAGTCTAATAAAATTAAAATAACAATCCCCACAGTCTTTAGTCTGAGTTATAACAGGTATCACAGTCTAATAAAAATAAAATAACAATCCCCACAGTCTTTAGTCTGAGTTATAACAGGTATCACAGTCTAATAAAAATAAAATAACAATCCCCACAGTCTTTAGTCTGAGTTATAACAGGTATCACAGTCTAATAAAATTAAAATAACAATCCCCACAGTCTTTAGTCTGAGTTATAACAGGTATCACAGTCTAGTAAAAATAAAATAACAATCCCCACAGCATTTAGTCTGTTATAACAGGTATCACAGTCTAATAAAAATAAAATAACAATCCCCACAGTCTTTAGTCTGAGTTATAACAGGTATCACAGTCTAATAAAAATAAAATAACAATCCCCACAGTCTTTAGTCTGAGTTATAACAGGTATCACAGTCTAATAAAAATAAAATAACAATCCCCACAGTCTTTAGTCTGAGTTATAACAGGTATCACAGTCTAATAAAAATAAAATAACAATCCCCACAGTCTTTAGTCTGAGTTATAACAGGTATCACAGTCTAATAAAATTAAAATAACAATCCCCACAGTCTTTAGTCTGAGTTATAACAGGTATCACAGTCTAGTAAAAATAAAATAACAATCCCCACAGCATTTAGTCTGTTATAACAGGTATCACAGTCTAATAAAAATAAAATAACAATCCCCACAGTCTTTAGTCTGAGTTATAACAGGTATCACAGTCTAATAAAATTAAAATAACAATCCCCACAGTCTTTAGTCTGAGTTATAACAGGTATCACAGTCTAATAAAAATAAAATAACAATCCCCACAGCATTTAGTCTGTTATAACAGGTATCACAGTCTAATAAAAATAAAATAACAATCCCCACAGCATTTAGTCTGAGTTATAACAGGTATCACAGTCTAATAAAATTAAAATAACAATCCCCACAGTCTTTAGTCTGAGTTATAACAGGTATCACAGTTTAATAAAAATAAAATAACAATCCCCACAGCATTTAGTCTGTTATAACAGGTATCACAGTCTAATAAAAATAAAATAACAATCCCCACAGCATTTAGTCTGAGTTATAACAGGTATCACAGTCTAATAAAATTAAAATAACAATCCCCACAGTCTTTAGTCTGAGTTATAACAGGTATCACAGTCTAATAAAAATAAAATAACAATCCCCACAGTCTTTAGTCTGAGTTATAACAGGTATCACAGTCTAATAAAAATAAAATAACAATCCCCACAGTCTTTAGTCTGAGTTATAACAGGTATCACAGTCTAATAAAATTAAAATAACAATCCCCACAGTCTTTAGTCTGAGTTAAAACAGGTATCACAGTCTAATAAAAATAAAATAACAATCCCCACAGCATTTAGTCTGTTATAACAGGTATCACAGTCTAATAAAAATGAAATAACAATCCCCACAGCATTTAGTCTGTTATAACAGGTATCACAGTCTAATAAAAATAAAATAACAATCCCCACAGTCTTTAGTCTGAGTTATAACAGGTATCACAGTCTAATAAAAATAAAATAACAATCCCCACAGTCTTTAGTCTGAGTTATAACAGGTATCACAGTCTAATAAAAATAAAATAACAATCCCCACAGTCTTTAGTCTGAGTTATAACAGGTATCACAGTCTAATAAAAATAAAATAACAATCCCCACAGTCTTTAGTCTGAGTTATAACAGGTATCACAGTTTAATAAAAATAAAATAACAATCCCCACAGCATTTAGTCTGTTATAACAGGTATCACAGTCTAATAAAAATAAAATAACAAACCCCACAGCATTTAGTCTGTTATAACAGGTATCACAGTCTAATAAAAATAAAATAACAATCCCCACAGTCTTTAGTCTGAGTTATAACAGGTATCACAGTCTAATAAAAATAAAATAACAATCCCCACAGTCTTTAGTCTGAGTTATAACAGGTATCACAGTCTAATAAAAATAAAATAACAATCCCCACAGTCTTTAGTCTGAGTTATAACAGGTATCACAGTCTAATAAAAATAAAATAACAATCCCCACAGTCTTTAGTCTGAGTTATAACAGGTATCACAGTTTAATAAAAATAAAATAACAATCCCCACAGCATTTAGTCTGTTATAACAGGTATCACAGTCTAATAAAAATAAAATAACAAACCCCACAGCATTTAGTCTGTTATAACAGGTATCACAGTCTAATAAAAATAAAATAACAATCCCCACAGTCTTTAGTCTGAGTTATAACAGGTATCACAGTCTAATAAAAATAAAATAACAATCCCCACAGTATTTAGTCTGAGTTATAACAGGTATCACAGTCTAGTAAAAATAAAATAACAATCCCCACAGTCTTTAGTATGAGTTATAACAGGTATCACAGTCTAGTAAAAATAAAATAACAATCCCCACAGTCTTTAGTCTGAGTTATAACAGGTATCACAGTCTAGTAAAAATAAAATAACAAACCCCACAGCATTTAGTCTGTTATAACAGGTATCGCAGTCTAATAAAAATAAAATAACAATCCCCACAGCATTTAGTCTGTTATAACAGGTATCACAGTCTAATAAAAATAAAATAACAATCCCCACAGTCTTTAGTCTGAGTTAAAACAGGTATCACAGTCTAATAAAAATAAAATAACAATCCCCACAGCATTTAGTCTGTTATAACAGGTATCACAGTCTAATAAAAATAAAATAACAATCCCCACAGCATTTAGTCTGTTATAACAGGTATCACAGTCTAATAAAAATAAAATAACAATCCCCACAGTCTTTAGTCTGAGTTATAACAGGTATCACAGTCTAATAAAAATAAAATAACAATCCCCACAGTCTTTAGTCTGAGTTATAACAGGTATCACAGTCTAATAAAAATAAAATAACAATCCCCACAGTCTTTAGTCTGAGTTATAACAGGTATCACAGTCTAATAAAAATAAAATAACAATCCCCACAGTCTTTAGTCTGAGTTATAACAGGTATCACAGTTTAATAAAAATAAAATAACAATCCCCACAGCATTTAGTCTGTTATAACAGGTATCACAGTCTAATAAAAATAAAATAACAATCCCCACAGTCTTTAGTCTGAGTTATAACAGGTATCACAGTCTAATAAAAATAAAATAACAATCCCCACAGTCTTTAGTCTGAGTTATAACAGGTATCACAGTCTAATAAAAATAAAATAACAATCCCCACAGTCTTTAGTCTGAGTTATAACAGGTATCACAGTCTAATAAAAATAAAATAACAATCCCCACAGTCTTTAGTCTGAGTTATAACAGGTATCACAGTTTAATAAAAATAAAATAACAATCCCCACAGCATTTAGTCTGTTATAACAGGTATCACAGTCTAATAAAAATAAAATAACAAACCCCACAGCATTTAGTCTGTTATAACAGGTATCACAGTCTAATAAAAATAAAATAACAATCCCCACAGTCTTTAGTCTGAGTTATAACAGGTATCACAGTCTAATAAAAATAAAATAACAATCCCCACAGTATTTAGTCTGAGTTATAACAGGTATCACAGTCTAGTAAAAATAAAATAACAATCCCCACAGTCTTTAGTCTGAGTTATAACAGGTATCACAGTCTAGTAAAAATAAAATAACAAACCCCACAGCATTTAGTCTGTTATAACAGGTATCACAGTCTAATAAAAATAAAATAACAATCCCCACAGTCTTTAGTCTGAGTTATAACAGGTATCACAGTCTAATAAAAATAAAATAACAATCCCCACAGCATTTAGTCTGTTATAACAGGTATCACAGTCTAATAAAAATAAAATAACAATCCCCACAGTCTTTAGTCTGAGTTATAACAGGTATCACCTCACCGCTGCCACCCTCCTCTCTCCTCTCCTCTCTCCTCTCTCCTCTCTCCTCTCCTCTCTCCTCTCTCCTCTCCTCCCTCCTCTCCTCTCCTCTCTCCTCTCCTCTCTCCTCTCTCCTCTCCTCTCTCCTCTCCTCTCCTCTCTCCTCTCCTCTCTCCTCGTCCCGGTGGCTCAGCGGGGTGATCCACGGAGGGCTTTATCTTCCCAGATTGCAGCCAGTGATTAGGGCTGCCTGCATGGGAGGAAGCAGGCCGTGTTGATGGCCTGAACAAATTGAATCAGCTGGAGGAGATTAAGAACACAGCTGTCCCATTTTCTCCGACTGAGCGAGAAGAGAGGCGCGCACAAACACGCACGCTCGTGTAATCTCACATATGTTTATGATAAAATGTATAAAGGGAGTGTGGAGGGTGTATCAGTTTACGCCTGTGGGAGCGAGAATCCAATCAACTTCTCTCTTTCTCTCCAGAAATCAAAGATCTCCACTTATGAGAAGATGTGGGCGTTCATGAGCAGCAGGAAGAACACGGCTCTGGTGAAGAACAACCGTGAGGGCATCACCAGGGTCCTGACCACAGACTACGCCATGCTGATGGAGTCCACCAGCATCGAGTACATCAGCCAGAGGAACTGCAACCTCACTCAGATCGGAGGGCTGATCGACTCTAAAGGCTACGGAGTGGGAACGCCTATAGGTATGAGGAGGTTGATAATGTGACGAGTGATTCTGAGTCTTCTGGTGTAACAATAACACCTTTTTGATCATTGAAAGTTGAATTCCTGAAATGTAATAATGACCCCAGTCCACAAATAAACCATAGTGTCAGTCAAAAAACAACAAAAAAACAACAACACTGAAAGCATTTCTCAATAGAAAGCTCCACCTCCGACATGCTTTGGTCAGAGTTTGTTCTACAAAGTGGCCCAGATTTTGTGTTTTGCATTGCAGTAGTAGCGCCCACCTACTGCCTTATCTGATTGGCCTGTAATGAATGTGGTTGATGGAAAGACTGTCCAATCACCTGCTGGCTTTAAAAGGCTCTGCCCTCTCCGAACACTTTGTATGGGCTCTTTCCTCGATGGATTGGTGAAATGATTTTAATGTTCGTCTGGTGTATCAGGTTAAAGACCATCAGGATTAAAGGTAATAAGCTGAGCTAAAAGAGTAAATGTTCATGTTTGCTCATAAAAATGACCATTTGATGAAGGTTAACTGGGACTTCTGGTTCCTGTCTGTGTGTTTGGTGTTTGGTCCGGCTTGGTTTTTGATATCTTCTTGGACTTAGAGACCACTGGTTTTGGATTTTGGACACCATGCTTAATGTTGAGACTCTTGGTTTGACCACTTCAAGTTATAAAATTTCCAAAAAAGGACTGCAAGTTACCAAGGTGGAACTTGTTGTCAGCTATCCAACTAGCTTTTTGGCTAACACCTGATAGCAAAATCAGCTGACCAGCTAACAGCTAATACGAAGTTGAGAACATAAAGGGGTTGCTTGACTTTCTGGCAGAAGAAAAGCACTTTAGACCTGGTGGAGGAGGTCAAAGGTCTGTGAATCCAAGGGATAGACTCAATTGACTGGTAAAACATACTGAATGACGATGAGGCTGTAAACAGTGAATCAGTAAATTCCAGTCAGAATGTAAGCATGAGTTAATGTCAAAAATGCCTTGGTGGAAGTTCGACTTAAATGTGGAACAAAAAAGTTTGGCTTTGTCCCATAACGTCAGAAGAGTTTTGAAGCATTCAGTTCTTTTTCAGCTCAATTTTGCCACAAACCCGGTGAAAACAAGCCCCAAACAGCTCATTTCTCTGCTGCTTCTGAAGTGGAATATTTCAGTGGAGCTTCTGCAGCTGAAGATAAACTGGAGTTGTTGGTTTTTGTTATTTTCATTCTTCAGGAGTTTCGGTGCCGAGCTGCTGTCCTCAACATCCAGATGTTCTCCCTTAAAAAAAGAGACTCTGCCAGCTGTTCAGAGCAAATGTTCAAGTGAGATTTCAGGCCAGTTTGTTGGATTGAAAAACTCAAACTGGAAGAAAGTCAACCTGTTGATCCGCAGGCAGGACCGCAGGACGTTTTCTTAAGCTGCTCTTAATATTTTCTGTCCTTGTGTTCATTCTCATCTTCACTGGAGTGTTTGTTCATTTTGTTGATTTATCTTAAATTATTCTCCCCCTCAGTCGTCTGGCTCACTCCAGAGTCACTTGTTTATTTCTATATTTTAAAGCTGTGGTGTTTCTTCTGTCTCCACCTCAAACCCTCCACGTAACTAAGAACTTAAACTACAGAAATAATGATCCACGGCAGTTACACCCAATTCATATTTGTTTTTACGCTTATTAACCAACCTCTTTATTAGTTTGTTGTTCATTTTATAACAAAACAGCATATTAAATAGTCGAGATGTGATCAGGAGAGGCATTAAGCCCGAGGGGGCACCTCAGGAAATAAATCAATCAATCAATCAGTCAATCTTTATTATTGCCCCAGTTCATAACAAGTGTTATCTCAAGACACTTTACAATAGAGCAGGCTAAAGACAAACTCTTCATTTATGTATCCATCCAGGCAGAGACAAAAAGACTAAAATCACACTCATCTCTGTTGAATATAGACTCAATCAGTCAGTCTTTATTTATTCAACACCATATTTTCTGAGTATAAATGTATTAAAGGTAAGCCCCTTGAGATGTGGCATCTCATTTTCAAGAGGGTCCTCATGTCTGTATGGTTGTAAAGATAGTTACTATGAAAGTATAATCAATACAGCCATGGATAGAGAGATCAATCTAATATTAACATTAATATCTATAATGAATATAATCTGGAGAGGAATGATGTTGATTAATATAGCAGCATCTAGCTGAGCTGCCATTAAAATGGTTTTAACTGGTATAAAAGTATGAATTTATGTTAAATGATGTTTCTGTTGATGGTTGATGCAGGGTAGAGCTCATGGAGTGGAGCAGGTCCACAGCAGCAGGTCATGACTGTCAAGGTCATACTGATATATGTGTGCTGTCTGCAGGAACTAACGTGTGTTTAATTTAGCTGACCTCTCTGAAGTTAATACCAGGAGTTGGCGAGAAGGATCTCTGATTACAGACGCTGAATCAGGCGGATCTATCTGCATACTAAGGTTAAACTCTGTGGTCTAAGATATGATGACGACTGTCTCAGAATGACAGAGTTTCTGCAGCATCGTCCTGCAGATGAAAAATGAGAGGAAGTGAAGCTGGCACTGCCTCTCTGGCAGTGGGCAGTCCAGTCTCAGACCGAGCTGGAGGTGTTTCGCCCACGTCGTATTTTTATTCAGTCTGCAGAACAAATGAGTTGGATAAAGACAGACTGAGTCCAGTAATGATGGTTTTAGAACCCTTCGCTCCAATTATGACAGAACCTGTTCATATCTCAGAGTGTTTGATGGGATATCTCCTCCAGCAGAGGTTCACCTTCAGGTTAAAGACGTGCCATTCAGAGGAACCAGCTGAGGAGAGGCTCCCCCAGGCTGATGCCCTCAGGCTGATGCAGCCTCTCTGAGCCGTGCTGGGCTGACAGCTCAGTCTGCTGGAGCTGGACTTGTGGACGGAGATGTTTACAGAGATGATTGTGCTGAAGCCTCTTTTTTCAACTGTATAAAAGGTTTTATTCTCTGAGTCTGTCTCCTGCAGTCACCTGATCTGAGGTTTGCTGCTAGCCAGTGAGGTTGAGCGATGGCCACAGCTGAAGACATTTTGTTTTGGATTTTAAAGAGCAGTTGCAGGTTAAATTAGTTTTTACATTAATATAAAATCTTGTCTGTTTATGTCTGTTATATTAGGTCATTCCTGGTTTGGGTGAAAAAGAGCCTGTTATTACTGAGCCTGCTGAAAAACTTCCCTTTTTCTACACCACGCCATAGTTTGTTTTTGAGAGTCTTAGTGTTCATTTCATGTTAAACCTCGATTATTTTAACGTCCTGACTCTTTAATTTACTCATTGTTAGAATGATTGAGAGGACATTTAGGCTCTGTTTACACAAAACCATTGTCTCCAGAAACAGAAAGGTTTTTCTTCTGCCTTTTCAAAAGCACTCCGGTTTCTCGTGGAGATGGTGTTAAAATGATGTGTGTTCACGCTGATCTGCAAGAACGACTGAAAACGCTGCAGTGTGCATGCTAGGTCTGGCGAATATAACAAATGTGTCTCTGCTGGTCAGAGTATTGAGGCAGCAAATCCACATTTTGTTGGAGGAGCGATAACAACCCGAGCACAGTTAGCAGCACACATCCTGGTCACAACGTCTTTGAACTGTTGCCTTCAGACGGACAGTACAAGACAGCTAAAACCCGAACATCCAGACTTCGAGACAGTTTTCATCCCACAGCAATCAGCACACTGAACAACAGAACATTTTTAACATACCAGCCACAATGGCACCTTATAACACTCAGTCACCTTTATTTTTTTTATTATTGACTGTCATTTTTTGTCCTGTGTATTGTTATGTGTTTTCTTAACCTAAGTTATAAGGGAAATACACTGACTGATGGTCATACTAATTTTGTTGTATTTAGATACAATAACAATAAAGTGATTCTGATTCTAATTGCTTGGTAGTCAGTCATAATTGTTGTTGTTGTTGTTGTTGTTGTTGTTGTTGTTCCTGGGTGCTCAGAGGTTTTATTTAACCAGAAGAACCCCATTGAGATTAAAAATCTCTTTTTCAAGTGTGTCCTGGCCAAGACAGCAGTACATTCAACAGTTTTAGACAAACACACGCAGTCGTAAAATAAAAATAAAACACATAAAACAAGACTTCAGTACATTAAGAAAGAAAAGTCTCAAGTTTAGACGGACAATTTTGCTAAAGCTTTGTCTTTGCATGGTAGAGTTTGACCTTGACCTTGTAGATGTAGAGATGATCTGTGTTAACTGACAATGGTTTTCTGAAGTGTTCCTGAGCCCACGTGCTGATATCCTTTACAGAATGATGCTGCCTGAGGGATCAGAGGTCACAGGCATTCAATGTTGGTTTGCAGCTTTGATGCTTACGTGCAGAGATTTCTTTTGATATTATTGACTGTAGATGATGAAATCCTTAATTCCTTGAATTGGACAATGAGAAATGTTATTTATCTGTTGTTCCTTTCCTTCCTTTCTCACCTTTTCCAGTCTTTTGTTGCTGCTGTCTCAGCTTTTTTATGAAGTGTTGCAGGCATCAAATTCAGAATGAGTGAATATTTGCAGAAGAACATTGAAGTTTATCAGGCTGAACATTAAATATCCTGTCTTTTTAGTGTATTCAGGTGAATATAGTGCAGATATCTTTGACTGTCCGTCAGTTTTGGATGTCCTGTTCAGCTGTAGTTTCCTCTTCCTGTCAGAGACCAGCTCCTCTGCTTCATCTCCTTCTCCCCTTCGTTTCTATCACCTCTGGTCCCCGTCTGGCGCCCCGCAGCAGCCTCCTCGTTCTTCTGTGACCTCCTCCCTGCGGCTCTCGCCGGCATTAGCTGAAGCTCGTTCATACGAGGCTTAGTTCTGCATCACTTATCTAAGCTGGGCTGAGGTGGAAAGCTTCAATATGCAACATCAGTTCATACTGCGGGTACAACTTAATCCTGGCGTGTGTATTGTATTAGGCCAGGGTGATTCCTTGTAAGTCAAGCAATTTTCTTAAAGGATCAACAGTTTTCTTTATTCTTAATGCAGATGCAGATTAACCAGGAGCAGAAACAGCAGACTGGACGGACATTTGTGCAGGATGAAGGAGAAGCTTTCATCAGACTAATAAAACAGGAATATATTGAAAACTGCTTAACTCGCAGAAAATGCTCAAAATTAAACATAAACTCTCCTCTTTATGGTCATCCAAATGCTCATGTCATTTAAATACATCATGAAAAATCTCTTGATTTGCTTTTGTTCTGTTAATAAAAAAGAATATGCCAATTTAATTCTCTGGATTACCCTCCAGGCTGTAACCACTCCAGGGATCTGTCAGTGTGAGTGTAGTCACAGGTTTATTTTGAGCTTTTGTTCATTTTTTTGGACAGGACAGTAGGTAGATTTGGACCTGGCGGAGGGAATAAAGCGAGGAGTGAAGTGGAGCCATCGGCTGAATTTGAACCTGGGCTGCAAATTGGTGCCAATGTAGGGGTGGGCGATATGGGAAAAGGAATATTTCTATGGCACAATACTTTTTCTAATCGCAAATACCCAAACCTACATCCATAAGTGTTCTTCTAAATGCACAAATACTCAACTTAAAATAAGAATTAAAGGATATTTATTATTAACTTTGACGTATCTTCAACAGTGTATGAAGTAGGGGTGTGCGATTGACGATATTAGATCTGGAATTACTAGAATGCACTGATGATCTGCCAAAGCAAAGAGATCTCATGGGGTTTATTCTATCTACTATAGTTCTATGCGTGTCCCCTTTTACCTTTGACTCAGGGCAGAAGAGGGGATCCATGCAAAATGAAACTGAACTTGAAATTTTGATATAGACATATATATTCTGTTTAGTCTCTGTACAAAGGTAAGGATGTAGAAATTCTCTAATGCTAAATGAGTGCAGGAACACCAGTTATTTTAAATGAATTTATTTAATAATATGTATTATATCACTGAAATAGATTAAAAACACAAAAGAGGATAAACAACAATTCATGATCATGAGATAGTGCCAAAAATTCTCAGATTTGTTCAATAAAATTGTTTGTAAAGCAGGGACAAATCAGTTTGAAGACAGGTAAACTTTTTAGATAAGTAGCCTTTTAGTTATATTTTAGTTGAGAATTTGTGCATTTAGAATTATATTTATGATGTTGGTGTGGTGGGAGTTGGTAATTTGCAAGTAAGTGTTAACTATTAGTATGAATAGAACTGCTATAAAATTAAGATTGTGATACTTGTGATACAGTTTTTTTTTTTTACCGTATCTCAGGGTTCCCACGCGTCCTGGAAAACCTGGAAAATGATTGACCAATTTTCCAGTCATGGAAAACATATGGAAAATGAGGAAAAAAGTAAAATGTCCTGGAAAAGCTTAAATTTTCTTGGAAAATTATTTGTCTTCCTTCTACCTTGTTAGTGAAAAAAAAAATCAAGTACAGGAAATAAAGTGAGAATGTACTTGGTAACTAATGCACACTGAGCCATAAAGTATGAGTAGATAAAATAATACAAGTTAAGGAATAAAATATAAAAAACTCAAAACAATGGCGACAAAAAGAAATAATGAAAAATGACAAAATAAAATTTAGGCTGCTTAAACAGTAACTCAGCAAAATATATTTAATAAAAAGCAGAGTAAAGATTTTATAAAAAGTTTAAACTATACATTTATAATAGTAAGACACTACATAAAAGCCAGACTAAAAAGATAGCTAGACAGTGTTCATGCCCCAGAGTTAGAAATAAATAAATTTTAAGCTCAATTTGATACAGTTGAGCTAGCTAGCGATATCGGTCATCAACTTAAATCTTGTTTTTTAGAAGGCTAGATTAACTTGAAAATTGCCCACACCAATATTGTGACTTCAGTTGGTTATGTGACACTGGAAAACGTCCTGGAAAAGTCCTTGAAAATGATTTGTCAAAAAGAGTGGGAACCCTGTATCTCCCACCTCCAGTTTGGATTATTAAATTTGACCATTTTACAGTTTTAACTCCAGTGTAGTTGAGGTGTGGAAGTCCACTGTAGTAAAGCATTAAACTGCTATTTCCCTGTTCTCTGAACAGTTTTATTGAACACATTTCGACATTTTTGGCACAGTTTTATTATTGTAATTCAGTTGTTTTATCTCTTTTTCATTTTCAAATCAATTTAGGTGATTATACAACATATTCAACTCAACATCAAATTAATTTTGTATGCTGTAAATATGGAAAAATCCACAGTAGATTCGTAAAACTAAGGTGCGGCTCTCTTTATATACTTAATCTCAAGTTTCACTGTCAACTCTGCTCAAAGGAAAGAGGGGAAGCATAGAACTATAGCAGATAGAACATAAAGTGAATTCACAGTGCCTTTTTGCAGAAGTGCTGTAATAATTCCACGCTACATTTACACATGGAGACATTCACATCAATTCCAGGCCGCAATATCTGTGTCAATTCATGCTGCAACATGGCTTGGATGCTTGCAACACAGCGCATGCTCCACAGGCAGAGACGTTCGCTCGCGGCGCTTCGTCTCCCACTGAGTCTGCCTGCCTCCCTCTCTCTAATATCACTAGCCATCATGTCACAGGCCTGTTTTAGGGGAAGACGGGGGCTGTAGTGCCTTAAATTTCAACTAAATAGATGATTGCTTTTGATTCCGTAATGCAAAAACAAATTACAACAGGATTTTCAGGTCGTATTGCCCCACCCTATTCTGTACGTGGAGCTTACAGACATAACCACAAGGCTATCAATGCCCCATGCAGGGTTTGCTATGAGGTATGCAGCATGTCAGGACCAAAATATACAAATGATTGTGATATTCTGCTAAATATTTCCAAAGACTGAAAAAGATCTGACACATTTGCTCCTTTTCCCTTCAGTGGCCGTGCCAAGCTTTGTAGCACTTTCCGTCAAACTGATGTTGCTGCTTCTGTTTGTGTTATTTAATTGGAAAATGGAGATCTGAACCATGATCTGCTTTGCTGCTTGAAGTGTATTTTAAATAAAGGTGAATAAAATAAATGCTAATTCTTAGTTTTATATCCTTTAGATTAATGTGTTGTCCTGCTTTCTGTCACTGGTGTTAATTCTTTCCTCGATGCAAAGGCTGTAAATGTGCAGCAGCAAATAAAAACGCCTCTTCAAAACAATGCAAACAACGGGATTTGCATTAATGATTCCCATCCTCTCCTCTCAGGTTCCCCGTACAGAGATAAAGTGACCATCGCCATCCTCCAGCTGCAGGAGGAGGGGAAGCTCCACATGATGAAGGAGAAGTGGTGGAGGGGCAACGGCTGCCCGGAGGAGGACAACAAGGAGGCCAACGCCCTCGGCGTGGAAAACATCGGCGGCATCTTCATTGTCCTGGCGGCCGGTCTGGTCCTGTCGGTGTTTGTGGCCATCGGGGAGTTCATCTACAAGGCCCGCAGGAACGCTGACATAGAGGAGGTGAGAGCCAATCAGGAGCTGCCTTTTATTTTTAATTCATTCAAAGTCACCGCCAGTACTGAAGGAAAGCTGAGATTATTAATGCTAATTTATTCCCACACACATTTCATTGTTGGTTACTGATGAATGTTTTAATTAAAAGGGTTTGGGTTGTTGTTTGCTCTGTCATAATTAATTAAATGAATCATTATTGTTATTATTTGCACTCGGCTTGATTTTGAATTGCAGCAGGAAAAGACCCTTGATGAATTTTTATGACCAAACTTCAGAGTCTCAGTTTTTCACTTCAAACTGGGATTTTAATTAAAGCGAAGGCCTGGCGAGATAACAGACAGGCCTCATTATACCTGAGCTTCCACGCTGTGCTTCATGTTTGTTTGTGTGTGCCGAGGTCACACGAGTTTTATGACTGTAACGGCGGCCTGAACAAGCGACCATGAAGCCATAAATACGTGCAGTAACTTACCCAACGGGCATGACAGACTCCGAATACAGAACTTTAGTTTGTGTCGACAAACATGATGTTGAATTAGATGTTAGCAGCAACATTTCTCCTCTTAGGCCTGTTTTATGCTTGATGCATCCATGAGATCAAGAATGTCTACGCGGCGAGCCATTTGGGCATAAATTAGATATCAGTGATATCAACTGTAGTTCAGCTCTACTAGTACTCCAATTTGGAGCACATGTACTCAATGAAAGTCAACCAGTGCATGAGCAGACTTTACTTGTGAAGCAAAAAGTGTCACTAGTACTACTAGTAGACTCTTAGTTAGCCTTATATGGTAATAAGGGAGCTGGGAAAAGCAAATTCAGGCTTCCGATTGGCTTTCAAAAATATTACAGCCAGTCAGGGTGCTGGATTTGGTTATAATCCCTCCTACTTCATTTGCATTAGGTCTACTTGTACTACTTGTGAGATATTTTGAGTTTACTAATAGTACTAGTAAACAATTTTTTTTTTTTTTTACTAGTAAAGGGTTTTGGTGCACTAGTACATGAGTAGACCTTACTAGGGAAGCAAAATCATCCACTAGTAGAAAATTTTGTTTTTCTGGTACTCCTGGTAAAGCGTTGAGTTTTTACTAGTAACATTTTTTTAAGTCTTCTAGTACTTTTAGTAACACAAAGTTGTCTCAAGTGGACGATTTACTTTACTTGTAAGGTCTACTTGCACACTAGTGTGCCAAAGACCTCTCCTAGTTAACAAATTTTTTGCTAACTAGTCCTACTGGTAAACTCAAAATATCTCACTAGTAGTACTAGTAGACTGTTTTCAGCCAAAAGGTTCACTAATAGTACTAGTAGACCTAATGCAAATGAAGTAGGAGGGTTAATAACCAAATCCAGCACCCTGATTGGTTGTAATATTTTTGAAAGCCAGTGTTTCCCGCCTCCTTATTAGTATATAAGGCTTACTAGTAGTACTAGTGACACTTTTTGCTTCACTAGTAAAGTCTTCTCGTGCACTAGCTGACCAAAATTAAGTGCCAGTACTCTAAATTTGAGTACTAGTAGAGCTGAAGTACGGTTGATGTCATTGATATCTGTTTTATGCCCAAATTTCTTTCCACCATTGATGCTGAAATGTTAAAAAGTCTTTTACGCCTTTGTTTGGAGTGTTGGGAGCTCACGTTGGACATTAGAAGTCAGAGAAAGCACTCCTATGTCAATAAAAGTGTAAACTGGTCTTGTTGTGTATCTTTGGTTTGGACTGGGTTTTATTTTATTTTACCATTTTCTTAATTTGCTTCGCCCTCCTCTCTTTCGTGCTGTTTCCTCCTGTTAATCATATTTTTAAATATCATCCATGTCATTTTTTTAACTCTTTCTTTTGTCTCCGCTCTTCTGCCCTTCTGCATGCTCGCCCGCTCAGGCCTTTTGTTTCTTTTACGGGGTGCAGTCCCGTCAGTTCCAGCGGCGAGGCTCCACCTCCTCCTCCGGCACCTCCTTATCCACTGATCTGGAGAGCGGCAGGCTGCTGGGGGACGACACCGACTAGGCCACGGCGGCCCTTGAACAACACGCACATATATAGATGATAGGTTTGTGACTGAGGGTGTATTTGTCTCGGCCCATGTACCCTGATCCCGTTGGCCTTGACCCCAAAAAGTGCCCTTTCCTCGTGTTTGACCTCCCCCCACCGCAAAGTGACCTTTTTCTAAAACAAAAAAACAATGTGTTTGATGAGAAGGTACAAAGTAAAACATTCAATACATGAGAAACAGAACAAAATTAATACATTAAAAATAAACTTAAATTGTTGATAAAGGAAAACACCCTTAGATTGAATGTTCGCAAGTTCAGTTATTAAATTCAGTTACATTGAGAAATAACAAATATCCGGGTTTTATTAAGTTATTCCAGAGACAAAGGGGTACCCTGTGATGACACGTTAGAGTAGAATTAAAATAAGATAAAATAAAATACATAAATATTCTAAAAGCAGGAGTAAAGAGTACAATAGAGTACATGTTTATTATTTTTCTTGCAGCATTTCACAGTTACAGATATACAGTATTTGGAACCTTTCATATATTGAATGAAAGGTTCCAAATACTGTGTAAAAGATCTTGTTTATCTTTAAGTGTATGAGTGATTATTTTCCAAGGGTAAAAACAGACATTTCATTCATCCATTGTTTAATACTTTGCCTCTCTCTGTTTTTCCAAGTTGATTCTATTTTTCTTTTTGCTTGTAATAGACAGATATCTGTTTCTTTTCTTTCTGTATTTTGGGCTTTTGAGTAGATGCCTAATACAAAAATCTTAGGTTAAAAGTGTTCTTAATTAAAACTTTTACCATAAAGAAAAAGCAGGTATAATCAGAGACTGATTTTGAGCTGATCTAATAAAGCTCGTAAGCTGCAAATATTTTAAAAAGTGTTTATGAGGGATAATGATATTGTCTACCGATTCTTTGAATGTTTTAATGAGCTCTGTCTGCGGATCAAAAATGTCTTATACCTTTATCAGCCCAAAAGTGACCCATTTTTATTGGTCAAAAGATCCTTACCTCTTTATTTATTGTTATTTTTATTGTATTTTTTTTATTTATTTGTTCCCGATGGGGCAATTAGCCATGCAGCTGTAAAGCAGTAGGAGCAGAACATAGAATATACATAAAACTTCGGCACAAATACATAAAACTTAAAAAGTTTAGTAGGGCAATAAATAAATCTGAATATTCAGCCAATAGCATAAAACTTAATCAGGAACAGTAAATGAGAAAAAACAGATAAGAATATAAAATATGAGAAATAAAAGACTGAATAAATAGAAGCTTCTTAATTTAAGACAGGACAGCTGCAGATGCACTGAGCTTCATGTTCCTCCTGGAGTTAAGTACGGAGATGGCAGAAGGTAGAAATGAATGTTTATATCTGTTAGTTTTTGCTGGACAGATTCTTTCTTCAACAGCTGCTTGTTGTAAAGATCATGCAGCGTTTCTTGAGCAGTGCCAGTTATTTTACCACAGACATTAACCACCTTGTTGAGTACATTTTTCTGCCTGACCTTCAGGGACTGAAACAGCAGATAAAGAAAAGGTAATCACAGACTCAAAGAGCGATAAAACAGAGTAATCAGCCTGGAATCACCCTGGAGTTTGGAAAGTTTCCTGAGACTAAAGAGACACTGTTGGCTTTTCTTTTTTATCATATCAGTATTACTTTCAAATGTCAGTTTGTTGTCTAGTACAGTTCATAGACTCAACAGTTTCTACATCCAGTCTCTCAGTCACTGTGCTGTCAGGAGAGGGCTGTGAGCGTCTAAAATCAACACATATATCCTTTGTCTTTGTGACATTCAGAGATAAAAACGATTCCTGACACCATTTTAAAAAACTGTCAACAACAGGATCGTGAGAGGTTTCAGTACTGCAAGACGATGTGTTTCAGCAGCATGCATGCAAACCTGCAGAAAAATACACTTAAAGGAACACTCCAACATTTTTGTTGTTTTCATGTCTCACTCCTGAGTCCATGACAAGCAGATAGACTCCATTCGACTCTGCGTGCAGTAACAAGGAGAGACGACCAAAGCTCACCCACCGCTAGTTAGCTTAGCTCAAACAGTGTATGGGTAGTGTTAGCCTGCCTCTGCCTACAGTCATCAGATAAACTCTTCAGCAGCTCTAAACAGTCCTGTGTGCTTGTTGTGACTCGTTTTTTACCATGTTATGTCACATCATCTTTTATTATCTTCATATTATCTTCTTCTGCTCCTAAACAGAGGCTTTGTTTTGTTGACCTACTTCCGCAGTGGTTTTCTCGAGAGATGTGACGTTCACGAACGAGTTGAGTCTTTTGAACAACTCTGTTAAGTGAATGATGAGAACCAATTCACAGTTCTGAGTGAGCCATTCGTTTGCAAGCCATTATTAAACATAACAAGCACACAGGACTGAGACAAAAAATCTCACTAGACTCATTCTAATCCGCAACTTCCTTACATGTCTGGGTTAAGATCTTATTTGAATATATAAAAACTAAAATAAGGCCTGAGTTGCTTGTAATTAAAGTAAAATAATCTACCAGTAATACAAGACAAATTTAACTTGAGCAGATATCAAACCTGAATTTTAGACCCTCGCTGAGTCAAACTTTCCTTGTTTCATTGGCAGATATTTTCTCTTCATTACAAGCAGTTCAGTGCCTTATTTTTGCCTTTCACTCCTGAAAGTAAGATATTTATCTTGACTCGTTAAGTGGATGTGGATTAGAATAAGTGTTTTGGATATTTTTGACATAAAAATAGACAAACACACTTACCTAGATCTGAGTTTTTGCCATGCTCCCACTTTCAGCCCTCAAGTCTGTGCTCCCCTCAGTCAGTCTGCTGTGCAGACTCCAAGTGCCTTGTGGGAAATCAAAAGATAGGCGAGGGTGTTTGAATAGTTTCCTCCTCATTAAGCCCATTAGCAGCCTGGTTTTGGTTGGGTGAAATTTGGATAATGGAGCAGCAAAAATGTTTTGGACGTCCCCTGATGGGACGCTGAGACAAAAGTGAAGACGTGGTTCCATAAAGACGTCCGGCAGCTGCGGGACATGTAAGTGTAGTGATGATGGACCGACGCTCACCTCGACATCTGAGGATTTAAGGTCAGTCCATCTACAGCACGGCGTGAAGCAGATATTCATCCGTGATCTGGTCAATTATAAGTCAATGAGGACATTTTAATGGGCTCTTATAGTTTGAATAGTGCTGACTCCATCATTTTAGATTTTTGACTGTTTTAGGGCAATTTTTGAAAATAAAATTTAAAAATTGAATAAAAATTATTAAATTTATTTTACCAACAAATGGTCTTATATTTTAGGTAGCACTTCAACTATTGCTATCTCCATCAATTTTATCTTTGGACATTTTAGGGCTTTTTTCTAGATAAAATAAGAAAAAACACTTTAGAAAATAAATAAATAAAATTGTTAAATTTGTTTTACTTACAAGGGGTCTTACATTTTAGATTGCACTTCAACAAGTTCTGTCTTAATTACTTTTATTTTTGAACATTTGGGGGCTTTTTAAATATTAGAAAATTATATATAAAATTATATATAGAATTAAATTATAAAAATAAATATTAAAAATACGATATAAAATTTTCATTACTAGGGCTTACAAGGGGTTTAATATAAAAAGAATTAAGTTTTTTTTTACTTACAAAGGTTCATACATTTTACATAGCACTTTATTTTTATTTATGGCAGTTTTATTTTTTGGTGTTTTTGGGCTTCTTGAGATAAAACAAAAATATTTTTAAATAAATAATAATTATATCATTTTTGTCTTACAAGGGTCCAACATTTTAGAGGGCACTTTAACTATTACTGTCTCCATTATTTATTTTTGTATTCATAGTTTTTTATGCAGGATGGGGGGACGAGGGCTTTTTAAGATAAAGTGTGAAAAAATTATTTTAAAAATTAATAAATAAAAATGATTTAATTTATTTTTATCTACAAGGGGTCTTAAATTTTAGATGGCACTTAAACTTATGCTGTCTTCATTCTTTGGGACATTTTATTGCCTTTTTTTTAGATAAAATGACAAAAAGAAATAAAAAATGAATAAATAAAAATTATTAAATTTGTTTTTACTTACAAGGGGTGTTACATTTTAGATAGCACTTGACTAGGACTGTCTTGATCAATTTATTTTAATTTCTAAAACTGACTGGCAGGCCTCATCTAGTAAGACGATGGGCCACGTTGCCCCCGAGCCGCCTGTTTCCCACCCCTGATCTAAGTAGTCTATGGATCCTCGTGGTTGTGAGTAGGTTTAGGGTCATACCAAGTCTCAAAGAGACTCGTCCTGACCCTTCCTCCCCTCGTCCTCGGTCTTCAAACCTCAGGCCGAGTCAGAGTTTCTCCGTCGGTCTTGGGAAGCCCTGCGGGGAGCCGGTCTCAGTCGAACAGCTTTGAGGATGAAAGGAGACCTCCGGAGGTCTTAGAGTGCTCAAACCAGCAGATAAAAGGTGATTGCTCTGCGTGGTGAATGATAATTTGGTAAATAAATTTTGTTTGCATCCCCTCTGAAGGAGAAAAATGTAAAAGGGGAATAAAAATGATTGAAGATTAATGAGCGCAGTGTTGTGCATTATTCCACTGATGGTCCTCGCTTTGGTCATTTCACCTAATTACTGCTGAATCCAGACCCCCTTTATGAGGACGTGGCACGGCAGAGGCTCTTCATCTTTTCTCTGTGTAATTGGATTTTTTATGATGAGACAACAGTCTTTAAAGTCTTTTATGTGAATGTGCTTTTTGTGTTTTGGTGTTTCCCTGGTCAGGCTGAGCTGACCTGGATCCGCTGCCTGAATCTGCAAAATCAGGAACCCAACATCAAACTGAAGCTGATGTGGACTCAGATCTGTACAGGATCATTGATTACAGAGTTCACAGAGAGGGCCACGTTAATGCAGTAATTACTGCCAGGAGGCCAAACAGCAGGGAACACGTGATTAACTATGATAATCATGATTATTTAAAATGATTACCCTTCAGTTTAAGGTCCAAAAACGCTATGAATTAATGCATAAATTAATCAGCAAATGAGGCAGGAATTACAAACAATATATGCTCTTGAAGCATAATTCAGCACTTCTATGAACAAGACAAAACGTCTGCAGCATGAAGACCTCTCCCTCTTTTCATGGTGCCTCATCATCTCGTTTCTTTGTGCATGAATTCATGATTTATTCTGGCATGACATTCATGATTATTGTGAACCCTTTACCCCTAAAATGAACAAACACACAGAGGACAAAGTTTGTTTCCTGTTTTACGAAGCATGTACCTGCAGTGGGTGAACAGAGAGGTTCCTCGAAAGGTGGATGGATGGATGGATGGATGGATGGATGGATGGAAGGATGAATGAATGGACTGATGGACAGACAGTAAGAGAGATGGTTGGATGAATAGAGAAGAGAGATGGTTGGATGGATAGATAGACAGTGAGAGAAATGGGAAAATAAAGACTAATAAGAGAGATAGATCAATGGTTGGATCGATGGACAGACAGACAGACAGAAGGCAAGAGAGATGGATAGATGGTTGGATGGATGGATAAGAAGATAGAAGGACTAACAGACAGACCTTGAAAAAAAAAGGGTGGACAGACAGACAGATAGAAAGAGAGATACATAAATGGTTAAAAGGATAAATGGACTGATGGACAGACTAAGAGAAGTGGATAGATAGATGTGAAGATGGATGAAAAGATGGACGGACAGACAAAAAAAGATTGGTATAAATGGTTGTATGTATGGGTTGACAGACAGACAGATAGAAAGATGGATGTATGGACTGACAGACTGTAAAGAGATGAGTAGATGGTTGGATGGGTTGATGGATGATGCACAGGCTCTAAGAGTGAGGGGTTGATGGCTAAATAAATGGATGAACAGACTAATAGACCGTAAAAGAGATGGATTTTTGGATGGACGAAGTATCAGACAGTAAGAGAGATGGTTAGATGGATGGATGGATGGATGGATGTATGTACAGATGTATAGCTCCTCATTGTCAGTCTCTGAGTCCTCCTGTCCTCTCTCTTCTTCGTCGTCTGTCTCTTGGATGGATAGTTGGATGGATGAACAGGCAGTTAGAGATGTGGATGGATGACTAGTTGAATGGATGAATGGTTGGATGTATGTATAGCTCCTCATTGTCAGTCTCTGAGTCCTCCGTCCTCTCTCTTCTTTGTCCTCTGTCTCTTGGATGGATGAACAGGCAGTTAGAGATGTGGATGGATGACTGGTTGGATGGATGAATGGTTGGATGTATGTACAGCTCCTCATTGTCAGTCTCTGAGTCCTCCCGTCCTCTCTCTTCTTTATCCTCTGTCTCTTGGATGGATGGTTGGATGGATGAAAAGGAAGTAAGAGATTTGGATGGATGACTGGTTGGATGGATGAATGGTTGGATGTATGTACAGCTCCTCACTGTCAGTCTCTGAGTCCTCCCGTCCTCTTTCTTCTTCGTCCTCTGGCTCTTGGATGGATGGTTGGATGGATGAACAGGCAGTTAGAGATGTGGATGGATGACTGGTTGGATGGATGAATGGTTGGATGTATGTATAGCTCCTCATTGTCAGTCTCTGAGTCCTCCCGTCCTCTCTCTTCTTGGTCCTCTGTCTCCTGCAGTGCGTGTCCTTCACGGCCCTGATGGAGGAGCTGGGCATCTCCCTGCAGTGTTACAAGGGCGTGCGGCGAAGGTCGCGGCCTCACAGCGTGGCGAGGTCGGCGTGTGCCCTCTGTCAGCCCAGGCGTGCGTCGAAGCAGGAGGGAAGGAGGCGGGACTCCAGCACGTGAGCCTCAGACCTGTGGACTGTTGGGACTCTGGTCTCCTTCCTCTCTGGACTTTCCTCCTGGACTGTGGATGATCCGAAGTCTCTTCCTGCTGTCT
The DNA here is from genome assembly GCA_037902135.1 of Cetoscarus ocellatus. Lineage (NCBI taxonomy): Eukaryota > Metazoa > Chordata > Actinopteri > Labriformes > Labridae > Cetoscarus > Cetoscarus ocellatus. The sequence goes on along the minus strand of JBAMNC010001622.1, from coordinate 463,238 downwards.
GTGTTGGATTGTAGCGTAGAAGCTCAGATAACTGAAGCTCTCCCGTAGTTTCCCGCTCCCTCGTGGCTGTAAATCACTGAGCTGAGTTGGATCTTTGCTCTTTGTTGAAGCTCCGCCTTGTAAATGTGTCACTGACTTTCATAGTAAACAGATTTTTGCATTTTCTAAACCCTCTCCGTCTTTTCTGTTGTTTGTTCGTCTGGTTGGTTTGTGTGTCTGCAGGCTGAGTAGCTTCAGAGGGGATTTTTGAGCTGTCCAGAGGAGAGATGAGCACACCTGCTGCAGATACAGACGAGGAAAGGCCTTCTCCTTTGTATTCCTGAAATTCTCAGGAGGGCAAAGACAAAGCACAGTTTCCTCCTTCCCTCAGGGGTAGAAGTCTTTTCTGTTTGCTCTTGTTGTATTTGAAAGCCTGGGGGGAGAGCTTGTCTCCCAGTCGAGTCTCTTAAAGTGCTTTACGAGGTTGGCATACATTTTTAAAACCTTCAGCAGATTCAAGACTCCGTATTATAGATGATGAGATGTTAGATGAGAGCTCGATATTAAATTTAAACCTTTATACTGAGAGAAATCACTCGCTGAAGTTCATCATTAAATGTCCTGTAAAAAAACAGAGGCATGCAGGAAGATCTTTGAAAGAAGGAAGTTTAACAAAATTTATGTGAACTTTTAATTGATGTTAGTTATTAAGCTGCAGTTTGCCGTTATGAACTTGCCTGCATATGATTCGTGTTACTGGAGGACACCACCAGAGGGCGCAAAAGACCTCAGGCTCTATTTAACTACCTGATGTGTTAGAAGTAAACTGCAAACATGGCAGTAATTCTGTGAGTAAAGTAACAAAATAAGCATCAATAATCAAAATCATCAGCAAATGTTTGTTGACAACCCTCGGATCCGTCTTGGTGTATGGATGTTGTCAGTTACCGTGTTATTTGGTGACTTGCTGCAGACTGTGTTGATAGATGTTATAGTCGAAGTGCCAGAAAAGCAGAGACTTTTTCATTGAACCAAATAATACTTCATTGTTTTGTATGTGGGAAAATACAATCATTGAACCCAAGCGAACACAAACACATTGACAGATGAAGTCACCAGTGTACACAATAACCAGTTGAGTTCAAACACTGACTAGGTATTAACCCTTAAAAGATCCAAAGGACATTTTGTGCCATTTCGTTTATTAAGTTCGTTATATGAGCCTTAAAGGGAAAAGCTACAAAAAAAACCTCACACATATGCTCCTAACGACAAAAAATGCACCATTGAAAACCATTGAAAATGACATTAATGATCCTACATTTATCTTAGCATAAACCAATGTATTCCTTTGTTAACATTACATTTTTGAGTCTATTTTCTGTTTTTCTCTAAAGCATTTAATTTGAAAATTCATGGACAACAATAATAGTAGTATTTTATAATTAAAACATCATTTTTGGTTAAAAAGCTTCTGCATACTGGTGAATTAACCATTACAGAAACATAAAAAAATGATTTTTGTGATTAATGCTGATAATTTAGGGAATAAACCTTATGTTGGGTGGTGGTATTATACATTTGTTGAGCACTGTTTGTATTCAACAAAACAAAAAAAAAACAGTCATTGCAGTCATAAATCAGCTCGGTCGTGAATACAAAAGTATCTATATTTTGAAAAACACATTTTTGATGGTTAAAAAAAAACAATTTTACAACATCAGTGATGCCGGCTTTTGTGTCAAACATGTTTTATTACACCATAAAAATTAAGGAGATCTTTTAATTTGAAAGCTTAAGGACATATTTTTGGAAATATAAGTACTAAAAATAAATATATATTGACATACGTATAGTTTAGAATTATTTAAATTGTCTCTGGGGTCAGTCTTTTAACTGTATGTTTTCTGTCAAACCCTCAGCAGAACATGCAGATCCTGCCCCTGCGGCTGCATTAACTCTGCAGCACAGATTCGGAGCATTGATTTATATTTGCATTAAAACTCCTTTAAATCCCTCTGGCTGAGATCCCTCATATCCCTGAGCTGCTTTATCCGTTCACAGATCAGGTATCGAGGCGCTATGGTTCACTAATGCTCTGTGTCACCTTTAGGTTTAACCTCTGCGGTTCATCATCAGATACTCTCTCAGTCTTTCTCTCTCCTCATCATCTGTCCTGCATGTGCGCTGTGAAGCCTTTAGGAAACTGTTTATATTATTATTTTACGTAACAATAACCTGAAATCACATTTCAGTCAAGGATGCAACTGTCTAAATCAGGGCTAAAATAGTTTGTTTTCATTTTAATTTATTTAGTGTGGTGTGCTTAGCTTGGATTTTATATCGGTAAAATTATATCTGACTCTTTGTAAGTGAAATATTCGTTAAGTTTTATTTTTTATTATTATTCCATCACTATTCCATGACTATTCCTAGGAGGGCATGCTTTTATTACCATTAATGTGCTCGTTTTTTGTCCATCTGTGAGCAAGTTAACCCAAAAGTTCTCAACCTGTTGATGATATTTCCAGGGAATGTTGGATTTTTGTAAAGGATTTGTTAACATGTGTTTTTTTTCCACATTTTTGATGACATAACTCACCGACAATGTTGGAAATGCAGTAGTGAAGGTATCTGCTGTTGAAGCTCTTCTGGTTTTTGTATATATAGTTCAGACAGCTTATTTAAACCTAAGTTCTGGTGTTTGGAAAGCCATGTGGGCATAAAATTGATATCAGTGATATCAACCTTAGTTCAGGTCTACTAGTACTAAATTTGAAGAACATGTTCTCAATTTTGGTCAACTAGTGCACCAGTAGACTTCACCAGTGAAGCAACAAGTGTCACTAGTACTACAAGTAGACTGTTTTGGGTGTACTAGTACTACAAGTAGACTTATAAATGTTCACTAGTACTACTAGTAAGCCTTATATGCTAATAAGGGGACGGGGAAAAGCAAATTCAGACTTCCCATTGGCCTTCGAAAATTTTACAAGCTATCAGTGTGCTGGATTTGGTTATGATCCCTCCTACTTCATTTGCATAAGGTCTACTAGTACTACTCGTGAATCTTTTGGCTTTACGAGTTCTACGAGTAGACTAAAAACAGTCTACTAGTACTACTGGTTATACATTTTGAGTTTACCAGTAGTACTAGTAACAAAAATTTTGTTTAACTAGTAAAGGTTTTTGGCACACTAGTGCACTAGTAGACCTAACTATTAAAACAAAAATATCTACTGGTAGACATTTTTGCGTTACTAGTAGACTTATAAAATGTTACCAGTAAAAACTCCAAGCTTTATTAGCACCACTAGCAACACAGAATTGTCTTCTAGTAGATGATTTTGTGTTACTAGTAAGGTCTACTCGCTCACTAGTGCACCAAACAAAATTTTTGTTTACAAGTACTACTAGCAAACTCAAAATATTTCAGTAGTAGTACTAGAAGGCTGTTTTTAGTCTGCTAATATTAGTAGTTAGACAAAAGATTCACTAGTAGTACCTGTAGACCTAATGCAAGTGAAGTAGGAGGGATTATAACCAATTATAACCAAAGGGATTCCCCGCCCCCTTATTTGCATATAAGGCTTACTAGTAGTACTAGTGACACTTTATGCTCCACTAGTAAAGTCTACTTGTGCACTAGTTTACCAAAATTGAGTACATGTCCTCCAAATTTGAGTACTAGTAGAGCTGAACTACGGTTGATATCACTCATATCTATTTAGTGCCCTTCTGCACGCTGAAGGTAACAAATCTGGTTAAACTTCCTCAGCTGTAATGTCAGGACTTCTGCTGCGTCCATATTTGAAGAAGAAAAAGCACAAACAGTTAGAATCACTGAAGAGTCCCTAGAGTCAGAGGTCTGTCTCTGCAGAGCTGCTGCACAGGCTGAGTCTTCTTAATCTCTCCGTGTAATGAGTTTTCTCTTTTTTTGGTTTTCAGATTAATTCTGGGATTGGGCTCGCTCCTCTCTAATCTCCTAACCCCATAATTCTTAATCAAAACCAAAGTCAGTGTTTTTTATCTAATCCGTCATGAACGAGGCCGTGGATTACAGCTCTGACCTTGGCCTCTTTCTTGACTGATCTGGACCTGCTCCCTCGCTCTGACCTGAAGTGACCTCACCTGGACCTGCTCCCTTGTCCCATGCTCCTGTTTTGTCCTCACCTGGACCTGCTCCCTCATCCCATGCTCTTGTTTTGTCCTCACCTGGACCTGGTCCCTTGTCCCATGCTCCTGTTTTGTCCTCACCTGGACCTGGTCCCTTGTCCCATGCTCTTGTTTTGTCCTCACCTGGACCTGCTCCCTCATCCCATGCTCTTGTTTTGTCCTCACCTGGACCTGGTCCCTTGTCCCATGCTCCTGTTTTGTCCTCACCTGGACCTGCTCCCTTGTCCCATGCTCTTGTTTTGTCCTCACCTGGACCTGCTCCCTTGTCCCATGCTCCTGTTTTGTCCTCACCTGGACCTGGTCCCTTGTCCCATGCTCCTGTTTTGTCCTCACCTGGACCTGGTCCCTTGTCCCATGCTCTTGTTTTGTGCTCACCTGGACCTGCTCCCTTGTCCCATGCTCCTGTTTTGTCCTCACCTGGACCTGCTCCCTCATCCCATGCTCTTGTTTTGTCCTCACCTGGACCTGCTCCCTTGTCCCATGCTCCTGTTTTGTCCTCACCGTCTGTCCTTGTTTGTCAAACTTGCAGAAACTTTCAGTCCGAGTGATCCTGAAGCTTAGAGACGACGACCTTGGCGGCAGCGGCGGTGAGGGAGATAAAGGGATGAAGGCATCAGTCTGTTTGTTCATCAGGATGAAGGTTGGAGATTATAATCCAGACTTCTTTATCACTGCACAGGCGAAGAGGAGGAGGTCCAGAGAGGACGGGGGTGAAGGTGTGATTAACTGTCGGACAAGATCTGATGGAGGAAGTAAACAGACACTGGTTTATTCTTTATTTATTTAACTGTTCAAGATAAAAAGTCAAAAACACAGGAAGCCACGAAATTCTCTGAAGTTTCCTCCTGTTTAGTCTAGCAAAATAATATTAATAAAAATAAAGGCAAAAATAAATGTAAATAATGATAAAAAGGAAAAAACACTCTTAAATTAAAGTTAAAGTCAGAAAAGAATCCAGTTTTGATTAAGTTAGTAAAAACTTAAAGACAGAAATAACAAATGATAGATAGATTAATTGGTAAGTAGATAAATAAATGGACAGGTAGACAGATATATAGATTGATGGATGGATAGATAGGTACATAAATGGATGAATAGGAAGATAGATGATAGATGGGTAGATAGAAAGGTAGGCAGATAGATAGGTGGATAGATTGATAGGTAGATGGATGGATGGATGGATGGATAGGAAGATGGACAGATAGGCAGATGGAGGAATAGAAAGATAGACACACAGGTAAATTGATGGATAGATATATTGATAGATAGATTGATCTATTGTACTTTAAGGGTTATACATGTTATTTATATTTGTATGTGTTGTTATTGTCAGTATCTTTGTAAACTGTGTTGCTGCCTCTCCTAGGCAGGAAGCTCATGAAAAGGAGATTTTAAATCTTAACGAGTTTCTTTTCTGGTTAATTAAAACTTCATATAAATAAATAGATAGATTATGATTATTTCCAGTAATGAGTTTTGGTCACATGACCGTCACCCTGGGCCGGTAGTCCTCAGTAGTTTATCTGCCTCACCCTTGAGCTTCAACACATGCTATTTTTTAATTTTCATTTCTTTAAATGTTGTATATTTACCTTTACTGGACACCAAATGGACACTAAGATAGTTACAACCTGAGGCTTTAGGCTTTTGTGGTGTGTTTGACTGTTAATACCATGTTTTAGGTGCCCGTCTATCAGAGGGTAGGATGCAGCTCTCTTTCCTCCCCTGTGGAAACGCTCTGATCTGAAGGGGCGGAGCTACAGGAGGCTATGATAATATGCTAATAAACAGCATTTTATCACCGAGCTGTATGTGTGAAAACCACCTAAAACCACCTTCTTTTGATTCACAAACTAGAAAACAGCTGTTCCACACTGCTGTTGAGCGTTCAGCCTGTTTCTGTGATTTATTCCTCTGATCTAATTCAGCCATCGTTAAATTTTACTCCGGTAGCCTGATTGAGAGCACGATGGCGAGCTGGCACACAGAGAAAGGACAAAATCAGACCCCTCTCCTCATCAAAAGGCACTTCTCTGAGCTTCTCCCTCCTCTCCAGTGTCTTAAATCTCACATTTACATCAGTCAGAGCTGTCAGATCTGCCCCTCCATCACTGCTGCAGCCTCTGAGCTGCACACACGAGCCGAGGAATCAAACCGGCACGCTGACGGAGGGAGAGTGGCAGACGTTTGAGCTCGTCCCATCCATCACACTGAGGCGGGCGGCCTCTGGGGCTGATAAGGCACGTCGGTGTCAACAGCCTGTCAATGAAGACAAACGAGGAGGACGAGGACTCCTGGAGGTGCGGGGCCTCGTTTATCTCCCTCTGTTTGTCTCTCTGTCGCTCTCCACGGGCCCCAAACGCCCCGCTGTAAATATTTTAGCGGCAATGCTCTCATCTGCTGGTGCCACAGTGAAGTGGCCCTCAGGACGCAGAGAGAGAATCAAACCAAACAGCAATAAACCAGAACAAAGAGATCCTGGACAGTTTCATTTATGAGAAGAAGTTTGTTTCTTATTTTATTCTTCATGTCAAAGTGCCAGTATTTTAGTTTAATTAATAAAAATGTCACATTCGTTTCAGTAGATTTATTAATACCGACTGTCACACCATCCCGAATATTAATTTAGAGTATTTTCTTGAGACATTCAGGGTACTTAAAACAAAAAGCAAAACTATTTAATGAAGTTAATTATTTATACTGCACATTATAATAACCACAGCTGAGCCAAGCTGCAATACCAACTTAAATCCATTAGAAAAAATACACAATGATTCAGAGGTTAATTTAGTTCTCTGTGACAGTATCCAGATGTCAATGCTATATGTGGAAAGTAAATTGATTTGCTCATTTTAATAAGTTCAGTGAACTTTTAAGTCTATGATGAAACTTTGAGCTGTGAAAAAATCTAATTAATTTAAAATGCAGTGATCAAATTAAGGCAACCAAGGAGGACATTAGACTAAGTAAGATAAATAAAATGCATTTTATTTTGACACCGTAACGTTTGTGATGTACATTTTTTTTTTTCAAGAAAAAATAAAATAATTGACTTTTTTCAGAGATTTTATTCATTTTATGTTTTCAATCAGGGGTTAAAATTAACTAATTAAATTTACTTAAGTAACTGAAATAAGGGTGCTTTCTTTCTTCTTTTTACTTAGGTTCATTTTTTGGGATTTTTTTTACTCACAAACCAAAATTCTAATGAAGTTGGGATGTTGCGTAAAATGTAAAAGAACAGAATACAATGATTTCAAGTCCTTTTCAACCTTTATTCAGCTAAACACACTACAAAGAGAAGATATTTAATGTTCAGACTAATTAACTTTTTAAACTATTCACTGAACTATTCTTTTTCAATAATATAAAAATTGTACTTTTTATTTAAGAGATTTCAACTAAATCATCTTTTTTTTAGTCAGAGGTGAAATAAACTAATTAAATTTGCCTATGTAACTGAAATGGAGTTGTTTCTAGCTGTCTTTATACTTAGATTTATATTTTGGGAAATTATGGTACTGAAAAACCCAGTACCGATGAAGTTGGGACGTTGTGTAAAATGGAAACAAACAGAATCTAATCATTTGCAAACCCTTTTTGACCTATATTTAATTGAACATACTACAGAGACAAGACATAAAATGTTTATTTGTTTTTGCAAATATTCACTGTTCACATTTTCTTGGGAGTAAAACTGAAAATATACTTATAAATATAAAACGTGGAACGTGGAAGCACTTTGGGCTCCACACCACCGTTGCCCAAATAATAAACAGACCAAGCTTTGTGTTGATTATATCTGAAGAAGCTGGTCTACTCCTCATCCACAACAAACATGCACACACATTTGTCGACCTTCCACACAAAGGCCATTTCAGACAAAATTGCACAATTAATATAGAAGGACATGCAGCCAACCAGTGGCCTCGAGAGAGAAAAAAAGTAAAGTGGTTGATGAAAATGTGTTGGATTCACGTTTTTCATTTGATGCCTGCAACATGTTCCAAAAAAGCTGGGACAGGGCCAACAACAGAGTGGGAAAGTTGATAAATGCTAAAAAATGAAATTAATCTAATCAAAACTGTGTTTGTAAAGTTCAGAAGCCAGCACCTGTGATGGTATGGGGGAGTGTTAGTGCCCATGGCATGGGTAACCTGCACATCTATGAAGGCTCCATCAATGCTGATACAGGTTTTGGAGCAACATGCTGCCATCCATTTTTTCAGGGTTGCCCTGCGAATAGTTTTTTTGTGTGTTTTTGGGTCTGTCAGCAAGATTACGCAAAAATTACTGGACAGATTTTGCAGAAATTTTCAGGCGATGTTGGTAACGGCCCAACCTAGAAATGATTAGATTTTGGAGGTGGTCCAGATAACCGCCATTTGTAAACAATTGTTTTTACTCGTTAACTGTCTAAATAATAATGATATCAACATGATTCTGAGTGCTAGGTGTGTGTTTTCAGGGTCATGAATCATATTATGATGGTAACTTTGTCATGAAACTATTGCTTATAGATGAAACAGCAATATGTGAGCTACCTTGGTGGAGGAGTGCTTTCTAGTTGAGTGTTGTTCAAAGGAGAAGTGATGTTAAACAGTGGTAAACTTGATCCTGTCCCAGCTTTTTTGGCACATGTTGCAGGAAATAAATTCAAAATGAGGGAATATTTGACCAAAAAAAGCAATGAATTTGATTATTTTGAACATTAAATATCTTGTCTTTGTAGCGTACTCAGTTGATTATAGGTTGAAAAGGATTTGCAAATCATTGTGTTCTGTTTTATTTTCTTGGTGTCCCAACTTCATTGGAATTTTGGTTGTTTATTATCATTATGGGACTTAAGTGTTTTTTTTTTAATCTTGCCAGTCGTCAAAAACAAATCCCAGATTGTGTTCACTTCTCTTTCTGAGTATTTTGTTATATAGGAAATAAATCTGTCCTGTGTCTTAATATTTATCCTTTCTTCTTATCTTGTATTTACACTGAAAAAACTCAGGTGAGAGTATTTGTCCAATGTCAAGGCAATACGTCTCACTAGACTTATTCTAATCCACAATTTCCTGACATGTCTGGATTAAGATCTTCTTTAAAGATATAAAAACGAAAAATAAGGCCTGAGTTGCTTGTAATAATGAGTAAAATAATCTGCCAATAAGACCAGTCAAATTAAACTTTTGGCAGATATTTTCTCTGCATTACAAGCAGTTCAATGTCTTATTTTTATCTTTTATTCCTTAAGGTAAGATATTTATCTGGACTGGTTAATTGAATGTGGATTAGAATAAGTGTTTTAGATATTTTTGACTTGAAAATAGACAAACACACTTGCCTACGTCTGAGTATGTATATAAAGATTTTCAGTTGCACTGTACTGTAGGATTTGATCTTGTTTATACTTTGTACTTATACTTTCTTATAACTGTGTTATTCTTTACTTCTGGTTTTACTTAACTTTCTGTTTACACTGAAAAAGCAGAAGCTCTACATTTAGTTTAATGACAGTGAAGGGCCTTCTCTTCTCTTCTATCTTTTATTAACCCTGACTTTCTTTCTCTTTTTGATGCAGAAGTCTTTCCTCTGAGGGCTGCTCCGTTGCTGATTTCCCAGACAAACACAGCCCGGCGGTCTGACCGTGTCACTCAGAGCCGAGCCGGGGCTATGAGCATTTTTGCGGGCTACTGTCATGTCATCTGAGACTTTTAATTGGAGCTGAGCCGCCGCGGGGGGACAGCGGACGGCATTCCTGCTCCGTCCGAGCCCTGTTGTGTTTGCCGAGAGCCGCGTGTCTGCCGTCCTGGTGGTGGATATAACATGTCCAAACCCACGCAGAGCTGAGACGGGACACCCTGCTGAAAACTCCACAGGGCTGAAGGATCCAGGACACAGTGGGCAGCTCAGTGGAGGGAGTGAAAGTTTGATGCTGGAGCAACTTTCTGTTCAGCCGAGAGGCTTCAGGAGTGACCAGAGGGGGGAACGACCTCTGTCCCTGCTGAGGATTTAACCTTCAACCTGATTTTATCGCCTACGTGGAGCCTGTTTGCTTCAGGTAAGTCCACCTGTGAGCTCAGCCCGTATGATCAAACTGTCCTTCATAATAATGTGGATTATCTGCTTTGTATTTGTGCACTGTAGATGCCTCAGACTTCTGAAACTAGAGAATATTCAGGAAGAAGTGGAGCATCCATTTAAAGCTAATAAAACAGAAGATTGTACAGCAAAAACAAACCCTCATGAGACTTTACAAAAGTCCAGTTAAACCCACAAAAACACAGAAAAAGTTCCTTTTTGCTGGAGCAGAAGGTCATTCCAGCCTGCTGAGAGGGCTGGGGGTTTAGCAGGGTTAAAGCAGGCAAATGCCCTGATATAAAAAGCCTGAAGGGGGGCGCATGCAAAACCCAGACCTCCGAGTCAGTCTGTCAGAGCTGGCTAATTATTTAATCCAGACAGCACTCTAAATGCATGATGAAACTGGCTGCTGTGTGTGTAAATAACTCCCCATAGCTCACAAGGTGTGGTTCAGCCGGCTGATTTATTTAAGGCTCTGTTTGACACTCTGCCTGCGGAGGCTAGTTTAAAGTTTAAGTCATAAACTCGGTTTAAAGAAAAGGATTTTACTTGAGTTTCACATATAGAAACCCTGTATTCTGCAAAAAAATGTTTTTAATCAGCAGAAAGTGACCCTACTGCCCCTCCAGTCTCATAAAAATCATCTTTTTACAGGGATGTTGGATTTTTTTGATATCCAATATTTATATATTTCAAATCTTTGTTTATTTATATGGCTGTGGATATTGGATATGTATATATATATATATATATATATATATATATATATATATATTTGTATATATATACATATATATATATATATATATATATATATATATATATATATATATACACATATAATTGTTATATTTTACAAATTCAATTTACATTTCACTGTATCTGTAAAAGTCATAAAGTAATAACAATAATTTACTTATTAACTTGCATTTACTAAGTAGTTTTTCACTTTGATAATGATAATAATTTAACGAAAAATATTAAAAAATCTTGGCCAAAAAGTTAATAATTAATATGATATACATTAAGAAACTAATCATATCATTGTGAAAAATGTATTTTAATTGGAAGAAAATGACCGTACTGGTCCTCCAGTGTCATAACAATCTTCAAATACCAATATTTACCTCTGATTAGACGATCGTCCTGTCAATCACATGCTTTACGGGCCAATCAAATAATGTAGTAGGCGGGTCCTACTGCTGCGGTGTAAAATACATAAAGTGAGCCACTTCATAGAACAAACTCACCAAAACATCAGAATTAGAGCAAAGATATCCTGTCCATGGAGAAATGAAGTTGTTAGCATCAAAGCTAATCTCTGTAGCAGTCACTTCTTGCCGCGTCTCGCTCGTAGCTCCGCCTCTTCCTGCTCTGAAGGACTCTGATTGGGCCGTCCCGCTTTGGGCAGCTCACAGTTGTCGTAGATTGGAACTTGAATAATGTATTTTTTAATATAATAATGAGAATATTCAGGCAGTAAGGAGTTAAGAACAGGACTTTAGTTAATGAAAATATTTTATGCAACAATGTTAATGTAAGAAAAACTGTCCTGAGGGGTCCACTTCTGGAATCTTCCAGCAACATTTAAGAATAAAGAGAGTTGACTGGAATTCATTTAAAACTAATAAGGAAAGAAAATCAGGACTGAAAGCTTCTGATGGGTGATTATTATCTGTGCTGAGGAGAATTTAGTGTTTCATCATCATCAATAATAACAATAATAATGATAATAAATCCTCGTTTATCTGTGTGTTCAGCTTCTTTACCTGCAGAAACTCCTCTCCGTCTCTTTGGGTGATCCAGTAAAAACTGTTTTAATCAAACCTGTTGAGTTCTTCCTCGTTATCTCCTCTAATTAGCCCCCCCGCTGGTTGTGCTAACAGCTCTGTTTTGTGCCCGCGGCCTCGTGAAGGGATAAATGATCACCTCAACCAGAAGAGTGTCTCCTGATAAATCTGAAGTTAGAATCGCCTTCAGCCTCGACGACACCTCAGGTAAACACACTCACCCACGCCATCCACCCCCCACACCCATCCCTCAGCTCCTTATTAGTTTAATTATTATGATTACTTTAATTCATTATTATATAGTCAAAACTGGAACACGAGGTCCAAACAAGCCGAGCTCAGTTAAAGTTCATAGTTTATCGAAATTATTGTGACTGATTCCCAGCCTGCACCGAGCTGTCTTAACTAGGGCTGGGAAATATAGAGATTAAATCGATTAATTCGAATTATTTTCTGCTGAAGATTTAAAATTAAAAATAGGGATTTTTTTCTTCACTTACTCTAATTGTAAGTTGTTGCAATGTTTGAAAATATGAACACTGAAAATGTACAGTTTTTATGATGGAAGGCCCTGTCAGCACATTTTAGGCTAATATTTTTTTTAATTAGATTAAATATCAATCAATGTTAATATTTTTCAGTGTTTATGTAGACAAACTACATGATCAATATTTTATGACATGCACTTTAAGAGGGAAATTCTTTTTGGTTTGGGAATATATTTGATAATATAAAGACAAAACTTGATTCATGTCATTTTTGTGTCAACTGGAGTTTTTTTTTTTCTTTGAGAGGTGAAAAAATTGATTTTATTTTTAGACCATATTACCCAGTACTAGTCTTAACCCTTGTGGGTAGCTTTAATTTACCACCCTTTGAGGTAATTAGAGGACAAAAAGTGCTATAAAACATAACAGGTTAATATTTTTGTACGTTTTTTTGCTCAAATCATTCAGTCAATGTAAGTCCTAATCAAAACTATTACTTAAGGGCTTGTTTTTTTTAAAGATCAGGATTAAATATATGTAAGATTAGTAACAAAATGGATTTTCATGCCTTGTTATTTTTTTGCAGTGTCGGATTCTTAACTTACCACCCTTTCAGGTAAACAGAGGACAAATAATAAAAAAAAATAACAGATTAATATTTTTGTCCTTTTTTGCTCAGACCATTCAGTCACTTACCTCAAAGGGTCGTAAACTTGCCCCAGCGTATCGCTGAACTCTAAAAAAAAATGAAATTTAGATTTTTCACAAAAACCTTTCCTCAAAAAAATCATTATGGAGTAACACAACCAAACTTATGGCCAAAAATAGAGCAAATAATGAGCTGAGAGGACAAAAAAGTCCCCGTTGACCCATCAGGGTTAATTCTTGGTGTCCCTCAGAGATGTTGGTCCATATCTTCATGACAGCTGCTGAACATCCATGATGAGGATCTCCAAAGGTGCTCTGTTGGATTGAGATGTGGTGACTGTGCAGGCCACTGGAGTGCAGTGTGATGTTGAAGAAAGCAGTTTGAGATGAAGATGAGCCTCAGTTTCCTGTCCTGCGCTGTCACCTGGTGTGGTCTTCTGCTGCTGTAGACCATCTGCTCTTAGACTGGACGTCTCGTGTTTAAAGATGATCTTCTTCAAACTTTAGTTACAATGGGAGGTTATTTGATTCTTCCCCACGCTGCAGTAACAGCAGAATGTGTCTTCATTGTCTCTCTGTTGCTCCTAAACCTGTGTGTACCTTTCAGCATTAATGGAGCCTTCACAGATGTGCAGGTTACCCATGCCATGGGCACTAACACCCCCCCATACCATCACAGATGCTGTCTTTTGACCTTTGCCCTGATAACAGTCTGGATGGTTCTTTTCCTCTTTAGCCCTGAGGACACCACGTCCATGATGTCCAAAAACAGTCTGAAATGTGGACTCAGACCACAGCAGACTTTTCCACTTTGCCTCAGTCCATCTCAGATGAGCTCGGCCCAGAGAAGCCGGCGGTGTTTCTGGGTGTTGTTGATATTTGGCTTTGTCTTTGCATGGTAGAGTTTGACCTTGACCTTGTAGATGTAGAGATGAACTGTGTTAACTGACAATGGTTTTCTGAAGTGTTCCTGAGCCCACGTGCTGATATCCTTTACAGAATGATGCTGCTTTATAATGCAGTGCTGCCTGAGGGATCAGAGGTCACAGGCACTCAATGTTGATTTAAGCCTGCTGCTTACCTGTGGAGTAGGGATGCATGATATTATCGGAACAATATTGGTATCAGCGGGCGTGACAATTCCAGCTGATATTAACAGTCAGTTTTTTGACCATAAATATTCCATACATTGGCTGTAATATTCGCAAAATGTTCAGGTGTTCCATAATGGTTTACCTTTTCATCATGAAACATCCACCTCGGTAGATCAAACGTATTATTTATTAAAGAATTCAATCGTGTTTTTCTTACTTCACATCCGTTTCCAACAATAATGGACTGTGACCATGCGAGGAACAGGTCAGTTATAGTTTAGTGTAAGCTTTGTGCTATTTTGTGACACAAATATCTGTACTGGTGATAATGAGTTTGGAAATATGGGCATATTAGATATCAGCAAATATCCAACATGGTGCAGCCCTAATGCAGAGATTTCTCTGGATTCTCTTAATCTTTTCATGATATTATGGACTGTTGACTGTCGTTGCAGTTGTACATTGAGAAATGTTCTTAAACTGTTGGACTATTTATCTCACCTCATCCTTTCTTGTGATTTAACTTCTCAAGAATGCTCCTTTTATACCAAATCATGACACTCACCAGTTTTCAGTTCACATGTGCCAAACAGGTGTTTGTTGTGCAGTCTTCAACTTTCCCAGTCTTTTTTGCCCCTATCCCGGCTTTTTGGAAACATGTTGCTGGCATCAAACTTCAAATGAGTAAATATTTGCATTAAAACCAGTGTTAATGTTGACAGCACTTTTTAATTTTTTTTAGTGTTAGTTATCGTCTTTTGCCTAAAATATCTTTTAGTTTTACTCATAATTTAGTCATCTAAATTGTTGTAATTTTAGTCTAGTTTTAGTTGATGAAATTTCACAACATTTTAGTCGATGAAATCTGCTGTAAATTCAGTCGACTAAAATATGAAGTGTAAAGGGTAAGACATTTTTGATGTTTCCTTGAATTTCTGAAGTCATGTTTTACACTTGGATAAATCAAACATCTAATAACCCTTTATTGAATGCTAGTAAAGTCTGAATGTATAAATGAACAGAAACAAATTGAACTTTTGTGTGAAATGCAGTCACCTTTATTTAGGCTACCTGGCAGAGCATCTCAGTTACAATACCAGAACTGACAACAAACAGTGAACCTGCTCTACATGAATATATCAATTCATAAAGAGAGGAGCTCTGATTGGATCGCTCCACAACTTATCCCACCACCACCAAGCTAAGGCAGCTGTGATTGGATGTCCCTCTTAACTCATCCAACTTTTCCACACAACCAAAGTAGCTGTGATTGGATATATTCCTAACTTGTTTCTACATGACCAAATTAGGTCTGATTAGTCTAGTTTTTATTTGTTGATGAAAATGTCAGTTAATTTAGTTTGAGTTTTTGTCCATGTGCACTTGTTTTTATTAGTTACTGTCTAGTTTTTGTCAGGGGATAAAAGGTTGTTGAAGAAAACTATGATGAAAATAATTCGTCAACAGAATGAACACTACCCTTTCTTTAGTTTTTCTCGTTCAGCTGCAGCTCGGGGCTCCACACTCACTGTATTTCCAGTATGTGTGGGACACATGCACCACATTCTTCCCACCAAAACAGATCGGGCACAATCTGCCCCGAGCAGCACCCCCTCCTCACACCCTATCACTTTAGCGGAGTCCATTCTTCTGGGACAGGTGCTCCCTCTATTTCTGTAGGGGGGCTCTTTAAAAACAAACCATGCCCGCGTCTGTAAAGCTCGCAGTAAATACTTCTGTGGCCGTACACGATTGGTTTTATTCTAGTCTTTATTTTTCTGTCAAAAGATGCAGGGCTCCCTCTGCCCCGCTCAGGTCCTCAAAGGTCCTCCTCCGGCCTGCTGTCAGTCAGGATGGTTTACTGCGGGGGGGCCGGCACTGGGACGGCAGCTGCAGCGATGCAAAGGCAGAGTCAGGTTTCCCTGCTAAGACTAACACTGTCCCACTGCCTGATTCACTGTTCAGCTTTAGAACACTGGCCTATATTTATAAGCAGTTAACAGGTCCAGTCCTGCTCCACCCTGCCCTGATCCCCCTTGTCTTTCTCTGAGGAAGTGAGACGGAGGGGGGGGGGGGCGCCAAATCCCTCTGAGACCTTAGCCGTGACATTCTGGTTTATGTATTTAGTTTTTACGTTGAATCCTTATGAGCTGCTCCTGCTGTGGTTAGAGAGACAGTGGGACAACGTATGAAGGATCAGCCAATAAACGATCATTTTTAGGTAAAACTGGGCTGGTTTATTTACCCCGTTATCCAGCAGTCAGTCCTCCTGTGTGCAAAAGTCTGAAAAAATCCCCCAAGTAATGGACAGACAGTAGAAACTATTCTCTTCTGATCCAGCTGCACTGCAAATGAGTCCTGGGTCCACTTACAGTGTTTTTTTTTTCTAAAACAATCAATAAATAAAAACGTCTTTATATCTGTTAGAAGATAAATAATAAGTAGCATGAATCAATATTGTTTTGTCCTGATTGCAAAGCTATTTTTTGTTCTTTTATTTGTTTGAAAGCTAAAAAAAACCACTCACCAACATGGAGGATTATGGGAAAGGTTATGGGCATAAAACTGTCAACAGTGATCAGTGACTGTAGTTCAGCTCAAACCTGGAGCACATGTACTCAGTTCAGGTTAACTAGTGTGCAGGTAGACTTTACAAGTGGAGCAAAAAGTGTCAGTAGTGCTACTAGTAAGCCTTATATGGTAAAAAGGGGGCAGGAGAAGCAAATTCAGGCTTCCCATTGGTTTTCAAAAGGATTACAGTGGATGTTTTGGCTTTACTTGTACTATTAGCAGACTAAATACAGTCTACAAGTACTACCAGTGAGATATTTTGAGTTTACTAGTAGTACTATTAGACAAAAATTTGTTTTACTAGTACAGGTTTTTGGCGCATTGGTGCGCGAGTAGACCTTACTAGTAAAGCAAAATCTGCTACTAGTAGAACATTTTTGTATAACAAGTACTATCAGTAGACTTTAATATTTTTACTAGTGAAAACTCAGAGCTTTACTAGTTGTACTACTCACACGAAATTGTCTTGTACTGGGCAATTTTGCTTTAATAGTAAGGTTTACTAGTACTAGTAATACAGTTATTACTAGTAGACTGTTTTTAGTCTACTAGTAGTACTAGTAGACCTAAAACAAATGAAGGAGGGATAATAACCAAATCCAGCACCCTGATTGGTTGTAATGTTTTCCAAAGCCAATGGGAAGCCTGAATTTGCCTTTTCCCCACCCCCTTATTAGCACATAAGGCTTACTGCTAGTACTAGTGACACCTATGGCTTCACTGGTAAAGTCTTCTAGCACACTAGTTGACCAAAATTGAATAAATGTACTACAATTCTGAGTACTAGTAGAGCTGAACTATGGTTAATATCACTGATATTAATTTTATGTCCTAACGGATGTCCATAGAGGGTGACCCGTAGCACTATTTGTTGAAAATAAATACAATAATAAAAAATTAAGATATTAGATTTGTGCCTAGAAGTGAGGATTTTCTAAATAACATCTTTCTGGTGATGCAGACACTTAAAGCTCTCACTGGAGTTAATGCATTCATATTTAATGCTTTAGAAAAAACAAAAAAAAATTAACCAACTTGAAACATAAGTGTATGCAGTGATACTTCCAAAAATACTCCTAAAAACCACAGCAGGGGATCATATCTACTTATTTAATGCAACAAAACATCATTTTTGACATTTTCATCTTGTAATGCAGTTAAAGACAGTAGAGGCAAGCCATCTTCATTTTTACAGCTTTTGGAAATTGACCACATAAAGTGACAGAGAGGGCTGCATGTGGCCCCCGGGCCTGCTGTTTCCCACCCCTTGCTTGGACCTAAATGTTTCCAACACCTTGTTAAATCCGTGCCATGAAGAGTTGAGGCAGTTTCGAAGGCGAACGATTAGATTAGATTAGAAAATTGATTCCAGCAGCATAAAAATATTAAATTACATTATTATTGAATATATGAAAAGGGGGTCCAAATAGGTGCTAGCAGGGTACACCTAATACATTGGCCGTTGATTGCACAGTCATTT
Organism: Cetoscarus ocellatus; assembly: GCA_037902135.1. NCBI lineage: Eukaryota > Metazoa > Chordata > Actinopteri > Labriformes > Labridae > Cetoscarus > Cetoscarus ocellatus. Next base: position 444,940 of record JBAMNC010001622.1, on the reverse strand, counting down.
GGTACATTTATGTAATTATGTGTGTGGAAAGACTTTAAAGAGTTGTTAAAATCATTTTCCTTCATTTCCCCGTGTGTGCCCCCTTGTGACTGCATCAACCTCTTAACCCAAGGGTTAATTAAAGGTTTAATTAAACTGATGTTTGGCTGTCGTGCTTGTTTCACTTTTACCAAACAAAACAGCTTTTTAGGGGTTAAAAAAGATTCTTAAACCATAAAACCAGCCTTGAACTTCGTCTGAGTCTGAGAGGGGCTTGGTTTGATTTGAAAAGTGAATGAAACTCCTTTAATGATCTTCTTTTTGGTTTCAGAGCCTGATTTTCTGTTCTTGCCTCTCCTCTTCTTTAAATGTGCTCTCGGCTTCGGCTCCAGCCCTCCAGAATCAGATTCCTCCCCCCCGCCTTGTGATCGTGTTATCGTCTCTTTGAACTCGTGTTTCTCGGCGGGGGGTCGACCGAGACTCGCACCCCGTCCAGGGATCATCCTCCAGGCCCATCGTGACTCCATGCCGGGCATACTTCCCTCCCCGCGCCGAGTCGGCCCGGAGCATGAGAACTGTATTTATTCACCATCATAATTGGCCCCATGGCTGCGGCTAATGCGGCTGCTTTTAGACGCTTGCATCACCCCAGGATTCTCCACATGTGTTCCACAACTCCAGCGGGACATTTCTGGCGAGGCGGGGGCCGGTGCAGACAACCTGTCTGATTTTGTCCGTCCATGCATCTGGCCCGTCTGCCCGCACAGTTTGTTCCTCTTTCAGCCTGACGGCTCAGTCCTTCTCATTCAGAAGTTCAGCACCGTGTTGCCATGTTGTGGCCACACTAGACGCCCCTATAAGGTTTCATTTTGAGCTTTTTATGAGGCGAAGAGAGGTGTTAAAGCACTCAGCTGTGGTGTTAATGTGGTAGACTAATTATTTTTGTCATAATCTTCGTCAACAACATTGTTTTCCCTTGACAAAAACTTGACAGTGACTAATAAAAACAAGTGCACATGGACAAAAACTCAAACTACATTAACTGACATTTTCATCAACAAATAAAAACTAGACTAAAATGTTTGACAGAGACTTAATCCAATCAGACCTAATTTGGTCATGCAGAAGTTAGGGATATATCCAATCACAGCTACTGTGGTTGTGTGGATAACATGTCACCCAATTTACATGCTTAACAGCTTACAAAATAAACAAAAAACAAAGCTGAAATACAATATAAATACCATTACCACAAAAATTCTGTAAGTAAGTGAATAAATAATAATAACAGTATAAATTCTAAATAAAACAGTCAACATCAAACAGTTTAAATAGCCACACAATAGGCTAGGTTAGACTATGCAATAACCATATATAAAATCTTAATAAACTAACTTTATTGACTTATTTTGTATCATCATTTGTAGATTAGACTGAACTATATTAATCCCTTTGGAAGACTCCCTCAGGGAAATTAAGAATCCAGCAGCAGCCCTATATATCAGATAAAGAAGTATTTAAAAAAGATAGATATGAAAAAATATATAAATTAAAATATAAATAAATAAATATAAATGAAAATATAAATAAATACAAATAAATATAAATAAAAATATAATAAAAAATATAAATAAATGTAAATATAAATATTAACAAAAATATGACTGCTGGCTGTTTTTTTTTAGTAATATTAATCGGGCATTTCTTTACATTTGTATCAGTTGGAGCTTTTCCATTTTTAAGAGTTAATTGTTATAACTATTTTAAATATAAATATATTGAAGGTGTTTATTTTCCAATTTTGCGGCCCCCCCTGGAGGCCACAGCACCCTTAGCATTTGTCCATGTTGCCCAGTGGGCCAGCCGGCTCTGTTTACCTCGATACATACTCCCTCAGTGTTTAATAAAAACTCAGACTCACTGATCCGTCCTCTTTTACCACTTAAACTTTAAAAAAACATTATTCAGGGTTGGTGAAATGGAGAGGGGAAGGTTGGAGGGGGATTTCTGTCAGCTGGCTGCAGTCTGCAGTTTCACCACTAGATGTCGCTAAAGTCTTCACTCTGCTCCTTCAGTGGAGTGAAAGTATAATAGCAGAATACAGTGATTTAAAGACATTTTCGACCTAAATTCAACTGAATAATGGCAAGGTATTTAATTCTCAAAGTTATAAACTTCGTTGTTTTGTGTAAATATTCACTCATTTTGAATTTGATGTTCCAAAAAAGCTGGGACAGGGGCAACAAAAGACTGGAAAAGTTAAGCTCAAAAACATTCTCAAAAGACTCAGTCATTTCTTTGTGAGCAAATAGTACGACAGTTTAATATAATTTCCCAAGGTATAAGATAAATCTCTGCATTGAATACCCATGACCTTCAACCCCTCAGGCAGCAATGGCGGCCTGGGGGGGCACATGCGGCCATTCACCTCACTCAATGGGGCCTGCCAATCATTTCCCAAAAAAACCCCAAAAAAAACAAAAAACAAATTGGAAATATGAATAAAACATAACAACATCTTCTAAATATGATTCATTATGAGTAACAGGTACTACATACTGCTCAAATTAGAAAAATCATATTTGGAAACAATGATAGAGGTAATATATTCTTGCTTTAAAAACTAGCAAACACTATTCTTTTATTGGATTAAAAAGAAGCTTAAATTGGCTTTAGTTAAGTTTCCTTTAATTGTGTTTGAGTTAATATATATAAGTGTTGGTATCGTCCCTTTTTTGATGCTTTTTATTTGCTATTTTTTGTTTATATATATTTTTTAAGTTTATGAGTTGGAATATTGAATATCTTGCAAACGTCATGTATTTATTTACACAACGTCCCAACATCATTGGCATTGTGTTTTTTGTAAGACTGAAGCTTTGCTCTGTTTCAGCAGATGTCAAAGATGTGGAGGACGTCCCGCAGACTTTCCCCGATCTTGAACAGCGGTTGCAGGTATGTAGTTCCTGCTGTTGTGTGGTTCTGTCATCAGTGAGGACGAGTGTAAAAGACAAGGCAGCACATAGAGAGATTTATATTTCAGGTTTTTCTTTGTCTTCACACAGAACAAAAAGATCAACCCACATGAAGCCTCACCAGCTCATTTCTTTAATTAATCTTTGTTTTCTGATTAAAACTCCTGTTAGACTTACAGGTGAACACTTCTGGAACTTATCAGCCTGAAAAATTTCACCATGTTGAAAGAGTTAAAAGATAAATAAAATGGATTTTGATTTCGCTGATTTTTTTCCCCCTTCCAGAAGCTTGAGCTTTGTTGAGAAACTATATTTAAGGCTTCAGTCAAGAACCTGTGGACAAAGCAGGACGTCCCATTTCCTTCAAGTTAACTTAACCCCATGTCTTGAGTTTCTAAAAAAAGCAAGGATTGATTTAGGCTGAATTCTCTAACTGTAGGGAACAGATGCAGCTCTCTCTCCCTCCCCTTTGGGAACACTCTGATCTGAGGGGGCGGAGCTACAGGAGCCTGTGATAATGAGCTCTGTGCTGATTGGCTGCCAAAATGATGCCTGAAGGGAGGGGGGAGGAGGGGCAACAGGCCTGTGAGGAGTAAACACACATGTAGGTGGAGGCTGTATAGCTATGACATCATAAACAACAGGAAGTAAAAACAGAGCATTTCTATGTGAACTGAGAATTTATTAAAATATGTCATGTTCTTCTGCTCTACAAGAAAAAAAAAGATTTTTCAGGACATGAGACCTTTAAGGAGATGGATCAAATAAGTAAATTTCACTGGCATTACTTTGAGAAATCTCTTAGGATGGTTAAAAGGTCAGGGGGTCACCTCATAAGGAAAGACCTAGGCAAATTTTCAGACCAGGATGTTAACACAATCGAACTACAAGTGCTCCGAGAGCAAAAACCTCTGCCAAGGTATTTTTGACACTTTTTTACCTCTTTCATAATGTCAATAAATCCCTTAAAAAATAAAAAAAAATCCTCGATCCACTTCTGCATTCGGATCAGCACCAAAATCTAATCCCTTCTTCTTTGCGCCAGCACAAACATCCCCTGAAACTGCTATCAAAATCTGTTGTGAACTTTTTGAGGTATGACACCAGCAAAAACATAATATTAAATCCTCTTAAGTATGTAACATTTTTTTTAAATAAAATCTTTATTTAAGCAGGAATATTCCCTTTGATATATAAGATAGCTTGTCATCTAATCTACATACGTAACAATTTACAAATGAATACAAAAAAAATCTGAAATACAATATAAATACCCTTACCACAAAATAAAATCCTGTAAATAAGTAAATAAATTACAGTAACTTATTTGGTATTATCATTTGTAGTAATATTAATTGCTTTACATTTGAATCAATGTGAGCTTTTAAATTTTAAGAGTTAATAGTAATAACCAGTTTTGATATAATTATATTGAGGGTGAATATTTTCCTGATTTTTTTGGCGCCCCCTGGAGGCCACGGCACCATTAGCATTTTCCTATATTCCCTAATGGGGCAGCCAGGCAGAGTGAGCTCGTTGAAGAGTTTTTGCTTGACTCTTGTTTGACCAAATCCTTCAAGTGAAAGATTTACTAACAAACCAGAAAGAGTGGGATATAAACTTTTACTCGTGTGAGTCTGAACAAGAATGAGTCAACGGCAGCTGCAGTAGGCTGAGTTAAAGTCAGGAGTGTTTATTGAATTGAAGATTTTCTGTATTTAATCAAATGTTGTGATACTGAATCTCTGCCTCCTCCTGCAGCCCGTGCCCCCCTGCATGTCTCTGAGGGAGAGCGTTCAGGTCTACAAGGAGCACTGCAGGATGGCCCGAGAGTTTCACCAGGTCAAACACGATATCGCAGTTCTGGAGGACCGCAAGTGAGTCTCTGCTAACGCTCCAAAAAGTTTAGACCAGGGGTGCAGGGGTCGAATCCAGCCTGTAACCAGCCCGTAAGAGCAGGCCCTACCCAATGTGGCGCCCTAGGTTGGATTTTATATGGTCCCCCCTCCATCAGAGATTTACAGACACTTACAGAAGAAATCAAACAGCATTATTTTTACCATTGTCTTTCATTTATAAGATAACATTCCAGTTTACACGCTGAACAAATTACAAATTGAGTAATAATAATAAAACAATCATTTATTTAAGCTTTGTTTATTTTATCATTCTTATCAAACAGTATTTTATTATTCATCTCAATCTATTTATTTATTTTAATTCTATTATTACTTATATTCTGTTTTTTATTTTTCACTTTTATCTCCAGTTTTTTCTCATTTTGAACTCATGATGTCTCAAACACACACACAGTTGTTGTTAAATCAAGGTCATTGAGATATATATGTATTTTCTTTCAGTTTTATTTATTCGTTTATTAAAATAATACGTTTTGCTTAATTGATTGATTGATTGAATCTATCAAATAAATACATACATATAAGCATATTAATGTGTACAATATATTTACTTAATTATAGATATAAGTATATTAATAATTTGATAGTAATTATAATAATGAAATAAATAAATACATAAAGAATATAATAATGTAATAATAGTAATAAGTAGAATAAACAGATTAAGTTTAAAAAATAAATACAACAGTAAAAACAATTGAAGAGCGATTCATAACTGTGCAGAGAAGTAAATGGTAATAAAAGCTCGAATGAGTATACGCTGACCGCCCTAATCTGCATAATTGTCTGTTAGATGTTTGAATTCTTCTGGTAACTTTTGACAAGTTTCGGGGCTAGCTTAGCCTGCTAGCTTCCTTTACGTAATGTTGAAGGACACTCGTTCCGGCTGTGAGGCAGCCCTTCATTTTTGTGATTTGACTTCGAAATACTGTGACCATGAGAGGAAACGTGCACCTTCTACCTGAATCAGGACAAAGAAAATCACCTCAACATGGTCTCTGTTTTGGTCTGGAGCCCCCTGGTGGTGAACGTGTGAACTGCTGTGGAGCCCCCTGGTGGTGACCGTGTGAACTGCATGTTTAAATGGAAAAAGTGTAAAGACACTCTTGGTGCCCACTGTCCCCTGTGGGCTCAGCAGCTGCTGTGGGTAGTCTTAATGGGAGGCCCCCCCACCACCACCACCACCACCAGCAGCACACCTACACAAACACACATGGGGGGGGGTTAGATACGTGCACACAGACGTGCCCACACGCTCAGAGCCAATGGCAGCTCCTAAATAGAGCGCAGTAGCCTTGAGTTTGATAAGAATACGATGATTCAGGCTGTCACCCACGTCCACATTTACAGACAACGACACAGACTTTATTTATTATTAAACTGGAAATAAAATCAACTTATTGATGACATTCATTTTTATTACCCTAAAGCTTTGACCTAAACACAGTGATCACAGGGATCTTCACTGTTTTTTTAACAGTGCATTTGAGTTAAAAAAAAGAAAGTTTTCACTTCACCTCTGAGGAAAGTTAAAGAGTGACAGCAGAGCTGCAGCGCTGTGACGAAACAACAACAGGAACAACACACCGAGAGGGTTTTTCCAATGTTAGCTCACCCCACTGTGGGTCAGTTTTAGGTTGTAGAGAAGAACTGATGAAAGAAAAAGTCAGCTAATCAGATGATCAGTCTTTCTTTTCACATTTATTATCTATTTAAATATTTTTTTGCAACAGGCCAGCTGTAGAAGATGGAGAAAATAGAAACAGTGTAAACAGTTACAGCTCTGGTTACCTCAAGGGAAAACATAATATTAATAATAATAATAATAATAATAATAAAACGATTAAACTGAAAAATTCAAAAAGTATAATGATTAACATCATTATATTAATAATACACTATCTAAATAATAAATATACATACAACAATAATAATAAAATAATAATACAATAAAATGACAAAAATGTAAAAAGGAGCATAACAATCGCTCAGGGATTCACAATCATGCAGGAAGATGAATGGTAAAAAAATGTGTGGAAGTTTTTGTGAATGTCATGTGTCCATATCTGTTTATATTCAAGTGTACACACAAAACAGAACCAAAAGTGCACAGTAATCCTTTATAAACATATATTCACATGTACACACATGCATACCAGTTTATATGTATGTATAAACTCCCCCATAGAAACACCATATTTCATGTATAGATATATGTGTGTGTGTGTGTTTTTGTATGACAATAGTAATAATGATAATAATAAAATAATTAAATAAAGTAATGAAATTATAAGTAATATAACAAAAAAAAATAATGAAAAATAAAAAATATTTAAGTGTACAAAAAGAAATAGATAATAATAGAATGAATAAATAAAACTAATTAGAAAAATAACAAGAAACAGATAAATAAATAGTAAAGGTGAAAATGTACATAAAGTCAGTTTCTGTGACAGTTAATAGGCCGGTGTGTTGACTGAAATGAGTTTTTTAATGCTAAAATATGATTATTATTGTTATCCATGACATTATTATATTTACCTCCACCAAGGAGGTAATGTTTTTGCAGGTTAATTTGTTTGTTTGTCTGTTTGTCTGTTTGTTTGTTTGTGATCAAGATAACTTGAAAAGTTATGGACGGATTTGGATGAAATTTTCAGGAAATGTGTGGAATGGGATAAGGAAGAAATGATTAGATTTTGGGACTGATCTGGATCACCATCTGGATACAGGAATTGTTTAAAGGATTCTTTAACATTACCAGATAGGACCGTTTTCACCAAAGTGGACTGAAGCTGCTTGGCGGAGGTCTGCGCTCTCTGAGTGCTTCTCTAGTTTGATAATGTTTTGCTGAATTTGAATTTTATGCTTGTTTGAAGCAAAAAAAAAAAATCAAAACAATATATTAATAAAATTATAAATTAGAATAAAAATAATAATAATAATTAAACAAAAATTATACATTGATTAAATAAATGAATAAAAATATAATAATGCTATTAATTATAAGAATAAGATATTATAATCATAATGGTAGTAATAATGATGACAATAATATTAATAAAATAAAATAATACATTAATTTAAAAAAATTATAAAAATATAATAATACTAAAAATGATAATAGTAAATTAATGGTAAAAATAATTCCATAATTAAATAAAATATAATAATAATAATAATTATTATTATAAGAAGAAGAAGAAGAATGGCAATAGTATTAATAAAATAAAAATTATACATTAATTAAATAAATGAATAAAAATATAAAATATTGTGGTTTTAAAAAAACCTTAGTGAGCCAATGTGCTGTATCAGTAAATATGTAAGAGAATATAAAATAAATTAAAAGACATAAAAGACATTTATTAGTGAAATGCATAGGTTATAAAATAAATTAAAATACATAGAATACATTTTTAAAATTCTAATTAAAATAAATAATAATAATAATAAAATGATCACAAATATAATTATATAAATCACAATCAAAAATAGTTAGAAGGCTTAAATAGGGAAGTTTCCACATTTTCTATCTTATAATTCTATATTTATTTTCGATGAATTTGGATGTTGTTTTCGGGGGATATTGGTCAGGGCTCAACAGATGAGGGATTTAATTTTGGTGCTGCTTTTTATTTTGCCCCCACAGCTGGGCCATCATGATCGATCTTGCATTGTTATTATTATATTATTATTATGTTATATATTTAATTTCTAATCTGTTATGAGTGTTTAAAAACCACTGAGGGGCAGAATAAACCCTTCACCCTGTCATTTCTCTGCTTCGCTCTCTCAGGCGAAAGCTGCTGGCAGAACTGGTCGAGGACGAGAAGGTGGCGGCGGAGATCGCTCGTCTGGAGGAGGAGTTTTGCCGTCTAACGGAGGAGAACCGCGCCCTGATGACGGTCCACGACCAGCGAGCCCAACAGCTGGAGACGCTCTGCTTAAACAGCCCCACGACGCAGGACGACTCCTCGTGACCCCCGACCTCCGCGGGAAACCTCCAAAAACACATCCAGCTGGACATTCAGGCCGGGAAACCAACCAGAAATAAAGACTCTGCTGCAAAACAAGTCAGTGAATCAGCTAAGTCCACAGAGAGGCGCTGTGAGTCATTGTTTAACCACAGACTGGCTGTCATCATCGGTGAAGCTCTGAAGTGATTCCACCAAGGCCTGGCCTCTGATTTTAGAAACCTCCTGTTGTTTATGGCCGTACCTCACACTGCTTTAATTTCAGATCTCAGGTCCTGTGGGGACTCGGATCTTCATCTGAGGGAGCCGGAGGTGGTGCCATGTGGTCCAAATGTTGAGTTTCATCCCTACTTTTCCCTCCTCTTGCTCTGTAGTTCGTGTTACTCTAAAAAGGAAATGAGTGTTTCAGTCAGTGTCAGGGATCAGGGAATTGAAGCCATGTATGAGGAACAGTAAAAGAAGAAGGGTGATTGTTTCACAAGTCTCTGCTGCGGCGCCGCACTGTCAGAGTTGTACATTTCTTTTCATGCCCCATCACCTGCAGGAGAGGAGGCAACGCTGCTGCTTATCCTCCTCGGTTATTAATAAAACACATTTTATTTTAACGCCAGCGTCGCTGCCGTAGTTTCATTTCTCCGAGACAGTGCTGATAAAACATTGCAATACTTACAAGGAAAAGGGAAGTTGATTTTTTTTTTTTTTTTCCAAATAGAGATTAGCTCACTCTGGAGTTATGAAACACTTGCCTGAGGCCCGCTCGACTCTGAAAGGCTTCCCCCTTCCTCCTTTAAATCATGTGATCAGGCAACTGTGCTTTGTTGTGATGACAGCTCGGTTTTCTGAAGGCAAGTTAAAAAAATCAGCTGTAAAGGAGACTTTTACACTTTTTTGCCCTATCAGAATCATCATAGGTGAGATTATTTTAAAAATACAGATGCAGACACCTCAAAGCTCACACAACGATGACTAAAGGTTAGTCAAAATAAGCCCTGTTAGAGCAGGGGTGTCCAAACTACAGTGGTAATGTTGACTGCACTTTTTAATTTAGTTTGAGTTATAGTCTTTTTCCTAAAATATCGTTTAGTTTCAGTCATAATTTAGTCATCTAAATTGTTTTAATTTTAGTCTAGTTTTAGTTGATGAAATTTCACAACATTTTTTTATGTTTCCTTGAATTTCTGAAGTCATGTTTTACACTTGGATAAAATGAAATATCGAATAACCCCCATGTCTCTACTTTCTACATGACCAAATTAGGTCTGATTGGATTAAGTCTCTGTCAAACGTTTTAGTCTAGTTTTTATCTGTTTATGAAAATGTCAGTTAATTTCGTTTAAGTTCTTGTCCATGTAGAGAATTGTCACAACAGGTTTGTTTAGCTTAGCATTAGCTTTGCTGTCATCAGCTGTCGCTTTCCCTGGTTGGTGCCACGTGAGGTGTATTTCCACGGGATTTTATTCTCATGCTTACATCCTTACAAGCCCCGTATGTCATCTCTTATGTCCCTTTCAAAGTCCAAAATATGCCCATGCATTTATGGTACACTCCTTTTGTCTCCTTCCTGAGCTTCCATGTTTGCTTACCAACTCGCTCCATCAACCCTGTCTATACTGACTCAACACCGCCCTCGTGTGGCCTTAAAGGGATACGCCAACATTTTTTTTGTTTTCATGTCTTGCCTCACTCCTGAGTCGATAACAAGCAGATAGACTCCATTCTTTAGACTGTGTTTGCAGTAACAAGGAAGAGACAGACAAAGGTCGCCCACCGCTAATTAGCTTAGCCCAAACACTGGGAGTCAATGGGTAGTGTTAGCCTGCCTCTGCTTACAGTCATCAGATAAACTCTTCAGCAACTCTAAACGGTCCTGTGTGCTTGTTGTGACTCATTTTTTACTGCATTATGTTATATTATGTATTTTTAGACTAAGATTAGCACTTTTTATTTTCAAAAGAAATACATATGAAACTAAACCACAGGGCGCATTAACAAACCACCGCAGATGTGCTAGTAAGTAGGCCAACAAAACAATGCAAACCTCGGTTAAAAAAAACAAACAAAAACAAGCAAAAACAAGCACACAGGACCATTTAGAGTGGCTGAAGAGTTTATCTGATGACTGTAGGCAGAGGCAGGCTAACACTTCCCATTGACTCCCAGTGTTTGAGCTAAGCTAACTAGCAGTGGGCGAGCTCTGCCCATCTCTATCTGCTTGTCATGGGCTCAGGAGTGAGGCAAGGCATGAAAAGTGTTCCTTTAGCGAGTAGCTGATTTTATTTCCATAGAACCAATAGCTTTATTAAATGTTGGAATCGAATGCATTAAAAAAATGTGAGAATTGATAATATCGCCACGCCAAATATCTCAATACTATGCTGTTCTGATTTACCCCCACCCTTAACCCAGACCCTGAACTCTGTCACCTTTGAGGTAAAACCAGGTCTACGTCAAAACCCAGGTTCACATCAGTGATATCAGTGATAACACCCTTCCTCCAAAGGTTTTAGCAACAAAACCAAACAGTCACTGTTGGTGTCAGTTTAAAAAGAAAAAGAGGACAGGTAACGCCGCTGTTTTAAAGCACCCTGACGGCCTCGCTCTCCTGGTGCAGGTCACCTTTGGCTGTTTGGTTTCGCTGATGTGACTCTAAATACTCCTAATCTTCAGTGACTTGAAACGGGTCTGCAGACAATAGACGTTATCCTGTGTAAGCACTGGTTTTAGATTCCTAAACTTCACCTTAATCCCTGCATTGTGCTTAACCCTTTCTCTCCCACGGCCAGCAAAAAGCTGAGAAAATATTGTTTGCAGTTTTTTATCCCCTCAGAGCACTAACAGCAACAGTGAGTGTTTAACACATCAATTATTCATTTGTAGGCTCGAGATTATAACGTCGGCCATTGTAACAGAACCGTTATATACTGTAAGTACAAAAGCTTTATTTGTCTTTAAGGACATTAGGCACACTTCCACAAAAAAGAAATCTTTTGTTTGATCGTATTTGATCAAAAATACACTTTTTAATGCCATAATACAAAAATAAAACATGTCCAAATGCCATCTCTAATCCCCTGACATGAAAAAATCCCTCCTTTCAGTCACCTGCTCGCTCAACCTTTCAGTAGAATAACAGAATAGAAGAAAACGCCCTTTATTGTCATTATACTCAATGTACAGTAGCCACGGTTACATGATGTTTTATAATTTAGAATTAAGTTTTCAGAATTAAATATTTCGGAATTAAAGTATTCTCCTTCACGTTTACATGGAAATACTAATTCTGAATTGAGGTTTGCATGGAAAACACGTTTATTCGTTTGTCCACTTAAGGTCTGGGGGTTGGGAATGGTTCTGATTGGACAGGGGACGGACGTGACGTAGTGACGTGTTTAAGTCGACCAGAAGAAAACAAACTCCAGTTCAGCGTCTCCAGCGTCTCTGTCAGGGAAACCTCGTCCAACTTTAAAAAGGTCTGCATTTTTATGCTAACGTCCATCCACTCTTTTCATTATTTCCAACTCTTCTAAGGCTCTAATTAAATAAATTGTCTCGGTTCGAGTCCAACGCTTGCTTCGGCTGGCCATCCTGTACCCGTCAGCGTCCCGTGCGTCATCGCGACAGGACAAGGGAACGAGCATGCGCACTGAAATTAATTTAAAGCTGAACAAACGAATACATGATCGAGGAATTATTCAATTCAGATTTAAAATCAGAATAAACCAGCCACCCACTTCGGAATTAAATTTAATTGGGAATTATCATTTTCATTTGGAATCAGGCGTTTACAAGGTCATTTTTGATCTTTTTAAAGAGGACTTAAGTTTTATTCAGAATTACAGGGGAATTAAAGCTCTCATGTAAGCATAGCCAATGAGATTGGAGAGCTTCTCCTTTGTTCAGCACAATCAGATAATTATACAAAAATATGCAAGATAAAATCCAACTCTATATACAGTATAAAATAGTAAAAAGTTGCTGGAGGTCGCTTGTTTTTTAGCTTGTTTTTATCGACCTGGTTGCTTATTTCAGAGGAAAAATCTGGCAACACTGGACAGGAGCTCTTATTCCATACAGTATTTGACATGATTTTGTTAAATAAAGACCAAAGAAATACCTGTTATGTCCTCCGTAGAAGAACTTCATGTAGGAACAGATATGGGATTCTGCCCAAAGTCGAGCAACAGAGAAGTAACAAGTAACATGAGAAGTTACTTTCCGTAGAGAGTTACTAAGTAAAGTAACAGATTACTTTTTTAAGACATAACGAGGAAACACTGCTTTCTAAAAGTAACTTCCCCAACACTGCTCTTGAGTGTGGAACATGTCTAAGTAAGTCTTAGGCAGACAGTAAACATTAGAGCAAAGCGCTTGAGAGGTGTGTGGTCAGACAGAGCTCCTGAGGAAAACAGCCTGTTCCGAGCAGGGCTGAAACGGAGAGGTTTATGAGCATGCTGAATTACATGCTATGTATGTAAACCATCAGTATTACTGAATACTAGGGCTGGGCAGTAATTCAGTTAAATTGATTAATACGAATCATTTTATGCAGAAGATTCAAACATTAAAAATAGTGTTTTTTTTCTTCTTGTTGCCATGTTTAAAAATATGAATATTGAACATTTACAGTTTTCATGATAGGATACCCCGTCAGGTTTTGCACCAGCACATGTGTAGACTTTTATTTGTTTTTAAATGAGATTAAATACTCATCAGAGAGCTCCATGTTAATATACTGTGGAAATAGCTCAGCTTGATAACATAAAGGCAAAACTTGATTTATGTGATTTTTGCATCACTTGGAGTTTTTTTTTTTTAAGGGACAAAATCAATTAAAATTGTATCTGTCATTTTTTCCAACTACATTAATTTGTTTTCACGATTGAAAATGCGACAGCATATAAACAGACATGCAATAACAAACTTTTTTCCCTTATCTCCACCCTTTTATAATGGATTTGCTTCCAGTTTCACAGGATAATATGGGGCCCATGTCTCTGTCATCAAGTTAAATTTCACCTGATCCAGATTGATGTCACAAAAATACATTGAGTTTTATAATGGGAAATCCCTTTTACAATATTCAGTAATTCATATAAAATCCAAATATGAGTGATGTTCCCAAAACTTGTTGTGTTCGGACAGGATAACAATCAATCAATCAATCAATCAAACATTATTTATATAGCACTTTTCATACAAAAAATGTAGCACAACAGACAGTAATGGTAAAGTAGAACAGGAACATTGTTGTACTCAGTACACACCAAGGAAATGCCATCTTACAGGTTTAAAATGAGTAAACACTGGAGGTTAGGTTAAAGTGTAGAATCAAATATATCATAAAATAAAATAAAATAAAGATAATAATGAATTGAAATGAAGTAACAAAAATAAGATGATAAAAAACAATAAAAGGTAATTCAGGTAAAAGGCAGACTAAAAACGTCAGTCTTGAGTTTGTTTTTAGAAACACAACAACTTCAGTGTATATGCTGAGTTTGATCTGGTGATCCAGATTCATATCTTTACAGAGGCTGTGGAAAAACCACTACAGGAACTGAGCTGTGGGGTGGAAATCTGCGCTCTCTAGTTGTTTCCTGTTTTTATTTACCCTTTACACATCGTCCCAACTCCATTGGAGTTTTGGTTTGTGACCAGCCGGTAGAGCTGGCAGTTTAAGGGTTAACATAAGTCTACAGAAGTGTGTTCTGGAGGAGCCTCCAGACAGATCCGAGGGTGGGATCGGCATGGTTGGGAAAAAACTGCTTGCTCACTCTATATCAGCAGGAGCGCATGAGTCAGCACTCGGTCTGTTACACCCAGAGCTGTTGCGACACACACACACACACACACACACACACACACGCCGTCTCTCCCTCTATTATCTCCCTCCCTCCCTCCCTCCCTCTCTCACACTCACACAGGCCATATGACTGAGTCAAGCTCAGTTTTTAGTTTGAAGCCGAGTTGCGATAAGGCTTTCTGGGAATCGCAGCCTGTTGGACAGCATTCCAGTTTGAAGAGCATGTGGGCTCAGCAGCTGGGACTCTGTGAGACACTCGGATCTATGAAGTCCTCCTCCTAAGGTAGGCTCGTCTCCTCCGGCTGTTTTAGTCTGGACCACACTCTGAAAAACAGGAACCACTCTGAGAGTCTGTTTCTCTGCTCTCGTAGATGTCCCTCATGGCTGCCTCTGCCCCTCCTCGCTCGTCCTCCTTCACCTTCGAGTCCACGGTTCACTCCTCCAACGTGCTGCTCCGCCTGGACGAGCAGCGCCGCCGGGACGCCCTGTGCGATGTCACCGTGGTGGTGGAGGGGCTGAGCTTCAGGGCGCACAGCTCCGTGCTGGCCTCCTGCAGCGAGTACTTCGCCCAGAGGATCTCCTCGCTCACGCATCACGGGGCGGTCATCAGCCTGCCACAGGAGGTGAGGCTCACCTGTCCCACACCTAAGGGGAAAAGGGGGGGGGACGCAAATACAGGACGGTCCTTAACAAACAGGCGAGAGGGGAAGAGAGAGGGAAAGTGCGAGGTTCAATTCCTCCACCGGTTTGTGGCTACAGACAAAAAAAGAATTAAGAACTTTTTAGAGAACAAAAAAGTTATAGTCTGAACATTCAGTACAATCAGTCAGACTTTATTTGTGTAGCACAAATGAAAAACTAATACAAAAATAAAATAAAAAGTAGAAAATGTAAGACAATGAAAAAACAACACCACCCTCGCAATCAGCCCAGGAGCTCAGACTAGATTAGATTAGATTAGATTAGATTAGACAGTACTTTATTAATCCCTTTGGGAAAAACTCCCTCAGGGAAATTGAGAAGAAATTGAGACTAAAATGTCATATTGAAAAAAATCATGATAAAAATGACATAATAATATTAAAGGGAAAAAACTAATGAATAAAATAAAATTTAAAATAATAATATAGTAAACACCAAATGCATAATAAAATCTTCTGTTGTAAAATAATGAAAAAAAATCAATTAACTGAGAGTAAAATTCTGAAACAATAAATCTGAACTGAAATGGAGAAATTACACAGATTAAGATTATTAAATAAATAAATAATGTGAAATAATAATTATAAATATAATCAGCTAAAAGCCAGACTAATAAGTTAGATCTTGCTTCTAAAAATATGAACAGTAGATGCGGAAAGTGAGAAGTCTGTTTTTGTTTTGGTTTTAGTGTTGTTGAATGGGCAAGACCATGACACCTTCCACTAATATCTCAGTTCACGAAACATGCACTGTCTCTTTAAAGAAATTGCCTCTTAAAACTCTCTGTTTCTACTTCCTGTGTTTGATGATGTCATAGCTATACAGCCTCCACCTACATGTGTTTTCCTGATTCTCACAGGCAGACCCCATGACTGTTTTAAAAGCCTGTAACCCCTCCTCACCACTCCCATCTGACATTATTAGAGCAGCCAATCAGCACATGGCCTCCTGTAGCCCCACCCCCCTGGTCAGAGTGTTTCCAAAGTGGAGGGGAAAAGAGCTGATCCTCCACAGAGGGGTCATTTTTCATATTTTATTGAACTTAATTCAAATCTGCATATTCAGGTAACAGAGCCATGGTGCCTTTCAGTGCTATAAATCATTTAAAATGACAGAAATAATATTATTTAAACCATGGTGTTTTATGTTTAGGTTTCAAATACGTTAACATTATTCTGAAAAGTGTTGTAGAATATTTAATAAAGCTCTTGACTGGACATTCTCAGTTTGCTGAGTTTGGCGCCCCCTATGAACAAAGCAGAAAAATAAACCTCTCCTGTACTTCAGGGCATCTCTTAAGAAGCATCTCTTTAGATCAGAAGGCTGTGAATTTATGGAAACACGCAGAATGTTTGAGTTTAAAAAGTTAAGAATTAAAAAAGAAAAATCCAGTTTCCAAAATTCAAGTTTTGACTTCATAAACTTGAGAAGTTTCCTCTTGTATCCTCCCAGTACAGTGAAGACCCTGAGGAAAAAAAACACTCTCACCTCACTAATAGATGTTATGTTGTTGGTTTCTTCAGATAAACCACAATTTATGACAATTTCCTCAAAATTCAGATGCTTTTTCTAGTGTGATGATTTTGGGCTAAAGTCATGAATATTTCCTTATTCAGTTGAAGTAAAAGAAAACTGTGGCCAGGCTCTAATTTGCAGGCCTGATACCAGACAAACTAATTAATCTAGTTAAATTTTCCTTTAGGCAGTACTTTATTTTACACTTTACTATCCCAATGCTTTCAAGTTTTGATGGTTTATTTATGACTTTTTACTCTTAAAGATTTTGAGATTTTAATTATGTGTTGGAAAGCCAGCTGAAGTAGTGAGCTTTGTTACACTCACCCTGCAGCAGCAGATAAAAAAATGAAAATTATTTAACATATAGAAGTAATTAGTGTTTTCACTGACTTTAGTTACCGTAAAGAAGAATAAATATTATTAATATCCCTGCCAGGGACGGTATGATTATTTTTTTGTTAGTGCGACTCTTACAGCCACCGCCGTATATACAGTAGTTCTAAGGCAAAGAGGCACGGGAGCATGGCTGGATACAGCCTGCTGTGGGGTCAGGGGTCGAGCAACCAGGTCTGCCAGCTTCTTATAGTGCAGCCCGGTCGCTCCTGATTGGCTGGTGTGGGGCCTGCGAGTCGGCTGCTCAGGTGAACCGGATCAGCACTCTCCTGCTGCAGCGGCAACCTGAGAGCGTGTAGAGAGGCAGGCGCAGGCACACGCACACACAAGCACACGCATGCACGCACACGCACACACAAGCACGTGCACGCACACACAAGAGCACTCACACAAAGGGGAGAGAGACTCCAGTATGCGTGGCCGTAACACCGACTGTTAGCAGGATATAACATGATAACATTTTCAGTGAATGTTGGTCAGGACACAATGAAGATGTGATTAGATTTTGGGAGTGATCCAGATCTGGATGTGAATTTCAGAATTTTTTCAAGGATTTGTTGACATTGCATGATAGGTCATTTTTCCAGCTCGCCAAACAAAGCTGGACATGCTTTGGCAGAGGTTTGTGCTCTCGGAGCACCTCTAGCTTTCATTCAGTTCCCTCATTTGTTTTCTGTTTATTTGATTTCTTATGTGTTTTGTTGTATAGGACATATTTTTTTGAAAGTTTTGCATTTCAATATTATTGGCAATTATGCAGTAAGTTTATGATTTTTTTTATATCACAAATGCAAAAGAACACATAAAAAATGTTTGAGTCCGAACTCACATGATAATGAAACATTCATAACAGTGAATGAACAAATATATCTAAAAACTTCTAGATAGATGTAGGAATATGTTTATGAATTGTTTGATTCTTAATATTATAATACATAAGGTCTTATTTTAAACTGTTTTAGCTTTAGTAAGTTGTTTTGGTTTAATCATTTTTGACTTGTTTTAGGTTTTCTAGTATTTTTTTAGGTCAGTTATGTATTTTGTTGTTGCTTTGGACAAAGGGAGGGTGTGTTGTGAAATGATTAACTTGTTGAATGTATACCTGTACTTAATTTTTAATGGATCATTAGTATGTCATTTTTGAAATGTGCTGTGGACCCCAGGGGGAGTAGCCGCGGTCAAATGCCAAAACTAATAAACAACAAACAGGAGCTTTAAAGTCCACTGTTTTTGTTTTTTAATGGTTTGCAAACGTGTCCAAACAGAGCAAAATGAGACTCCAGTGAGTCTGAACTGATAGTTTTAAAGTTATACAAAGTTAAGACAATAGAAAAGACCAAGTAGTTTGTGTTGTTTTGTGCCTTAGAGATATGAAACATCATCAGTTTGAACTCTACAAGCCAATTAAAAGTCATATTAAAAGTCACTAGATTTATTCTAATCCACAATTTCCTTACATGTCCGGATTAAGATCATATTTGAAGATATAAAAACTAAAAATAAGGCCTGAGTTGCTTGTAATAATAAGTAAAATAATCTGCCAATAAGACAAGACAATTTAACTGGAACAGATATTAAACCTTAACTTTAGACCCTCACTCAGTCAAACTTTCCTTGTTTCATTGGCAGATATTTTCTCTTCATTACAAGCAGTTCAGACCCTGATTTTTGCCTTTTATTCCTTAAAGTAAGGTATTTATCTGGACTGGTTAAGTGGATGTGGATTAGGATAAGTGTTTTAGATATTTTTGACTGAAAATAGACAAACACACTTGCCTAGATCTGAGTTTTTGTCATTTAAAAGGCTTGTTTGATGGAAATGTGAAGATGAATTCATTTTGTTGTTGAAGAAATGATCACTGAATGATTGTGTGCCTCACAGGTGACTGTTGCCGGTTTCGAACCTTTGCTGAAGTTCGCCTACACCTCTAAACTCCTCTTTGGGAAAGACGACGTGCTGGAAGTACGAAACTCCGCCACCATCCTGGGTTTCAGAGACCTGGACGAAGGTTGTTTTGAGTTCCTCCTCCCCAAGTTCTTCTCCAGCACTCAGGGCTCAGCTGCTTTTCCAAGAAAGACCTGCTGTAAAGAGAACTGCAAAAAGGCATTGATAAGGAACGGCGGCGTCATAAACTGTGACGATGTTTTGTTGGATGAGAAAGAAGTCAAACCAGTCGGTGAGTCACCGTTTCAACAGGAAGCCTCTTTGCTGTGTAACAAATCATCAAACAACCAGAGCCGGAGCTCATCAGCCTCCGAGGGGGCTGGTCACATTTTTCACCAAAGTCCAAAGTATCGCAAGTTCCAGCAAGCCTGTGGGAAAGAAACCTGCCTCCCAGACAGGAGTGTGAATAATCCGGTCTCAGTCATCAGTAATGGCTGTGAGCTCCCCTGCTCCCCGTGCTGCAGCAGTAAGACTGAAAGTGAGGCTGAATTCCTGCGAAATTCTTCCTCAAATCCTGTCAGACAGAACAAATGCAAGGGTGATGACTCAGGCATGTCTAAAACACAAGACAAGCCGAGAGAGGAAACAGAGGAGAGGAGAGAAAGATGGAGGGACCAGGATCAAGAAATGTATTTGGAAGAAGGAATGAGCTGTTTAGACTTTTATAAAGTCAAGGCGGCCGCCTCAGGGCCAAGTGCAACGCCGCTGGAGGGGCCGTCAGGGTTAATATTGCACCACTGTCCCTTGAAGACCCTCAGTGACAGCGCTGTGGTCAGTGGGTCAATGGGGCAGGACAGGTTTGCCATGGACATTACAGAGGACGAGAAAACAAGGGACGCTGGAGCGCTGGTGTCCATTCGCCCTGAGAGAGGGGCAGGGGAGGACGACGGGACAGAGAGAGGTCAAAGTGACCGGGTGAAGAGGGCGGCCATGGCCCACAGGAGCAGCGTGGAGAGGGAGGTGGCCGAGCACCTCGCGGGCCGTATGGGGTCCACTGGGCTCTCGTATCAACCAAATTTCCACAGTCAGGACGTGAGGAGGCCCCAGGAGATCCACCTCAACATGAGCACCGGCTGCCCCTTCAATCCAGATCCAGAGCGGGGGAGATGTCCGTGGAAGGGAGCGGAGCTGTCCGAGTGCGAGGGGGCGTCCCAGTCAGGAGTGTCGTCCTTTAACTCGGGGGAGGACGGGGACTCGGAGACGGAGACAGAAGGAGACAGTGAGACTTCAGCCAGAGAGAAGGCGAAACAGGTGAGAGAGTTTTTAACATCATTTTTGTTTTAGATTTGGTCTTAGCCCTACGCTGAAAAACTCAGATCCAGGTGAGAGTATTTGTCCAGTTTCAAGACAACAAAACCTCACCAGACTGATTCTAATCCACAGTTTCCGTACATGTCTGGATTTAGATCTTATTTGAAGATATAAGAACTAAAAATAAAGCCTGAGTTGTTTCATAATAAGTAAAATAATCTGCCAATAAGACAAGACAAATTTAACTTGAGTCAAACTTTCCTTGTTTCATTGGCAGATGTTTTCTTTTCATTACAAGCAGTTCAATGCCTTGTTTTTGCCTTTTATTCCTTAAAGTAAGATATTTATCTGGACTTGTTGAGTGAATTTAGATTAGAATAAGCCTTTTAGATATTTTTGACTTGAAAATAAACAAACACACTTGCCTACATCTGAGTTTTTGCAGTGTACTTCCTACTCAGTTTTGTCACATTTTTGTAATTTTAATCCCAAAGATCTAGTCTAGATTAAGTTAATGAAACTCAAAAACCTTCTTCTTCTTTCAGAGCAGAGTTTTAGAGATGATTGTTTGACCCAAATATATGATAAGGTCCCTCAGACTTAATACTCCACATTCACTCATCCAGTCCAGATAAATACCTTACTTTAAGGAGTAAAAGGTAAAAATAAGGTATTGAAATGCTTGTTATGAAGAGAAAATATCTGCCAAGGGAACAAGGAAAGTTTGACTGAGTGAGGGTCTTAAATTCAGGTGTAATATCTGCTCAAGTTAAGTTTGTATTGTCTTATTGGAGATTATTTTACTTATTATTACAAGCAACACAGGCCTTATTTTTAGTTTTTATATCTTTAAATAAGATCTTAATCCAGACATGTAAGGAAGTTGTGCAGATGCTGTCTTTTGACCTTTGCTCTGATAACAGTCTGGATGGTCCTTTTCCTCTTTAGCCCGGAGGACACCACGTCCATGATGTCCAAAAACAGTCTGAAATGTGGACTCAGACCACAGCAGACTTTTCCACTTTGCCTCAGTCCATCTCAGATGAGCTCGGCCCAGAGAAGCCGGCGGTGTTTCTGGGTGTTGTTGATATTTGGCTTTGTCTTTTCATGGTAGAGTTTCACCTTGACCTTGTAGATGTAGAGATGACCTGTGTTAACTGACAGTGGTTTTCTGAAGTGTTCCTGAGCCCACGTGCTGATATCCTTTACAGAATGATGCTGCTTTATAATGCAGTGCTCCCTGGGGGATCTGAGGTCATGGGCATACAATGTTGATTTCTGGATTTGCTAGCTTACATGCAGAGATTTCTCTGAATTCTCTGAATGTTTTGTTACCCCTTTCACAGCTTTTATGGGAAGTGTTGGAGGCGTTGGATTCAAAATGAGAGTTTTTATTTACACACCGTCTCAACTTCATTGGATTTGGGGTTTGTAAACAAAGTGATTGAAAGCTTTTATTTTATAACTGATGTTCTTAAATTATATTAAAAACATCCTGCTGACTTTTTAATCAGCATTTTAATGAATTTCTTCCATAGACATTGTAAATTAATCCAAATGAAGCCCACTGCTGTTGAATATTATTGATTAAATGGTTTATAAAGCAGTGCTTCCTGAGGGATCTAAGGTCACGGGCATACAATGTTTATTTTGACTTTGCCGCTTGTATGCAGAGACTTCTCTGGATTCTCTGAATCTTTTGATGATATTATGGACTGTAGATGATCAAATCCCTAAATTCTTTGACTTGAATGATGAGAAATGTTTTTGATCTGTGGCTCCTTTCCTTCTTTTCTCATCTTGCCCAGTCTTTTGTTGCCTCTGTCCCAACTTTTTTAGAGGCATCAAATCCAAAAATGAGTGAATATTTGCATTTGAAGTTTATCAGTCTGAGTGTTAAATATCTTGACTTTGTGGTGTACTTAGTTGAATATGTAGGTCAATACGGTTTGCAGATCATTGTGTTCTGTTTTATTTACCTTTTACAAATCGTCCCATCTTCTTTGGGAGTGGGGTTTGTGTAATCACAGACTCTTTCTTCTTGAAGTCTGTGGATTAAAGGTGGCTGACAGACTTCTGTGGTCATGTTTTGTGGGTAACACTCTGCTGGTGTCAGGTTCAGTTTGTTCTCGTATTAATCTGCCTGAATAAACAGCGGCGCTCGGCTCACCTGTAGTTTACTTCTCCATGTTTGTGTTAGATAAGAGACTTCAGCTCTGGAACAAAAAAAGACATGACAGCAGTGTTGGAGAGCGTGCTCAGTTAATTAGTTCAGAGTCCAGTTGTGCTTAAGTGACAGCTCAGCTTATTGAGTTTCCAACGACGACAGCGACCACACAAACAACACAATGGAGGAACTTTTGCTTCTCCTCGACGACTTCTTCCACTAACTGAGGGTGAGGGTGGGCTCGGAGCAGAGTCTGGACACACAGGGAAATACTACAGCATCTATTCTGCTCCAGTGAACAAGTGTGGGTACATTTCCTGCCACACAGCAGCACCAGCGATTATCCAGTACCCGAGCTCTGCTTTTGAACATTAACTCTCGTATTTGAGGTTTAATGATTAACAGGGTGGTGAAAATATAACCGACTGTCCAACTTAAGGCTCCATTTTGACTTCATGCTCACCTCCATCCCCTTTAGCCTGATTAATTAACATGAGATCCTTTAAATTTACTATAGGGAAATGATTAACTGTAACATTCCGAATGGTGTCACTCTTTTTATTATAGACGTTTACTGACATGCTGCGCTTATGAGGAGCAAGGTTATTAAATGCTGACTCATTGTTATTATTAAGAAAAGCCTCACTGATGTGGCCTTGAAAAGGAAGTGACATTTCTGTTTGAGAAAGAGTTTCACATAAACAGAGCAGATATATGCATCAGCTCAGTCCAAAGAGGCCAAAATTGGCACCAACAAAAACATTATGACAGATTTTAATGAGTTAAAAGATAAGGGAAAACCAAATTCTTCCTCCTAGAAGTTCTCCTAAAATCTTAAAATCCTTCAACCAAGACTTCTCCATCAATGTAGTAAATGTAATAAATGAACACAAATTCCAAAGATGCCAAAATTGGCACAAAAAACATTATAAGGGTTTTTATTGAGATTTTTTAAAAAGAAAAATCCAATCCTACTCAAAGTGCTCCAAGGCCAGAGATCCTTTGTCCAAGTTTTTCCAATGCTGGGCGAGTTATTGTCAAAAATGTGGTCCTAACTCACATTTTGAACAAATCCTCTAAAAGAATACTAGAACCACATCCAGATTCAGATCACCACCAAAATCCAATCACTTCTTTCTTTTGTCATGACCAACATTCCCTGAAAATGTCATCAAAGTCCATTGAGAACAATTGAGTTATTAGTGAAAATGTGGAAAACTGCTCTATCTTGCAAAGTTCACAGATCATTCAAAAAAATCCTGGATCCACATATGAGATCAGATAATGACCAAAACATAGTCACATTGTCTAATCTTGTAATAAATGTAATAAAGCAAATTCAAACTCCAAAGAGGCCAAAATTGGCACATAAAAATGTCCTTACAGATTTTATTGAGTTTTTGAAAAAGGAAAATCCAATTCTTCCTACTACAAGTGCTCCTAGAATCCTAAAATCCTTTGCCGAGGCTTTTCCAACATTGAACATTGATTAAAAAAAGTAGAAAACTGTGCTGTCTTGCACTGTTACCAGATCCTTACAGAAGAGTCTTGGATCCACATCTATTGTGAGATTGCAACTAAAATCAAGTCACTTCTTCCTTGTGCAATGACCAATGTTCTGTAGAAATTTCATCAGAATCCGTTGAGAACTTTTCGAGTAACTGGCAAAAATGTGGAAAACTATTTTATCTTCCAGTTTTAACAAATCCCTTGTGTCATGATTAACATTTCAGGAAATTATAAGCAAAATCTATTGACAGCTTATTGAGTTATTAGCAAAAATGTGGAAAATTGCCATGTCTGACAATGTCATCAAATCCTTGGAGAGAAAATTTCCTGGATGCACATCCTGTTTCAGATCACCACTGAAATCAAATCACTTCTTTATAGTACCATGACCAACATTCCCTGGAAACTTCATCCAAATCCACTGGATGAAGTTTCCAGGGAATGGAAACTTCATCCAGTTTTCTTCAGTTCCTCACAAAAATGTGGAAAACTGCCTTATCTTGCAATGTTAACAAATCATTAAAAAAAAATTCGATCTACATCCAGATTCTGATCACCACCAAAATCAAATCACTTCCTTTCTTGTACCATGTCCAACATTCTCTGGAAATTAATCCATTGAGAACTTTTTGAGTTATCAGTGTAAATGTGGAAAATTGCCCAATCTCCCAAATTAAATAATCTCTTAAAAAGTCCTGGATCCCCATCCAGATTCGGATCAGCACCAAAGTCTAACCACTCTGTTCCAATACCAACATTCCCTGAAAGTTTCATCAAAACCCTTTCACAACTGTTTTAAATGTATCTATCCAACTAAGTCAAACCTCTTAAAAGACCTAAAATTGGATTAATTGATGTCCCTGAGCAAACTGAACAGATAAATTAAGCTGTTATTGCTGTGAGTTGCTCTGCTGTATAACTGTTAATATGTTTTATATTTTTATTGGCTGCTTCCTCGGCCAGGTCTCTCTGGTAAAATCCATTTTTTTTTTTATCTCAGTTGGACTTCCTGGTAAATAAAAATCAAATTTAAAAATCTATTTACTTTTTAGTTTTGGTGTTAGTTTTTGGGAGGTGTCCAGGGAGGTTTTGAATGAGATTTAAAGTTTTTCTGTAGTTATTAATATATATATATTTTTTTTTTAATGAAAAAAGGCACCCCTCCTGAGGGCTGTGGTAAACAGGTCAGCTCAGACTGGTGTGCCTGACAGAAGTTGTTTGGACGGGCTGTGAGTCACTCAGCCGCTGCTGTGCCAGAGACTAAACCTGATGACCTTTGGCTGTAAATCTGTCTGCTTAAAATCAGTTTCATGAAGCACAACTCAGTTTCGATGGTCTTTTTTGGTAAAGCCCTGTTTTTCTTTCAGTTTCATTGGACAGAAATGTTGTGGAGACTATAATTTTTTTATATTTAATTGTTTTATGAAGTTTATTTGTTTAGGGAAAGTGTGACGCAAAAGAATGTTGCCACACGCCACAGCATTTATAGCCTGAGCTAATTTCCCTAGTTGTGCCTTAAAAGACAAAAAGAAAAAACAAACAAAAAACAAAACAAAAACAAACAAACTAAAAAAATCAATAATTACAGACAGAGCAATACCAAACAAATACAAAAAAGCAGGTAGAACAGGAAGCACTTAATCATTTGTGACTACAAATAATGATGATATAATGACTTTATTAATATAACCTTTAGGAACAGATGTTTACACAGTGCTTTACTAGACAAAATAAAGGCAGAAAAAGGCAGAACTCTGGAGACAATAAATCAACAATCAGGTCAAACAGAGACCGAAAGAGTCAAACAAACAGGCACAGAGGGTCATGTTAACTAAAGCAACAAAAGGAAAGAAAATGGTAAGCTGGTGAGCTGGAAACAGTAATTTAGGAATATACTAAATTAGTACACCTTATCATGTCAACACATACATATGAAGAACATTAGTAAGGAAGGTATTTGATTTTATTTGTAATGATAAGGAGATGACAAGACAAACAGTAGACAGTAAGACAAACAGATAAACTGATGACAGTTGATAGCTGACGACATCACATCAGGAAGATGGAAAAGAAGAGGTTAGATAGAGAACGGATAAAAGAGAATGAATAATTAAAAATAAAATAAGGTTATAATAATAATAATAAAAAAGGGAGTATATTAAAACATGAAAAGATGGTAGTGGAAGTAATTTAATAAGTAACTGAAAACTAATTATGTAGATAAAATAGAGTAAAATAAATAACTAACAGGTTGATAAACAAGTATGTAAGCAATAAAAAAGCATCATGTAAAAGCAAGACTAAAAAAGTGAGTTTTTACATGTGATTTAAAGGTTTTGAGTGATTCAACAAACCTGTTTAAAAACTGTTTCAGCTCAAGTTTAAAATGATTCCAGTCTGGATCCAGATTAAGTTCTGAAGGTATGTAGATGTTTTTGTTATCGAAGGGGAACCCTGATGTGTTTCACTGCCTCTCTGTGAATAAAACAACATAAATATGTCTGTACTGATATTTACTATAACGGCTTTGCTGAAGGATAGATAGCATCAGCGTTGTCCCATCCTGGAGCTTGCATGTACGGAGCCTGGGTCAGTTGACGGTGGCATTCGTGGTAGATTTTGTAACTCCTTATTAGGATGAAAGTGAGGCCTCTTCACTAAGTGCTCACCCTTTAATTATGGCACAAGTCGCCCCTGTTTTACCCCTTTTTTTATAAAAACATATCAGTGTTGCTGTTAAATCTCCACTGATACATTGGCTGTTAAAACAAAGTGATATTTTTTTAAACAATATATTTTATTTAATTTTGCATATTTAAGTTACTAAACAAAAAATAGGAAATCAACATGCACGGGTGCTACTTAACAAAAGCCCTCAACACATTAACTTATAGGCACATCACTTCTCAGACTAATGACATCTACCACACAGATTATTGTACATACATAAAAAGTATGTAAAGACATAAATGAAAATACAGAGAGAGATACAGTTAAAGGCATTTCACCATTTTCTTCAATTCATTTCAAAGGTCCATGTCACAATGTTTCCATCAGAGTCTAAACAATTAAAAAAGACTGTTAAGGGGGAAATGAACTGAACAAATAAAATGTAAGTTAATTTATATTTGAGGACTTAAACTTAAAGTCCCCTCCCAAACTCTTTCGATGGGCTCTTTCCCAGACGGACTATAGAGATAAACAGTCCATCTGATGTGCCAGGCTATCGTCAAAAATGTAGAAAAACTGTCCTTTCTCGCACTGTTAAAGGGATAAGCCAACTTTTTTGTTGTTTTCAACAAGCAGAGATTTTTTACATGCTATCACCCTCTTGGTTATGTCAAAGATTAGTAAAAACATTAGCCTTGATGCATCATTATTTTTGCACAGGTTCAGATTTTGATTTTTACTCCCCATTGACTCCCATCATAGCCATGTATTTTTTTTCCATCAAATCGGTGACGTCACTGTGAAATTGGCATTCAAAGGGTTAAAATCCATCCAATTTTTGATCAGGACTGATTTTGATGAAGAGATCTGATCAAAAAAATGAAAAACATATTACCTGATTTTTTTTACAGCAGCCAAAGTTAGTGGCTGTTAACAGCCACAACAGGACGAAAGGGTAGTAAATTTGTCCACAGTGTATTTTTGACCTTTTAAAGTTTTTGAAATCAAATCTTCAAAATTTATGTAAAATTAAAGTTCCTCACCAAAATTATTTAACTCTCTTAAATAGAGTGAAAGTTACGGTTAAATAAGTCGTAAATATTACCCCCTAACAGCCACACAGAGACCCAAGGGTTAAACTGTTTATTTAATGTGTTTTATCTTCTTTATTGGCCTCCACCTTGGTCAGGTCTCTCTTGTTAAAGAAATGTTAAGTTTTTAAGGGACTTCCTGGTGAAATAAAAGAAGACAGATTAAAGAAAAGAAGCAAACAAACAAGAATCCTGCTGCTCTAAATCACTCTCTCCTCTGCTGTCCTCAGATGAAGCTCCCCTTCCCCGTCGACTGGATCGTTGATCTGAGCAGGAACGACTTCCAGCAGCTCCTGAAGCAGCAGGTGTTCACCCGCGAGCAGCTGGACTTCGTCCACGACATGAGACGCCGCAGCAAGAACCGCCTCGCCGCTCAGCGCTGCCGCAAGAGGAAGCTGGACTGCATCTACAACCTGCAGTGTGAAATCAACAAGCTGGTAAACTCTCCATAGCTCAGTCTGTGTTCTCATTGGAGCAGCTTCTGTCTGGTCTTGACCTCTGACCTTCTCTGTCTGTGTCCTCCAGAAAACAGAGCGGGAGAAGCTGATGACGGAGAGGAGCCGGCTGAGCCAGCTGAAGCTGAAGACCTGCCACAGCGTCTCCGCCCTGTGCCAGCAGGTCTGCAGCGAGGCCGACCTGCAGCCGGAGCAGCTCCAGGTCTTAGCCAAGTACATGTCCCCAGACTGTCCCCTGTCCTCCTTCTTCCCTCACATAGACGCACTCCTGTCGCAGCCTGAGCTGCAGCGGCGGCTCCAGGCCTCGCTCACCGCCGCCTCTGTGAGCCTGGATCAGTACAGAGCGCTGGAGGACGCTCCGTGTAGCTCCACTATGGACTTAGTCACAGGAGATGGTCCACATTAGCTGGAGATACTCCACCTCAAGGACACTGAAGGACACCGAAGGACACCAGGACTCCCAGCTTGTATCAAACAGCATCTCAGGATGTAGACCTGGACTGTGACTTAGACCAAACTCATCTTGGTGAGAGGAACATTCAAAGTGAACATAAGCACATTTTTTAATCAGCTCAAACTTCAGTTTTTATATAAAGAGAGACGAACCAGGTGTCCAGAATCATTCATTTGGATTTTTCAGGTATTTCTCAGCCTCCTGTCGTGTTTGTTTCCTGCTTTGTAACAAGCTCTTAATGTTAGTTTTGTGTTTAAAGTCAAAAATACCTTCTTACAAATCAATGCTGCCAGTTTCACTTTTGTAAGAATCAAAACTTTTGCAGGGATGCACAACATCACATCAAGCCGATCCACTTCAGCAGAAGAAGAGGGAGCAGTGTTGCCAGGTCTGCTTGTTATAGGCAACTTTGGGCTTCTTTTGCTACCAATATAAACTTAATTCAGAAGTTACACAAGCTACTTTGTCCCACTCCACAAATGTAAATTTTACTGTAAAAAGAGGCAAAAATGATGTTTCCACCAAAAACAAATCCTTACAGCCAGAATTAAATGTATTCCTAATGTAGCTGTGACTGTTTTCTCCATAATAAAGCTGTAGAGGAACGACATAAAACTTAGAAAAAAGCCTAACTATTTCTGTTTGGTTAAAAAAATTAAGGTCAGACAGACTGTTTAGTGATAACAGAGTTATAAATAACAGTAGCTCCTCCCTTCACTTCTGTATAAAGAAAATGATATTTCACCTCCAAACAAAAGGATGTTAAATAAGTAAATTAAGAGACAAACAGGAAAAATGTCACTGTCAGATTGAAATGTAAAGTAGATGAAAATTAAAACTCACTTATGTCAATTTCTATAAAAAAAAAAAAAAAGAAATGTATAACAAAAAACAGCTGGAGGTTGTCTGTTTTGGGCTTGTTTTTATTAACCTGGTTGCTTATTTCAGTAGAAAATCTGGCAACGACGCGAGATAAGTCAGGCCACGTAGAAATAAGGTATCGTCACTTGGTTACACTAATGTTCGTCACAGTTGGCGAAAGTTGGGGCTTACTCACTTGTAGTTCAACAACCTTAGTAGTACTAGTAGACTGTTTTAAGTCTACTAGTAGTACGAGTAAAGCCAAAACATTCACTAGTCGTACTAGTAGACCTAATGTAAATGAAGTGGGAGGGATTATAACCAAATCCGGTGCCCTGATTGGTTGTTATGTTTTTGAAAGCCAATGGGAAGCCTGATTTTGCTTTTCCTGCCCCCCTTATTAGCATATAGGACTTACTTGTATTAATAGTGTGCATTTTTAAGTCTACTAGTAACACTACTAGACCAAAAACATTCTACTAGTACTACCAGTGACACTTTTTGCTTCACTAGTAAATTCTACTTGTGCACAAGTTGACCAAAATCGAGTCTCCTGAAGTAAGCCTTCGGTTCCTCACGGTCCATCTTTGACTTCACCAGTCTCATGGTCCTACGTTTGAACTGACACCAGATAATCCTACAGCTCTGCGCACCAGAACACCAGCTTCCAGTTGTCCTGTTGGACGGGGGTCATCCTGAAGGGACTGTAACTGTGTTTCTCATTCTGCAAATGCAGGATCCTTAGAAGCTGTAGCTTGTTGTAAAGGCGACCAATCAGGCTTTGAAATACAATAACAGTTGTTGTTTGTAAAGTGGAGATTCAAGCATCCAAAATAAACCTTTTTTTAAACAGTATAGATGAACACAAGTCTAATCTGGATCATCTCCCAGTTCTTTGTTCAGGCTGAAACAAGTGACGGGAGGGCGATAGAGACGGGGCGTCCACTAAAAACCGTCCCGTGATCAGATTTTGATTTTGTTGCTTATGCTCCTTCAAGTCATGCGCAGTGTTATCATAAACTTAAAATTTAAATGAATATTTTTTTCTTTTATATTTATTATATCCCATTCATCTTTCAGTGAAGCCACCCTTTATAAAAATGTTTAATCATAAATACAAACAATTGTGGCATTTATAATGCATCATAAGAACAATCATACCTCATTATAATGCCTGTTCTTAATGAGTTATAAACATATTTATAAAGGCTTGTATTGTGCATATTGTTGTAAAATCTAAATATGTATTTATTATGATAACAAGAGAGAGATTTGTGAATCATAATTCACTAATAACACATTATAAACACTATCAAAATGCATTACTATGTGATTAAGAGTCACTTTACTTATTTAAAGTAATAAAACCCTGTTTTACAAGCAGATATAAAGCATTAAACCAGGTCATAAGTTGCTATAAGTAATTTTTAAAAAAAATCACTGAATACAAGTAAAGAAAACAAGATGCTGTTAATTTAGTTTTCATACATTTTTTAAAACTTTAATAAACAATATTTAAGCCTGAGGCAGCTACAGTGACTCATGATCACATAATAATGTAATTTTAAAGTGTGAATAAGGTGTTAATAATTAATTAAAATGTATTTCAAGAATAAATAGTGAACTTTGTGAATAGAGGAAGTGTCAGGCAGATCACGGAACCTCATTACTCATTAAAAATGATTTATAGGGTGTCAGATTATTTTGTTATAAACTTTTAGACATTTTTATAGTACCTTGTAACATTAAGCACAATACAACACTCTATAAATATGTTTATAACTTATTGAAACATTTCTGACGTGTGACTATGAAGCTTTATAAATGATCAGAACTGCTTAAGTGTTGTTTAGTCTATTTATGTACAGCACTTTGTTTTTAAAGTGCTTTATAAATAAAGATGAGCTGAGTTGAGTTATAAATATGATTATGCAGCATTATAAGCACATTATAACACATTATGATGCATTATATTCAAACTTAGCAAACAGGAGTTTTTAACATATTTCACCCTTATGTTAATATGTTTGTTTGGTTGGAAAATTGACTTTTACTTCACCAGTTTAAACTCAGATTTCATTATTATATTAATATTTCTAACAAACAGGACTTTTTTTTCATGCTGCCAGCCAAAAGGTTTGGCATTTTGGTTTAATTTCAAGCGTAATTCTGCTGCATTTGGAGCTTGATAATTGGAATATTGAACATTTCTTTTGTCACCTGGGATAAGTACAAGAGTGAACCATCTTTGTAATATCCAAGGCGTTCCATATATATCCGTTTGTGCTCCAGTGATATAAGTATTTTATTTATTAAGGGAGGCTTCATAGAAAGTGAATGTATGAAGTTGTCATAATAAAGGGGGCTGGACTTAAAAAGAAGAAGTTTATTGGCATATAAGAAAGAAGTTTTAACATATCAGATTTGGCTAAAGTCAGATGTTGTGCATCCCTAACTTGGGCCAAAGACCTTTCTTGTACTTTCTGGAATGTTCTGTGTCCTTCTCTGTAAACTCTTTTGTCCCATCATGTCTTTATTGTTTGAGGACTCACACTCGAGGCTCTCAGGTCTTCGTCTTCGATTCAGCACACATTACCTCTCGCGCGGCGTTGCCTCCAAACATTGTGCAGCACAGCCAGACGGCCGGACAAACAGACTTTGACACAGCGTGCCATGTTTACCTTCTGACTGTCAGATTTCAGGCTGTCATCGTGGCCTCTGACCACAGTGACACAGCTCCTTGCAGCAGCAAACCTCACAGACTGACCTTATTCTGCTTACTGTGCTGTGCAGACGGGCCACACCTTTACGGCCTTTTTATGGGAGCAAAGTGCGCCCGGACGAGAAATGATGCCTCACCATGAGTAATGAAAATGGCAGAAATCACACGGTGTGCCTGTTCTTTGTGTTCCCCACCATCTTATCACCTCAGACACCTGTTATCTACACCGAGGTCCAGGGTCAGGGGGAAGTGTGGAAACATCTCAGTTATGGTCACAAGTAGAGCTGATTCATCGCTCATGATCATCAGAGCTGTTTGTAGCTTTTTTTAATTCAGTGCTTTCCTTAAAGGGATACACCAACTTTTTTTGTTTTCATGTCTTGCCTCACTCCTGAGTCCATGGTAAGCAGAGAGACTCCATTTTTTTGACTGTGCATGCAGTAACAGGGAAGAAAGCTCGGCCATCGCTAATTAGCTTAGCTCAAACACTGGGAGTCAATGAGAAGTGTTAGCCTGCCTCTGCCCACAGTCATCAGATAAGCTCTACAGCAGCTCTAAACGGTCCTGTGTGCTTGTTGTGACTCGTTTATGTTACTCCTAAACAGAGGTTTTGATTTGTTGACCTACTTCCACAGTGGTTTGAGAGATGTGACGTTCGCCAACGAGTTGAGTCTTTTGAACAGCTCTTTGAAGTGAACAATGAAACTGATTCACAGTTCGATTCATAAAGTTGCAAACAATTTGCATTTAAGAATGTCTCACAAACGAACGGCTCACTCACAACTGTGAATCGGTTTTCATCTTCACTTTTAAGAACTGTTCAAAAGACTCGACTTGTTCGCAAATGTCACATCTCTTGCGAAAAACACTGCCGAAGTAGGTCAACAAAACAAAGCCTCTGTTTAGGAGCAGAAGAAGATAATATGATGATAGCAGAAGATAACGTAACATAACGCGGTAAAAAACAAGTCACAACACGCACACATGACAGTTTAGAGTTGCTAAAGTGTTTATCTGATGACTGTAGGCAGAGGCAGGCTAACACTTCCCATTGACTCCCAGTGTTTGAGCTAAGAAAATTAGCAGTGGGCCAGCTCTGCCCGTCTCTTTCTTGTTACTGCAGCACAGTCGAAAGAATGGAGTCTATCTGCTTTTCATGGACTCAGGAGTGAGGCAAGACACAAAAACAACAAAAATGTTAGCGTATCCCTTTCAAGCGTTAGTCCAGTATATTTGAGGACTGGACTCAAGCTCCAGGACTATGTCACTAGTAAATGCTAGGAGTGCTCCAAAAGCACAAAAATGTCTGTCAAGGCATTCTTGGCACTATTTGCCTTGTCCCAATTTTAATAAGTCCTTGAACTGAATCACTCCATCCTTGTTCCATTAACAACATTCCCTGAAAATGGCATCAAAATCCATCAAGAAATTTCAACATTCCTGGATCCGCATCTGGATTTGGATCACCACCAGAATCTCATCACTTCTTTCTTGCACCATGACCAACATTCCCTGAAGGTTTCAGTCCTTTTTGTTAAAAATATTAATATAGTGTTGAAATCTGAGTTTAAACTGGCGAAGTAAAAGTCAATTTTCCAACTAAACATATAGACATATGGTTGAAATATGTTAAAAGTGCCTGTTTGCTAAGTTTGAATAATTTGTAGTTTTGATGTGTTTAAATGTCAAGGTCTATTTAAGAAGAGAGAGACATCCTGTTCTTATATTTGATGAATAAAATAGTTGTTTTCTTATTTTTTATTAGTTTAGTTTATATGAAAATAAACACACAGAACAATCAGATACTGTAGCTCATGAAGAAGAGTATGATTATGCTCTACCCTGAGATTCTGGCCTGATCTTTGGGGTGCCTCTGGGAAGAAAAGATTTGACCACCACTGATTAAATCCAAACCCTTGAAGCTCCTCCAGAAGCCTCCTCTCTCCTCCATCCTTGCCTCCTTCAGGTGCATTTAAGGAATCCAAGGATCCTTCATCATGGCGGAGGGAGAATGAGCTGATCTGTCTCCTTTCTCCTCGGTCGCCATGTTGAGGGTCGTCCCGGAGGTCTTATTTGCACATCGAGGAGCGAGGAAGTAAATCTGAGGAGCTATAGTGGAGGATATTGCTCTCTGACTGGACCCTGCAGCACGGGGACGATTAAAAACAGATTAGAAAGTTTTTTAAACAAGAATTTCTATCAAATAATAACTTTAACAAAATCAGTTAAACATCAGAGCATCAGTCCAGACCTGATCCTTAGTTCAAGTCTTTATCTCTAAAGAATTTAAAGAAATGTTTTATTAGGGTTATTAACTTTACTATTAAGAATTAAATTGAAGTCAATGTGAAGTAAGGTCTGCCTTAATATGGAAACTCTTCATACATTTATGATTTAATTAAGTTTATCATAAGGCTGAACATTAATAAATGTCAGGGTTTAATGAAATTAAGATCAAATAATTCATACCAGGCTGCAGATGCATCATAACGTCTATAGAGTTTACAGTCAAAAAAAGTTATTAATGTCATCAATGAATCAAAGCAGAATCATAAATTAATTTAATTATGTTCTTTTTTACTTTAAACTTTCAACAGTTTTTATCCAAACATAAATTCACAGAAAAATCAGATAAACTCTGTATTTCATTAGAATTAATGACTTATTAATTCTGTTTTAACAAGACTCTCAGATCACCTGATTGTCCCAAACAGACATGAAGCTTCAAATGAGGGGACATCCCATGTCTCCTAAAGACGTGTCTCCTCTGTCCTTGTGTCTCTTCCTCGCTTCTCTCTTTTAATTCCTTAATTGGAGGAGCTAGGATGCAAGTAAACAACTCAAGTGAACAAGTGCACAAAGTAATGTAATAATAAACCCAATGGAAGTGTCTCATTCCATAACTTTGTCCATCCTACTTCCTTCACGAGCATCGTTTCCTTGCTTCCTAGCTCCTTCCAGTGAGGAACTGAAAGAGAGAAGCAAGGAGGAGACACAAGGACAGAGGAGACACAAATGAGAAGTCCTTTACTTCAGTCCTTCAGGTGGATTTAAGGACTCAGAAGATCCTTCATCACAGCAGTTATGTGAAGAGAAGCATCCTAAGTGAAGGCCTCATTTATGCCTCCTATGTCCTCACTCTTCACTGGAAGGAGGAAAGGACTCAAGTGAAGGAGGCAGATGAAATGAGAAGCTCCCTCAGTGTTAAATTGGTGCTCATCGCCCTCTAGTGGCAGAGCTGATAAATCCAGATGTGTTTTTAAGTTTCTAAACTTTATTAAAATATTTATAAGTGATGATGAAAATGCTCAAACGGGACAAAATCGGCTCTGGACAGCAGTGGTAATTCTGACAGCACTTTATAATTTAGTTTTAGTTTTAGTCTTTTGCCTAAAATATCTTTTAGTTTTAGTCATAATTTAGTCATCTAAATTGTTTTGATTTTAGTCTAGTTTTAGTTGATGAAATCTGCTGTAAATTTAGTCGACTAAAATATGAAGTGTAAAGGGTAAGGCATTTTTATGTTTCCTTGAATTTCTGAAGTCATATTTTACACTTGGATAAAATGAAACATCTAATAATCCTTTACTGAATGCTAGTAAAGTCTGAATGTATAAATGAACAGAAACAAATTGAATTGTCCTCCTGTCCTCGATGTTACGACCGTCGGTGCAGTAAGTGCAGAGTCATGGAGCAGCCATCAGGAGGGTAATGAGATGTGAAATCTGTGAGTGATGAAGGGCTGAACTCAGGAGGTCTTCAGAGGACTCCTCTCTCAGCCTGGACAGATAAATTAATGATTTAATACCTCGCTCTTACCTGTAATTTACTCCCTCACTTTGTCCCATCTCTCCCTGCTCTCTCGTTTCCCTTCACAGGATTTTAGATAAAGAGGAAAAACAGCAACAACCAACTTAGAAACAACACCAACAAGGGAAAAAATAATAACACAATAAATAAACACTAAATATAATGTATATATGCATAAACACACACGTTTAAAAAAATAGTAAAATAAAAATAAAGAAAATGTAGCTGCCAATCTATTTTGAAGGTCAATTGTCCATTTTATCCTGTAGTTTAGTAAAGCATAACTTTATACTGCTGAAATGATAGTAAACCAAAGCTGAGGCCTGTTCATCTTATTAATGCAGTCTTGATAATGTAAGCTTAAAATTAAAGGTGCTTTTTCAGTGCGATAATCTAGAATATACTGTTTTCCATTTATTTTACCAGGAAGACTCACTGAAAGTCGTCTGGTCAAGGTAGAAGCCATAAAAATATTGTTTGCAAGGGTTATAAAAGATCATTTGACTCACTTTAGTCCAAAATGCAATAAGAAAAAACTCATCAAACATTTTATGAGAGCAGGGGTGTCCAAACTTAGCCCAGGCGACCACCTCACTGGATCAGCCCCTGGTCAAGATATGGAGATGCTGACTCAAACAAGAGCAAACTGCAAGATCAGTCCATCCAGTATCTACACCGGGGGCTGGAGCCTATCCCGGCAGGCACTGGGCGAGAGGCGGGTACACCCTGATCTAGCAGCCAGCCAATCACAGGGCAACATAGAGAGAAGGACCGCCAGTCACTCTCACACTCATACCTGAGGCCAGTTTAGTCCCCAGTCAACCTAATAAGCATGTTGTTGGTCTGTGGGAGGAAGCTGGAGTGCCTGCAGAGAACCCACACATGCACAGGGAGACACTGTAAACAAGAGCGCCACCTTTGGACGAGAAGAAAGTGGAGCAATGAGAGCGATTAAAGCTGCTCCTAACTGATGTGATCAGTTTGTCTTTATTCGTCAAATATTCAATAATTTTCATTATTTTTACCTCCGCCAAGGCAGTCATGTTTTTGCCAGCTTATGTTTGTTTGTTTGTCTGTACATTTGTTTGTTTGTTTGTTAGCAAGATTACCCAAAAACTACTGGATGCATTTTGCTGAAATTTTCAGGAGAAGTTGGTAACAGCTCAGATTAAAAATGATTAGATTTTGGTGGTGATACACATATTTGTCTGAATGAAATTTCCTGAATTTTCAAAAAATCCCATAAGATAACATTGGGCGGAATTTCAAAAAAATCATATCTCATCCATTTTTTTTAACAGATTCACTTCCAGTTTCACAGGATAATATGGGGTCCATGTCTCTGTCATCAAAGTAAATTTTCATCTGGATCTGATCTGAATGATTGTCACAAAAAAACAATGAACTTTATAATGGGAAATCCCATTGACGACATTCAATAATTCATATAAAATCTAAATGTTAAGTGATGTTCCCAAACTTGTTGTGTTCATACAGGATAACAACCTCCATGTCTGTGCTGAGTTTGGTCTGGATCCTGGCTCTGTTCTGGATCTGGTGATCCAGGATTTTATCTTTTACAGGGGCTGTGGAAAAACAACTGCTGAACTGAGCTGCATGGCAGAGGTCTGCGCTCTCTGAGAGCTTTTCTTGTTCATCAAGATTCAATAATTTCCATCATTTTTGGACCATGTTTCAGGCCTCAGTTGGCCCCTGGATCATAGTTTGGACACCCCTGCTTTAGAGCTAATTAAATCTGCTTATTTCCAGTAGAGGATCAAATAAGACCAGATGTTAAAGACCAGTTTGCCTGTCTATAATGTCAAAGACTAAACTAGAGGGCACTCAGCGAGCACAAACCTCCACCAAGGTACTTCACATATTGTTGTTTCATCTATAAGCCATAGTTCCAGGATAAAGTTACCATCATGATATGATTCATGACCCTGAAAACACACACCTAGCACTCAGAATCATGTTGATATCATTATAAGTTAAGACTTGAGCAAAAAACCTTGTTTTCCAATGGAGGTTATCTGGATCATCACCAAAATATAATCATTTCTAAGTTGGGCCATTACCAACATCTCCTGAACATTTCAACAAAATCTGTCCAGTAGTTTTTGAGTAATCCTGCGAACAAACAAACAAACAAACAGACACTGGCAAAAATGTGAGCTCCTCGGCCGAGGTAACAACATCACTTTATGTCTATAACTTTGGGAAATTTGAAATGTCCTGGCGGGCCCCATGAGGGAGAGATGGGCTCGGTTTCAGAGATTTTGGTACAGGGGGGTGGGAATGGAGAGTGGTCCAGGTCTCAGGGCTCAGGGATGAGGACCCGGCCTAACAGAGGAGGTCACCTGCTCCGTGTTCACACGCTGGATTAAGACTTTAATCCGGTTTCTCCCAGGAGGCTGAGCTTCACTGCACAGCCTCTATCGCCGGGGTTCAGAGGAGAGAAGGAGAAGATCTGGAGATGTTTAAACCAGGAGGAGTGCTGATAGAGGTCACTGCAGCAACATGAACTTTGACCCCATGCATGTCAAAGTTAAGAGAAAATAGAAAAAGTTAAATTTAATGCATATGCTACACTTTTTTTTGGGGTTTGATGTAAGTATGATTTATTTGTAAAACATAAAATTTAACGTAAAAAATGGCTATGTATCTAAAGCTCTATGGTGGTGACAGTGATGCGATTTATTTTTTTAATTATTTATTTGTTTATTTATTTTTTGGAACATTCAAGCGGGCACCTCAAAAGCACCTTCATGCCACCTGATGACTAAAAAAACAATGTTTTAGTTTGTAAAAAAAACATATGCAGTGTTTTTTCATTTTATTAAAGGGGGCATTCTGATTGAAGCAAAAAGCTTTTTAAAATTAATATGAATGCATGAATCATTTGTGTTTTCTGTGTTTGTAACTCCTGGTTGCTTCAGCAGGGGGCGCCAGTGCCCAGCAGCTACAGGAAGTGAACCGTAGAAGAAGAGTTGATCAGGCAGCAGGTGAGGAGAGCACCTGAGGAGGTCACAGGCTGTTGCAGCTGAACTTTGAACCTTCATAAATCAGCTTTAAGCAGAAGTTTCAGTAAATAAACCAGTTCGCCTGCACCGGAAGTCTGTGGACTCAATCATTTTACCCGCCAGTCTGGAGACGCCGCCCACGCGCCAAATATGGACGTTTCCGTTGTAGCAGAGCGTCACGTGCCTCAGGTTTGTTCTTTTGTTTTTTAATCAGTACATCAATCAATAAATGAATCAATCAGGAGATACAAAATACAACAGATAAGTAAAGAATCATAAAGTTTTAGGCTCAAGAATAAACTTATTGAAAATTATTGTTTTACAAATAGAACAAATATTTAAGATCATCGTTATTTCTTGATTAACATGTAAAATTGAAGTTGTTTACTTTCATTCCTGAACAGATAAATTAGTTTTAGTGGTTTAATGTTCTGTTGATGAATTTCTGACTCCTCAGATTTGGGTCTAAAAACCTGAAGTCAGTTTAGATTCCTCTTTTCTGTTCTGAATGTTTTCTGCTTTAAAGGACTCTTGAAAGGTTTCTAAAATACTTATGCTGTTTGTTTTTATGACAGGTGGTCGAATTAATGTGTTAGGCATTTAAGTAGAAATATTAAATTATGTAATTTACTGATTTTAATATAACTATCATTTTCATATTATCAGAAGTTAATTATTCACTATTATTATTCATATTCATTTAATTTATTTATGCATTATTATTTTTATTATTATTATTATTATTGTGTCTTCTTTTTTCGCACAAAGTGAACAACTTGCTTTCAGCTTTAAACAAGTTTTTAAAGGTTTACAAAAATATTTTTTTCTTGTTTATATGACAGTTGGTCAAATAAATTAGTTGAAGCACTTAAGTATTTCTGTTAAATGGTTTTTATTTATTGATTTTAATATAACTTTTACTTTCGTTTTATTATATTTCACTATCATTATTTATATTCATTTAATTTGTTTATGTTTTATGATTATCATAATTAGTCTTTCCTCTTACTTTGAACAAAGTGAACAACTTGTTTTCAGCTTTAAATAATTTTTAAAATTTTTCCAAAATATTTATTTTTTTCTGGTTTATATGACAGGTGGTCAAACAAATTAGGCACTTATGTATAAATATTAAATTATTTAATTTATTTGTTTTAGTATAACAGTTATTTTCATATTATTGTTTTTCTCAATTTTTTTTAATTCATTTAATTTGTTTATGTATTTATTATTATTATTATGATTATTTCTTCTTTCTTTGCACAATGTGTACAACCTTTTTCCACTACTGTCTCCTTTGGTGGTCTTATTATCATGCATTAATACTATTATTATTGTTGAGTCCTTTATAAATGTAACTCTCACAAGTGCAGCTGTGCCTTTTATATATGGACTGTCTTTTATTTGTTTTATTAGTGCTGTTGTCATTGCTGCAACTAATGCAACAAGTTTCATCTTCACCTTGCATGGTATTTTCTGTTCTGTCTCAGCTTCTTCGGAAGTTTAATTAAATTAAATATTTTCAATTTAAAACACTAAATGGACCATTGCAATGAGCTTTAGAGGATTAATGTGATGAAACTTTTAGAAATGGAAAGTATTTTTTGTACGACTTTGAAACCATTAAACAAGTCTAAAAAGTGTGCCATAAGTAAATTATTGAATTATTAAGTAGAAAAAACAGAAATCTAAGATGTGAGGAGGTTGATAATGATGAGAGAAAATGAAAATTCTGGATTTTTGGGTTTTCTAGGGACTGTACTGCAGGTAAAGTGAAACCTCGAACTGGGACGGGGCAGAATAATTCTTTTGAGGATTTTTTAATATTTGAAATGAAATATCCTAAATAAACAAGAGCAGCAAAGGACAGGACATTCCGCTTATTAACTGAATGTCTCTCATCATTTTTTAATGCATTTTAAAACAGTTTTATTCATGTAATTGTGGTGTAAAGGCGCCTTTTCACTGGGTGGTTTTAGTGTTTTTAACCAGCCTGCGGTGACCCTGGTCGGCCAGCAGGGGGCAGCGCAGGCGCATGCTCAAACAGAGGGCCGAGTTAAAGGGTCATAATAATTATTTTTAACCTTTCATTTCCTCAGTTTGAAGCATTAAGTGATGCTGCTCTGCTTCTTATGAACACATCTGTTTTTATTTTTAGCAGCCGTAACGTTCTGAGTCATAATCAGTCCGATAATCACAGAAAAAAAACCTTAAAAGCTTCTAATCTCGACCTTTTGACGCCCTGCTCACCTGCGCCCCTCCTCCTGCCTGCAGCCATTTAGTGGCAGTACTTAAGTGTTATTATCTGCCTGCTCTTCTTATTTCCACCCGTCCCTCGGTCTCTTTCTCGGAGTCTGTGGGTGTTTTATTCTGTGGGTGGTTCTCTGGCACAGCCTGAGAATCACAGCCAGCACAATATGTCGGTCTGTAGAGCCCAGTGATGGAGTTAGAGCGAGCCAGCTGTTCTGGGAGGACGAGTTCACAAAAGATTTTATTTTCCAGATTAAAAGAAAATTTAATGATGCTGCTGCTGTGCTGTTAGTCAATTATTTAACTGCAACAAGAATTCAAAACCTCACATGATGTTTGATTCTGTTCTGCATCAGTTTTATGATAAAAACAGATTTTTAAGCTTCTTTTAGGACTCAAAGTCGTGCAAAAGTTGAAACTCATTGCTATGCAGAAAAAAAGTCTGCATCAACAAACCACCAAGCTGAATGTAATTCTGCAAAATGTAATCCCATCCGTACTAAATTTAGAATATATTGTCTGCAAAGTCGCCATTTAAATATTCAAAGGTAGAGCTGAAAGATTTATTGCTTTTGGATCAAAATCACAATTCATGTGATCGCCAAAGCTGCATTTTTTTTTGCAGCACTCCTGACTGACTCAGGATCTGTTGTGTCAACTGTTTTGCAAATTTGCAGGTAATCTGCATTTACTGAAGTGCTGGTAAGCAGGTCAACAACACAAAGCCTCAGTTTAGGAGTAGAAGTTGGAGTATCCCTTAAATAATGAAAACAGATTATTTATCATCAATATTAGATGATGAATAATGTATTATGTGCTTTTGATCATTGATGTCCTTACTGTTGTCTATACTGTAAACATGGTGAATATTGCACTGAAGCTTGATTTGAAAAAAAAAATCATGAATCAAATTGAAGTCACAATATCTGCCAGAAAAATTACAATTAGATCTTTTCCTGAAATCATTCAGCCATAGTTAAAGGTAAAGTAAAATAACTTATAATGCAGCAAATTCACTGTAATTAGAAATGCATTAAAGGAGTAGCATAACAATGAACTGCAATGATATCGTAAATGAAAACACAGTAATTAGGAGGTTAATTAAAACTGAGTAATGCTACTGTAAAGACATTTACAGTCACTTAATGGCATCTTGTTGCCAGTAAGTTACTGTAAAATTTACAACAACATGTTTACAATGTAATACAAACTAAAGTACAGAGAATTCACTGTAATTTATTGTAAATATTGGTAATGTTAATAGCGTGAATTCCTTGGCCTTGTTCATAGTCTCACTTTACTTATTTCATTTATTTTTCCTTCATAAGGAAGTTGATATTGCTTAAAGATTGTGCATGTTGTAACCTGCTTACTTAATTTTAACTTATTTTTATGTCCTCATCTATTTTAATGTCTTTATTTGATACTCCTACTGCTGTACTGTGTATAAGAGCAACTGAAACAACTGAATTTCCCCTTGGAGATTAATGAAGTATTTCTGATTCTGATTTAAAATGCATTAAAAAGTTGTAGAATGAAACGGCTATGATACTGTTTGTAAAAAACAGTAA
This sequence comes from Cetoscarus ocellatus, assembly GCA_037902135.1. Lineage (NCBI taxonomy): Eukaryota > Metazoa > Chordata > Actinopteri > Labriformes > Labridae > Cetoscarus > Cetoscarus ocellatus. Next base: position 401,892 of record JBAMNC010001622.1, on the reverse strand, counting down.
TGATGCTGTTTAGAGAGAAAGTACCTTGAATTAAAGTAGAGTATGAACTATTATAGAAAATACAGTTATAGTGAAGTAAATTAAAATAGAGTAATGCTGCTGTGAAGACATTTATGGCATCTTGTTGCTGTAAAATTGACAAAAACCTTTTTACAGTGATCATTACTCTGCTGAAGCTTCTTTATTACAGCCTAAGCCTCTCTGAGGCAGCAAAATTAAATAACAATGCAGCACTATTTATAGCAGCAGCTGCAGGACAGGGGGGCTCAACACTTTCAGATGGAGTGGGGGGGGAGTGCGGTGAGATCGGTCCTGGATGACCTCTGTGGGGGGGGGGGGGGTCAGCTCTGGGTGACGGTGGTCTGTCCGTCAGTTAATGGACAGGAGTGGGCGTGCAGTCTTTTTTTAAACCTGAAGGAGAGGAGCATCGATTGTCTGGATGTAAACTGGACTTTCTTGCGAGTTCTCCTGCCAGAGTTGAACCCTCGGTCTCCATGGTAACTGGATCTTCTTCTATGGGGCGCCTCCAACGTGGAGCCCGTCACACAAAACACACGTTAACACTGATTTTACATCCTCCTCAGCATGGCTCCTCTCTCCCTGTTTTCTGCTCTCCCCTCTGATTCTGCAGGGACAAACCCCCGACGCTGTGTAAACATTAGAGAACAGAATATAAGGGCTGATGTGAGCTTTAGGGGTGCAGCCTGCACACGAGCACACAGGACGGTACCTGACCCACAAATGATCCTCAGCTGACTCGGTAAAAATAAAAACCTGGCAGTCTCCGAATGTTTGGACGATCTTTAATCCTGAAGGACGGGGAGGCGGCGAGCCCGGGTGCTCAGGTGTTCATTAAAGCCTCATGGCTGAGTGGATTATTAACTCCAACCCTCTCCGTCTCATGGGATAAAGTTTGGCCCTCTGCTCTCTGCTCTGACGACCAATCACCCATAAAATCATCTGAAAGAGCCTCAAAGACGACGTCTGTCACCTGAAACTCTTCGAGCTATAAAAGTGTTTCATAAACTCAGGCTGTAAATAAATGATAACAGTAAAATAATCAAGCATGTGCAAAATCACATAATCACACATCAGCGCTGCTTCTGAAGTAGCCACATGAGGGACGTGCAAACATACATTTAATTTTACTTTGTTATCCCATTAAAATATTAATATTTACCTAATTTTTCTCCTTATTCCGCAGCTGACAGCACAGTTTTCCTGTGACTACAAGCTCAGCTTTCTGCAAAGATCTTGAGAATTTAACTTCATTTAATAAAAAGCAAATTCAGGAGTGCTCCATGTTTTGATTTATACATTCAGGCCCCCTGAAGCTTTTCATCCGGCCCCTGAGTTTTAGTATACAGATGAGGATACGAGCCACTGCAGAGACCGTTTTTTAGATATTAACTTTTTTTGACTGCGATTAAAGTCAGGATTGTGAGAAGAAAGTCATTTGTTGAATTTAAGTTAGAGTTCTGAGAGAAAATCTCAGATTAAATCAGAAGTCTGAGCAAATAGTAAACAGCGCAGGACGGCCACTCTTACAAGAAAAAACTCAAGTTATTCTGTGAAAAAACTCCAAAGTTTGTGATTAGACCTATAATAAGCAACTCTTGATTATTCAGAACTCTTATGAATATAACTTGATTTAAACTCACGGCCTTGCAGTGATAATGAGGGACGTGTTTTGCCAGTAATCTGGTGATATGATTTCGACACGGCTCAAGGCACACGCCACCATGATCTGAATGAAGAGTATTAATGACAGATTAAATCTGATTGGTCTGGAGCTTTATTAAACTGCTGAACAGACTGCATCGAACCGCCGACATGATGATGTTAGAAGGAGAAGGGCAACACCAAAGACAGCAAACAAACCCTCTGGGCTCTAATTTCGAAGACCAGGTGCAGGCGCTGGTGCGCTGTGCCTCTGCCGCGCCGACAGGGTGTGTCCAGGGCATTTTGCAAGTTTCATGCACGGCGCAGTCCGGCGCAGTGAGGCGCACCCACGCCTCCGTCACTCCCACCGGCACAAGTGGCAGAGAGGGAGGAGAGAAGGCGTGAGTGGGTTTAACACAGCCGAGTGTAATCTTCACCAATCAAATGAACGCCTCTCCTCGCCTTTAAATGCGCTGTTGGCGAGGCGCAGTGACAATTTCACCACGGTGGCGAAGAAGGTCAGAGCCACTGTCACTTTACAGCAACTGGGAGAGCGCAGGAGCCACCAGGCCGCGCATCGGAGGACACGATGCGCGTCACCGTGTGGACCACCTCGCAGAACAGATATAATCTGTTCCTGTGTCATAATAGGAGTACAAAATTAAGTGATAATTACATTTAAACACAGCAGCAGGCTAATCCATTCATCATGCTTGTGATCCAGCTGCATTCCTGGTCTGTCATCGCCAAATAGCAGAACCTTTGGTGAAAATATATCTCCCGGTATCTCCTCCTCATCCTCCTTGCAATAATGTACTCCATCTTTTTAGATCACGTTACAAATAAAGATTAAAACAGAGAAATATGGGCAATCGCAGGTAAATCCTTAAGACACAGAGTGACTTACATTTATTCAGCGAGCGTCTCTCTCTTTTTTCTTTTCTTTTGAATTTCATGAGATGAGAGAAGCCGGATACTCCGTATCGGATGATGTTGCCGTTTGTGGTTGGCTGAGAGATGTGAACTCGTTAGTTTGCGTCACTCTTCCAGCTGCCGTCAAGTTGAGTTTCCATTATGACAAACGTCTCTGATCTGACATCAGATGTGACGGGACAATTAATATAGATACAAATGTATGTGCTGTTTCAGACAGTTAGGTTAAATAGTGGTTGCTGTGATTGTTTATAGCATTGAAATGTGCCTGACACTGTGGACACCTGCCTGTGAGGTTTTGGTGACGTGTGCGCACTGTGCGCCTGTCAGCCAAATTACCACTGCACCGGGTGCACTTCGCCTGCGCCGAGAATAGACCAGGTTGGAGCTGGCGAGCTTTCAGCGCACCTTCCGCACAGTGTTTTGGCTCGACTTTGTCCCTGCGCCAAGCTGAATCTGTTGACACCTCCCCCTGGTGCACCGCAACACCCATCTCGGCGCAGCTGATCTACCAAATGTGCCAAATTGGCTGCACACGGCGGTGCAGATGACATTACCACTGCACGGGGTGCTCCACCCCGCGCTGTGCCAGGAAATTAGGGCCCTCTGAGTTCAGGGGACTATTGTTTGTATCCATAAACATTTTGTTGAATTAAATGTTGAAATTTAGGAGGCAGGACCAAAATCAAACCTGCAGGACTTTCTGAAATGGAGGCGTCCCAGACTGGTCTGTTGTTGTCATTATGGCGCTCTACACCGGACGGGATGAACAATTTACAATAACAATTCTGTAGCCTTTCCTTTTTCCGTTATCATTACAGTTTCTGATATTAACTTCAGAGAGATGAACTAAATTAAATCCATGGTAGTTCCTGCAGACAGCACACATATATCAGTATGACCTTGACAAACAGTCATGATGACCTTCTGCTGTGGACCTGCTCCACTCTATGAGCTCTATCCTGCATCAACCGTCAACAGAAACATCATTTAACATAAATTCATACTTTTAGACCAGTTAAACCATTTTAAATGGCAGTTCAGCTAGATGCTGCTAATTTGATCAACATCATTCCTCTCCAGATTCTATTCATTATAGATATTAATGTTAATATTAGACTGATCTGTCAATCCATGGTTGTATTGATTATTCATCCATAGTAAGTATCTTTACAAACATAAAGACATGAGGAGCCTCTGAAAATGAGATGCTACTTCTCAAGGGGCTTACCTTTAATACATTTTTATTCAACAAAGACAAATATGGTGCTGTATAAATAAAGATTGATTGATTGAGTCTATATTCAGCAGGGACAAATGTGATTTTAGTCTCTTTGTCTCTGCCTGGTTGTATGTACTGTATATTATATATATATATATATATATATATATAAACAGTTCTTATGACCTGGTGCTATACAAATAAAGATTGATGGTTTTTCATGGCCAGTGGATCGAAATTGAGCGATAACTTGAACCTGACTTCCTAAACATGTAAACATACTGACTGATCTGCCTTTGTCAAGGTCAGCCGGACTGATGTGCACACCAGAGGGGTCAAAATTATGCCTGGGGGGGCCAGTGTTGGCCATAGCCCACTCTCTGTTGACTAGAGTTATGTCAAATGGATTAAAGCAGTAAACAGCAGCACATAATAAACTTGTTTCCAGTATTTCCTCCGTCTCATCCTCTTGTCGACAGTGACCACAGAGCTGCTGGTCATTAAGGGCTGAGACTCCAGAGCTCAGCTGCTCGGCCTTGTTTTGTGTCTAAATGTGGAGATAATCGTCTCTCCTCTACGCTGTATGAAGCATCAGTCTCTGAGGCACATCTGGTGGGAACCCTGGCCAACTCAGACCCCCCTGAGGTCAACCAGGACCCCCTGAGGTCAACCAGGACCCCCTGAGGTCAACAGTCCATCCTAAAAGCTTCATACTGCTGGACCTGTGCCTCCAGAGGCCGTGAAGAAACAGTTGTGATGGAGGCTGATAGTTTTTTTAAGCTTAATCACAAATATTAACCTGATATTAACATACTTCACCTAAGCTGTAACCCGGGTAACCTTAAAGTCTGGACTAGTAAAAGAGGTGCAGTACACCTGTCTGTCCACAGGGGGGCACTGTAATCAAACACAAACAGAAAGTTCCTCACAGGAGCTTTAAAACATCGTCTACAGTGTTTCGATATCGATCCTTTAAGACTTTCACTCAAAGTGTTTCATGATACAAAAGCCTTTAAAATCATAGTAAACATTAGAGTCCATCTGAAAATGCAGCACAGTCTCTTTCTGTCCTTCTCGGGCCGTCAGACCTGGCATGTCTTTGTCCATCTGTGTCTCCGCTGACGCGTTCATTTGAGGCAGCTGGAGCAGCTGGACTGCCTGTCGTGGTCATACTTCGGCGAGATGGTGTCCGGTATCACGCTTTTCAGGATCTCGTTCTCCGTGGCCATGATGTGCTTCACCAGGAAGTTTGCAGCTTCATTAATGTTGAGATTGTCCTGAAGAAGAAAGACAAGTACAGTCAGACATTAATTTAAAATAATATTTCATCAAACTCTTTTAACACATCAGTGGATACGATATGAGGTTTGCGCTGTCAGAGCACTTCTACTTATGTTTTCTCAGGCACAGTAAACTTCAGCGTAGAGTAATGGCATCAACTGGTGGCCCAGGGGCCACACCAGGCCCCCTGAAGCTTTTCATCCGGCCCCTGAGTTTTATTATACAGACGAGGATACGAGCCACTGCAGAGACCTTTTTTTAGATATTTACTTTCTTTGACTGCGATTTAAGTCAGAATTGTGAGAAGAAAGTCATTTGTTGAATTTAAGTTAAAGTTCTGAGAGAAAATCTTTAGATTAAAATCAGAAGTCTGAGCAAAAAGTAAAAATTCTGAGATAAAGTCAAAATTCAAAAATTTCAGTCAGAATTCTGGGATAAATTAAAAATTCTGAAAAAAAGTTGAAATATAACAGTTAAAAAAATGACAGCAAAAAAACATAAAAATGTTTAGATTGATATCAAAATTGTGGGATGAAAGTCTTAATTCGGACTACAAAATAAATCGAAATGTATAGACTTAAGTCAGAATTCTGGGATTCAAGTCAAAATTCAGAGGGAAAAAAAGTCAAAATTTAGAGATTTGATTCAGAAATTTGGAATTAAAATCAGTATATTGAAGTGAAAGTTAAAATTATGAGAGAAAAAATGGCAAAATTATGAGAAAACAGTCAAACTAGGGTTTAAGTTAGAATTCTATAAGAAAAATGTAGATATTCTGAGATTTATCTCAGAATTCTGGGATTTAAATCAGAGTTATGGGATAAAATCAAAAGTTCTGGAAAGGTTCAGATTCTTAGAAAAAAAAATCTGAGATTTAGGTCAAATTCTGCGAGAAAATCAAAAATCAAAGTTCATTGATTAGAGTTAGAACTGCATGAAAAGGTCAAAGTTCTAAGGTTTATGTCAGAATTCTGATTTGAAAAATATTTTTCTAATTTAACGCTCAGATTTCTCACTTTTCTCATAATTCTCCCAGATCTTTAACCTCAGACTTATCTTTGAATTTTGCTTTTTTCAGACTTAAGAAAAAAAGTTTAACTTTTTAAAATATTTTGTTTTACTGTTCCTGTAATCCTCTTTTGAGTCACCAAATTTAGAAAATGTGCTGGATAAAACCTTGTTCTGGTCTTAAGGATCACTTTTTGTCATTAAAAACAACTATTACTAAAACAGTTAAGATGGCACATGGCTGCAGGAATGGTGATAGGGACTGATCTCACTTTAAAGGCTAATAAATGGTAGATAAAAGTTTATCATTCAGAATATTTTACTAAAGTATTTAAACTGGACCAGATATTTCATTTTATTATTTCTATTTTCTTAAAACTGATCCCGAGACCATATGCCAAGAAAAACTGTCCCTTGTCAGCTCCACTAAAACAGCCTGTTTTAAGCAGGGCTGAAACAGAGGGGTTTATAGGCATTAGTAAATTTAATATTTCAGTGCATTTGTTTGGCAGGAATTTTCAAAATAAACTCTGAGGACATCTGAGACCAGTGTAAACTGGTTTTGGGACTACAGTTTAAGTTGTCGCGCTGTGTGAACGCTGCACCCTGACACTGTTCTCTAATTGCTTGAACAACGTACTCGCGTTTGTTTGCACAGCGGCCTCTGACACCTCGCTGAACCTGCACCCTGTTGACCTTTGACCTCCCAGAATGTCGAGCCTCGATGTCACCTGCACGTCGGCACACTTCTGCTGCTGCGGCACGTTACTGTCAGTGGGTCATGTGTGAATGAGGACAGTTCAACATGTCATTTCAACAAAATAAATGCATTTCAGGGTCACAGTTTGAGGGTTTTTACTTCTAAATATACTGTAAAAAAGGAATATTCATATATTTATAAATATTCTTAAAAGTCAAGCCAAGAAAACTAATGTCTTTGTCCTTTAGAGTTAATTTTAATTATGTCATGACCTCTGCTTCCATCTCTATTTCCATCTAACTACATAGCCAAAATGAAACATGACATTTGTGGTCATAATAGTTTTAATTTTTCCTTTCTACACTTTCTAATTTGATAGTTTTGAGAATAGAAATAGAAAATAAACCTAAAACATGTCAATATAAGTGGCAATGGCATTACAAATCATGTGTACATGATACTTTTCTGTATAATAAATACAGAAGGATGCATACAGCAAACAAACAAAAATAAACAAACTGAAAAAAAAAAACAGAAAAGGACTTTTGTTCAAGTTATACACCAGCACAACTTAGGTGATTCCTCCAAAGAGGTCGGAAAAAAAGCAGGCAAAGCCAGACGAAGAGAAACAGAAACAAACATAAAACTTACTGGCAATAAGAATCTCATATTAAATCTTTTTTCTAGAGGTTTCACGTATTTATTTACTTATTATTGTAATATCAATCGATTAAACAAACTTTATTTGTCTAGCACTTTTCATGCAAAATGTTGTAGCATAAAGTGATTTATATAAAAAAAATAAATAAAATAAATGAATAAAAAAGACAAAATAAAATAAAAAGTAGAAGACTGAACACAAAAAATACAAGACCATACCCACCCTCGCGATCAACATACAGCACACATGAAGACATTAAGAGGAGATAATAACAGAAAACTGAATAAAAGAACTGAGGAAACACTATCTTGAATTAAAAATTAGGAAACACAACTGAAATGGAAAAAATAAACAGATTAAGAGGATTGAAATAAGTACATAGATGAGAAGAAATAATAATAATAATATCTAAAATCAGCTAAAGCCAGACTAAAAAGGTAGGTCTTGAGTTTTCTTTTTAAAATATGAACAGCAGGTGCGGTCTCAGGTCTTCAGGTTGACTGTTTCACAGACGAGGTCCGTAATAATGAAAAGAAGCTTCACCGTATGTCTTAGTTTAACTTTGGGAACCATTAAAAGACCTGAAGACCTGAGGGCTCTACTGGGCTCATCGAGTATTAATCAATCCTAAAATCAGCTAAGACATGAAGCTACAGAAGTCCCTCAAAGACGTTGTTTCCGTCCCTGTGTTTAAATCCAGCTCGCGGAGCCACTTTCCATGAGCATATGAAATTCCTGTGGGCTCTGTGGCGACGTTTCTCTGACTGAAGTGACCTGAGTGGGAGAAGATCTCCTCTGATGTCCATCAGCGTGTTGATCATTAAAACTGGAGAACATTTAGGACTCGTGCACTTAGTGAAGTCTGGGCCGGTGGTTATATAAGCAGATTAAAATCACTTGTGTCTTTTAGTTAAATACGAGGAAACAGCCAGGAGGCAGTTAGCTTAACCGTCCAGACAGACTGGAAATGAGAGGAGGGACGCCAGACATGATATGGAGCGCTGTTTGGGCATAAAAGTGATATCAGTGATATCAACTGCAGTTTAGCTCTACTAGTACTCAGATTTGGAGTACATGTACTCAATTTTAGTCAACAAGTGCACGAGTAGACTCTACTAGTAAAGCAAAATCATCTATGAGTAGATATTTTGTGTTACAAGTAGTACTAGTAGACATAAAAATGTTCCTAGTAGAAACTCAAAGCTTTGCTAGTAGTACTAGTAACACAAAATTGTTTACTAGTTGGCAATTTTGCTGGACGAGTAAGGTCTACTCGTGCACTACTGGCCAGAAAGCTTTGCTAGTAGAACAAAATTTGTTTACTAGTACTAGTAGTAAACTCAAAATATCTCCCTAGTAGTACTAATAGACTGTTTTTAGTCTACAAGTAGAACCAGTAAAGCCAAAAGATTCACTAGAAGGACTAGTAGACCTAATGCAAATAAAGTAGGAGGGATTATAACTAAATCCAACACCCTGATTGGTTGTAATGTTTTTGAAAGCCAATGGGAAGACTGAATTTGCTTTTCCCTGCCCCCTTATTAGCATATAAGACTAGTAGTACTTGTGATATTTTTTGCTTCACTGGTAAGGTTATTCTTGCATACTAGTTGACCAAAATTGAGTTCATGTACTCAGTTTGTTTAATTTATGCCTTGTTATGGTTCTGATGATTCTAAATGTTTCATAAAGCAGGTTTCAACTGTGAAATTGTAAATGACTAAATAAATACTCCATTCATTGACCAGCATGTTACTGCAGAAGAAAGGCAAAAGTTTGGAATAAATACCTTTTAACTTGGATGATAAGTTCAGTATTTGTAAGTATGTAAGTTAGCTCACCACCTAGCCTATTAGCCTGTTAGCTCGCTGCATCCCCTGTTAGCCTGTTAGCTCGCTGCATCCCCTGTTAGCCTGTTAGCTCGCTGTATCCCTTGATAGCCTGTTAGCTCACTGTTCCCCTCTGTTAGTTCACTGCCTAGCCAATACTGTATTAAACCAGGCCTTTACAATGCTTATTATTATTGTAAAATCTGCATTTAAACACAGATTTGTATATGACTCATGGTTAACCGTGATAGCCGTGGATACCAAACAATCGTGATAAAATCGACACCTTGATATGGCCATAAAAACATTGCCCTTCCCCTTTGGCTCCAGAATAAATCTGACAAAATGCTTCTAGTGGCACAATCAGAATTTTGAATCTTTGTTTGTCTTTAAGACTCCAAAATAAAAAAAAATTAACCTTTCCACATCCCCGTTGACCCTTGAGCACCTCCACTGGCCTGCTGTCTCACCTTAGCCGAGGTCTCGAACCAGCCCACGAAGCCGTGGTCCTTGCAGAACTGGTCCATCTTGGCGCTGTTGTTGGTCAGCTCTCGGCCCTGGTCACACTTGTTAGCTAGCAGCACCGTGGCGATGCTCTGTCCATCAGCTAGCGTCAACTTCGAGTCCAGGTCCTCTTTCCACTTGACCACGGCCTCAAAGGTGGTGTGCCGGGTCACGTCGAACACGATGAAGGCCCCCATGGCTTCTCTGTAGTACACTCTGGTCATATTCCCGAAGCGCTCCTGGCCTGTGTTGACCAGCACACACACATATATAGAGCTTTAGTCATTATTGCTGAGTACTGTGGCTCCCAGCTGCCGGTTTGATGAGAGATTCATTGTTTTCTTGCCTCTTTTGCAGCAAAACAACTCCTGCAGTTGGCGGTGCATGCCAGCTTTTTCATGAAATAGCACATTCCTGAGGTCTTACTGTCACGTTGCTCCTAACGAGACGGTCAATGCAGCTGCTTGTTCCTGCAGATAATAGGCCTACTTAAATTAAAACCTGCACTTTGCCCAAACTGAGTGGAAAATAAACACTGACCTCAGTTTAACTGCATTCAGACAATAAATCTTTAAAAATATGATGATGTGGAATAACAGTGTGCAAGTGAGTGAGTTCAGTCATGTTTAGTTTAGAGGAAATGGAAGTTCGGCCTCTGAGGAGAGCCAAAAACAGCTGTCAGCCAGATATTTCCTGGGTGAGTGTGCTGCTGTCTAATGTATCTGCATTTTTTATGTTCATAAAAAATCATACCCTTTCAACCAGAGCCCCACAATCAAAGGGCCCTGGACCAGTACCAGGGCCTATTTGACAGGATACTGTGGAGAAAAAAACAGATTTAATCTGATGACCATTTTTTGAAAAATGGGTGTTTTATTTTGAAAGGATAACTGGACTCTCACAAACTGTTTTGTGCAGACTATACACTAGGGTCACCAGTTACACATAAAGCAACTTAAATTTTCCAGAATTTTCCAAGTTTCATGGACCAGCCAAGTTTCCTTGGCTGATGGTTATTATGAGACCCCCAGCAAAGATGTGATAAACATGTGACCCTCACCACTTTTAGTTTATAGGATATATGGATGAAAATTTAACTTAGCAAGGAAAATGCCACTATGTACAGAAACTGAGAATAAAAACAACAAAAAATCCTTGTTTAGACTCCCAGTGGCTGGAAGTTGGCTGGAAGGGAAAAATTGAAGCAGCTGCATTTGTCCCCCCCCCCCCATTTATTTTGTATTTAAACGTTTATTTGTAGAAAACCCAGTTACCACCCTACAAAACCAATGAAAACCCAGTTACCACCCTACAAAACCAATGAAAACCCTGTAATGAATGTTAAAAACTATGAAAACACGGTTATGAATGTAACAAACCTAAATATCACTGTAGAAAAACACTTTAAAGTATGGTTTTTAACATACACGGAGGGAAAATGATAAGAAATTGTTTTGAGAGCTCTCCTGTTATTTAGAATTTGTCCTGCAGCTCCGGACTGTTTTTCAATGAAAATGTTGCAGACCTTCAGCACAAATGATGCAAAATCCAGAAAGAGTCTGAAACATTGGGTGGATATGTGCTGACGTCTCCAGCTTCCGCAGTTTTAAGAAAGATCCCCTCATAGATTATTATCTTATAAAACCGGCTGTAGTACGAAGACGTGGCTGCTTTAAACCGAGCGTCTGATGAATATCAATGCTCTAAACTTCACTTTTTCAATCTCTGACGCTGACGCCACGCGCCTGTCGCCTCCCACATGAGGGGAAATGGAAACTGTGACAGCTCATGGATGGAGCACTTCCCCCTTTCATGGCAGAGGGACCATCATGTGCAGTTTTGTAACAGCGGAGAGACGGACACTCACGTCACCTGACGAGCTGTCACTGAATAAAGTCATGCTGACCTCAGGGTCCAGCGCTCCGTCCTGAGGGCACGTGCCTGAAATGAAGTTTGTTTGTATTTGGACCACAATGGCGCTCCTGTGACGGCCCTTAAACCCCCTCACATGCTCTTTATTCACATGATGCCCTCCATACCTGCATGACTGCAGCTGCTCGTCCCTGATTAACGTGAAGTCTGTCTGTGAGGCCGTCTCTCTCCCCACAGTGACGGTGCATCTGTATATTTCATAATCTTACAACAGTCATGCCTCGCTGTCAGCTCCAAACAGCTCTTATCTCCGGCCTGTCAGCTCGTCACTTCACTCTCACAACAGCAGAAGACATTTAAAGGATGTCTGAATGCTGCTCCTGCGTCCAACACAAAAAAAACTGTTTGATATTCAATCAAATTTTCAACCAAAAGCTGCTGAAGACGGAGAGCCCGTCCTGATGGAGCAAAAACACTTTACTGACATGTTTGTGGGGCTGTGCTGCAGTTTGCTGTCAATCTTTTATCACACAGAAAGAAATGCTGGGTGCCTGGGAGCTCTGGTATTTTAAGAATGTTAAATTTTAAGTCATTTATCTCTTAATTTAATCCTCACACTTTTCTCAGTCTTTAAGGACCTCAGCTCAAGTGGATTCCTTCTGCAAAGTTTCAAACTCAGCCGTGAAATGCAAAAAAAATCTTTCACATTTTCTTGGTAAAAAAAAACATAGTAGTCATATTAAAGACTGACATTTTGACCTTTCGATAAACTGACAACTTCCTGTCAGTCTGTTATTAATCAGACGCTCCCAACTTTGTTTTTTTGATGGTAGCATCCAATAAGGAGCACCAAAGGTCAACACATGTTCCTGAAACAATTAAAAATAAAGTAATTTAATGTGGTCTTCTGCAACAAAGAGAGGAACAAATGGCCAATATGAGGGTGGATTAAGGGTAAATATGTAAATAATTTTTGCTGTAAGTTTCTTTGCATGCTTGAATGGCTTCAAAAGCTTTTTTGTTTGAAAGCTTTGAAATTTTATTTTTTTTCAAGCTCTATTGAATTTATATTCCAATTTGTTTGTTATTCTGCTTTTTAATGCATCAGTCTAGAAACATCACAGCATAAATAGTCTTATAGCCCAGGCTGTGTTAGATACATTTTCTTTACTAGGTCAAGCCTGGGGCTGAGGTTTACATGCATTATTGGAAAAAAAAATCCAAGTGGGTTAAAAAATGACAGAAAATGGCTTGGAGTTACGAGGGTGTTGTGGACTTTAGACTAGGTTTACACTTCAGACCAGTTTTAGACTTTAAAACAAGGTTTTAGGTCAGGGGGTCGGCAATTAATTCAGCCTTGGGCCAAATGTTTCATAGTCTCAGTCGTAGACTTTAAAGCGGTGAAAACCCAGTTATCACTCGGGATGCACAATACTATCAGTTTGATATCGGTATTGGCCGATATTAAAATTTTTTCGAACATACATATTGACTGGAATATCAGCAAATTACAAAAATATACAATATTGATGCATCTTCTCATCACTGCATGGGGACATTTAAAAAAAAAAGAGTTAAATGCTGTTTTTCTTGTTTAACATCTGTTCCTCGCAAAAATATACGGAAACACTGAAAGAAACAAGTCCATTTTTGTTAAGTACAGAGCTTGAGCTCTTGACCAGAAATATTGGTGTCGGCGATAATGAATTAAAAAATATCGGCATAAAGGGTATCGACAAAAATCCAATATCCTGCATCCCCAGTTATCACCACTGTAAACATATCACAATCAGAACATAATCAGAGGTTAACATATAGAGATGATTATTAAAAAATGCTTCCCTTGTTTTCCTAAAATGAAGTGTTTTAGTTGATTTTGCCTCTACAATAAAACAGAGACAGGAATCACATCTTTAATGGGATTTATCAGGGGGAAGTAACAGTTTTCAGGACTTGGAGGGTCATAAAATTTTATTTGAGGAAAATTCATGCTGAATGCAGCTTTTAACAGCTCTCCATAAAAACAAATTCTTCAGAGCGAAGGTTCATCCAGACGTGTTCCTGTGCTTTTATGACGAACAGATCACTGATGATCCACTGATGAACATCTCATCCTACCGTATGTTTCTATGAGACAGTCAGTGAACAGTCTGCTCCGGTCTAATCTGCTCTCAGATAAACTAAGAAACACCAGAACAGATGATAAAAAAGAGTTTTCATCTGTTTTTCACCTGTTCTGCTCTGTGGCTCACTCATGAGTTACAGCTCTGTGCTGTTTTATTTCTCTTCTGCAGTATCTCTCATCAGGAAAGAGCTGCCGCCTTTATATTCATCAGGAACAAAATAAACCCATAATGACTTTAATGAGGCTCACTCAGGGTGAGCTGCTGGGGCATCAGGTTCTGTGTTATGGGAACAAGCTTCTCCAGCACTGAGCAGCATACTTTTGGTTTCTCTGTTTGCTGCCTCTCATCACGTCTGCCTTAAAACTCTCACCACAGGAGCACTTAGTTTAATCAGACGATTGGACTCATAACTTAAAAAATCATCTTAATCTGCAGAAATAAAAGTCTCTGTCTCGCTCTGGTGTGGAGGCTGCAGTAGGAGGAGTCAGCTGATGCTGTTGATCGTCATGGTTGACCCAGTCCTCTGATTGGATGACAAACAAATGGCATGGCTTAAATTTTAATACCTGCTGCGGGCGATTCATCAAAATGAATAGCAGAAAACACCGTTGGATGTCCTGATAAGAGCTGCAACAGCTCAGTTCACGCAGGACTGTTCCTTAAAACAGTCTAAAACTGACTTTTGCATCATGGATCTTTGGTCTGAACCGGGCTTAGAGGCTGAAAAGGGTTGTTTTGTCCATCTTGGAAAAAAAAATAAATCAAAATTTTCAGTTGCATATGGCGTAAAATTAAGGTTGTCATCACTTTGATACTTTAAAGACAGGCCTACCATGTCTTCAGAATAAGACATTTCTGTTTGCCTGATTTCATTGATGGTAATGTAGATATACTGGAGCAACTTTTGCCTCACAGCAAGAAGGTTGCTGGTTCAAATCCCAGGTTGGTCAGGGCCTCTCTGTTTTCTCCCCATGCACTCCTGCTTCCTCCCACAGACCAACAACATGCTCCTTCGGTTGATTGGTGACTCTAATTGCCCTTACAGTGGATGGTTGTCTGTCTCTCTATTTTGCCCTGTAAGTGGCTGCGACTGGTTCAGGATGTACCCCGCCTCAACCCAGTGTCAGCTGGGGTAGGCTCCAGCCCCGTGACACCGAAAGGGATAAGAGGTTTAGATAATGGATGGACGGATAAAGCTGCTTTATGGTAGAGAGGTCTAGTTCAATTCGATTCACGATTTTCTTCAAATCAAGCTTCAGTGCAGTATTCACTGTGTTTGCAGTAACAATTCCAACATGACAGAAAATTACATCATACCATCAAACATTAAAGCTATTTCTCTAAGGCAGTGATGAAAACTAAAGGGAAGAATGGCTTCCAAATGTGTTAATTAACAAGAAACATGCATGAACACTCTTTTAAGTCCTTCAACAACGGCAGTTATTACAACTGAAGAACTAAAAGAAACAATGTTAAATAAGTTATAATAAGAAAAACAAAATTCAACAGTTCCAATAAAGGAAAAAAGCCAGCCATGCCAAACCAGTAAGTCAACCTTTGGTGGTTTTGGGCATGAGCACTGACATGTGACAACACTGCCATAGCAAATAGTTGACACAACAGATCCTGGGTCAGTCAGGAGCGCTGCCAAAATTGCAGCTTCGCTGATCACATGATCACATTGTCTGAAATCGCGATTTTGATCAGAAAATGATAAATCGTTCAGCCCTACTCTTGAGCATAAAACTCATAATTGATACAGCTTGTAATAATTATTCTTCAGTAAGATGAAAACTAAAGGTCTTGTGGTAAAGTGGTATCCCCTTTGTTGTTTTAAATTATCTTAACTGTGAGTTATTATGGCATTTGGATGTTGGTTAGATGAAACGAAAAGTTATGAAAAGACTTGGGCATGCATGTCATGAAAAAACTTTGCTCAGGCTGAAGAAACCTACCAAGGGTTTGTCTGGAGGGGCTCTCTGATTGGCTGATCAGTGTACTAATCAAAAAGCTAACAGAGGACTGCTTTCAGTCACGTGATACTCGTGATGCAGTCAGATGGACCTGTCTTTAGATGATCACTGTCATATGTAACACACTCATTTGGACTACACCATGGATTAAAAGAGTCTTGAGGCTCTTCTGGTCAACATGTAGAGATCTGCAGCACTTTTTTAAGTGACGTACTTTTTTAAGTGAGTATATTTGCAAGAGCTCTGCTTAGCAGTTCCTGCATACACTGCAAATCTCAGACCTAAGCAATTTTTTTTGTCTATTTTCAAGTCGAAAATATCTAAAAAAAAACTTAAATAGAGGCCTGGGGGCCTCATGTGGCCCCCGGGCCGCCTGTTGCCCACCCCTGATTTAGACTGATGTTGTTGATACTCTCAATGAGGAAATCAGATATAAACAGACAAAAAAGCAAGCAGTTTTTTAAAAAATGATTACACCAGATTGATTCAAACAGAAGTAAAAGAGAATAACTGAATGAACATGACACACAATTAAAGCCAGTTTAAGCCTCTTTTAAATGGAGTAAACAGAGTTAAACAGTTTTCTAGCAGCAGTGGTCAGAATAAACTACTGCTGCTAGTGCTTTATCTTAATGCTTCATAAAATATATTTACAGACACTACTGTTGCAGAGTAAGCTTAAAACCCTTATTTGTGCATGCTGTATATCAGGTTAAACCACATTTGGTAGTTTTTGTGATGTGTGGGCCGCATTAAGTGAGGTGAGGGCCACATGTGGGCCCTAGGCCGCCAGTTGCCCACCCCTGAAGTATATGAGCATGATTAGACAGCACACTGTGGTCATTGGCTGTAATGGGCCATGGGACAACCAGCCCTAGTCTCCCCTATTTTAAACATGAGCTCTGAATAATACCCAAATCGCCATGTTCTTGTGCCATACTTCGATTTTCTTCCTGCATTTAAGTTTTAAAATGTTTCACCCGCACGCGCATCACGACCCTGCGCGTGCGCGGTCATCCATACGGACCACAGACTGACACCTGCCGTAAACTGACGCACCAGAATTAAACCGACGTCCTCACCTGCAATGTCCCACAGCTGCAGCCGGATGGTCTTCGAGTTCCAGTTGAGCACCTTGAGGGCGAAGTCCACCCCGATGGTCGCCCTGTAGTTGGTGGAGTAGGTCTGATGGACGTACCGCCGGATGATGGAGGTCTTCCCCACCCCCAGGTCTCCGATGACCAGCACCTTGTACAGGTGCTCCCTGCGCAGGTTCGGCATTCCGTTACTGTGCGCCGAGTGGTTGGTCATCCTCCACCTTTCCGTCAAACTTTCAGCAACTCTGACGCTCAGTGAGGGAGAGCAGGCGGCTTCACCCCCCAGGACCCGCCCTCACCCTCCTCCTGAGGGGAAGTGCGCGCTCCGGAGTCCGTGCCCTCGGCGCCGAGCTCTTCAGTGGAGTAGTTCCTGTTAAAGGGCTTCTTCGTGCGCAACATGCGCTCACATTACGCAAGAGCTGTCATGTGTTAACATCTCTGTGCTGCGTAACAGTCTGGTGCCCTTTGGTTTTTCTTCTTCTCCAGAAGAAAACGACAAATATATGAAAACAACTCAGTTAATGAAAAGAGTTCAATGATTCTTTTACAGCAGCTCCAAACTGACCTTTACTGTGTAGTCAGAGCAGAGGTGTCTGTGAGTTCATGTCTGTGTCAAACTATACTTAGGGGAGACTGGGGTAAGATGAGCCATTTCACCAAAGAGTTTGTGTTTTTGTTAGTTTGTGACATTGAGAACAGGATTACTCAAAAAGTTTTTGATGGATTTTGATAACATTTTCAGGGAATGTTGGTCATGGCACAGGGAGGAAGTGGTCAGATTTCTGTGTTGATCCGAATCCAGATGTAGATCCAGGAATTTTTTTAAGCATTTATTAACATTGTGAGCATTTTTCCACGTTTTTGCTAGCTTAAGTTCTCAACAGATTTTGATGACATTTTCAGAGAATGTTGGTCATGGTATAAGGAAGAAGTGGTTACGGTTTTGTGGTGATCTGAAACTGGATGTGGATCCAGGATTTTTTAAATGATTTGTAAACATTGTGAGACAGGGCATTTTTCACATTTTTATTAGTAACTCAAAAAGTTTTCAACAGATTTTGATGACATTTTCAGGGAATGTTGGTCATGGTATAAGGAAGAAGTGGTTACGGTTTTGTGGTGATCTGAATCCAGGTGTGGCTCCAGAACTTTTTTTTAAATATATATTTACATTGTGAGACAGGGCATTTTTTCCACATTTTCACTGATAACTTAAGTTCTCAACAGATTTTGATGACATTTTCAGGGAATGTTGGTCTTGGCACAAGGAAGAGAAGAAGTGACTAGATTTTGGTAGTGATCCATAACTAGATGCAGATCCAGGAATTTTGTCAAGGATTTGTAAACATTGCAAGTTAGGGCAGTTTTCCACATTTTAGCCAGTAACTCAAAAAGTTATTAACTGAATTTAAGACGTTTAAGGAAATGTCAGCAAGGCAAAAGTACGAAGTGCTGAGACTTTGGTAGTGATCTGAAACTGGATGTGGATCCAGGATTTCTTTCAATGATTTTTTTAACATTGTGAAAGAGGGCATTTTTCCATATTTTTACTAATAACTCAAAAGTTCTCAACAGATTTTGATGACATTTTCAGGGAATGTTGGTCTTGGCACCAGGAAGAGAAGAAGTGACTAGATTTTGGTAGTGATTTTAAAAAAAGTGGTTATATTTTTGTGGTGATACAAACTGGACACAGATCCTGGACTATTTTAAATCATTTACCAACATTGCAAGATAAGGCATTTATCCATTCCTACAATAAATTGAAACCATTTCTGGATTTTTTTTGCAACTATGTAACCCCCCCCCCCCCCCCCCCCCCCTCAATTTTTTAAAATTATTTGTTTGTTTTTATGTTTATGTGGCCAGTTTAATTATTTTCATACAAACTTACTAACTAGAAGTATTTACTGTACATATATTTTTTTCTTGAATAATATTTTTTTTTCTCATTTTATTGTCTGTCTGGTTTTATTTTTTGTATTTGTTATTTGTTCCTAAAAATATGCAAATCTGAATCGAATGGTGTATACAAACATGTTTAATGCTGCCTTTGTTCCTCTTATATGCACTTTAACAAAAATATGAAAAAAAAAAACAGTGCAAGATGGGACAATTTCCCACATTTCTGACAATAATTTGCAGACTATTTTGCATTATCTGACCTTTAAAAGGCTGATAATCTAAAGCATTTGAATGCTATTTTCTTTCTTCTGACTGATTTCTGTTCACTGTTCTGGCCTCACTGACATCCTGCCGTCTTTCGTCTCTTTGCAGCTCACAGATGATCAGAATGCTGCAGCGAAGAGGCTGATCGAGCCGTTTCCTGCTGCCTTCAACACATGCACGAGTGCCAAGTCATAGATGAGTAAAGCAGTGAGTATACATATGTTTCTGCAGACACGGAGAGCAGCGTGCTAATATGTCTTTGTGTGAATCTGAATCAGATGGGAGAGAAAACAGTCTCTGAGTCTTAAAGTTCAGCTGCAGATGTCTCAAGATTGAAAATGTCAGAGTCAGACGATGATATTTGTTCAACTTAACAGTCGTTTTGAGGCTGGAGGTGGATTTATTTCCATCAGTGAGGGGGCGGATGAAGCCATCATCAAATCTCTGGGATAAACAATTAGCCTCTCCATTACCCTGCATCTCTTTCCCTCAACTAATCAAAGCTGTTCCACTCTAAACTTTACCAGCAATCTCTTTAATATTAACATCACAGCTCAGTTTTTCAGCATGCTAAATTATCTCATGTGTTAATTACTAGAAGGTGCCCTAGAAACCCTGTTTCCTGTTAGGTTTATTAATTATTGCACTGTGATTTGACACAATTAACTCCTCATTAAGAAAAGGTTCAAGAGTGACATAAGTTAAAAAATAACTCCCTGTGAAACATAACTCTGAAAACATGAAATAATAAGCTTTAAGTAACGTCTACAAAATGTCAAACCAAATCACAAGACTCAAATTTAAAGATCTTTATTAATTCGAAACTTCATGAATGTAAAAGTAAAGTTATTGACATATCTGATCCTTAACCTGATCACCCCCAAACTGATCGGTTGTTGGCCCATTTTTGACATATCTGGAAAATCTCATCAAAGATCATCCATAATTTTTTTAGTTATCCTGTTAACAATCATACAGAAGAATCTGGTAGTGCTCTGAGGGCAAAAACTTTGGGCTAGTTATTGTTTCAAATGTGGAAAACTGCCCTATCTAACACTGTTATAGGATCCTTTAAACAAAATCCTGAATCCACATCCGCATTCGGAACAAAACCACACAAAACCGAATCACTCGGTTTTTTTTTTGCCATGACCAAGATTTCCTGAAAATGTCATCAAAATCTGCGGAAAACTTACTGAGTTATTAGAGAAAATGTGGGAAACAACCAACATATATGGGTCCTTATATAGATTCAGATTACCACCAAAACTGAATCACTTCTTCCTTGTGCCGTGACCAACATTCCCTGAAAATGTCATGAAATTCCCTTTCATGAGTTATTGGCTAAAACGTGAAAACTGCCCTCTCTCCCAATGTTGACAAATCATTTAAAAAAAATTCAAGAAGATGCATTCAAATCAAGATCAACCCCGAAATCTAACCAATTGGTCCTTGGCCCATTTCTATATATTTCTCCTGTTATTTTTTCAAACAAATAAACAAACTAGAAGTGCACAAACTCACCAAGGCGTTTTCAGCATGGTCTAAAATGTAAAAAACTGACCTAAGTCAATCTGTTAACAAATACTTGGGGAAAAAAAAAGTCCTGGATCCACATTTGTACCAAAATCTCATCACTTCTTCCTTGTGCATGACCAACATTCCCTGAAAATGTCATTGGAATCCATTGAAAGTTTTCTGAGTTACTAACAAAAGTGTGTAAAATCTCTCAATGTTAAAAAGTCTGTAAAAATTCCAGACCGGTCCTTGGCCCATTTTTGGCAAATCCTGACTATTTAGTCAAATTCTGTTCATTACTCTTTTCAGTTTTTGAGTGTGGGAGTTACTGGAAAAAAAAATTGACTAACTGCGATATCCGCAATGTTAACAAATCCTTAAAAAAATGGGTCCACATCTGAAATTGCAATATGCAGGAAATACTGTGAATTTTATGGACTGATGACTCTGAAAAGTTAACTGCAGCGTTAGTGAAATGGGGCTAAGAAGGGACAAATATTTGTACTGTAGTAGTTAAAGCTAAGTAGGTCCACAGCAGCCGTCCACATCAACAATCCAGACAAGACAAAAACCAGAGGCGAGTGTGAGAGCTTTAAAAGAGGGCCTACGAGTAAGAGAAGAGGGAGGAGCCCAGTGCAGTCTAAGCCTAAAGCAGCATAACTAAGAGCTGGTCCAGGCCTGAGCCAACCCTAAGCTTTATCAAAAATTAAAGTCTTAAAGGTAGAGAGGGTGTCTGCCTCCTGAACTGTGGTTGGTAAATGATTCCAGAGAAGAGGAGCCTGATAGCTGAAGGCTCTACCTCCCAGACTACTTTTAGCGACTGATGTTAGAACAGGCAGTCCAGCATTTTGGGAGTTCTAGAGGGACTGCACTGCACTACAAGCTCTTTAAGATGTGTTTAGACCGGGGATGAAGCAGATAGGGGCCAAAAAAACTGAAATAATCGTGGCGTCCCATTTAAAATGTGTTGCAAAGTATTGAGAGAAGAAAGTTTTGCATTGTGGATACAAATCTTTAATGCTGCATGAGTCTAAATACTTCATAAATGACGATATAAGACTGAGACAGATGTCCCCTGTAAGAAACCATCACAGCGATGGCGAAAAATGAAGTCTATGCACCTGATACTGATTTCAGGAGGCACCCGCCTGCATGCAATTATAGCAATAGTAAATGTAGATTTTTTTTAAACACTGACAGCCAGTAGAAAATACTGAATAAAGCACAGTCCTGGTGTAAATGTACAAAGAGAAACACATGAGAAGGAATCTGATAAACAAACAGACGCCCCCACATGTCCACCATCAGCTGCATCTGTTAGCCTGTGAGTCCACACAATCATTAATGTACACCCGCTCAAAGGCCAAAATGCTGACACAAATAAATCAAACAGGGAGAAAATATCCAGTGAGTATGTCCATGCATAAGAAAAACATCATGAGATTTTATAAAAACACCTGAAATGCTGGAGAGATGGCACTGTACGAGTATTTCAGATCGTTAGAAGGGAGATGTTGGCACGTTCAAGGTCTGGCTGTTAAATAAAAAGACTGCTTATGAGGATAAAATAAAGAGGATTATACACACATAACTGCTGTAAGTTTACAGTGAGTGGAGTCTTTATTTCACTGTGAGCTGCTGATTGAAGTGTTTTTGCTCAGACGTTGGATAAGGATGAGCTTAAAAGTTGCATTAACTCTACTCTAGATAGAATTTTGGTGAAATTGGACGAAACGGCAGAGCTCTGAATCTTTTGGTCCAATAGCTGAGGTGTGTGGGGACGAGACTTGTCCAAGACGGTGACTGTCCTGAGCGTCCATGCACATCAAAAACTTCTGAAAACAAACGGAACAAATTATTAAAAATGATCAACGACTAGCGCATGAGTAGACCTTACTCGTGGTGCGTTCCAGTTGTGCTGGGAAGTCTGGATTTCCGAGTGGGAAATTTCAACTGGAACGCCCCCTGAGGTCGGAATATCCTACTGGGAACTTGGGGGATCCTCACCACCCCCGAGTTGGCAATTGAGGATGGCTGCCCCCAGTGAAAACAGTTATTAAGCTCCTGTAATAATCCATTTATTAGCACTTCTGACTCATGTTTGTTGCACTAAATCAGCCGTATACATAGTATTGTTCAACTTATATTTATATATTTTATATAATTATAAATTATATCTCTTTTATCTTTTATCCTTTATCTTTTATTCCCTATTTTCTCTTTGACTCTTCTTTTAATGTTTTTATTCTTATTTTATTTCTATATTTATATATGCGTTTTCAATGTTGGGCTCATTTTTATTTCTATTACTATTTTTTTGATCATTACTGTTTTTATTATTAAGTGTATACAAGATTATTTTGTACCCCTGTACAGCACTTTGGTCAACCGAGGTTGTTTGTTTTAAACACGCTCTACAAATAAACTTTGACTTGACTTGACTTGACATATTTATGAAAATGCTGCCATAGTGTTATTTACATTCTTCATGTGGTATGTGCGAACTACAAGGCAGGGCGTGCTCACAACGGCTAACACAACGGCTAACATAGCCTGGTAGATTGGCTCGTTTTTTCCGACTTTGTAACTGGAACGCTGATAACTCGGGGATGACGTCATTCCCACTTCCCTGTAGTACTACTAGACTTAAAAAATGTTACTAGTAAAAACTTTGTGATTTACTAGTAGTACTAGTAACACAAAATCATCTACTAGTAGACAGTTTTGTGTTACTAGTAAAGTCTACTCGCACACTAGTGCACCAAAAACCTTTACTAGTAAAACAAAATTTTTGTTTGCTAGTACTACTGGTAAACTCAAAATATTTCACTAGTAGTACTTGTAGACCTAATGCAAATGAAGTAGGAGGGTTATAACCAAATCCAGCACCCTGATTGGTTGTAATATTTTTGAAAGCTAATGAGAAGCCTGAATTTGCTTATCCTGCCCCTTATTTTCATATAAGGCTTGCTAGTAGTACAAGTGAACATTTTTAAGTCTTCTGGTAGTACTAGTGACACTTTTTGCTTCACAAGCAAAGTCTACTTGTGCCCTAGTTGACCCAAATTGAGTACATGTACTCCACATTTGAGTATGCTGAACTACGGTTGATATCACCAATATTAACTTTATGCCCAAACGGCTTTTCGTGGTGTCAGAAGTTAAGAGAAGAACCACAGAGGCTCTGCGACAACTGTCTGAAGAAGACCCGCTGCACTGCTGTGATCGGTGAAGACTCTGAAACATGTTGATAATCAGTAGAACTGGATCACAGCTTTAGTCTCTTTTTCTAACAGCCAAACCTCGTACAGTGTGCAGGTAAAAAGCCCAGACTGAAAACGTGACGCCCTCCTTATACTAATCCTAAAAACACATAAATACTCAAATATAATAACATTGCTACTGTATCTATTGATGTTAATATGCCTGACATGTAAGATATTGAAAAGTATTTCATCAAAGAGTGCAAACAAATGTCGATATCATGCAAAGTGGAAACGGCGAGCGGCGCTCGCTGGGCAGGTCAAAGCTGACGTCAGAATTGTTGGTTGGGGACACATCCTGAGCTGGAGGGTCAGTTTGGTCCATTTCAACAGACGGCTCCTCGTACATTCAACTGAGAGATAAAGAAGACATCCGTTAGTCTGTAAGGTCTTCGTAGGGTGAACACCTGATGAGGTTGTCCGCTGAGACAAAGTTGTAGGTTCCCTGGAGATGTGTGGTCCCCTTCAGATATCAGTGGTCCTCAGTCCATGTCCTGTCTTTCTGTACACGCTCTCTAGTTTAGCATCACGACACAGCTTAAAGGGAATGACGAGAACAGGCGAAATTATCGAGCGCTGATTTCTACCTGAACAGATGCTTAAACAAAGTGAACACCTGCATCCATGTGTGTCTCAAAGTCTTGAAGATAATGACAGATTATGACTAAGTCCATGTTTGAAGGGACACGCCAATATTTCTTTGTTTTTGTGTCGTGCCTCACTCCTGAGTCCATGACAAGCAGATAGACTCCACTCTTTCAACTGTGTGTGCAGTAACAAGGAAGAGACAGACAAAGCTCACCCACTGCTAATTAGCTTAGCTCAAACACTGGGAGTCAATGGGTAGTGTTAGCCGGCCTCTGCCTACAGTCATTAGATAAACTCATCAGCAACTCTAACAGCCCTGTGTGCTTGTTGTGACTCGTTTATGTTACGTTATTATCTACCTATCTATTAACTGACATTTTCATCAACAAATAAAAACTAGACCAAAATGTTTGACAGAGACTTAATCCAATCAGACCTAATTTGGTCATGTAGAAAGTAGAGACAAATTAGGAATATATCCAATCACAGCTGCCTTAGCTTGGTGGTGGTGGGATAAGTTGTGGAGCGATCCAATCAGAGCTCCTCTCTTTATGAATTGATATATTCATGTAGAGCAGGTTCACTGTTTGTTGTCAGTTCTGGTATTGTAACTGAGATGCTCTGCCAGGTAGCCTAAATAAAGGTGACTGCATTTCACACAAAAGTTCAATTTGTTTCTGTTCATTTATACATTCAGACTTTACTGGCATTCAGTAAAGGGTTATTAGATGTTTGATTTTATCCAAGTGTAAAACATGACTTCAGAAATTCAAGGAAACATAAATATGCCTTACCCTTTACACTTCATATTTTAGTCGACTAAATTTACAGTAGATTTCATCGACTAAAATGTTGTGAAATTTCATCAACTACTACTAGACTAAAATAAAACAAATCAGATAACTAAATTATGACTAAAACTAAAAGACATTTTAGACGAAAGACTAAAACTAAATGAAAAAGTGCTGTCAAATTAACACTGCGCTGAAGTAGGTCAACAAAACTGAGCCTCTGTTTAGGAGTGGAAGAAGATAATACGATGGTACTAGAAGATAACGTAACGTAAATGAGTCACAACAAGCACACAGGACCGTTTAGAGTTGCTGAAGAGTTTATCTGATGACTTTAGGCAGAGGCAGGCTAACACTACCCATTGATTCCCAGTGTTTGAGCTAAGGTAATTAGAGATGGGCGAGCTTTGGCCGTCTCTTCCTTGTCACTGCACACACAGTCAGAAGAATGGAGTCTATCTGCTCATCATGGACTCAGGAGTGAAGCAAGGTGCGAAAACAAAAAAAAAGTTGGTGTATCCCTTTAAAAAATAGTTAACGCAGATTTCAGATTACAAGCCAATTCTGGTAAGGTCTGGCAGAGGATTCCGGGACCCCTCGGCCCTGAAACCTGATCCCATGTCCCATGTGGTGTCTCATAGTGAAAAGGCCACGTCTGGGTCACCTCATGACCTCCAGACAGAAAGAGTTGCATGTTTGATTTGTGCCTTCTTTGTTTGTTCTGTCATATTACTGAGTGATCTGTCAGAACATGCAGTAAAGGGCAGAAATGATCAAAATAAAAGGCTAAAGGTTTGGAGGGTTCTGGCAGGGCTGCCCACAGAAACAGCAGGGCCCCTGAGAGGCCTCGTACATGAGCCCCAGGGGTAATTTAATCATTTTCAACTTGCATGCTGGATCTCTATCATAAGCGTTATTTTGCATCCTGGGCCTGGAAAAGTTTGTTGCAGGTCTCAACACGGTTGTACCTGGAAGTTAACTTCATTTAGTTTGTCAGTTTTGTTTGTATTAGAAAAATAAATAAAGGCTCGCACTATTTTAATGAGCGGGGACTAGCATGTTGAAACAGGCAGCAATCAAAACAAAAATGTTTTAATAGTTAATGGAGATTAATCAGGATAAAATAATAATAAAAATGTCTTAAATATGTCATTTCTAGGGATGCATGATATTATCCGTATCAGCAGAAATGAACATTTCTGCCAATATTTGCAGCTGATATTTTTTTGCAGTAAATTTTGGCCCTTAATATCCAATATTGTGGCTGAAATATTGTCAGAATGTTCAAATGCACGTTGATTGTTAACCTCATGATCACTGAAAGTCCACTTTTTAAATAAAAATGCTGATTTATCAGATAATAAAATGTTTGTTTTTCCTGCTTCACATCTGTTTCCAACACAAACTGACTGCCACAATGGGAAGAACAGGTCAGTTTTAGTCAAATGGAGACTTCTTGCTATTGTTAAAAAAAAAAATATCAGTGTTGGTGATAATGAGCTGAAAAATATTGACATATTGAATATTGGCAAAAATCTGAGATCATGCATCCCTTGTCATTTCTCTCTGGGTCCCTGACAGCTTTACAGCATTCTTGTTTTCATGATGTTCGG
This sequence comes from Cetoscarus ocellatus, assembly GCA_037902135.1. Taxonomy (NCBI): domain Eukaryota; kingdom Metazoa; phylum Chordata; class Actinopteri; order Labriformes; family Labridae; genus Cetoscarus; species Cetoscarus ocellatus. The sequence goes on along the minus strand of JBAMNC010001622.1, from coordinate 375,082 downwards.
CGAAGGGGCCGCCCTGATAGACCGAAATCAGAGAAACGGTGGTGAGAGAACTTCAGCAAAGCTGTGATTAACTCCTGCATTAGCATCAAGTGAGGGATTGGTAGGGTAAATAAACTAATATAGTAGAGAAAAACAAAAACTGATATAGCAGTAATACAGTCAGCAAATAGTGCAATCTGGTTTTGCTTTTTGTTTTCAATTATTTGGCATTTTTATAAACTTTAACAGGATTAGCAAGGGCGCTATGTCTAAATTTGACCTTTAAGCAAGATGTGTGTATATATATCAGTTAGTGTTCAACGATGTAAAGAAAAATTAAGAGAAATACTTGTTTTTGAGTTAAATGACTTTTATAACATACAGATGGATTTTTGTTTAAGGATCATAATGTTGAAAAAGTTTGTAAGAAGGGGCGGCTTAGTGGACTGGCCTGCACAATGCTTATGATATACAACAGATGCAAGCAAAATGTTTATCAGTGATTTTGTGATTTTTTTATGTAATTGAATTTTAATTGAATAACCAGAAATGTTGAACATATCGCCATAGCTCAGTTAAAAGCACTAAAACAAATAAAAGTGACACAACCACCAACTTGTTCAGTGAGTTAAGAAGTTAATTTCAGTTGCATTTTTTATAAGTCCAGTATGTTTGTTTACAGATATGGTCCATCTCTGCCGCTCTTTCATTACAGTGAGTTGACGTTAATGTGGATGTTTTGATTGGAAACCACCGTGTAGTCTGCCCTATCAGTCAGTGAAGGAATGGCACAAATTTATCACCTAAATGTGCCCAGAGTACGAACTGAACTCTTTTCCATTTTTATTGTTTGTAATGTATGTCTTATTCTTTTCTTGAGTTTATATTTATTATGACATATGCTGATGACCTCTTGGCCAGGTCGCCCTTGTGAATGAGAACCCTGATCTCAATGGGACTTATCTGGTTAAATAAAAAAACACAAACATAAATAAATAAATAAAAAGAAAATTGTATAGTCTGACCTTGGCATTTAGAGTTGTAAAAGAGATCAAAACAAATCCCCCAAATCATCAAATCTTAAGGAAAAAGAGTATAATGAACATAAATTATGCTAAGAGTTGATATGCATTTCCTAAATGATCATTTTAGTGCCTTTTTAGGCTGTAAATACTAACCTATGATGGATGCTTGATCATATACCTACCCTAATGATTGATAATCATTTATTAAAAGACTGAGGCGCATCAGTAATTCTTTGGAAGTTTTCAACAACAAAGAGACCTCATTTAAAGGGATGCGCCAACTTTTTTTTACTTTTCATGTCTTTGCTTCACTCCCAAGTCCATGACAAGCAGGTAGACACCATTCTTTCAACTGTGTGTGTACTAACAAGGAAGAGATGGCCAAAGCTTGCCCAACGCTAATTAGCTTAGCTCAAACACTGGGAGTCAGTGGGTAGTGTTAGCCTGCTTCTGCCTGCAATCATCAGATAAACTCTTCAGCAACTCAAAACAGTCCTCTGTGTTTGTTGTGACTTGCTTTTTTACTGTGTTATATTATATTATCTATTTTTTGACTAAGATTAGCACTTGAATTTTCAAGAGAAAAAGGTACGAAACTAAACCCCAAAGAAATCATCCTCATCCTGTCTTACAAAGTCGGCCATAATCCTCAGTACCAAACTTTTTCTACGCATAAACAGAGGCTTTGTTTTGACTTACTTACAAGCATGTCCGTGGTGGTTGTACATGCGCCCTGACGTTTAGTTCTGTATGTATTTCCTTCGAAAATTACATAAAGTGCTAAACTTAGTCTAAAAACAGATACGAAGCATAATATGATAAAGAAATAAGTCACAACAAGCCCACAGGACTACTTAGAGTTGCTGAAGAGTTTCTCTTATGACTGTCGGCAGAGGCAGGCTAACACTACCCACTGACCCCCAGTATTTGAGCTAAGCTCATTAGCGGTGTGCAAGCTTTGCCCGTCTCTTCCTTGTTCCTGCACACATAGTTGAAAGAATGGTGTCTATCTGCTTGTCATGGACTCAGGAGTGAGGCAAGGCAAGAAAACAACAAAACTGTTGGTGTAAGCCTTTAAGTCAGGAAAATGCCTGAGAGTTCTTCCTGTTTGGACACAAAGGAGGGAGAAGACCAGTTTAAGGTTTACCCTCCAGAGTCTGTAATCCCGTCTTCGCCCTCTGAACTGGAGGCATGAGTAGGTGCATTAAGCTAAAAAACATGTTTAATAAAGGAATTTCCACACGTAGAAAGGCATCCAAGAGTTTGGTCGAGTGTGGAGCTTTATCGAGTCCTCGTATTAATCCAAATGAAGGACCAGAGGGAGTACGGAGATGGTTTAAAGAGAGGACGAGCTCTGGCTGTAGTGTCTCAGCAGCAGTTGGTCATATTCAGCCTCGGAGGCCTGCGACAGTGAGTGGGTCGAGCTGCCGTCGGAGCTCAAAGATGAGTCTCTAAACGGTGACGGGGGCGTCAGAGCCACCAGCTCCTCCATATCCTTCGCCCTCCTGCCGCTCAGGTGGTCGTAAATCTTCCCCGCCGGTCTGTTCTCGCAGTAATTGGAGACGGCGGTGACCTCGGCGTAGGTGGTGACGGTGGAGGGAGCCTGCCTGCCCCTGGATGCGAGGTACTGAGGCGGGCAGTTGGCGGCGTCCGTTGGGGAGGGCAGAGCGGCGGTGGAGGCGGCGCTGACGGGGACCCCGCCCGGCAGCATCATGGTGTTCAGCTCACTGATGTTGGCGGTGAAGCGGTTCACCACGCAGCTGATCTGGTCCATGATGGTGGCGCCCTGAGGTTGGCCGCCAATCATCCCTATAGGGCCGATGTCGCCCACTCCGATGACGCTGATGTCCCCGCCGTCCACCATCATCCCATCGGCCTGGTCGCCATCCTCGGATCTTCTCGGCCCCGCAGGATGCTCAGGCACGTAGGCGGGTAGCGCCTCCTCCGGGTCGTCTCCAGCCAGCAAAGAGGGCTGAGGCGGCTGCGGCTCCTCGTACTGATCTTTGGCGCCTGGTTCTCCAGGAGCGTCTCCTCCTTTAGAAAAGGGCTTGATGATGGCCGTCTGGTTCACCTCCACCGACTCTTTCTTCTTCACGTGGAAGGACATCCTCTTCCAAAGGTTTGGCCTGTAGCTGCGCTCGTTCTGCGTCCACTGCACTGATTTACCGTTGGAGCTGCGAGACAGAACAAAGCCAAGATTAACACGTTTATACTAGGGCTGCACGATTGTGGCCAAAATGATGATCCTGATTATTTTGACAATACTGTAATCACCATTATTCATCATTGTAGAGGAAACTCTGTATTTCCATTGCACTACTTTCAACTAAACAATATATGAACAGTTTTCAATGCAAAATGAAACTTTAAATAATTTAATTTAATTCAAGAATATAAAATTTACCAAGGGGTAACTGAAAAAATTTTGCTATTACAGAGTGCAATGGAAACAATTCAGCTTATACAGAAAAAGCAATAACATCAGGCTTAGGCCTACAGGTTTTGGGCAAGAAACACCAGCCTGTTAACATTTTCTGGCTTGAGCGATAAGCGAAGTCAGGTGAATTGAGTTCAGTGAATTGTCAAGGACAGGTACGGCTCTGTTGTTCTGCTTGACCATAGGACAGTCGTGGTTGCAAAGAACTCAACAGTTGTTATTTCCCTCTCTATTTCCCCCTGACATTTTTCATACAGTGTTGGAAGCTAATGCTACTTTGGAGAAATCATTGCTTGAGGGGATCACATAGTTCTTGTCCAGTGTTTTGACCAGTTTTCAGCTGCTGTACTTTCTTCTCTCGACATGACTTGCTCTCACCAGTCCACCGAGTGACTTGAGGCTGCCGCTGCAGGGTTCGCTCACTTGTTGTTTAGGCAGCTTAATGAAGCCTGAACCATGCATTCGCCCCCTGGTGGTTGGCTGACTAATGGTTGATAAAGTGCTTGATCAGATATGCAGCAAAGCCTGCAGTTTTAAATGTAAATATCGCCAACGATCAGGTTCATTTAATCGTGGAAGCCAAATTAAATTAATTGTGCAGCTCTAGTTTATACTGGTCAAAGATGAAAGAAAACTTGAAGATCTGTAGGCTCATGCCAAGGATGATGAAGCAGGGGTCTACAACCCAGTTACCCCATCATTAGAAGCCATTTATGTCTATCTACTTCTTTTTCCTGACTGTAAGTACATTTTCACACATCACAAATGTGTAAAAATGTACTTATTCACTGTGTACATCAACACCACAGCTCCCATCATTTTAGGACAGCACAGCAGATCAGGCCTGCAGGAGTACATCACAGCTTTTCTCCCTCATTAAGACTTGATCCTGCATTTAAAGAAAACAAGGTTAGACTGTTTAGTAAATAAATCTTTTGGAGAAGCTCCCACATACTCAGCTCTGCTGCTCATCCCACTAATGCATGTTCTTCACATTAAGAAGAAAAATGAACAGGCTTTCCAACAGTGTAAGGCTTTATGCCAAGAAGCAAATAATCAACCAAACACTTGTTTGCTAACTTCCTGTGTTAGTTTATCTATCTAGAGATATCTGTCCATCCACAGCCTCGGTCTTAAAGACATCGAGGATAACCTCACTCCTGTGTACCGTGATTTTCCTGATCCATTTCTCCTCGCCAGTGTTCCTGCCACCCCCCCATCCATCCTGGGCTCTCTCTGTGATTTCACGTCTCTCTACATTTTCTTTTATCTTTCCTAGAAGGAGAAATCCTTAAAGGCAGCGGGGCCTCCACTGGGAGTACTTAACCCAAATGAGAGAGCCTTTTTTCAGCTCGTGGAGCAGTTTTTCTCAGCCTGCTGTGGTGGAATCGGCTCATTTACGGTTTAAGGAGTAGCAGGGATAGATCATTGGCAGCTTCTCAGCTGAGTTGTTTGGTGCTGGAAAACAAAAACAACCTAATTTTGAGGGAGTAAGGAGATTAAATTGGATTGCCTATTAACAGGAAAAGCAGGTAGTTTCCTTTCATTGGACCAATTGCCCTAAGATTTCACCAGCCTGCCAGTTAAGTCTCTCTTTTATCCAGATCTGCCTGGACTCTGTCCTTTTGTCCTCAAGGAAACTTCACGAGAGGGACAAGCTGAGTGGTTACAATGCAATGGCGCTTGATTTCAATCAATCAATCTTTATTTGTATAGCACCAGTTCATAACAAGTCTTATCACAAGACACTTTACAATAGAGCAGACTGAAGCTATCCTCTTCATTTTATAGATACACATATATGCATGTATACATAAATATATATAATAAATATATTTGAATATACACATACAGACATTCAGAGATGGATCCTAAAGCACATTTGTCTCTGCTGAATAAAGAGTCAATCAATCAATCTTTATTTGTATAGCACCATATTTGTTAAACACAAATGTATTAAAGGTAAGCCTCTTGAGATGTGGCATCCTATTTTCAGAGGGTCCACATGTCTATATGGTTGTAAAGATACTTACTATGGATGAATAATCAATACAACCATGGATTGACAGATCAATCTTATATTAACATTAATATCTATAATGAACACAATCTGGAGAGGACTGATGTTGATATATATAGCAGCTTCTAGCTGAGCTGCCATTAAAATGGTTTAACTGGCCTGAAAGTATGAATTTATGTTAAATGATGTTTCTGTTGATGATGTCCTTGGAGTGGAGCAGGTCCACAGCAGCAGGTCATCCATGACTGTTTGTCACGGTCACCCTGATATATGTGTGCTGTACTTCTTTACTTCTATTGAAAAGAAAAAAATCTCACTTCCAAGGCTTAAAATTAAATTTTACATAATCTGTTATGCACCAACTGGGCAGATAATAAGGCATTAATCTATTTTAAGTGAAGAACCCACTCCTCCATGTACCTGATATCATCCTGTGCCGACCCGCGGCGTCTAAAGAGGTTGGCCATGCTGCTGGAGGATTTGCCAGTCTTGGCGGCCTTCTTGGCGTCGCCTACGTGCATGCGCACCACTGTGGATGTTGTGAAAGCACTGCGGACGTTTTTCTCCGGTTTGGCGAGCATGATGTACACCTGGCCAGGAAAATTGTTAAAGAAAAGGAATAAACAGGAAGAAGCTGAAGGGGTGAGATATCATACCAAAAGAGTTGGGACGGGGAATTCTCTTTGAGTTGATTTTCTGCTCAGACTGTCTCACCTTTGGGACGAACATGCAGCAGAGAGCCACGGTGGCGCTGAGGCTGACGCTGAAGCACATGGTTATGATCTTGTAGTTGGAGCCGAAGTAAATGGGAACAAAGGCCAGCCAGATAATGCAGGTGGTGTACATGGTGAAGGCGATATACTTGGCCTCATTAAAGTTCGCCGGAACATTACGAGTCTGCAGGAGAGCGACCGTGAAACTTTTACAGCAGCAAAAGTTAAAGTGAAAGAAAGCATAGTAAGTATAACAGAGCCTTTTGGGCATAAATTAGATATCAGTGATATCAACTGTAGTTCAGCTCTAATAGTACTCAAATGTGGAGTAAATGTACTCAATTTGGGTCAACTAGTGCATGGGTAGACTTTACTAGTGAACCAAAAGGTGTCACAAGTAGTACTAGTAGATTCTAAAATGTTCACTAGTACTACTAATAGACTGTTTTGGGTCCACTAGTACTTCTAGTAGACTTATAAATGTTCACTTATATTACAAGTAAGCCTTGTATGCTAAGAAGGGGGCAGGAAAAAGCAAATTCAGGCTTCCCATTGGCTTTTAAAAATATTACAACCAATTAGGTTGCTGGATTTGGTCATAATCCTTCCAATAGGTTTACTCGTCCTATGTGAATCTTTTGGCTTTACTCGTACTACTAGTAGACTTAAACAGTCTACTAGTACTACTAGTGAGGTATTTTGAGTTTACTAGTAAACAAAATTTTGTTTTACTGGTAAACTGTTCTGACGCACTAGTGCACAACAAGACGTTACTAGAAAAGCAAAACTGGCTACAAGTAGACAATTTTGTGTTACTAGTAGTCCAACTATCCTTAAGAAATGTGACCAGTATAAACTTAAAGCTTTCCTAGTAGTGCTAGTAACACAAAATTGTCTACAAGTATTCAATTTTGCTTTACTAGTAAGGTCTACTTGCTCACTAGAGCACCAAAAACCTTTTCTAGTAAACACAAAATATCTCAGTAGCAGAAGTAGTTGACTGTTTTCATGTACTAGTACTACTAGTAAAGTCAAAAGATTCACTAGTAGTACTAGTAGAACTAATGCAAATGAAGTAGGAGGGATTATAACCAAATCCAGCACCCTGATTGGTTGTAATATTTTTGAAAGCCAATGGGAAGCCTGAATTTGCTTTTCCCCGCCCCCTTATTAGCATATAAGGCTTACCAGTAGTGCTAGTGACAGTTTTTGCTCCACTAGTAAAGTCTGTTTGCTCACTAGTTGAGCAAAATTGAGTACATGTCCTCCATATAGAGCTGAACTACAGTTGATGTCAGTGATATCAGTTTTATGCACGAACAGCTCCACACTCCTGAGTCTTACGAACTCCTGCCATGTTACCTTAAAGGCGTAGAAGGTGCAGCTGAGGATGAGCAGACCGTTATATCCCAGCGGCGCCACCACCCCCAGAGTGGTCAGATTACAGATCAGGTGCACCTCTCGGATACTCGGGTAGTCATGGATCACCTTAGAGAGGGGAGTAATTGAGTGAGTGAAGCACATGAGCGTCCCCCACACTAAGAAAACACACAGACACAAACCTGCGGTGGCTCTATGATGAGCAGTGCCACAATAATCCCGAGCTGCAGCAGTATGAGTAGGAAGGCGATGACCAATTGTGCGCAGGCGGACATAAAGCGCGGCTTCTTGGTGCAGATCTTCTTCTTGCTGCCTGCCAGGATCCGTGCTATTCGGTTGGTCTGGAATCGAAAAATAGATCAAATGGTTATGCAGGCTTCACTTGCATCGACTGTGGATAATACAGCTCGCGCTGATTCATAACAATAATCCTTTTTTTTTTTTCTTTTTTTGCTTCCCAGATCTCCAGCAGCAACCTCAGCCCACACTAGAATATCTCCCTGACAACTGGCTGTCATCCAGACTTCTCCTCAGAGAGCCTGAAATCTCCAACATCGATTTGTGGTAGTGGAGAAGATGTCTGATCGAGTGTTTGCACAAAACTAGCTCTGATGTGGCAGCGATGTCTGAGAGTCTTCAATGTAAATATCAGACACTCACTTATTAAAAAGTGCCTCATAAACAATATCTACTTCATACTGCAGCAGTGTGAGCTCCTCAGCGGACTTTTTAGTGTTAAATTTGTATTTTTATGTTGCAGTCATTTGATCTACCTAGTAAATCTTGATCCTGACTCATATAATTTCTCTTTAGGTGGACAAATAAATGGGAAAAATGAAAATAAAAATATATCAATATATTTTAGCTCAATGGGGATTTGGATATCTATCCTGACATTTTTTCCAGATTAACAGCTTTGAAAAACACAATAGTGCAGCCTAAAGCCCACCGTTTTACCATAGTAGTTGTTTATTTTGCAACTTGTAAAAAAAAAAAAAAAACATGACTATTGTGATCATACTATAGTGGACAAATGTAACAATACAATACAAAACTGACAAAATATGAAAAAAAAAATATTAAGGATTTACATATCTGAAAAGGAGTGGGAAGAAGTAATAGTTATTTAATCCCACCCCTTATCCATAAAATATGATTTTGTTTCCTTATCAATATAAACCTATACAATACTTGATTACAAACATAAATACAGACACATACACAGAAATACACAAATTCCCACTCATACATAAACTGAAAGTTACTCCACAAAATTATAAAAAAGGGGGAAAAAAAAAAAACGAGACAACCAAATAATTCAATAAACAGTAAACACCCCGTGATCCTCAAACACCTTCAGTCCCATATCTACTGAAAATCATCTCTTTGGACTTCTTTTTAAATCAGTTTATGTTCAGACAGTCCTTCAGCTCCACATTCAGGCTGTTCCACTGTTTCACTCCCCAAATGCAAAACCTTGTTGTGCAGAAACCTTGGACTTTGAAATGAAACTTTCCCCGTAGATTATAACCTCCTTCCCTTTCAGTGAAAAATGTTTGAATATTTCCAGGTGATAAATTGTTTTTTGCTTTAACACTAGAACCACCGACATTCTGATCTCCCTAGAACCGCCGAGGGAGTCATTTTGACCCTCCAGCTGCAATAGTGTCAGCAATGCTACGATGTCATTTCTAAAAGTTGTGAGGTGGCTTATTCCCATCTATTTTTGAAATAATAATGGAGACTTGGCAAAATAAGTGTTTAAAACATATATTTTTACATTTTTTTCAACAAATAAATAAGTATTTTAATCGGACAGGTATTATACATTTTCAGATCCAACAAACTGTAGGAGCTGTTCCACAAACTACAAAATGATCAAATAACAAGATATTCACAATAACAAAATAACATATTTCTCTTTAATAGTAACAATAAAAATAATATAATAATAATTTTAGAAGACCAAATAAGGTGGCCAAACACTGCACTCGCTCTTGCTTGCTCTCTCGCTCACACAAATAAATACATTTTCACATTCATCAACAAACAGTAGGTTAACACAAACATGAAAACAACATAATAACAGACTATTTATGATAACAAAATAACAGATGTCAGAATTTAACTAGTTTAGAAGAATGGATAAATTAACGCTGCGCTCCCTCACACACATTACTCACAGTCAGCACATACGCTGCACACTTTGACTGTGCGCTGTCCACGAACTGCACGTTAGCTTTTCTGACTCGGTAAACATGACAGGTCATCGATCTGACCCTCGACAGATTCCTCCACACTGATGTCCCCCCAGTCTGATCCTCCTCACTCAGACTCACTCAGATCCAGGTACAACAGCCAAGCCTCTTTGGCTGTCAGAAATCTTTTGGACGGGTCCATATTTCGCTCCATTTTGAAAGCTGGTGGTTGTAATACTGATAGCTGTCAAAATCGGATGACGTAACAAGCGCTGCTAAGCAACCAGGAGTGGCACGCAAGGTTCTGCGCGAAAAGTGACAGCTGTGTACAGTGTTTAATATGAGGGGTAAAAATGACCCCCTTTGGCGGTTCAAGGTATAAATGGTTGTATTTTCTTTTCTTTTTATTACACACTCACCAAAATTCACTGAATGATTAATAAATCAAATTAGGAAAAGTCATGGACTTTAAGATGTAGCAGTTGAATTTTAACAGAAATACAAGCATGTGAAAACGCCAGGGGGTAAAATTGACTTCTTTGGCAGTTCTAGTGATAAAAGTGGGCCCTAAGGTTACGACGGGAAAGGGGGTTTTGCCAGGACAAGGGTCAGGGTTAGAGCAGGGGAAGGTGTTAGAGACATGGGACCCAGACAGGCTTGTTCAGAAGGGTGGAATTAGTGGGGATAGGTGCAGGTTTGAAGGTTGTAGGTCATGCGGTTGATGAGTTATAGGCGTTTAAATAGTATTTGTGATGTATGAAATTCAACAACACCTTTAAATTTTAATAATTTTGATTGCAGGAATAATGAATTTGTGTGATCCATGAATGATCCATATTGCTTTGTGTTGCAGAGTGATTAGTGGTTGTATTGTACCACTGTAATTATTGCCCCAGACCTCTGCACAGTAAGTTAGATATGGAAAAACTATCGAGCAGTACAGAATGTGGAGTGTTTTTCGATCCAGGACCCACTTTGCTTCATTTAATACTGCGATACTTCTTTACAGTTCTATTTGGACATGCTATAATACATCTTATTGTACTTTGTGTAAATGATGCAAAAGGTTAAAAAAATTCATCACTATTTTGGCGTTCTCAGCAAAAAACATTCTTCTGCTTGCGTGAAGTCTTGGACACATAAAGCCACTACAGTATATCTATCTTTTACCATCCAACCTTATTTTAGCCCACATAAACTATATTGATAAAAGGCAAAACTTATGTCTAGTTTGGAAATATACCAGTATATATCTCCTGCCCTATCGTCTGGAAATATTGTAGCTGCCTCCATGTTCTAGTTCCATAGTAGCTTAATAATATCTCTCGCCGATTATATTTAAGATTTATAAAACAACAAAGTTTGAGCTTTTAGTCAAGAGAACCAGCGCAATGCTAACTTCCTTGTTGGCCAACAAAAATACATCATCCCTGCACCGCCCTATACAAGCAGCAGGAACATCTATAATCAGAAAAATTATAATATTAACTTAAAAACAAGTCCAGGATCATAGGATCATCCCCTTATAAATAACATATTATAAGGATGGCAAAGACACAAACAGGGCTGTTCATCCATCTGATGACAGATCAGGAAGGTTTTTTGGAAATAACTTTGGTGTACTGGTTCAGCTTGTGACTGTAAACTGTTGAAACCCTCCATGGGAACCAAGGGTCTAAAGGACATGAAAACACTATTGAGTAAAACTTCCTCGATCTTTGTGTTGAGGGCTGTCTGAAGCACCCCCCTCAGACGTCTTCTGTTAAAATTCTTCATCTTTATTTTGTTAATCTGCAGATTTCTTCTCTTATCTCAGAGTGATCACCAACGTAACAGCTGATCTGATCATTTATGGAGGGTGATGACACCTTCATTGTCTTGACTATTACTAATTCTTTGGATGTGGGTTTGGACCAGAAGTCCATCCAACGCATGCAGCCGCTTAAAAATACTGCTTCTTGATTTCTAACAGGAAAATAAAAAATGTAAGAGGGAGAGCACTCTGAAGGACTGAATCTAAGATTTTATTGTTAGCTTTTGTTGGTCATGGCACCAGGAACAAGTACTACATTTGAATCTGGATGGAGATGATCAGTCATAAAAAATAAATGTATTTTTAAAAAATGATGATTTTTATCTATGGTCACGTCCGATGTTGTCGAACATTTGATGTTGTGAAAGCAAGAAAAAAATATACATACATATAGATAGATATATCACACTTTAATACACTTTTATGAGATCAGCTGTTTTGGTGCAAAGGGTAAAGATGGAAGGTTTCTGCATAAACTCTAATCTCTCCAAAAATAATAATGCAGCAAACCAATGTCATTTTCAATTATTGACCTAGTCGAGGCTGTAATAATCCCAAATATTCCACTTTGCACCTCAATTATGGAAAATGCTGCATATTTTGTGTTTTCCCCATAAAAAAACAGTTCTTATGACAAAAAAGACATAGAAACATAAAAAAATATAAAGAAAAAGTATTTAAAAAAACTTTATATCTATGGTTAGGTCTGAAGTTGTTAAAAAGAGTTTAAGCTGTGAAAGTGAATAAGTGGATATCTTATTTATTATAATTATTATTTTATAAAGAGACTGTGTTTGGACCAAAGGGCAAAGACTGTAATTTTTTAATAAACTCTTACTGCTCCAAAAAATATTAATGCAACAAAATTTTCGTTGATAACAATAATTGACCACGTCAAGGCTGAAATAACTTCATCTTAAATATTTCACGTTGCAACCAATTTTTGAAAATATTGCATATATTGTGTTTTCCCATTGAAAAAAATGAGGGATTTTTATGATAAAAAGGGCATAAAAAATAAAATAATAATACTTAATGTTTAGTTAGGTCTGAAGTTGTTGAAAAGACAGTATGCTGTAACAGTGAAAACAAATTATATTTCACTTTTTTAAAAAAATTGTTTTATGTGAGGGATCATTTTTGGACATAAGGGTAACGAGTGTAACTTCATTTTTCAGAGGCCTTACATCATGAGTAACACCATTTTACCAGTCTGTGCATGTTTATTTGTACCTAGCCTTTAATTAGATTTAACAAATAGCTGCACTGCATATCAATATTCACCAACATGATTATTAAATAAATTATTTAAAACTGTGATAAATTTGTTGAAATTTAACAACTCACATTTCACATTTTAAGCTTTACACATTTTTAAGACCTTGCTGCTGTACACTGAAATGTTTTAACTCACTGATAGACTCAATTTAAATGTATAATTAACTTAAGGCTTCATAGCATCATCAGGCTAAAACAGATTTAGTCATGGATAATATCGATGACTGAACAACAGATTAACAAAGAGGAAAACAAACATTAACCTTTAATAAAGTAGCGTGTGTAAGTCTGTGTGCGTAGATAAAATAAAATACCTTCGTGACCAGGGCGGAGTAGCTCATGGCCGGGGAGAGGCCGATTCCCAGCCGCTGGAGGTAGCAGTGGATGATGTGCGGCTTGGCGATAAGGCTGAAGGTGCACAGGTAACTCAGACATATTCCTGCCAGAATGATGTAGCAGAGCTCTCGACTGGAGGACTTCACCACAGGGGTGTCCCAAAACCTGCACATACATCAAATTTAATATGTGCTGAAACCAGATAAATATGTATTATGGTTAAAAGATGTTGGTAGATTGATAAAAATATAAGATATAAACTTTACAGCTGCTTTGGAGCAATGACTTTTTTATATTTCAGAAGTTTCAGTGGATTTTTATGCAGCATATTCAATAACAAAAGTACCTTTCTTAAAACATTTAGTCCATATTTATACCAAATCATGGAATATAGTATAATATTATCAAAATAAAAACAGGTAATCATGCCAGTTTTAATTTAATATCTTCAGGATGGATATCATTTCACATCATTCCTTTTAAAAAATAAATTTTTCATCAGTCTTTTTTTTCCCAGGATATGTCTTTTTTTTTTTCTTTTGTGACATTAATATATGACATTTTTGTCAATGATCAGCCGAAGTCTAAGGGTAGCTGTGACCTGTCCTGGACATAATCAGCCTTTAACTATGAACTAATTCTGCCACTTTATTGACCAAACTCAAGTCAGCTAGTACGTCCTGATTTCCCAAATATTCATGCATCTTGCATAGCTGAAAGTTTTGATTACTTGATAAAGACTGAGGTGACGAAAAGTGTCGACAGGAGGCCCAGACAGGAAAAGACCACGGCTGCGATGGGCTCTGGATCCCCCCAAAGAACATACTGGACCGGGATTGGCTCACAACCTGAGGGGCAATAGGAGATCATTAAGAGGGAATAAAGGAGGTACAGCAAAGTCTGAGATAAATGAATGTACGGGTAACAGCAAAGGATGTTTATTAACATGTCTGAACTATTAAAACATGACAGAAAGAGATTTTTGAGGTTGTGTTCTCGGGAGGCCACTGAGAACAAAAACAGAAACTAGTTGAGTCTGCAGTTTTTTTGGTACTTTTCTGAACTTTAAAATAAATAATTTAGTTCTGTTTAGCAGCAATACAGACATTTAAAATAAAATAAAGAGAAGGTGAGAGATGCAAACATGAGAGTGTGCACATGCATGCAGACAAGACAATGTTCAATATTTACAACGTAAGAAACGCATTACTGCCGAGATCGATTTAACAAAGACAGTTTTAGTCAATGTGTGGAAGAAAAGAGACTCAAGACTTTTATGGCCTCAAATTTACAAAATATTAACTTAATCTTTTAGGGCCCTTTTTTGATGGTGTGAAACTCATTTTCTAAAGCATGTGGCGCACAGCTGCTTGGGAGGTTTCAGTCTATAAGGATTATGTATGTTCGTGACACAAAGCCAGGCGCAGGTTGCTATTTACATGGTGGTTTAGTTGTTTTGCCAGAATTTCGAATTAATTATTTATGAGCAACTACACTCAAAGAACACAAACAGCACACTGTATGAAATATGTTAATGCTCAGATTAGATTAAAGTACTTTTTGATTAAAGCATCCAGAGCATCAGAATCAGAATTGGTAGTCATTGCTAAGAACATTTGCACAAACAAGGCATTTGACCTGGTAAATTGGTGCAAAATGCATAGTTACAATAAAGAAATAAAGAGGCAGAGAATAAGATAAAGTGCAAAAATAGGGAAAACTGATTTAGGTAGATATAAAAAAAAATATGCAAAATATATAATAGGTACAAAAAAAGAACAAAACACACAAAAACTCCTGCATAAATGTAAATGTGAAACCTCTGTAATTATCAAAATATAAAGTTAAAACTGTCAGGATCAGGCAGGTTTTTGTTTATGATAGACCAAAAATACCTGTTGGCGTCTAAGCGGAAGCCTTTTGCTCTATTGGCTGTTGAATGGATAAAACACACTGGATGGCCTCTTTTATTATCTATGAGCATTATTAGCAGTGAGGATTATTAGCATGAATACAAATATTAGAACATTTAGAGCAAATATTTAATCCTTTGTGTTTTCGTCTTCTTTCTGGAGTATTACACGCACTGGAGTGCACAGAATAGTGCACGGAGGAGGGCTGCTGCAAAAGGCAGCCTGTCTCTCAGCTTTCTGTCCAGTTATGAACTTCAAGCTGAATTTATCAACACATGATCTGATATTTAACAGCAGACAAACTGATTCCTGAGTTGAAACGGGATCACATGATCATTTACTATTTTAACTTTATGAGCACATGACAGAAATCAGGGGAGACCCCTGAGCTTCACACCAACATATTCTGAACCAGGCATTCGACAGGGCCCTTCATGACCTGCAGAATCATTGTTTTTAAACACATTATGACATTTTCTGTTGAGTTGTAAAATTTGAGGCTCATAATAAAACATTAAAGGAATTGGAAGGAAGAGCAAATCAGAATAAGGGACAGAAAACAGCATAATGATAAACACAGCTGCAGAAAACTGGTAAAAAAATGTTCTTAATGTGGTTTTATTCTAAATACAAAGAGGCAGAATCATCGTGCAGTCTACCAGAGTTATTTGTAAGTGTTTTTATAGACATCAGAGATGATAAGCCTGGCTTAAGCTCAATCCTTCAGCCTGGAAATGCTCTCATATCTCCTGCTTCATGAACTAAATGAGTATTTTCTTCAGCAGCAGGAAGGTCCGAGCCAGCAGTGCTCTCTAGTTTGTGGTGGTGCATGCCACCAGGGGATTTTGGCGGCACCACTCATGCATGACCCAGATCCTTTGGCTTCCTCACAAATCTTTTTATTTATTAAGAAGTAGGAGATGCGTGAACAAAGCATGTTTACCGGTGAGGTCGTCCGTGGGCCAGGAGCCGAGGATGCACGCTCGACATGTGTACTCGTCAAACACGAACTCGTTCTCCTTGCAGGGCGTGCAGGTCCAGCAGCAGCTCACCTCTCCTTTACGGATCACCTGGAGACACACAGAGCAGGGTGAAGGTCTCAGAGCTCCAGCGGCACTCTCCTGTAGCTAATCCTACACTCTGACCGAGCTGAAGGCCAAAAAATGAGGATTAACTATGCCAGGGGATCAGGAGGATGTTTCGAGTGATTCTGACAAGCAGATTTTCAAGGAAAATGTGCCGATGAAAGTGTCAAAATACAAAGTTTAAGCCGCTGATGTTTCTCGCAGGTTGATTTTGGCTTGCCATGAGTGTGGCATGAAGACAAATACAGGCGAGGCCTCATGAGAGGGGTACAGGGGACAGCTTTCTGGGGCCCATAGACATGATCCAGTGTTAATTTTGACAGCACTTTTTAATTCAGTTTTAGTTTTAGTCTTTTGCCCAAAATATCTTTAGTTTTAGTCATAATTTAGTCTCTAAATTGTTTTAATTTAGTCTAGTTTTAGTTGATGAAATTTCACAACATTTCATTCGATGAAATCTACTGTAAATGTAGTCGACTAAAATATGAAGTGTAAAGGGTAAGGCATTTTTTATGTTTCCCTGAATTTCTGAAGTCATGTTTTACACTTGGATAAAATCAAACATCTAATAACCCTTTACTGAATGCTAGTAAAGTCTGAATGTATAAATGAACAGAAACAAATTGAACTTTATTTAGGCTACCTGGCAGAGCATCTCAGTTACAATACCAGAACTGACAACAAACAGTGAACCTGCTGCAGACTAACCAACCCTGATAGGGCATCCAAGACCACCACCATATGTAGTCTGAGGAATCGGATAACAAACCATTTTCAGTAATTAATGTATGCTGAAAAACGATTTGAGAACTGGAAAATATTACAAAGATATTCTTACTTTTCTGAGCACCTGTCCTAATCTCCTTCAGGATTCAAGATTTCCTTATTGTCAGTACACAGTAGAACGAAGTTACGTTGCAACTGGCCCAAGACGCTTAGCACAGAATAACTATTATTTCTCTAATACAAAGAATTTTTATGTACAATGAGGTAGTTTGAAATGTTCAAGTTGTGGAATTGAGCTTTAGTGCAGTATAGCAGTACGTAATTTAGTGCAAATAGAGAACAAAGTCAGTGCAGATGCAAATCAGCTTGAAACAGAAAATGGCAGTGATGTGCAAATAAATAACATGGCATTATTTTGCTTTTTGAAATTGAAAGAAAACTAAAAAAAGGCTCTTGTATACTTTTTAGTCAGCAGGTAGCTTGCAGATCTTAAACGTAGAAACCAGGCCTTCGAAATGTGACTTAGTTTGACTTTTTAAATTCATTACAAGCTTCAGCGTCTGCAGTTTGAAGCGTGTAGGAAGGGTTTAACGTTGGAGACTTCTAGGATGATGAAGAGGAGGCAGACGCACTGTTTTTCCTTGATTTGGAAGGGACGCAGGGAGTTACAACAGCCCAGATGGGACATGATTAAAGCTTGAACAAAGAGCTTTACTGTGTCCCTGGTCGGGCACTCGAGGATCTGATTGGACCACTTTTTTTTTTAGATTGCAAACTTGTGGGACCAAATCAAGCTGGCTGTGTGGGTCTGGCTTCACAGTTTTTTCTTTTTTTTTTTTTTAAACCAAGCTGTGAAATGTTCCCTGGTCTTAAGAGCAGCGTGAAAACATAAAATCCTGTGTATTTGCTGAGATTATTGAGCTGCACGTGTGAACAGAACTAAATGATTTATCAGGTGAAGTTTGTCTGTGCTGTGCATGCTAATCAGCTGATAGGAGCTCAATTGGCTTCGGGGCGTTCGGCGCACCTTTATCTGTGCCTTCTGGCAGGGCTCAGAGCAGACTGACGTGATGACTTCACTCTCGTTACTCCAGATTTCCTCATCGTTCATTTTCAGGCCACCCTGATCCCAGCTTCCCACGTGGATGTAGGCGTACTCCTCCTCGCCGATGTGCTTGAAATTCATGATTTCATACCTGAGGTGCAGACAGAGCATGGATTAGCACAGAAGACACCTCATTTCCATTCATATTCTCTGAGTATAGAGAGTAAGACTGACAGACTGCATACCTGAAGAGCTGACCACACCTGTCTGATAGGAAACAGCCTTGAGAGGCAACAAGCCCAGTGCATTATGGGTGTTGAGGTGTTTGAGACATTTGGGCATAAAAACACCTTTTCTGTAATTTCTCAAGCTATGAGGAACCAGTTTAAACCTTGTCTTCTTCTGCAGAGACAGTCTATTACAAGCATAGTTGCCAGGTCTGATTATTATAAGCAACTTTGCACTTCTTTTTCTTTGAAAAGTTGCTTGTAAATATTGACAGTTGCAGACTGGGATCTAATGCACTCTGTACTACCAATATAAACTCAATTCAGAAGTTACACAAACTGTTTTGTCCCACTCCAAACACAAATGTAAATTCGACTGTAAAAACAGGCAAAAATGATTTTTCCACCAAAGAGAAATCCTTATAGCCAGAACTAAATTTATTTCTAATGTAGCTGTTACTGTTTTCCCCATAATAACGCTGTCGAGGATCAACGTAAAACTTCGATAAAAGTTGTCTGTTTGGTTACAAAAATCAAGGCTAGACCGACTGTTTAGTGATAATAGAGTTATAAACAACAGTAGGCCCTCTCTTCACTTCTGTATAGAATAGAATAGAGTAGAATAGAGTATTATAATTCTCTGTTGTCACTATATAAACACTTGTTAGGCAAATATTAAAAACTATAAATATAAAAAATAGACAAGTTATAAATAGAATTAAGAGATATACAGATAGCTGAGAGGAAATTAAAAGATTTTTGTATGTACATCAGGGCATTTAGAAGAGTTGAAAGTGGCTTGTGCGAATTGTCCAGAAACATTCACACAGGGAAGGTGTATACGCATTTACAGTATTAAAGTGACCGTGTGTTATGAACACAAAATATAGTTATTTTCCAATGGTTTGAGGAGGTAAAACAAAAACTATCATGAATGCAAGTATAAAGAAAAGGATGTTCCCCTTCCAAAACAACAGGGTGTTGAGTTGACTAAGGGCCAAATAAGAAAAAAAATCACTGTGAAATTAAAATGTAATGTAGATGAAAGTCAAAACACACTTCATGTAGATTGCTCTGTTTTAAAAGCTGGAGGTTGCTTGTTTTGGGCTTGTTTTATCAACCTGGTTGCTTACTTCAGCAGAAAAATCTAGCAACACTGAACTTAACACGTCACTGTTAAAATGACTGTGATAAACTGTGTGTCTATGTTTCCTCACAGCCTGCCTCTTACCTGCCAGGTGAGTCTCCGTTCTGGTCGAACAGGATGACCTCTCCGGACACTCCAGTGAAGTTGGTCTTCATCAGGAACTCCAGCAGCGTCCGGCCGTCGATGGGCCTCATGGCTTCACACAGACCCTACGCCAGGTCAGAAGCAAACTCTGTTAACAAAAGAATGACGTATTTGACCTCTTCCTGTGAGCACGGCGTTCATTATCACCTTATATCCCGGGCAGAGCGTCTGCTGCATGGCGTGCAGGCCGTAGGCCATGGAGTAGATGGCGTTTATGACGAAGCCCATCTTGGTGTCCTGGGCGTACTGATGGCGCAGAGACTCCCGCCCTGTGGACGACATGAAGCTGCTTATTAATCTACTTAACTTTGTTTTAGAGCATCTTTGGACAGCACCATGAAGCTCAAACTGCTTTAACAAGGACGAACAGAAGTGATTAAAAAAAGATAGAATATAAAAACGGACAAAGCAAACGATTCACTTTAATGATTACATCCAAACTGTTAATTTCACTCAGATTTCTTGTTACTTTCTTAAGATTTTTGACTTTTTACCTCTGAACTAAAAATTGTTTTGAGTTGGAATCTTGACAACAAGAACATAAATATCTTTAATTTCATTTAAGCTTTATTTACCCATGAAAAGAAACTCATTGAGATTAAAAATCTCCTTTTCAGCAGCACATATAACAAAGTTACTGACAATAACAACAGCAAGACATACAAAAACACATTAAACTGGAAACAGTTAAAATACAATGAAAAACAATAACAGTAATTGACAAGCTGGACTCTGCAGCCAGATGTTATCATGTTATCACAGGAAAACAGACAATGCTAAAACAGTATTACTGATAATATGTTAAAATAACTTAAATGTAGTTTCTATTAGCAAAACTAAATATAATGTTAAAAATAAAATATATATTAGCATGTCCTATATGGGCTTCTTTTAAATCTAATTATATATAAAATAACAACATTGTTAACTAATAATAATAAAAATGGCATGCGGGAGTAGGTACTTAGTTTTAAAAATGCAAATTTCTCATTCATACATATAATTATTTAAATTAATAAAAATAAATAATAAACTAACAAATAATAAATAGCTGTTTATATTATTAAAACATATTAAGTGATATAAATATATTTATTTATTTAGTTTAAATAATCTAAGTAAAAGCATGTGACAAATAAACTAAAGGTACCAAAAAGTGTATTTCCTAAAAATAAATAATTTTTAATAAAAAGTTCAGCATCTAATAAAAAAATAAAATGTCAAAACATAAGAAAAAATAAAATGTACAAAAATCACTGTGACAGGAAAATAAAATGAATGTTTAAAGAAAATTAAACACTAAAATCTTCATTAACAGGTCATGAACACAGCACTCGATCTCTGTTCTGGTACAAACACCCGCGCCACGCTCTCCTAAAAGAGGTGGTCTCGGCTCAGCGACAACACAATTAACCCAGGAACTGATTTAACAGGGCGACGAGTTCACTCATCACACCTCTGCAGCTGCTGACAGTTTCTCTGGAAAAACTCCTACAGGTGTTATGATGAAATAAGCTACCATGCTATCTGGTGTCCTCTGGAGACACCAGCGAGCGTGAAAAGCAGCTCACCTTCGTGGGGCCACATTAATGAATATGTTCCTCTCTAAAAGCTTCAGGGATGGGAGTTGATAGGATTTTATTGTTACCAATGCCGTTATCGATTCTGCTTATCAATACGATTCTTTATCGAATCCTTTGGGTAAAACTTGTCCAGCGCAGGCCTCAGTGTCACACAGCATCGAAATGTTGTTCTGATATCGATAAATATTTTTCAGTTATTACACTTCCTTTAATTGTTCCTGCAGTCAGCCTCCAATGAAAACGTCACGCTCTTGATTTGCAGGCACGCAGAACAAAGTGGAGGGAATCAGCAGGGGAATCGTTAAGCTTAAAGACTGCTGTTGATATTTGTTGTTATCGT
This sequence comes from Cetoscarus ocellatus, assembly GCA_037902135.1. Lineage (NCBI taxonomy): Eukaryota > Metazoa > Chordata > Actinopteri > Labriformes > Labridae > Cetoscarus > Cetoscarus ocellatus. The sequence goes on along the minus strand of JBAMNC010001622.1, from coordinate 353,693 downwards.
GTTATCGTTTTGTTGGTGGCGTAGCCTGCTGGCTTCTTTCCCATCATGCACAGCAGGACTCACAGTCAGAACCTTCCTAAATGCTGCTGTGTGAATGTGAAACGATCCAAAGTAAATATGAAAAAACTGAATCAGACAAAACAAAAGCTGACTGGCTGCTGCAGAGAAAAGTTAAACTTTGACCCCGCGTGACACCGGCGCCCTCTCGGTGCTCTTACAGGTGCAGGTCCGGTTGTAGGTGCTGCTCTCCTGCGGGTGGCCCCTCAGCCGGCACTGGAAGCGATGCTGCCAGAACTCGGGGAACCAGGGGTTCCTCAGGTTGGAGTCCGGCTTCAGGTTCAGGTAGTAGTCGTCAAACCAGGTCACGTAGGCCGACTTCAGCTTTATCGTGATTCCTCCCGCCGCCTCCTTCTGGAAACCGTCGGTGACGTCGTATCGGTCCGCCCAGCCGTCGCTGTGAAGGCAGGACGAGTTATTAACAGGAAAAATAAATGTTTCAAATAATTAATGTTCTCTCTTTTTTACAAAATCAATAAAAATGTTGTAAATATCAGAGTTTGCTTTGTTTGGTTTTCTATGTTAGAATATGCACTGACAAACATCTAAAAAGGTTAAAAAAAACTGTCTTAAAAATTAAAAATCTGTCCTCTCTTATAGTAAACCATGTTTCTATTTTTCTAAACATAAACAAAAATAATTCAGTTCATCCAACAGATTCTTTAAAATACTTTACAAAAGCTTTCAAACATTAATTTGTGTTGAATATTTGATGTGGCGTACCACACAGTAGTTGTTGCATCAAGATCGATTTGCTTGGAAAAACTGAATTAATAATTATAATAAAAATAAAAAATAAAACTTGATTTCTCAGCTCTAACAGAAAAATTAAAGTTCAGGGTGCAGCACATTCATGTTCATATTTTTAATGCTTGTATAGAGATAAACACTCAGTCCATGATTTCATACCTTAAATGTTTGATGCCTTCTGTCTAAATGAATAAATAAAGCAATCTGGTGCTCGGTGCCTCATTTTGAAGCATTAATGCACAAATTAAAGGAGACAGGTGGTGTGGAGGGTTACAGTTAAATCTAATATTTATCATCATGACTAAGACGTGCAAACACGAGGCTAAAAGGAGATGGAAATGGAAATTATCAGCTCACACTGTCAAGTTTTTGCCTCTTTTTTATTGAAAGATTCTGAGTTTTAAGAAAAAGAATAAAAAAACAATCGGCCTCAAATTTAAACCCCACGACAGACACGTCATTAATTACCTGTGCCAGGACTGCATCACAGTGATATAACAGTTTTAGCGTTTATGGACAATTTCATCATTAACAGAAACATCACCACCATAAAAATGCTCATTCCCAGCCCTGAAGAAGACTTTAATATAAGTCGACTGTTTTTTCTGAAAGTCCTCAAATTATTTCATTTACAGTTCTTTCATTAATCAACAGACTGATTACCTCCGCCAAGGAGGTCATGTTTTTGCTGGCGTTTATCTGCTTGTCTGTCTGTCTGTTTGTTTGTTTGTGTTCAAAATAACTTGAAAAGTTCTGAATGGATTTGGATGATATTTTCAGGAATTGTTGGAAATGGGATATGGAAGAACTGATGAAATTTTGGGGTGATCCGGATCACCGTCTGGATCCAGGAATTTTTTAAAGGATTCTTTAACATTGCCAGATAGGACCATTTTCGCCGAATTGGACCGAAGCTGCTTGATGGAGGTCTGCGCTCTCTGAGTGCTTTTCTAGTCTAACATGGCTTTAAAATAAGTTTAATTAAACAAGTTGTCTATTTGAATATTTAACTATCAGTTTAACTGATCATTTCAATCAAAACAAATATTAATATAGTTGTGTCTTATGTTCAGTGAAGCCAAATCAATTTCTCTGTACTGCAGAAGTGTCACCGAGCTGCTTTTCTCTTCTTTCTAATTTATGACAGTGAGCAAACAGCTTTAACACGCATTACAGTCATCATCTGGGATCCCAGGCACTCAAGAAATGCATCGAAAAATAAAATGCAAAAAAAAAGAAATAAAAAAAAAAAAATTGAAAACAAATTTTCAATGAAGGAGAAATGCAACGAAGAAAAATTAAAAAAGAAATACAAAAAAGCAAAAAAAATTAAAAACAAGAAAAAAATCTAATAAAAAGAAAGCAAAAAACAAAATGCAAAAAAAGACAAAAATTAATGCAAACAATAACAAAAAGAAAAAAAAGAAAGATTTTTTTTTAAAAATCGATAAGTAAATGCAAAAAAGGGAAAATAAAAAGCAAAACATGATATGCAAAAAGATTTTTAAAAAATGCAAAAAAAAAGAAATGCAAATATTTTTTATTTTTAAAAAAGCCAAAACAGCAAAAAAAGAGATGAAAATAAATAAATAAATTTAAAAAAAGGGATACAGAGAGATGATGGCTGCTAAATATCTGGGATTTCTTTATGACTCAAAGCTGCAGTTGGCAGTTTCTTTTTCCAAAAACCTTATTACCTGTCAGGATTTTTTTAATCGGCCATCTGAGGGATTATTTTTTAATGTGTTGTTGGAATTTAAATTTTGCACCCTCATACTGAAAATGTACATGCAAAATAAAGCTCAGCTCAAAATGACCAAATTTTTCCTTTCTTTTGAATTTATTACTATTATTATTATTATTATTTTCAAAATAATATTATTACTGTTATTGTTTAAACTATTTTCATGTTGATATTTACAGTTCATTCATTTTTTCTCTGTATTTGTTATTTGTTTGGTTGGTCGTTATCCTGATTATTTTTGATAAATGACTTTGCATAATGTTTTATGTTTGTAATACCTGTATTGGTTTATGATGACTTGTATGAGCACCTTGTGTATCTAAGACAGTTCTATAATTGTTGCAGCTGGAGTGTGAGACAAGAAAGAAATAACATGTTTAAAAGAAGGACTTCTGGAAGAGAAAAATATTTGAAAATGTCTCCTTAATGCTATATGTGTTTTGTAATGTTTAAATAAAAAAAGGTCTAAAAAAATACCAAATTTTAGACGATTTTCAGGATTATAACCATTTAAATACCATTTTGTTTTTGCAAAAATTGACAGTAGTGCATAAAAGACCTGTAAGAGTGACCGACTTCAGCTCAAAAAAAGTCAAAAATTAAACATTCCTGCAGAAATTGAAGCTGTAACACGAGCATAATGATCTCCAAATTTAAAAAGAAAAATGTAAAAATGACAAAAATGCAGAGCTCATTGATTTATTCCACGTCAACAGATTAGAAACAGCAGATGTAGATGTGCATGTTCTCTACAAACCAATCTTTATTTTAATTTGATTTGATCTGTCTCTTAACGATGTGATGTACATTCTGATTTCTGCTCTGCTTTGTTTTACAGGCGAGCCGCAGCAGACTGCAGCGTCTGCTCAGATGTTTGCTCTGAAACACTTTGACTCAATCAGCGGTTTGATCAGCGAGCAGTTTGAGGACGATTTTCCTCACCCTTCTATTATTACCTCCCCCTCTGGACGCTCCACTACGATCAACAACAGAAGGATGGTCCACCTCCACACGTGTGCACACATGTAAACACACAGAGCTGCAGTCTCTGTGTCCAACCAACAAGAAGAAGGAAGAAGTGGTTTCTGAAAACTTCGCTCACAGAGCTGGAGTTATACAACGGCGGCGTGGGTGGCTTTTGTGTGATGCCTGGCTCTCCGGGTGAGGTAGGAGATCATTTCATAACTCATCCTTAGAGAAGCAGCCATAGAAACTGTACACTGGCATATAAAGAGGACGGGAATGGATCTGAAAGCATGGAGAGCTCTGACTCTGCTTAGTTTGAATCACACTTGAACGAGAGCTTTGAAACCCACACACGGACCTGGTGGGTCAACACGCTGTTAGCTGCGGGCTGCTGCACCACCTACAAGCCTGAAGACATGCACAAGTGTGTGCGTGCACGCTCGCTCTGATAATAATGATCAACTTCCAGCCAGATCTTTCCTGAGAGCACTCCAACCCTGGAGTGGCAGGAACTTCGGGCTGGAAATATCTCCGTCTCTGAGATGAAACTAAACAAGATGTGAGGATTAAACAAATAAAACAGCTGCCAGAAACAAGCCGCCGTGTTCGGTGCTTCAACCGGCAAACATCAGAAGGCAGGGCCAGAAACAGAAGTGGGTCAGTGTGAGTTTGGTTAAAAAAGGCACTCACACCAAAACTAACCCAAAAATTTCATCAATAACAGTCGACCAGTGGCCCCAGGATTCATGGAAATGACTTGAGACTAAAAAAAGAATAAACTTCCTACTTATTTAGTAAAAAAGAACAATCTTACTGTAGCGTCTCATCGAGCCAACATGTTTTTTTGAGTAGTTAAGAAGTTTTTGCCAGAACAAAAATGCAGAGAAAACAACACGGAGAAAAGCCTTTAGCAGGTGTAGTGTGGTGTGGATTTATTCAGGAAGACAGACAAGTGAAGTACAGAACAATGCCTGAACAAACCAAAGAGACAGAACTGGAATCTTCTGTTTTGACTGACTTTTTATAACATGCAAGTGCGTCATTACTTCTTCCTGATTAGCTCACTAATTTTCTTGGAAACAGGTGAGCTAATCACAACCAAATCTACATGAAACTAGCCCGATCATGGAATTTGGCTGCTGGCTAAATTCCTGTCCTGGAACTTCAATTTGAGATATTTGTCGTCCTCATAACAACCCGACTTGCCAAGTTCCCTTCCACATCCAAGCACTCTTTTAGGACACATAACGCTTTGTCCTGCATTAACATATGCTTCCTGTTATTGTAAGCCATCTGCCCCGACATGTACAACTGTATGCTATAACAGTAGTAGGCCCTTTTAGAGTCACCTTCAGAGCAGATGGAGCTGCCTGATCCATCGTCTGAAATCGTGCAGATCCATCTTGCCAAGCTCTAATCTTGTATGACTTCACAGCAAAAAGCTGAACGACGCTATCAGGGGAAAGAGGAGGAAACTTAAGACGGGAAGTGACTGCATGTTTAAAACAATGATGGCTTCTGAAGCGGTCTCCTTGGATTCGGCAATATCTGCAGTTTTATCAGAAATGGACTCAGTTTCTTCTTTAAAAGAGGAGCAAAGAACGCCACTTAAATCTTTTCTCATGGGAAACAATGTTTTTGTTCTTCTCCTGAACGGGTACGGTAAGAGTTTGATCTACCAACTCTAGTCGTGAAAAAGATGGAAGGACTCCAAACCCCATTGTGATAATCGTGTCTCTGCTGGTTGCCCTCATGGACAATCAAATTATACCCCTTTCAGACTGGCCAAAAAACCCGTGTAAATCCGCCAACAATCAGCTTCTGTCCACAGTTTGAAAGGGTCTAATCGGCATTTCCACCCGGGTCGACTTACCCTGCAAGCAACACGGGTTTTCATCGGCTCATCTCCGTTCGGCTTCAGTGAGAACATCACACCCGGGTCAACCCGCTAAGTTACGGATGACGTCGGCGTTACATGCTCACGGCATAACAACGCGCCCGTCCACTCTGTCTGTAACTTACGTGACTCTTTGCCATCTCAGCAACAAATTACATCCGCCTTTGTATCATCAGCACCGAGTTTGTACATTTTTAAAGAGGGACAAAAGTACAAAGTACAGAAAACCGTGTCGATGCTCCTTTCCATTGTTTACATGGTCGTGTTTCGTCGCACTGATGATGTCATCAACGTGACAGCCACGCAGCTCGTCTGCTGCCGGTTAGACCCGGGTCTGCTGGCAGTGGTAAAGGAGTCACTCATGGGTTAACCCGCATTAAAAAAACATGCGTTGACTCGCTGACTTTAGTGTGAAAGCGGTATTAAAGAAGCCGGGAAGCCGGGAAGCCGAGGATCACTGCTGGGGAAGAGAATGTGAAAATCCTACGGACAATACGGACAATGCTGGTGAGTCTGTGACAGAACTTTTTACATCAAGGGCTGCATAAAGAGGAATACAAAATGACTGAGCCACTTGCTGCACTTGCTTTTAGTGTATTTAAGCTAAAGTTTTAGGGTTATCACCTGTCTTAGGGCCTTTGTAACCCTGGGTTATCACTGGATTCACACCTAGCTAGAGCAAGAATGACTCTGAGCAGCAGAGATGAGAGACACTGACGGTTTTTCTTTACTGTCACTCACAAAACAAGAGTAAACTGCAAGAATGTTGGTGCTTGAAGACGAATATTGCAATATCATTTGTAAATGAGACCTTTTGACAACTAAATATGGCAGAAAATGTGAGCGATTGTTGGTATTTGCTGTAATCAAAATGCCTTTATTTTTTCAACAGTTTCAGGGGCCAATTAAAATGGGCAACGGGCCGCATTTGGCCCCCAGGCCCTAGTTTGGACACCCCTGGTCTGTGGTACTCAATCATACCTGCTGAAATCTGCTCTCCTCTTTAGTTTACCAGGAGAACTTGGTGGGGATTGTCATTGACGAGGTTCATGTCACGTATAAAAGGTAAATGATCCATCTGTGTGGTATAATTTAATGTAAGATGATAGTCTAAGGACTGAAACGTAGTTTAAGCCAACGGCTAACAACAGGGTCTCGCTGCTACGTCATACTGTGGCTTGATATGATTGGTCTGTGATGAGTGTGACCGGCAGAACGATCGTCCAATCACCATCTGCAGTTGTTTTTGCAGGTTCTGCCTCTGGAAACATTTTTGATGGGCTCTCCTCCAGATGGACTAGTGAAATATTTACATGGTGGATATATGGAGCTGTTCGTCTATCCTTTCAGGTTAGTTAGTGATGTCTGGAGTTCTATTATCTCTGTAAACTTCAATAACCCTGATTTAATGAATAAATTATTGGTATGTTCTCTAAATTTAACTTTGTGGATGAATCTGATTGTTCTTTTCTGTAAAAGAAAAGCTTTATATTAATCCCACATGTATTACCCCACACTTCTGCACAATAACTGCGGTAAGGCAGTATAACAGTACAACAGTCTCATTGTTTTGCAATCTAAAACATTCTCGACTTTGTTCTTCACTCTGTAATAGCCTTATAAGTTTACAAGACTTAATTCTCCATCTATCTTTACAAACTGAAGGCTGACAGCAGCATGAAAACAAAAGCTCAAAACCAGCCAAGGCAGCTCAACAGTATCAAACATCATCTGCTGCCTCAGTCTCCTTTCTGCAGGTGAGTAACCCAGAATAACAAGAACGATGAAAGAGTGTGGTTAAAATGAGCTGCTGAACAACGTAACTGTTTCCAATAACTAACTGAAAAACAGAAACATCAGCAAATCAGTTTCACTTTAATTATGAGAGCATGTCGACCGTATCTCTGTATGACACTGCGGCCTATAGAGCCCGGTGTTTGCCGATATGTAGTTCAAGGTTATTTTATTTTTCCTGCCATCAGGTTTGAGCGACAGCCTACATATGTGGCTCTTAATGAGGAGAGGCATTTATAGAACAGCGAGGACGAGAGACAGCCAGAGAGCTAAACCTTAAAATAAGACCAGTTATTCTCAGACTAAGAGGCACAGCCATAACTCCTGCCTGCTTCACCACTTCACTTAGTTAGTTCAAACACTTTTGGTCTCTTGTTGCACAAGTTCTTTGTCTTTTGGCACAATTAAAATGCTGACAGGGTTTTATCTTTCAATTTTATATGAACAAATTTATCTTGAATCGCAAACAAAACAGCTGCAGGTTAATTAAAAACTCTTTCAGTCGCAGAAACAAATGTTCTTATTGTCGAGAAAATTAAATAACTGACTCAGATATTTGCATCTGCTGAGTTTCTAAAAAGATTGTGGGTGGGAAGTATGTATCAACAATTACATCTCAATATTTTAGCGTTGATGGGAATATAAAATATACAAAAATATGCAATGATTGCAAATCCTTTTCTACCCATATTCAATTAAATACAAAACAAAGACAAGATATTTAACATTTAAACTAATAAACTTCTTTTTTTGACAAATGGTCCCTCGTTTTGAATTTGATGCCTGCAACATGTTCCAAAAAAACTGGGACAGGAGCATTTCACCACTGATGCAAAATTGAATGTTTGCCGATATCCAATATGCTGATATTCTTTTAATCATTATCGCCAGTACCGATAATGATATTTCTGGTCAAGAGCACAAGCTCTATATTTAACAAAAATCGACTTGTTTCTTTCAGTGTTACAGTATATTTAAGTGAAGAACTGACGTAAAACAAGAAACAGCATTTATAAACGTGCCCATGCAGTGATGAGGAGGTGCATCAGTATTGTACATTTGTGTAATTTGTCGATATTCCAGCCGATATATTGGCTGTAAATATCTGCAAAAATGTCAATAAATGCAATACAGATACTTAACTTTTTAAGCTGATATCGGCCAATACCGATGTCAAACCGATAATATCATGCATCCCTATTTACCTTTCCTATTAACAACACTCAATAAGAACTGAGAACACTTCAGGCAAAAGTGGCCCAAATCTTATTTACCCATTTGTGACCCATATCTGATCTTTTTGTTACAGTCTAAACGGCATGAGTCAGACCCAGACCACTTTCATATGTGGTCCTAAATCAGATCCACGTCTGATGTTTCTCACGCTGAATGAACATGTCACATTTCATTCGACTTTTACATTATTGAAGTGAAGAAGACGTCACAAATTAAGGCAACTTACCCATGCCATGGGCACTATCACGCCACCATACCATCACAGATGCTAGACTTTACTCTGATATCAACAGCTTGTTACCTGCCCCCCCCCCAAAAAAAGACCTTATATTGACCTTCCCAGTGAGATTGTATGACTGTTGTGTAGATAAAAGCTCATGAAAAATACCTTTATGTCCTTCAAGAGGCGGATGTATGTGATGAAGATGACAACACGGATGATGATGAGAGGACAACACACACATCTCGCTCGACGGTGGAAATCTGGAGACACTCTGGACTGGAAATTCATGCAAAACACACACAAAGAGACTGAAGCACAAGTTTGTTAGTCATCCGTCAAGCCTCGAAGAGCCCATGGGTGGGAAATGCTGTCATGAATCTCTCTTCACACAATCCCCCGCTCACCTGCCAACCAGCAGAAACTCCCCCACCAGGCGCTGCCGTCTCATCGCCATCAGTATGCCCCTGACCGTCATGCCCTCGCAGAAGCATGCTACCACCCTGGCTTTGGGCAGGTGGGCTCGGAGCTTCTGGAGCAGCTTGTCAAAGCTTTGTTCACCTGCGTTGCTGTAAATCTTGTCGGAGTGGGCGATGCAGATCCCCTCCTTTGCTGCCATGTCTTTGAATGCCTCCATACCGCTCTCCCCATAATTACCTGCAGAGGGGAGACAAATGGAGGAGTCAGTGTGTGTAAGTGCACAGCAAGGTCAAGACTGTTGACCCAGTATTCATCATCACTTAATGACGGCCATCCATCCCATCAACCTTCTGTCTTCAATCTTGTAAACCATTTGTTCCTTCCACCACCCGTGTTTATCTATCTGTCGGCAAGATAAATTGAAAAGTTAAGAACGGATTCTGCTGGAAATAAACAGAAGAAGAAGGAGTCCCCTCAAGAAAATAGAGGACCACTTCTCTGAGGCTCCACACCTCAAAAACTAGAAAGCTCTCGGGGAGCGCAAACCTCTGCCAAGGTAGCTCACATACTGCTGTTACATCTATAAGCAATAGTCCCATGATAAAGTCACCATTATAATATGATTCATGACCCTAAAACACACACCTAGCACTCCGAATCATGTTGATATCATTAGTAGTTAGACAGTTATTGAGCAAAAATGATCATCGGTTATCTGGATCACCACCAAAATCTGATCATTTTTAAGTTGGGCCATTACCAACATCTCCTGAAAATTTCAGCGAAATATGTCCTGTAGTTTTTGTGTAATCCTGCTAACAAACAAACATCTGCCGGCAAAAACATATCCCCTTGGCGGAGGTAACAAGACCGAGCTGTGTGTTGATAATGTGCAGAGCAGCTGGCCAACTCCTCCTCCATAACAAATCCCATTTGCCAATTTGAGTGCTCAGCTTCATACGACCACGTCCTACTCAGCAGACTCTCTGCCAGAGGCACAGAGAAAGGCCATCATGGAAAAGACTGAAAGTTTTATATGCAAAAAGGGGCATCAAGTTCATAACGAGTGAATCTGTTCATCAGTTTGAACATTTAATAGCTTGTCTTTGTAGTGTTTTAGGTGAATGTAGGTGGAAAATGACTTACAAACCATTCGATTCTGATTTTATTTGTATTACACAACGTCCCAACTTTATTGGAGTTGGAGTTTGCATTGTGAAACTAAAGCTGAAGGTTTGAAAGACAAATGATTTCTTGCTCGTGTCTGTCAGTGTGAAGGTTTCTTTTTGCTGCAGGGAGCTTTTTTTCACACAAAATGAGATGCAGTTTGGGTTCAGGCCGAGCGTTTTCTGCACCGATTCAGGGTTGGAAAGTCAAGGTGATAAATTATAGCACTTCTGTTTGCTCAGCCGGGCAGGAAAATGCAAAAACTGCCCACAGATATGAAGATACATCTTTCTCCATCCCTGATTAACTGCTCAGAAACTGATCATCTTTACTCCACCAGGAATCTTTTCTTTTATTGAACATGAGGTCTTTTAAACAATTACTCGTAAACAAAATTATGCTCTGAATATGACGGATAATTAAACACAATTAACCAGCTTTAGTTGCATGTTTACATTTTATTAAAATGCATTTCAATGCACAATCATGATGAAGCAGGTCTTGACAGTTTCTTGATTTAAAAATTTTAAAAACATAAACTTCATGATGTTGACTTTTAGATTTATCGTTTAAGACAGTGCTGCACTGACTGAGGGTAATAAACAGCCTCTTATTCCCTTATATTGTGAAAATATTCAAATTATTTGTTATAAAATTAGCAGGAAAGCTCAGATAAATAACCCAGTAAAGGCCACTGATCCCCACTGCCAGCATTTACACTCACCAAGAGTTCTAATTGAACCTGTTTAAGAGCAAAAATGAGCAATTTTCTCAAACAACTGCTCTTTGTACTTTCAATTAATAATTTATACTGTCTTAAGGTAGCAGTGTTTCACTTACTGTTCCAATAAACAATGCTTTTATTTTGAAAGGACTTCAGGAACATCAGGAAATAAATTTAGCCTGGCGAAGGAAAAATGGAGCTTGCAACTGATGAAAAGGTAAATAAGAAAAGCTAAAATAAAAAGTAATAAATGAAATGTTTGAGATGCACATGGCTTATTATCATTTCAGTAACATTAGATAAAGAAGCAGTGACATCCTTATTTTTCCATCTTTCCACCAAAAAACGCTCTGGTGAGTAGTAAAGCTTTGAGTTTTTACAAGTCACATTTTTTTGTCTACTAGTTCTACTAGTGACACAAAGTTGTCTACTAGTAGATGATTTTACTCCTAAGGTTTACTCATGCACTAGTGTGCCAAAAACCTTTACTAGTAAAACATTTTTTTTTGTTTAAACTCAAAATATCTCACTGGTAGACATTTAGTCTACTAGTAGTACTAGTAAAGCCAAAAGATTAACTAGTAGTACTAGTAGAACTAATGCAAATGAAGTAGGAGGGATTATAACCAAATCCAGCACCCTGATTGGCTGTAATATTTTTGAAAGCCAATGGGAAGACTGAATTTGCTTTCCCCCACCCCCTTATTAGCGTATAAGGCTTACTAGTAGTACTAGTAAATATTTTTGAGTCTACTAGTAGTACTAGTGACACTAGTAAAGTCTACTCGTGCACTAGTTGACCACAATTGAGTACATGTACTCCATATCTGAGTACTAGTAGAGCTGAACTACGTTTGATATGACTGATATCAAATTTATGCTCAGACAGTTTTCTATAGGTCTGAGCAGGAGGACAGACAGACATACAGAGGAGGACACGTGTAAATATTCACACACGTGTAAACACAGACTTACCTTCTGTGTGAATGGCGGACACGTAGCTCCAGTTGTATCTCTTGACGATGTCCACCATCGCTCTGGCCTGTTGCATATCCGACGGCACCACCCTCATGAAATATTTATACAGGCTCTGTGGACAATAATTCACACGTTCATGAGTTTTAATGTGACAGCCTGTCGTCAAGTTAGACTTCCACCCTCTGCAGCCCCCATTAGAATACCAGATCCAGTAAGTCAAGGTCGCTTTGGGAGCGAGGGCGGCGCCATCAGTAGCAGGGGCCGCACCATCAACGAGATGAATTAGACAATTATTTATTGTTAAGTTGGAATGATGATGGATTTTGAAGCACTGAACATGTTGCAGATTTGATTTGATGATTGAGGCATGGTCCTGCTCTGAAAACTTTGCTAAAGGCATTTCACAAGTTGTATTTTTTATTTAAGCTTCATTAAACCAGGTGAAGAAACTTGTTGAGATTAAAAATCTCTTTTTCAGGAGTGTCCTGGCTGAGGGGCAGCAGCACAGATGACAAACAGTTAACATAACAGAGGTATATGTTCACCTACATCTAGAGCGGGGTAGAAACACTAAATTACTACGTTAGTATAAGATTCAGGTATCAGTACTTCACCTGAGTATTAATCATTCAGAATGATTTTTACTTTTACCACCAACATTCAAACTGGATAACTGTGGCTCGGCAACATGGACAAAAGAATAATTTCTGTGTTTTTGGTTGGTTCAGTGGTGACGCATGTGTCTCAATATTGAGAAAAAATATAATAAATGATCGTGCAATACTGAACTTGGATATAATCTTAGAATAAATTTAAACCTTGCAGATAAACTTCTCATTGTCTCAGTTGTACAAATAATAACAAAATTAATATGACTTCCATTTGGCCATTTCTTGACATTATTTTTGCATGTTTTTTCATGAAATGAAGATTCCTGACTAGTTCTGGTGTCACATTTAAATAAACATGAGGCAACAGCAGTTAAATAAATGCTAAAGCCGAATGCTTGTGTTCACCGATCTTGTTATGGATATATGCAAAATCACAGGTACAAAGTTTTAGGTGTTTTTATAGATTTGGTTGAAAAAAACGCTGCAAATTTGTATATTTTCATTGGAATTGTTTCATGTGTACATGGCAGCATTTTGAAGATGGACTTTAAACGCTCACTAAGACGTTTCCCTGTTTCTTACCTCCAATATCACTTACTAAACGATGCTCTCTGCCAATAATCAGGTGAAACTAAGAGCTCCAGGACTCTTTTCCTGCATGTCATTCCCAACTCTCTGCACCATTTTCCGGCTCTATCCAGTCACAGATCAGTATGACAGATAAGTAGCCAGCCATAGATATCTGGTAATTTTGTAAAGTCTGATCTGCTTTACTTCGATCTTTGACTCTCCAGGTGAGAAGCAGTCCCCCCCCCACCCCCGACCCCCCCCACACACACACTGATGGATCTGCTGGTTCTGGTCTCACCTTGTCGCTGAGGTCCATGCTCGTGGCCGAGTACGCTATCTGTGGGATGTTGAAGAGCTGCAGGAGATTCTGCACCTGGATGGCCACGGAGCTGGACCCTGGGCCGATCAGCCCCACAATGGGCTTCTTCCCCTGCAGCAGCATGCTCCCCTGCTCGGCGGTGCACCTGCCCTGGTTCTCCTCCTCCTCGTTCGACACCAACGTGTCCCGAATGAACTCGATGCTCTGCTCCAGGGCCACGGCAGAGTGCCAGCACGAGTCCCTGGTGAGAGACAGTGGGTTCTTATTGTTATTTAGGAAATCAGGGAGGGAAGAAGTGGGCGATGAAACACTTCACTCTGCAGTTTGAAGGACAGAGGTCTGTGAAGTTAATTTGAGGTTTCAGCGGCTGGCCTCTCTAGCGTGTATCCTTAAGTGCCTTTTGGATTTTCACTGAAGTGTTTCTACTCTGAAGTGCAGCAGATAACAGCTGTGAACATCTTTGTCCTCCTGCTTTTGCTTCTGCCTGTCAGTGAAGACCAGCTCAATAAAAACACCAATCAATAATATCACTGTCAGCATCTAAACCTCAAAAGTCAACAATCAAAATCAGTAAACTTGAACATGTAGGGATGCACAAAACTTGATGTTTGCCTGAATCTGATTTGCAGCAATTTTTAAGGTCAATACCAGCAATACTGATGCATACACATTTTTTAAGTCTTTCCAAGGCAAGAATTGGCCTGCTCCTTTCATTGGGACATCTTTTTGTGTTAAAAACAGACACTTAAGATGAGAGACAAGCTTTGATTCTGGTCAAATGTGTTACAGCTAAACTGTGGGAGACATTTGGCAGCTACGGTATGTATGGTTGGTATTAGACTTACCATGATATTGTATTTTCACCTTACGATTATCTCAAACAAAAAAAATACAAAAGCAATTTAATTGTTGGGATATTTATAGAATCATGGATTATTTTTAATAAATTCTACATGCTGAATTAATCCAAAGGCTATTTTTTTGTCTCTGCTTTGGCAAAGCGCTCCTAAAATGATGCATAGGGAGATGGAGAGGCTGTCAGCAACTATAACTACATATGAAGAAATATGAAAGAAAACAATAATAATAACTGATTAATAAGGAAAAAAAGACAATCAAATGATAGTTTGGGGTAATATGTCCTAAATGACCTAACACAGGGTGTTTTCATTTATTTAATAATGCATTTATTTTGCATTTATTCTGATACCATTACAGAGTAAAAAGAGATTGTGTATTTAAAATGCATTTTCAAGATCTTCAGCCCTTTCTCTCCCCTAAAATAAAGCCCATTATTTAACAAACAACAACTATCTGTAACTGATCCAGTGCTTCATTTACTCCCTGAGTTTTGTTAACTTGTAATTTGAAAGCACATAACTTCTTGAACAGGTTGTTCAAATGCTTTCAAACTAAAAGCATTTGTCCATAGTTACATGAGGACTTTTATTGTGAAAACCTTGTTTGACATCGATGGAGCTCTGCTATGATAAACTTTAGTGGTGAGTTTGTGGACCTGCAGCATTTGTAGCAGCTTGCTTGGATCAATTTGGACTTTTTTAACCTTTTTTAACGTTTTGCCCACACAGATATGTTGTTTCAGCCCCAAAATGCACATTTTTGGTCCCAGAGTGGATAAAGCTGAAAATGCCAACCTTGCATTTTTGTGTATACAACGGAAACCATGATCTCACAGCCACACCTCTTGCTTATACCACATGTGTGAACCCTGACAACATCGAGTAAGAATTTCCCTTTCCAAGATCTGTTTAAACTGCTTTGTGGGTCTTTAGTCGTGGTTGTCTTCTCTGCACCATTAAATTACCTTCAGTCTCCTCACAGGGCTTCGTTCCTGCAGCCACAGTTCACCTGTCTGAGCCCTCATCAGCCTCCCCTCCTTAAGGGTTTGACTTCATATTTAAGTGTTCATTCTCCATCATGGCATATTAATCTAAACTCTTCAGGCCGTCCTTACTTTACTCAAACATGGCAGGAATGAAAAGTGTGTGAGTGACATGAGTGAAACTGAAACACAGTCGTTAACAGGTCTGTGTGGAGCCTGTCCTTGACTAAGTGCTCCTGGTAAAAGCTGGATCCAGGGAGATGTTCCTCCACTCGAATGATTATCTAACGACTGATGATACTCAACAGCTTTGCTCAGTTTGGGAACAAATCTGCCGTCTGATTTGGTCTTTCCAGCTCTGAAATCATTTCACAGCCTGAAGGAGTATCGAAAATATGTGGATTACTCCTCACATGCATGTCAAACTTTATTAAGGACACACTTTGCTCATTCATAGGTAAATCTCTTGAACTACCAGACTGTCATAGCCCTGAGACTAACAGACTACAATATCCCCGGGGCCACCAGCCTACCAGACTGTTAATATCCCTAGGACAACCTGACTACCAGACTTTTACAGCCCTGGAACTAACAGAGAAGAGAAACTGTTGCAGGGTACGGTGGCTGTGAAGGCCAACTGAATAAACATTTAGAGCCCAAGACATTTGATGACACAAAAACCTTTTGTTGACCTCCTGAGACCCCCATGTTCATATATTTAGACATTATAACAAGGGTTTCCTCCTCCATAGTCCAGGACTGGGAGCCTGGCGGCCCTCCTCCTAACTTAATCCTAGACTCCACAAACATCCAAATATTCCAACTCTAAAGTCTATGGTTCAGATGGTGTTCTGACCTGATCTCACAGCCCAGGGTGATGTTTGGCAGGATAGCTGGGTCTGCATTGATCCGGTCCAGAGTGTGCATCATGGCCTCCACTCTCTGGATCCCGTACTGCTCTCGCACCGCCCCACACTTCCTCTCATGGACCTGGATGAAGACACAGCACGAGGACATCGGTCATATTTATCACGGATGAAAAAACGAGCACACGTGTGAGCACAGCAGCAGGTACCTTATCTGCAGGAGGCTGGTGGTGGACTGAGAAGAGAGCCCCGATGATGATGTCCCCGGGGATGTGAGCCAAAACCCTTCTCTCACTGTTAGTGGCCTTGACCCCCAGATGGTCTTGTAGGTCGAGACAAGTCAGAAGCACACACACTGCCAGCAGCCATAACCGTCGTGGGTTTCCCATCGCGGGGTTCATCCGTATACATCCATCCATCCTCGGTGCTCCTAGAATCCAGGTGCAGAGGCCTGTGTCGTCGTTGGTGGAGTTAGCTTGTTGTCCAGGATGAAGGTTAGATTCCTGAAAGAAAAAGAAAAACCAGAACCAGGTTTATGTCAGGGAGGCCACACTTAGATGGTACCAATGCCAGTAATTCTGCTCCTTCTTTTTTTTTAGTTTTCTGGGTGAACAGTGTCGAACACGTGGCAGTAATGAAAGTAAATGCTGTGCTTTGTTGACATACGGTATGTTGTTGAGGTTGTTGTTTCCATCCTTGCTTAAAAGAACACAGCCAGCGACATTTCCCATGATGCTTAGCATCATTTTGTGTAATTTAAGCCTCACTTCTTTCCGTCCATTGTGACAACTTCCTGGACCTCTTGTTGTTGTTTGTGCTGACTGCCTCTCTTAGCCGTGACATCATTGTTTTGGAAGGCATGCAGAAGTAAGTCTAAAGACTTGATAATGGAATTATTATGAATAAAGTCACATTATATACATAAAAATGCTATTGTATATATGCTGTATTTTTTAGAATTTAATCAAAAATCTCTAATATCATGTCAGCACTGTTTTATGCAGCCTGATGACTCCATCTTTATCATAATATATGATCACTACATGCATAACATAAATCAATCAATCAATCTTTATTTGTAAAGCACCAGTTCATAACAAGTGTTATCTCAGGACACCTTACAATAGAGCAGGCTGAAGCCATTCTCTTCATGTTATAGACACACACATATGCATAGATACAAATACATATAATAAATGTATTTGCATATACACATACATCCATCCAGAGATGGATCCATCCAGGCAGAGACAAAGGGACTAAAATCACATTTATCTCTGCTGAATATAGATTCATTCAGTCAATCTTTATTTATTTAGCACCATATTTGTCTTTGTTGGATATAAATGTATTAAAGGTAAGCCCCGTGAGATGTGGCATCTCATTTTCAAGACCATTACAACCACGGATAGAGAGATCAGTCTAATATTAACATTAATATCTATAATAATATAATATAATGCCATTAAAATGATTTAACTGCTCTAAAAGTATGAATTTATGTTAAATGATGTCATTTCTGTTGATGGGTAATGCAGGATGGAGCACATGGAGTAATATCATACCTAAGACTTTAAATATTGCACACGATTTATTTTAAAAATAAAAAATAACTGTTTTTATAACATGTCACAGTTTACAGTCATACTTTTGTCGTCCTGTTTGGGGCTGCTGACAGTAGAGGTGAAGTGAAAGTCAAATAATTGCCTCTTATAAAAAGATAAGAGTCTTTAAAAAGCACAAATAAGATAATTTAAGTATTGATGATTTCTAAAAACAACAGCCTCATGTTTTCATTGTCCACCTTATTCTACATGTGTGTAAGTGTAAGTGGAAAAATTTCCAAAACTAACAATGGTACTGATAAAACTGAGTGTAACTGTATGAAATATTTAAATGTGAACATTTAGTCCAAATTTGGTGACAATTCTGACTCTGATCTCCAGAGGTACATGTGAAAAAGTCAAAGGGTGTCCCTTCTTTAAAAGCACTCATTTTTACTTTTTCTGTTTTTACTTTTGTCCAAAATCAGCCCCAATCAGTTCTGGTATTGTAACTGAGATGCTCTGCCAGGTAGCCTAAATAAAGGTGACTGCATTTCACACAGAAGTTCAATTTGTTTCTGTTCATTTATACATTCAGACTTTACTAGCATTCAATAAAGGGTTATTAGATGTTTGATTTTATCCAAGTGTAAAACATGACTTCAGAAATTCAAGGAAACATAAAAAGGAAACATAAAAATGCCTTACCCTTTTCGACTAAAACTAGACTAAAATTACAACAATTTAGATGACTAAATTATGACCAAAACTCAAAGATATTTTAGGCAAAAGGCTATAACTAAAACTAAATTGAAAAATGATGTCAAAATGAAGGCTAATATAGAAGCATTATCCTATCAGCAGGTTTAAGAAGTCTACTTGACTCTTATAGGTATGGATTGAGCATACAGTTGGGTCATGGCACTGTTTGAAAGCATTGTTTTAGCTCAGATGTTGGAAAAATACTACGATACCCAACCCTACTCTTGTGGAAGTTAAAGCCTGATTAAGTAATAAAGGGGAAGTAAGCAGTTCCTTGGAAACACTCCACAGGAATCAAATGATTAATAAAAATCTTGAAAAATTGTTAATAAGTGATACAGTTGGTAAATTAAGAGACTGAATGCGAGGCACTTAATTTACAATGATTAGTGTGGAAGCAGGTGTTTGTTTAATAGAAGAGACTTTGAATCAGTTTAAGTGCAGAGATAAAATGTTAAAGGAGAAACAAAAAGAGAGAAAGGATGTTAAAAATGTATTCCTGCCTCATATTTACCAAGAAAAAATGAAAGCTCCTTCTCCAGTGATTCACCAACAACCTGTGACACAGTCCTGGATCTCCACTTTAATTAAAAACCTTTATCCAAAGTAAAGAAGAAAAAACTTGAGCTCACCTCTCGCTGGTCTGCAGCCGTGAAGCCATCCCCTCTGAAGCCGTGTCCATCACTGGAGCAGAGGCAGAGAGCGGAGGGAGCTGCAGGTCTGTGCTCCGGCTCTCCCTCCGACGCCTGGCTACAGCAAACTGCAAATAGCAGCAGCAGATAATATAGCCCGTTATTGGAACATGTTTGACTTACTGACGCATGCGAGCCCCCCTCCTTCTCCTCCACCTCCTCCTCTTCCTCCTCCTCATCCTCCTCCTACTCCAAAACACTGGAAAGCATGGAGCTTCACCGGTGACTGATGTTAAAGCAGTGAGGAAGGACAGGCTGCGGCAGGGCAGCGAGGGGCCAAGAGCGCAGTTTGAGGGTTATTAAGGAAGATGTTTCCTCCTCTAATGAACTGTGTCCTTATGGAGGCGACTAATGAGTGTTTCTGTCGTCGACTATTCGGCCGATTAGTCGACTAGCCAGGTGCTTTTTAACACTTTTATTAGACTTGATTTTTGCGCAATTACCTAATGGGTCTCGTTAATTGCCTCCGCCAGTGAAGTTCTTGTTAGTTTGTTAACAGTATAACTCAAAAATTGAAAAACAGATTTGTATGAAATTTTCAGAGAATGTGAGTCATGGCTCAAGGAAGATGTGTTTAGATTTTGACAGTGATCTGAATCTGGATGCAGATCCAGGATTGTTTTGAATTATTTGTTTACATTGCAAGATATGGTAGTTTCCCCCATGATCACTACCAACTCAAAAAGTTCTCAACTGATTTTGATAAAATTTTCAGGGAGAGTTGGTTATTTCAAAGAAGTGATTTAATTTTGGTGGTGTTATGAATCTGAACGTGGATCCAGGAGTTTTTTAAAGGATTTGTCAACAATGCTATAAAGGGCAGTTTTACATATTTTCATTAATAACTTTAAAATGTTGAACCAGTTTAAATGAAATTTTGATGAAATGTTGTTCATAGCTCAAGGAAGAAACGCCTAGACTTTGGTGGTGTTACGAATCAGGATGTGGATCCAGGAGTTTTTAGAGGACTTGTTTATATTGCAAGATGGTCAGATTTCCATGGATTTTTAACTACATTTCCAGAGAGAGTTGGTCATAGCTTAAGGAAGAAGTGATTAGATGTTGGTGGTGATCTGAATCCAAATGTTGATCCAGGATATTTTTCAAGGTTTTTTGTTGACATTGCAAGATTGGACGGTTTTCCACATTTTCCGTCATAGCTCAAGAAGTGATTAAATTATGGTGGTGTTTATGGATTACAGAATTTTTGAAAGGATTTGGTAACATTGCAAAATAGGGCAGTTTTCCACGTTTTTGCTAATAAATTATAAAGGTAGGAACAGATTTTGATGAAATGTTGAATGTGGCAAAAGAAAGAAGTCTGTCAGTTATAATGGTGATCTTAATCTGGATGTGGCTCCAGGAATTTTTTAAACAATTTATTTTCAGTCCGAGATTGAGCAGTTTTCCACATTTTCACTGATTTCCTATCTACTCATTTTAAATACATATTCTGGGAATTTTGGTCATGAATGTGATTCAGTTTTAGTGGTGATCCTTATTGGGATGTGGATCCAAGAATTTTTTCAAGGATTTGTTAACAAATAGAGGGCAGATTTCCATCTTTCACCAATAACTTAGTAAGTATCCAACCAATTTTGATGCCATTTCCAGGGAATGTTGGTCATGGTTCAAAGAAGAAGTGGTTTTTGATTTAAGCAGTGATCCGAATCTGGGTGTGGATCCAGGAATTCTTTATGGACTTAAGGTTTCAAGATAGGGAGGATTTCCACATTGATAAAAAAATCAAACGTTATGTGCCAATTTTAATGAAATTTTCATGAAATATTGGTCATACCTCAAGGAAGAAGTGTTTAGAAAATGGTCCTGACATGAGTCCGGATGTTATTGGGAGTTTTTTCAACCATTAGTTGACATTGTGAGGTAGGGCAGTTTTCCACATTTTGAACAATAACTCGCCCAACAGAGTTGGAGGTGCTTGGCAGAGGTTTGTGCTCTTTGAGCACCTCTAGTTTTTGTAGTTTTTATTATATTACATAAAAATATCCAACATAATTACATTAATAAAAATAGCAGGGATTCACGCTATTATTGGACTAATATCAGTATCAGCAGATATGATAGATACTTACAATCAATATTTTGACCATTAAAATTGGCCCAAATTATTTCATATATTACCTGTAATACTGGCTAATGTACCATTAGGGTTTACGTCACCATCACTGAATGTCCACCTTTAAAAATCAAAAGTTTCATTTAATAAAGAATAAAATGTTGCTTCATGTGTGTTTCTAACACAAATGGATTGTCACCATAGAGGAACAGGTCAACTGAAGTAAAGTAGAGGCTTTGCACTCCCTCCAGAAAATTAAGATATCGCTGATGATGAGTTTGGAAATATCTGCATATCAGATAACGATAAAAATCAAATATCGCGAATCCCTAAAAAATTATAATAATAACTATTATTTGACACAATTCAATTTTAATTAAAGGTTTGCATTTATCATAGTTTAAGCATAACTATTGTTCACGTGGATGATTTAGTTTTGGTGTGATGCCTGTAACCACAGTTAGTTTATTAATATGACAAATGAGTTATGATTTATAAAGTCATGTCCACATTTCATCTCCTTTAATACTTGTGCTGACACTTTCTGATGCTAAAGGGCTGCTAAACAAATATCAAAAATGTTCTTTTTATAGTAGTTTGTTAAACTTTAGCTGAGTGAGGACAGAGTGGACGTAACTGAGACTGAGTCTGAGTTACAAACAGAACGCTCGAAATGTGCTGTCTAGCAGCAAGAAACAGCATGATGAATGTTTAGTTTTATTAATTTAGGCCCGTTAGCTCTGCCACTTCGGCCTCGGTGCAGACTAATCAGTCTAGATTGTGTTGGGGGGGATATGAAGACGTTTAACTCCTTTAAATGTAGATGAAACACTCCCAGACAATGGTGGAGAGCTCAGACCTGAAAATGGAGGCCAGTGTGGAAGTGACAAAACCTGCAGTACCCCGAGTGTCCACTTGTGGCTGGCTGCAGAAACCGGACACCTTAATGATTGTGTGTGGGAAAAACACGCTCTTATATGGCCTAAATGAACATCTTTACAGCCTGCTTCAAAAAACAGCTTCGGACTAAATATATAACGCATCTACGTGCTCTCATTGTGAGGGTTTTTTGTCCTGGTTCTGATTTTATTGAGGATTTATTGTTGGTTGAGTTTGTTTGAGATGGTGTGCAGTACGGGAGCGTCCATTACATCACCGCACATCCACGACTTTCCAAAGACTCTCCTGATAATCAAACAGCTGCTATCATGGCTCCAACTTTTTTAAAGACGATGAATGCTGCACTGTTTTCCCGACACTCTGCGGTCGGCGTTTGCTGACGTTGCTGTTAACAAAGATAGTAAGACGAGTAAGATGACTCACCCCACAGAGAATCCACCCTAGAAAACAATGTTGTGTCTGTGAAAATGCTCTAAAAGCTTAGGACGACAATTAATTCAATTCAATTCAATCACTTTATTTATCCCCAAGGGGGCAATGTAAAAGGCACAGGGATATGGTAAAAAACATTAGGACAAAAAGAAAACAAAAACATCAAATAAACAAACAAGGCAAATTGTTACTGCATCATAAAGTGCACAGATCTTTAAAAGTGACCATGTAAATTAAATCTCATAATGTTGAATTTTGTCGACTAGTTGTACATCCCTAGTCATTATTTGCCTCCCTTCCTCTCTTGTCCTCTTTTTTATGGAGTGAAAACAGGAAAAGTTTTGCTCAACTGTGCCTCCATGTTATCAGTTCCCCGCCTCTGCCCGGTGTATTGGTTGAACGTGTTACCATGTTATCTGGTGGTTGATTGAAAAGAGAAGAAGGCTGTCCCCACGTTCAGTGTTTTATTTAACATATGATTTATTGTTTTTTTCATTTAAACAAAACAATACACAAAGAACAGAGTGTCAGCAGCATTACTTTCAGTCTCTATGATGGTGCTTGTGGGTAGTCCATTTTTCCCATCTGTTTTCCCATTTTGTTTGTTGTAGTTTTATAGTTTTATTTAAGTCTTATCTGATTCGTGTACTTTTAGATTTATGTAAACTCCCAGTAAAGAGGTGTTTCATTTTTTTGTTTGTTTTCTACTGTTGTTGCTGATTCGACACACGGACATATTTGCCTCGGTCACCAGTTTACAAGGTGCTATTTTTAGGCATAACACCAGAGGAAGCATAACGGCCTTGTTAAACATCTAATTTTCTTATTTAAGATAAGATAAATTCAGGTGTTGCAGCAGTACAGAGGTCAAGTAGCATGCATTAAAGGTCAATAAAATAAAATAACCTATAATATAATAGTAGTAGATGAATAAACTGTACAAATAGAATAAGTAGAGGTATTTACAATTACTGAAATAAAAATAAAAATTAGCTAAATAAATGGTCATTCAGTACAAACTGAAGCATTGTGTGCAGTACATGGAGGTAAGTGACAGTGGTGTTAAGGTGGCACAGTGTGGTAGGTAACAGCAGTTATGTTGACAGTATAATGTAACAGTGCAGATTATTTTATCTCGGAGTATTGTGCAGTAGTAGACCGGGATGAGAGATATTGTTGAAGAAGGTGCAATATATTTAATAACATATTAACAATAATTGAACCAGCAACACATTGACCTGGTGTATCATATTGATTTGTCTTTTCCTTAAAGCTGTAACCAATCCTCTGTGTTAAAGTCCCTTTGGCTGCTGCAGAAGTTACTGTATAGAGCCTCAGACCACACTCCCCTCGTAAAAAAAACTTTACCTGCACAATCGAAACAACAATCAAAGCTCAATAAAATATAACAAGCCTGAGCAGAGCATCCAAGAGGGGAATGTCAGCTTCAGCCTGTATATAAAGTTTGTTTCAGTTATTATTGTCATGTTTTAGTTTTCCGTAGTGTACTTTGACAATCTATCTTACTACAAGGAATAAAAGGTAAAATAAGGCACCGAGTTTTCTTGTAATGAAGAGAAAATATCTGCCATTGAAACAAGCAAAGTTTGACTCAGTGAGGGTCTTAAATTCAGCTTTAATATCTACTCTGGATAGAAGATTTCTTTTATAAGACGACCTTCAGGATAAATTTGGTTTGTCTCATTGGCAGATAATTTTACTTTTTACAAGCATCTCAGGTTTTATTTTTAGTTCTGATATCTTCAAATAAGATGACATGTTAGGGAAATGTGCCTTAGAATAAGTCTTGTGAGATTTTTTTGACTTGAAATTGGACAAATACTCTCACCTAGATATTAGTTTTTGTAGTGTAACCTCGTTCCAAAAGAGAAAGAAACTATTTCAGGGGTTGAAAAACTTTTGTTACACCAAGTCAGTAAAGTTTTTCTTGTTGTAACTTAAAAATGAGAGATGTGAGACTATTTCAATGAGACAGGAGAGAGAAGAGATGAAATAAGAAAAAGAAAGTCTGTCTGAGCTGTAGACAGAAAGGTCCCTTGATTTATGAAGTGAGAATCATATGAAATAAAACCAGATGTTTGACACAGAGCCTTTGACATAAATTTACAATAAGAATTGTGATAAAATTTATCATCAAAGAACAAGATTTTAGATAACATAGCACTCTTTCATGCTTATATCTATAAAAATAATGATGATAATAATCATATTTATTGATATAGCACTTGTTCACACAAGTTACAAAGTGCTTTACAGGGACAACAATAATTTAAAATATGATGAAACAATAAAACACAACAGGCAGGTTATAATAAATTTAAGCAAACAAACACTGAAAACATCAATCAATCAATAAATTAATAAAACTTTATTTGTAAAGCCCCAAACCATAACAAAAAATAAGTGTAACTAAAGTCATATTAACATATGAAGGTGGTGAGTTAAAGTGAGCTTGAAACTCTGTGCGTGACTCCATCCTCATCAATCCAAAGTCAGATATTGATTTTATAATGTCTCTAAATGTCTTATTATGAGTTAGAATTTTGATAAAATGCATCATTATAAAACAAAATTTTAGATAGCATGGCACTGTTTCACAAAACAATCAAGAAATACCCAAACATTTTAATTCATCATTAATCAATCATTAAACACGTTAATTAATCAGTTAATTGATCTTTATTTGTAAAGCTGCAGATCATAACAAATATTTAATGCTAATGAAACTGAAAACATTAACATGTAAAGGTGGTGAATCAATCTAAGATCAGATTTTTTAATAATATCTTTAAATGTATAAATAGTTAGAATTTTGATAAAATGCATCATTATAAAACAATATTTTAGATAGCATGGATGAATATGAATAATATTATTAATAATAATAATCTGTGTTGATATAGGAATTTTCAGATTCAAGTTACGAAGTGCTTCACAGGGACAATAATAATTTAAGATATAATAAAACACAAAACAAAACAGCAAGACTCAAAAATATAAGCAAGGAAACAATCAAGAAAACATCCAAACATTTATTACATTAATTAATCAATTAATAATCTGTATTTGTAAAGCTGCAAATCATAACAAATGTTTAATTCTAATGAAACTAAAAACATTAACCTGTAAAGGTGGTGAATCAATCTCAGGTCAGATTTTTATTAATAATGTCTCTAAATGTTGTGTAATCAGGGGTCTAATTAAAGAAACACGAGTCTCTGCTTGAATCACGTGATGATTTCGTTTCCCAGGGAGACGCTTCTTCAGTTTATTAATAGACCAGAGCTGTGATCAGAGCGATCAGATTGCGCCCTCTAGTGGTCTCTCCTTTACTATCATGGGCTTTGGTATCACATGCAAACAGTACTACAGTCATGAGACTAAAAGGTCAGAGGTCACAGACTGCAGATGTAGGTGGTCATACGGGACGGGGGTGAAGAGGAAGCTCAGAAGACTTCGGGGGGGAGACGGTGTGATGCGCTCCGGACGTTTTCTCTGTTTTAGTCAAACATCACAGCGTTTCCCCGAGGTTACACGGCCTTTAAGAGCGCTTCCTATCAGCTGATCCTCTGTTATCTCTTTGTTTTCAGTTCCTGTGTGAGCTTCAGATGTGCAAGATGACATATAATGTGATATATCATATGAGCCTGAGTCAGAAATGTCAATTACTGAGGCCAGGCGAGTTTATTTAGACAGCAGGGTAATTAAAAATTAATCAGGACAAAATGATAAAGAAGTAAAAGACCATAATGAACAGTAATTTAGACTTAATGAAACAACAAAAGATAAAAACAAGGAAAATGAAGAAATGAGACAGAACAAAATATAGGAGATTTATTTTTCATTAAGAATAAAAAATCAGTGTTGTAACTATAACAGTTTTGAAACTCTGTCTGCTCACTTTTAGTAGAAATGCAGTCATTTTATATTTGAGGCCAGTTTTTTAAAGTAAAATTGAATTCATCTCGGCTGAGAAGTTGTTTGCTTCATTGTTTTAGTTTGTCATCTTATGAGTACGGAGCCTAAAAAAGGAAATACAGGATAAAGAATATAGATAAAGAAAAAAAAATAAAAGGTACGAGATCTTGCAGAAATCTGTATCTTTTTTTTTTCTCCCAGAAGAATATAATTTTTTTTTTTAGAATTCTGAGTTTTTTGCAAAAAAAAAAACATTTTCAGAATTTTGATTTATTTCCTCAGAATTCTACATTTAATTTCAGCATTTTTAGTGCCCCCCCAAAATTCTCTTTTTTTCCCATAATAAAAAAGATCAGCCTTTTCTTTTCTTTTCTTTTCTTTTCTTTTCTTTTCTTTTCTTTTTTTTGACTTTATTGTCCTTGTGCAACCAAACTGAGAAAATGTGTCATCTCAAAATTAATCTTTGAGTAAAGGACTGCTTAAATATCTACATTCATGTATATTAATTAAACCCCATGTGGCTGGGGTTTATAATGTTATACCTGGACCAAAATATTGTATTACTGTAATTTATTTTTAATTGTTAAAACTATTTTTTAAATCTGCCCTTATAGTATATTCCAGGAAAAAAGTGGCCGTTGCGCATATCTAGTTGATGATCCCCTCACAGCACTGTCAGTATAAAGATTATAAATAAATTTTCCTTATTTACATTTAGATATCAACAGAATTATGTATACAGGCTGTAGGTCTTTACGGGGCTGGCTAAAATCTGACCTGTGCCCCTAAACTGCACGCCTTCCTAATTTGCACCTCCAGCCACTGTCTTTTCACTCAAATAAAAAACATTAAATATATAAAAAGTTTAATAAAATAAATAAAAATGCATGCTGTCTTCTATCAGATTTGGAGCTGATTTACAAAAACAAACACTTGCAGCAGGTTTTAGCAACAATAAATGAACGACAGGAAATAAAATGTAGATTTTCTTTTTGCTGTAATAAATAATGGGGAGAGTTTTACTTAAATAAAAAAGCCTCTCTGGGCCAAAGAAAGCTGTCTCCCCCCCTCATGGGCGGCCTGATTATGTCCCCTGCAGGGCTCTGCAGTCATGTGCACGTGCCTTTTTTAATCTGTTGACCCTCAGAGGAAAGTGGGCCGCATGCCTCTCCAAGAATTCCCTTAAAACCCTCAAACCATCTCACTGTGGGCTCCTGTGGTTGTGTTTTTTACATCTTAGTATCACTGTTTCTTCACTTTAATCAGCGTATCATCTTGTGTTGTATAGAAAGTGACGCTCCTGAAATTAAACTCCCATTAGACCCCCGTTTAGGAGCAGAGATAAACCAGTGTTGCCAGATTTATCTCCTGAAATAAGCAAACAGGTCGATGAAAACAAGTGACTTCCAGCAATTTTTTTTCCTAATGCGATATTTTCCTTTGCTTTTTCCAAGAGAAACCTACATACAGCCTGTTTTAATTTTCATCCACATTACATATCAGTTTCACAGTGACATTGTTTCTTATTTGTCTCTTAATTTACTTGTTCAACCTCCTTTAGTTTGGAGGTGAACATCCTTGTCTTTACACAGAAGTGAAGGGAGCGGCTACTATTATTTATAACTCTGTTATCACTAAACAGTCTAACCTTGATTTCTGTAACCAACAGGCATAGTCAGGCTTTATCTAAGTTTATGTTGATCCTCTACAGTTTTATAGTTTGTGCAACTTCAGAACTGAGTTTACTGGGAGTAGAGTGTGACTCAGATCCCTCCTGGGTTTGGGGGACAACAAGCCCAAACTAGAAAAGCACACAGCTCAGTTCAGCAGTGGATTTTCCACAACCCCTATAAAAGATCATGTTCTGGATCACCAGATCCAGAACAGAGCCAGGATCCAGAGCAAACTCAGCACAGACATGGAGGTTGTTATCCTCTATGAGCACAACAAGTTTTGGGAACATCACTTAATGTTTTGATTTTATATGAATTATTGAATGTCGTCAACGGGATTTCCCATTAGTAAGTTAAGTGTTTTTTTGTGATGTCAATTTGGATCAGATCCTGATGAAATTTACCTCGATGGTAGAGACATGGACCCCATATTATCCTGTGAAATTAGAAGCAAATTTGTTTTTTAAAATTCCACTTAGTTAAATTAATGTTAACTAAATTTTGGGCATTTTTGGCATCCAAACAAATATCCTAATCACCTCTAAAATGTAATGGCCTCTTCCTTGTACCAAACAACACCTCTGGTATATTTTCGTGTAAATCCATCCAGTAGTTTTTCTGTACACTGTAAAAAGGTTGTTGTAAATTTTGCAGTAACTTACTGTCAACAAGATGCCAGGAAGTTACTGTAAATGTCTTTATAGTAGCATTACAGTTTTATGGTAAAATACCCTTAAGTTTTCAAAAATCCATTAGAGTGTAATCTTGCTAACTAACAAACATATGCTGGCAAAAATATAACCTCATAAGAGGAGGTAATGAACAACTGCACTTTTGGACAAGACAAAGAAATGCAACCTGCAACTGCCAATATTTACAAGCAACTTTTCAAAAAAAAAAAAAAAATCCCAAAGTTGCTCTTAATAAGCAGACCTGGCAACTGTAATATTACCTTGCAAATCATAGTTGCCAGGTCTGCTTATTATAAGTGACTTTCTGCTTCTTTTTTTGAAAAGTTGCTTGTAAATATTGGCAGTTGCAGGTTGCATGTTTTGGGCTTGTTGTGCCCCCAAACCCAGGAGGGATCTGATGCTCACTCTACTAAATGTAAATGTAAATGTTCTTTATTTATACAGCCCTTTACAACAACCCTTACAGTGAACCGAAGTGCTTTAAAATAGATAGTAAATAAAAAGGAAAAAATAAAACAATTAAAAGCAATAAAATATAAACTCTATTCAGAAGTTACACAAATCGTTTTGTCCCACTCCAAACTGGAAAAAAGAGGCAAAAATGATGTTTCCACCAAAATGAAATCCTTATATCCAGAACTGAATTTATTTCTAATGTAGCTGTTTCTGTTTTCACCATAATAAAGCTGTAGAGGATCAACATAAAACTTAGATAAAAGCCTGACTATGTCTGTTTGGTTACAAAACCAAGGTTAGACGATTGTTTAGTGATAACAGTTATAAATAACAGGAGCCGCTCCCTTCACTTCTGTTATAAAGAAAAGGATGTTCACCTTCAAAGTAAAGGATGTTGAAGAAGTAAATTAAGAGATAAATAAGAAAAGACATCACTGTGAAATTTAAATGTGATGAAGATGAAAATCAAAACTCCCTTTATGTAGATTTTTCTTTAAAAAAAAAAAGTAATCTATCACATCAGAAAAAAAGTAGCTGGAGGTTTCTTGTTCTGGGCTTGTTTTTATCAACCTGGCTGCTTATTTCAGTGGACAAATCTGGCAACACTGGTACAAATCTCCGTGTAAAACGCCCTGATGGCACTCCTTCCCTCTGTCTCTCAGTTTGAGGGTTGTGTGCACCGAGGCCTCCTAACAGCGTAAGCCTCACCCTCAGGTTAGAGGCATGTGACCGCCCCGCGGGGAGGAGGGGGTGAAGAATTTAAGCCGGTGTGACTCACATGTACTCCGGCTTTGACTGTTTGGTTTGTTTGGGGGGCAGCTCGTCCTGCTATGATGTGGCCCCTGCTCCTCGCTGGTTTTCTGTCGTTTTTTACTCCTTCCAGCCAACAGTTCCCTCGCCCCTGCGCCAACCGGGACGCCCTGCTCTCCAAGGAGTGCTGCCCGGCCTGGGAGGGGGACGGGACCCCCTGTGGCGTCAGCTCGGGTCGGGGCTCCTGCCAGGACGTGGAGGTGCCGGACGAGCCGGACGGGCCACAGTACCCGTTCTCGGGGCTGGACGACAGGGAGAAGTGGCCCCTGGTTTTCTATAACCGCACCTGTCAGTGTGAGGGGAACTTCATGGGCTTCAGCTGCGCGGACTGTAAGTTTGGGTACTATGGGGAGAACTGCACTCAGTGGAGGGCGTCCCTGAGGAGGAACGTGTTCCACCTGTCCCATGACGAGAAGATCAAACTGGTCTCCTACCTGAACTTGGCCAAACAGTCCGTGAGCAGGGACTACGTGGTGGCAACCGGGACCTTCCAGGAGATGGAGAACGGCTCCAGCCCCATGTTTGCTGATGTGTCGGTGTATGATGTGTTTGTGTGGCTGCATTACTACGTGTCCCGGGAGGCTTTGTTAGGGGGTCCCGGGAACGTGTGGAGTAACGTGGACTTCGCGCACTGGGCCCCCGCGTTCCTCCCGTGGCACCGCCTCTACCTGCTGCTGTGGGAGCATGAGATCAGGAAGCTGACCGGGGACATGACCTTCACCATCCCATACTGGGACTGGAGGGATGCGGAGGCCTGCGACGTGTGCACGGATGACCTGATGGGGGCCCGGAGCCCCCAGGACCCCAGTTTCCTGAGCCCGGCCTCGGTCTTCTCCTCGTGGCAGGTAAACACACAGAAGATCAGGTGTTCAGCTCCAGAGGTCCCAAAACAACACCTTCACTCCCCCTCTGCTCTTTTTCAGCTGTGATCTACAGCAGGCCTATTATGTAACTGAAGTGACTGCAGCAGGAATATTGAAACAGGATTTAGCTCCACACTCTGATCTTTGTAAACATAACAGTTTGATGTTAAAGTACAGATACCTACTGCAAAAAGATATACAGTAAATCACTGTTAATGACAAAAGGCTGTGAGAAAACATACTGATTTCTGTAAAATTAACAGCATTTTCCAATAAAATCTACAGTTACCTACCGTAAAAATTATATATACTGGAGAGGGGAATGGGTCAAGAGAAAATTTAATGTTACCCAGAAAAACTGACCTCAAGCAGGCAAGATTTCTTTAAGTAAATGTTTGACTTTTTTTTGGTAAACAAATGTTTGAGTGAATGTATTTTATTAGATAAAAAATGATGTATATGATTTCTTTTTTTTTTTTTTAACAAAATGTTATCTTGTTAATAAGTGATAAATAAATAAATACTTAAACATATTGTAATATAAATTAAGTTCGCTGCAGTTTAAAATGCATTAAAATGTGTAGAATAAAATACGATGATGATATTGTAAATGAAATAACAGTCATGATGCTGTTTTTGATAATACAGTAATAATACTGTAAATAAAAATAGAGTAATGCCAATGTAAAGACATTTACATTAACTTACTGGAATCTTGTTGCCAGAAAGTTACTTCAAAATTTACGTTTTTACAGTGTATACAGTAGATTACTGTAAATGGCAAAAGATTGTGAGAAAACATACTGATTTCTGTAAAATTAACAGCATTTTACTATAAAAGTCTACAGTTACCTACAGTAAAATGTTTATACAGTAAATTACTGAAAAGGGCAATATGTAATGTAACCCAGAAAAACTGACCACAGGCAGGCAAGATTTCTTTGTGTAAATGTTTCACATTTTTTGGTGAATCAAATGTTTGAGTAAACGTATTTTATTGGATAAAAATGATGGATGTGACATGATTGTAAATTGCAAATACATGATCAGTAATATAGTTAAAGATATAGTCATCTAAACTTAAATGCAGCAAGTTCACTAATTTATAATACATTTAAAAAGTTGTAAATAAAATACATTGATGATACTGTAAATGAACAAATAGTAAAGATGCTGTTTATGTTAATACAGTAATGATACTCTAAAAAAACACAGTAGTAAAACTGTTAGAGAAAACACAGTAATAATAATTGTACAGTAATAATTGGTTTTGTTGTCACGTTAAAAAGGGAAAAGCTGGGCGTGATGAGTCACCAGTTATATGCATCAGTATAATTTAACATTTCGACCCAAATATTTAAATAAAACCACAAAGCAGGGATAAACTCTGACATCGATCAAATTCGATAATTAAGATGTCAGTGAATCAGAATCAGAATCAGAATTGGTATTTAATGCCAAGTATATTTACACATACAGAGAATTTAAATAAACATAAAAAAAAAATCAAACCAGCATATAATAAAAAAATAAATAAAAATGAAAATAAGGGTCAGAAGGAATAAAATAAAGTCTAAAAACAGGTAAGACTCTATCTTGTACAGCAGTGAGCATCAACAGCTTTCTATCCAGCCAGTGTTATTAGATTATGAAAATATGGGAGGAAATGTTTCGATATATCCTTTAGACGATTAAGCTAAGAGGGGGTGTGAGGCTCGTTGTCAAAAATTGGATTAAATATCGTTACTCAAACAACGAGAACACCGTTAGCATTTAGTTTCCTCAAAGGTCTTTGCTGAAAAGTGTATGGAAACCCTTTAAGTCTGGATTTTATCCATCATAACAAATCAGTTTATGTTTTCTGATTCTGATTTTGCACTGAAACTCGTGTGGGTCGCAGGTCGACCTTTTTTTGAGCCGCTCCTTAAGACAAATGATGTGGTGTCTCTCTGCTTCAGGCAATAGTCTTAAAAAAAAAAAACTCTGTGATGAAATATGTCCTCATCACCTGTGATTTGGTGACTATACTAATTTGACACTTTAGCCAGTCTTTGATTTTTTTAAGCCTGTTTTAGAAAATTTTAGACAGTTTTAGACAGTTTTTATGGTGTTAAAAATGTTTCAGACAGTTTTGACAATTTTTGACAATCTTTGGACTGTTTCAGACTGTTATAGACTGTTGTAAACATATTTTTATAGTTTTAGATTGTTTTCAGACAGTTTTCAGATTGTTTTTGATAGTTTTAGATTGTTTCAGACAGTTTTGGACTATTCTAGACAGTTTTAGATAGTTTTAGATAGTTTTAGATTGTTTCAGACTGTTTTTGATAGTTTTGGATTGTTGCAGACAGTTTTTGACTATTTTAGACAGTTTTAGATAGTTTTAGACTGTTTTTGATAGTTTTAGATTGTTTCAGGCCATTTTTATGGTGTTAAGACTGTTTCAGACTGTTATAGACTGTTGTAGACATATTTTCATAGTTTTAGATTGTTTTCAGACAGTTTTCAGACAGTTTTAGACTGTTTTTGATAGTTTTAGATTGTTTCAGACAGTTTTTGATAGTTTTGGATTGTTGCAGACAGTTTTT
This sequence comes from Cetoscarus ocellatus, assembly GCA_037902135.1. NCBI lineage: Eukaryota > Metazoa > Chordata > Actinopteri > Labriformes > Labridae > Cetoscarus > Cetoscarus ocellatus. Next base: position 320,103 of record JBAMNC010001622.1, on the reverse strand, counting down.
GACTATTTTAGACACTTTTAGATCGTTTCAGACATTTTCTGGTAGTTTATGATTGTTTCAGACAGTTTTAGACTGTTTTTGATAGTTTTAGATAGTTTCAGACAGTTTTAGACTGTTTTAGACAGTTTTTGATAGTTTTAGATAGTTTCAGACAGTTTTAGACAGTTTTAGATCGTTTCAGACATTTTCTGGTAGTTTATGATTGTTTCAGACAGTTTTAGACTGTTTTAGACAGTTTTAGATTGTTTCAGACTGTTTTAGACTATTTTAGACAGTTTTTGATAGTTTTAGATATTTCAGACAGTTTTAGACTGTTTTAGACAGTTTTAGATTGTTTCAGACTGTTTTAGACAGTTTTAGATCTCAAAATAATAAACAACGACCAGGCTGTGTGTCGATTGTGTACAAAGTAGCTGGCCCACTCCTTGTCCTTGACAAATCCCCGTGCCCCAAGCCCCAGCGTCCTCCTCAGAGATGGCAGAAAAAGGCCATCATGGACGAGGGTTCATATGTGAGGACATGCTGGTTCAAACATTTTCAATATTCTAAAAACTATGGCAGCCCTAGTCAGTGTCAGCCTTGGAAATGTCAGCATATTCGATATTAAAATACAGTACTGTGCATCCCTACCTTCTAAACTGTTACCTGCAGACACTGATGTGATTGACTTCATCATTGTGACCCGTGTCTCTGCTGTCAGGTCCTCTGCTCCAGAGCCGAGGAGTACAGCCTCAGGGGCGTGCTGTGCGATGTCACCGAGGAGGGCCCGTTGCGCCGTAACCCTGGAAACCAAAACCGTAACATCGTCCAGCGCCTGCCGACCTCGGCGGAGGTCGCGTTCACCCTCAGCCTGAGCAACTATGACACGGGAGCCATGGACCGCGGCGCCAACATGAGCTTCAGGAACACGCTGGAGGGTAAGACAGGCGTGACCGTGAACACACTGAACACACTCCTGCTCAGTCAGCTGCTTCACAACACAACACACACTTCACAGCCTCTGTCCTCCAACTGACAAAGACAAGGACCAAAATCTACGGGCCCCAAAACCTGATTAGACAATTTGGTTTAAACATTAAATATTTTAAAAGTCATTTGAAGGAGAAAAATTACAATTCTTCATGAACATCTCTGTTTGACCTGAAAATACCCTGACTGCAAGAACTGCTGAGCCAGCCACAATCAAATGAAGTTGGGACACTGAAAATGCAAATAAAAACAGAATACAATGATTTTCAAATCATTTTTTACTTATATTCAATTAAATACACTATAAAGACAAGATATTTAATGTTCAAACTGATAAACTTTGTTTTGTTGCAAATATTCCCCATTTCAAGTTTGATGCCTGCAGCATGCTCCAAACTAGAAATGATCTGGATCACCAGATCCAGAACAGAGCCAGGATCCAGACCAATCGCAGCACAGACATGGAGGCTGTTATCCTGTATGAACACAACAAGTTTTGGGAACATTACTTAATAATTTGATTTTATATGAATTATTGAATGTCGTCAAAGGAATTTCCCATTATAAAGTTCAATGTTTTTTTGTCATGTCAGTCTGGATCAGATCCAGATGAAATTTACATCGATGATAGAGACATGGACCACATATTATCCTGTGAAATTGAAAGCAAATTTATTAAAGAATGGCAGGGATATGACTTTTTTTTTACTTACACCCGATGTTAACTTACAGGATTTTTGGAAATTTGGGGAATTTTTCGCATCCAGACAAATATACGTATCACGATCAAAATCTAATAATTTCTAAGTTGGCCCATTACCAATATCTCCTGAAAATTTCAGCAAAAACCGTCCAGTGGCTTTTGTGTAATCTTGCGAACAAACAAACAAACAAACAAACAAACAAACAACCATTTGCCGGCGACAACATAACTTCCTTGGTGGAGGTAAAAAGTGTGTGAAAGTTAATTAATGCTCAAAAACACCTGTTTTGAACTCTCACAGGTGATCAGGTTTATTAGAAGCAGGTGAGTTTCATGATTGTTTTTTCAAGGGCATTACAAGTAAGGATGGGGCGAGGATCAACACTCTCTTTCCCTCCCCTTTGTAATCACCCTGATCTGAGGGGGCGGGGCTATAAGAGGCTATGATAATGAGCTCTGTGCTGATTGGCCGCCCAAACAATGTCAGGGGCAGACGGAGAGGTTACAGGCTGCAGAGCGGACTAAAAACATTTTTAGGGGCATTTTCTACCCACATGTTTAGTTTGTGTTGCTTATTCCATGAATGTACGATCCTTACAGGCTGTACCTCGTTGTAAAGGTGACTAATCAGGCTTTCCAGTAATATAAAATACAAAACCAATTAGTGTTATTAAAGGGTAAATATATTCAACCAAAATAAAGTTTTTGTTTGAGGGGTGTAGATTGAAGAATTGAGGCTTTTTCTGAATCTTTTGAATAAAATAACAGTTCAAAATATAAGAAATAACAAGAACTATTAATCAGTTTGGTATCTTGCATGCCAAACAAGAGAACTGATTGAACATCTTAATATTACATCAGTGTTCATTTTATTGACTAGTTATTTTTGTCATAGTTTTCATCAACAACCTTTTTCCCCTGACAAAAACTAGACAGTAACTAATAAAAACAAGTGCACATGGACAAAAACTCAAACTGAATTAACTGACATTTTCATCAACAAATAAAAACTAGACTAAAATGTTTGACAGAGACTTAATCCAATCAGACCTAATTTGGTCATGTAGAAAGTAGAGACAAGTTAGGAATATATCCAATCACAGCTACTTTGGTTGTGTGGAAAGGTTGGATGAGTTAAGAGGGACATCCAATCACAGCTGCCTTAGCTTGGTGGTGGTGGGATAAGTTGTGGAGCGATCCAATCAGAGCTCCTCTCTTTATGAATTGATATATTCATGTAGAGCAGGTTCACTGTTTGTTGTCAGTTCTGGTATTGTAACTGAGATGCTCTGCCAGGTAGCCTAAATAAAGGTGACTGCATTTCACACAAAAGTTCAATTTGTTTCTGTTCATTTATACATTCAGACTTTACTAGCATTCAATAAAGGGTTATTAGATGTTTGATTTTATCCAAGTGTAAAACATGACTTCAGAAATTCAAGGAAACATCAAAATGCCTTACCCTTTACACTTCATATTTTAGTCGACTAAATTTACAGCAGATTTCATCGACTAAAATGTTGTGAAGTTTAATCAATTAAAACTAGACTGAGATTAAAACAATTTAAATGACTAAATTATAACTAAAGATATTTTAGACAAAAGACTAAAACTAAATTAAAAGTGCTGTCAAATTAACACTGTATTACATTGTTTATGTATTCATAAGAGCATAGAAATGATGTATTTTTAGGTCCCTATTTTACATTTTTAGAAACAGATACATAAAATTGTGTTTGCAGCCCCCTGAAGATCTGATCTCTGATTTAGTTAAAGCTTTTCTAAAAGGTGAAGTAGCTCAGAGTCCCCATGTTTGTATCTCCTCGAGTTAAACTCTGCAGCATTTGCATGAATGTAGTTGAATTTGATTATTGAGCCCTGGAGGAGCTCAGGCCAACATTTTATCAACTATTCAGTAACGAGAGAGGAAGGAGGCGCTGCTTATCGAGACGTTCATTAAGAAATTAGTTAACGTAACTGAGAGTTCAGCGTGGGTCCACCTGATGAAAGCTCAGGTCTCACTCAGCTCTGTGATTGGCCTCTGCCTTCACAGGAGGAGTTTTAGACTTTCAGGAGAGTGAAATCTCTGAGTCTGTAAGCTGCCAGAAGACATGATCTTTTATTTTGTTCCACATCCAAACAGCGCCGTAAAGGAGCTACAATGATCCAAATCAAAGTAGGGGCTCAGTTTTTCTGCAGGAACTTGTCCTTCACAGATTTAAGTCACTAATGTGGGAAATGATCTGCACTAAGCACTCTCGGCCCTGGACTGTACGACCCCCTCCTCCCTAATCCCTCTGAATAATGAGCGCCCCCGCCCAGTTCCCAGAGGAGCTTTAGCCATGAGACACTCACACAGAAACCTTCTCAGGGGAACACAGGGTCAGTGATGAATGAAGAGCTGTGGCAGAGCTGCTATCTGTTTCACCCATGACGTGCTGTGCATCACAGACGTGTCTGCTGAGCCTCATGTGATCTCCCAAATATTTGATATCTGGGTTACCCTCTGCAAAAAGTACTAAGAGTCTCCTTATTTCATACAAAAACTGAGGCAGTATACTTGAAGTTTACTTTTTATGTTCTTAAGAGTAGTGTTATAGTGAAGTATACTTGACTTATACCAAAAAGTATAAAGAAAAGTCTGAGACTAAGTACATGAATACTAAGACTTACACTTGTACTTTAATACTAAAACTTAAACTTGTACTTTAGTATACTTTTTACTTCTTTCTGCCACAAAGTACTAACACTATATCTTGATCCAGGTTCAGAATAAGATCAAGTCATTGTGCTTACAGAATACAAATGTTTTTCACTGCACACATTTGCTTACACGTGCACATAAACAGAGAAACGTCTGGCTTGACTTTATTGACCAAGTTCTAGTCCCTGACGATGGTGTTATGTACACAGCGTCATCTGTTTCAACAAGAACACATTTTGTTTTAATCCTCTCAGGCCAGACAGCATTAACAGTTTGTATTTAACCTCATATATGAAAGTGCTTTGTACACTGATCTGTGAATCTTTACATACAGGCCTGTCTGATTCAGTAAGTACCTCAACTAAAACACAACAGAGTTTGGCACATGGAGAAAAAGCAGAAATTTAATGTGAACACGTTTGTTTAAAAATAAAAAAGTTATTAATTAAACCAAATGTACCATCTTTCAGTCATACATCACTGCTGTATCTCTGCTTTAGTCGGTCAGAGTTCTGACTGTGATACAGAACTTTTCTGTTTAATCTGTGCATGAAGGGGAATTACAAGAAAGAAGAACTTACAAGAATACTTAAAGTACAACAACAAGGAAACTAATAAAATAGCAAAAAATATTGTTTTTTAGTTCATAAAAGTATACCGAAAGTATACTTCAGTAAATTGAAATGTGAAATAGAAGTATATACCTAGTACACTAATAGTACATCGATAAGTGTACTTGTTATATACTTGAAAGTGTACTTTTGTAAATTTAAAATGACTATACAAAGTAAACTTAAAGTACACTTTTAGAAACTTAAAAATGCTACAGTTCAGTCCAAAGAAGTATTAAATTAGTATGTACTTGTAGTACACTACAAGTACATGTCTGTATACTTATACTTGTGCTCAAGTAAACTTAATAAAATTAACTTAAAGTACACCACTTTTTGCTAAAGGTACATTAATCTCGAGGCAGGATTCAACAGAGTTTTCAGATTATTTGAGTCGTGCAGATTTTCATTCTCCTGGGAAAGTGTGAAACAAAATTAAAGGAAAAAGGTACAGATCACTGCTCAGTCCCCAAACCAGACATGGCACCAAAGATTCAAATTTATAAGATTCATTACAGAAAGAGAAAATTAATCAATAACAGGGAACAAAATCAAAAGAGAAGCTAAAGCTGAAACCCAAACTATAGATTTACCCAAAAATTAATCAACACAGAACCAAAGGAAGCAAGGGACAATCTTGGACTGGCATAAGTTATCACTGTAGAGCTTGAAATAAATCATATTAATGTATGTTTTGAAAATAAATCATACATCATTACATTGAAAAAGCACTGATGTCACATTTGTTCCTGTTGTCTTGTAAACTTTGAGCTGTGTGGGATCAAAGTTTACGTTGATGTTCTTACGCCAAACTTCTAAAACCCTTAAGGTAACATGTGTACAGAAATAATCACAAAATGATGACTGTTGTATATATCAGTTATGTTAAAAAATATTAAAGATGCATGTGAGTATGATGGTCTTATAAAATGTACCAATCATTTGTCATAATTATAATGAAGACTCAACAATAATAAAGTAAATATACAGTGTTTTATGAAGACCATTTAATGCATCACATTATTTAAGTCAAAGCAAACTACACAAATTTACATTACTCAGAAACATTAAATCAAACAAGTAGCCCTCTATAATGGTCCCTATCTTTTAGGGAGCTCTAGAACAAGAGATTTAGCTCAACAAAGTCATTTGGAGGTCAACGGCTGTTCCTCCCTGCACAGGACCCTCTCCTCCTGCTGATGGTTGTCACCTGCACACAACACAAAGATCTTCGTGCAGACAGAGCTCCCACTCATTAAGCCTGTTTATGCTTGACGAATCCACGAGTTCACAAGTGTCTGGAGCTTGACATCACATGTTTAGACACACCCCCTGCTGCAGAGGTCCTGATTTTAGCTACCTGTTTACATGATTCAAACAGGTGTAACATGGACGACAGCAAGATCAGAAATGCACTGATACGTTCTTGTCAACAGTAACAACTTGGTAACAGCAATGTCAGAGCTGCACGGAGCATAAATACTGTGAACATTTCAAGGTACGTAGGTTTCTTTAAATGAAAACTAAGAGGAATACACTTGCTTAGATTGAATTTTGACTTGCAGGAGTTTGACATTTTCTGAAAAAAAGACAAATACAATAAAAATCAATATCAAATAACGGTCAAAACATTCAGCAGGTTCAAGACAGATTCTTGTTTTGTATAAAATGACTGCACTTCATTCCTCTGAGAGAGAGTTGTAAACAATGAAGTCAATGATATATTTGATTACACATATTACCTGACCAACAATGACGTTTCATCAGAGCCAGGCTTGAAGTTTAGTCTTTAACAATCCTGCTGTTGTCCAAGGAGAAACTGAGGCAACTGTCCTGCAGATGCTGCTGTTAAACTAGAACTAGGTTGCAACTTGACTCCATCTTCTTCAAGTCCAAAACAGTCAGTGATCCAGATCGTTTATGGCCGCTTGTCCACCCGTGCAGAAAGCACCACTGAGCCTTTACACACCCACACACAACAGAAGAGAGACACCCCCACAAATATACATCACAGTTACAATACCTACAGCCAGGACTGCAACACTCCTCAGAGGGTTTGGAAATGCTGTTTCAGTTGATTATTTCTCCCCTTTAATAGCACCCACTGGTGTTGTATTTTATATCGTTGGAAAGCCTGATTAGTCGCCTTTACAGCAATAGGGTGACCATACTCTGAAAACCCAAACAGAGGACCTTCAGCAGCATGTGTGGAGTCATGATGCACGCAGCATGCACGCTCAATGTCTTGACAGGTAGGTACAAAGGAATAATGCCAGTGGTCCAGTGCAGCACTTTATTATAAATATTAACCCTTTTACTATGAAGATAAATGACTGCCTGGTCTTTTCTGCCTTTTTTTGTCAATGAACATGTCAGAAAATGCCCTGTTGAGTAGATTATTTTGCACCTTTGTTCAGATAAAAATAAAACATTCTAGCAAGTATTTGTCTTTATTGAGTTGTAAATGCTTAAAACAGTGTGTAATTACAATAAAAGAGAAAAGATTTGAGGTTCTTCTTCATAAACAATTCTAAATGAGTGTGTACAACACTTGAGAAGACAATACAGAAACTCAACCTATTTTATATTTATTATTATTAGCATTATTATTCTTATTCTTACAAAAAAGATGAACTAGGCTAAAATGCAGCAAAAGAATGGAAAGAAAAAACTCCAGAACGATCCCAATGTCTTTATTTACAATATGTTCACATTATTTACACAGAAAATACCGACAAACCACCGATAAATGACTCACATGTTTGTCTCTGAATCCTCTCTCTGCTCTCCCGCTCAGTCAGCTCACTTCCCGTACCTCCCCCTCAGCCTTTACCGTAATGTTCTGTATATCAGGGGAAAGCTCCGCTTCTCAGCTTTTAGAATTCGTTGGAATTACTTGGATAGCATAGATACTCGAGGAGTTACGGTAGTTTGAATCATGCATGTATTTTTCTGTCGCTGACAACTTCGTCTGTAGAACAAGCTGAGCAAAACCCGGACATCTCAGGGAATTTTATAAAATCCCCCTGGTCATAAAAAGGAGGACATGTCCGGGTTTGAGGGACAGAAGTTCTCCTATTTTCCTCTTAGGTTCTTACTGTTTGGGTTTATTCTGCTATTCATGATGTTTGTTCTCTCACTGCAAAAACTCAGATCTAGGCCAGTGTATTTGTCTATTTTCAAGTCAAAAATATCTAAAACACTTATTCTTATCCACATTCACTGAACAAGTCAAGATAAATATCTTACTTTAAGGAATAAAAGGCAAAAATAAGACATTGAACTGCTTGTAATGAAGAGAAAATATCTGCCAATGAAACAAAGAAAGTTTGACTCAGCGAGGGTCTAAAATTCAGGTTTAATATCTGCTCAGGTTGAAATTGTCTTGTCTTATTGGCAGATTATTTTACTTATTATTACATGCAACTCAGGCCTTATTTTTAGTTTTTATATCTTCAAATGAGATATTAATGCAGACATGTAAGGAAATGGTGAATTAGAATAAGTCTAGTGAGATATTTTTGTCTTGAATTTGGACAAATACTCTCACTTTTGCCTGAATTTTGATTTAAATTATGCTTCTTTTCTGATTAGTATGTGTCCATTTTTTATGTGGTTTTATGTTGTACAACTCATTTCATGGACTGTTTGATGTGATATGGCTGTTGTTTAATGTATGGATGTATAATGTTAGTATGTATAGAATAAAAAAGAAAATAGTGTTAAATTGTCACAGTTAAACTTGAACTTGCTTCTAAAAAGTGTGACTGAATTTGCTCTCTTTGCCTCCATCTCCTCACAGAAAATCCCCTTGTTTCCCCAACAGCCACATGCTGCAGTGCTGATTAAACACTTCTGATTTTGCAGGATTCGGGGACCCTCAGACCGGGTTAGGGAACAGCCCTCGCCTGAACATGCACGCTGCTCTCCACATCTACATGAACGGATCGATGTCCTCGGTGCAGGGTTCAGCCAACGACCCCATATTCCTCCTGCACCATGCTTATGTTGACAGGTGAGACACACAGATTATTGTATGTTTACACGCCTCCTTCTGTCACTAAACTCTGTTTGTTTGTCTCTGACAGCATATTTGAGGAGTGGCTCAGGAGGCATAACCCCGCTCCATCACAGTACCCAGAATCCAACGCTCCCATAGGGCACAACGCCAGATACCACATGGTGCCTTTCATCCCTCTGCGCAGAAACAGAGACTACTTTATTTCAACCAAAGAGCTGGGATATGAGTACTCCAATCTGCTCAACACCAGTAAGTGTTTGATATTTTATAAAGCACAGGATGTCCACCACAAGCACACTGAAAAACCTCAAATCTCAGTCAGGGTATATCTCCAGTTTCAAGCCAAAATATCTCACTGGACTTATTCTTAAAAACAGTTTCCTGACCTGTCTGAATTAACTTCGTTTTTAGAGGTATAAAAACTAAAAGTATGGCCTGAGTTTCTTGTAATAAGTGAAATTATCTGCCAATTGTTGTTGTTATGTTATCTATTGTTAGACTAAACCCCAGGGTGCATGTGCAAAGATAATACAGTGCAGAGTAGAATATTATAACTTAGTTAATTCATCAAATTTAAAGTCTGAAAATCTCTCTAGACTTATTATAAGTCAAAATTACCAAAAATGGCCAGCTTTAAAACTTATTTTAATATATAAAAACCAAAAATAAAGCCTGAATTGCTTTAATAAGTAAAACTATCTGCCAGTGGGATAGGATAGGTTTTTCTGCTATGTGGCAAAAATATGATGTGCTGTCTTAAGTTGTCATTATACCTGAATGGAGTACTATTTCACATGTTTTATTGGCAGATATTTTCTGATAAATATCACAGTGCAAAGACGTATTATGTTTTTTTTATACTTGTTATAAGACATCCATTTGGATTTGTCAAATGAATATGACATTTGAGGAATTGTTCTGGATATTAGACGTTGACACTTGCTAAGATCGGATTTTTTGTAGTGATGAGGCGTTATTGTCTCCTTTCTCTGTTGCATGGAGCATTTTCTTCATTCTCATCCTGATTTTAGGCAGAGAGGGTTACACAAGGTCAACTAGAGCCATCTGAAATCCTATTGGTGAACCCCAAATCCTTAACTTTCATACATTGAGAAGCCAGATATGGGAAAGTGGAACCATCATGCTTGTATTTTTGCATATGTGGCCCTTTAATGACTAATGAAATGCACTTTTCTTTCCCCAGACCAGCGGATAGCAGAGGCCATGCGTCCTTACCTGGAGGAGCTGAAGAACGTGTGGCCCTGGTTGATATTCGCCGGACTCATCGGGGGAATTTTAGCCGTGTCCTTTGTCGTTGCGTTCCTCAAAGTGAAACAGCGATACCAGGAGTGGCCTTGGCAACAATACGGCGGCTGGAAAAACCCGCTTTCGCAGCACTCTGGGTACTTATCAAAACTTTTCCGCATCCAGGAGAAAAAGCCCATCATCAGCATGCCGGAAAGACAGCCGCTCATCCTGGGCAACGTGACAGAAGAAAGCAGCCTCCGAAACTACCAGACGACTATATGAAGGCACAGACCGCCCTGAATAACAAGCACATTTATATATATATCTGAATATGAATATCCCGAGCACTGTGAATTCTACATTATATTGAGTGATTGTGACGACCTATTATCTTTGTTAATGCCACTGTATTTAAACTGTAATAAAAGTGAACAAAATCCCTGCATGTAAAACTTTTTAAATGGGTCATGAGAGCGTCTCGTTCCACCCACGGCCTGTAAGTCATGACAGCAGCTTCAGACATGGTCTGTGGGACTTCTGTCACGTTTATCTTACAGGATTGAAGTGGATTTAGCTTCAGAGTCAGGCACTGCAGAGGGTTGCATCATCCACGTACGTATGCGAGCAAATGATATCCTGCGTGCACCCGACTGCCAGAGTCTTTCATAGATGTCTTTGGAGCACCTGAGGGTTTTTCTGTTATTATCTTTGAGTGGGAGTTGACTGAAACACACTGTTTTGGCTACCAACAAATCGATTTGTTTGAGCTCTGAGAAATGCTCATGGAAAGAAAATAAACAGTGATTATGTTAGAAGATGTCAAGGTCTGAGACATCTCCACAGAACTCAAGCATAGTTTAACTCTGTAAGTGTATTAATGTTGTGTAATAGTTTTCAAAACTTGGTGACATTTTGTAAAAGTCACGGCTGTTAGCAAAGTGAGTCCGAGTCAGAAACCTTCACACAGAGGCCGCAGCAACTCAGAGACAAAGAAAAGTTTATTCATGCAGCTCAGACAAACCAAACAAGTGCACCAGAGTTGGCTATGGAGCCGCACATCAACACCTCACAGCATACAAACCCGTTTTCCAATGAAGTTGGGATGTAAATGTAAATAAAAGCAGAACACAACTTCAAAAGCTCTCAGAGAGCGCAGACCTCCACCAAGCAGCTCAGTTCAGCAGTGGCTTTTCCACAACCTCAAAAGATGCAATCCTGGATCACCAGATCCAGAACAGAGCCAGGATCCAGACCAAACTCATCACATACATGGAGGTTGTTATCCTGTATGAACACAACAAGTTTTGGGAACATTACTTAATAATTAGATTTTATATGAATTATTGAATGTGATCAATGGGATTTCACATTATAAAGTTCAATGTTTTTTTGTGATGTCAATCTGGATCAGATCCAGATGAAATTTACCTCGATGACAGAGACGTGGACCCTATATTATCCTGTGAAACTGAAAATTAATCTGTTGAAAAATGGCAGAAATATGATTTTTTTTTTCAATTACTCCCAATGTTAACCTTTTTGGAAATTTTTTGGCATCCAGACAAATATACATATCACCACCAAAATCTAATTGGGCCATTCCCAACATCTCCCAAAAATTTCAGCAAAATCCATCCAGTAGTTTTTGCGTAATCTTGCAAACCAACAAACAAGCAAACATAACCTCCTTAGCAGAGGTAATAAAAGCAGAACACAACGATTTGCAAATACGTTTCCACTTCCATTGAATACACTACAAAAACAAGACATTTGAAGCTCAAACAGATTGTCTTATTGTTTTCCTGGAAATATCCCCTTGTTTTGAATTTGATGTCAGGAACACGCCCCTGTCCTAAAAGCTGTTGTTGAAGCTTTCTTTCGATTTCTTGCTTGATGTTACTACAAAACCACACTGTTATAACTCATGCAAAATGTTGTATTGTATTGTATTGAAAAAGACTTCACTTCAATGGCAGCATATGTTGCTCCTAGACCTGTATGTACCTTTCAGCATTAATGGAGCCTTCACAGATGTGCAGGTTACCCATGCCATGGGCACTAACACCCCCCCATATCATCACAGATGCTGTCTTTTGACCTTTGCTCTGATAACAGTCTGGATGGTCCTTTTCCTCTTTAGCCCTGAGGACACCACGTCCATGATGTCCAAAAACAGTCAAATGTGGACTCAGACCACAGCAGACTTTTCCACTTTGCCTCAGTCCATCTCAGATGAGCTCGGCCCAGAGAAGCCGGCGGTGTTTCTGGGTGTTGTTGATATTTGTCTTTGTCTTTGCATGGTAGAGTTTGACCTTGACCTTGTAGATGTAGAGATGACCTGTGTTAACTGACAATGGTTTTCTGAAGTGTTCCTGAGCCCACATGCTGATATCCTTTACAGAATGATGCTGCTTTATAATGCAGTGCTGTCTGAGGGATCAGAGGTCATGGGCATTCAGTGTTGGTTTTCAAGCTTGCTGTTTACAGAGATTTCTCTGGATTCTCTGAATCTTTTGATTTTATGATATTATAGACTGTAGGTGATGAAATCTCTAAATCCCTTGCTATTTTCTGTTTTATTTGTTTTATACAACGTCCCAACTTCACTGGACTTGGGGTTTGTAACTTGGTGAACAGAAACTAACTGATTAAGTGTTGTAGCTCATAACAGACTTTATACTCATGGTCTTAGCCAGAAGAACATCTTAAATTTAAAGAGAACATATCTTTTTTCAAATATAAGCCCTTTAGTGTGTTTATTGTCAAGAACTTGAGCATAAAGAGCGTTGCATCCCTTGTTTCATCGCCTTTGTTTAGGCCTGTGTGTTTTGTCCTTGGGATAAACAAGCTTCTGTCTCACTGTACTGGGCGACTGAAAGAGAACAGGAATCGTGTTTTTGTGAAAGAGTCTGAAAAATCCCAAGGACAAAAACAGCTGAGTATAAACAAACAGAGGAGGAATCTGCACATTGGAGAGACAAAACATCCTTTACATAAAGTCCAGAACAGGAGAGGCATCTTCTCTTGTCAGGGCGAAGTGGTCCCCTCACAACTAAAGAACACAAGACATTCACCTGAAAACAATAAAGTCTACTCAGTGGCAAGAAAAGACAGCAGGGACAGTGTTTGAACAAGGACGTCCGACCTCAGATGGAAAGGTATCAGGTCTTCAGGAAACATCAGCCACACTCTGTGCAAAAAGTCCTCAGAAAGAAATCAGAACAAAAGGCATACAGCCTCAAAGAAGCGGTTAGAAAGCATGCAGAGTAAGGCTTTTACTGACGTCTTCCTTTCTGATAAACTTCTTTTACTTGCTTTTTTCTAGTGCCATCCTTGACTTCCACATTCTGTTTTGTTTTCTTGTTGTCTGATGCTTTGCTCTTAAACTTCTTGCTGAGGGGGACCCTCCTTCTGAAGGTTGTCTCCTTTCTGTCAGACTTGATTGATTCCTTCTTTTCTGACTCCTTTCTGTCTGATGCCTTCCTTGTTGACTCCTTATTGGAATCCTTTTTATCTAATGACTTTCCTTTTTAGTCCTTTTTACTCCTCTCTATATTATGCATTCATTGTCGATTCTCTGTAGAAATCCTTTTTACATGAAGACTTCTTTTTGACTCCTCATTTGGGATCCTGTAAATCTGATGCCTTTCTTTTTGACTCAGTTATTAGTCGTTTTATTTATGAAGGCTTCCTTTTTGACACCTTTTTGAAATCCTGTTCTTTTTGACTCCTTTTATAGACTTTGTCATATGAAGTCTTCCTTGGTGACTCCGTTGAGAACCCATCTTTCTTATCAGTTTAGATTAGATAGCACTTTATTAACCCTGTTGGGAAAAACACGCTCAGGGAAATTAATTAATGAAATTCCTTGTTGTAATCCTTTTTATCTGACCATGCCTTTGTGACTGCTTTAAATCTAATGCTTTCCTTTATCAATTTTATATAAAGCCTTTCATTTTATCTTTCTTGTTTTAATCCTGTTCAAAAATGGACTTATGACCACTTTTCCCTCTGGTCAGATTTTTGAAAAAAAAAAAAAGCCAAAAAAAAACCCACATGCTAACATATGACTTTTTGTGAATTGCGACTCCAAAAAAAAAATGCTAAAACTGGACTTTCAGGGACCTTTACGGACAGGACAACACTCTGGTGCAGACGGTTTGTTCATATTTCACCTAAAAAATGAGTTCTAGGCGTTTTTCCCCTCGGGTCAGATCTTGAAGAAAACCACATGCTAACATATGACTTTTTGTGAATTGCGACTCAAAAAAAAAAAAATGCTAAAACTGGACTTTCAGGACCTTTACGGGCAGGACAACACTCTGGTGCAGATGGTTTGTTCATATTTCACCTAAAAAATGAGTTCTAGGCGATTTTCCCTCAGGTCAGATCTTGAAGAAAACCACATGCTAACATATGACTTTTTGCGAGTTCGCACTCAAAAAAAAAAAGTGCTAAAACTGGACTTTCTGGGACCTTTACGGGCAGGACAACACTGTGGTGGAGACGGTTTGTTCTTATTTCACCAAAAAATGAGTTCTAGGATTTTTTCCCTCAGGTCAGATCTTGAAGAAAACCACATGCCAACATATGACTTTTTGCGAGTTCGCACTCAAAAAAAAAAAGTGCTGAAACTTGACTTTCTGGGACCTTTACGGGCAGGACAACACTCTGGTGCATACGGTTTGTTCATATTTCACCTAAAAATGAGTTCTAGGTGTTTTTCCCTCAGGTCAGATCTTGAAGAAAACCACATGCTAACATATGACTTTTTGCGAGTTCTGACTCAAAAAAAAAAAGGGGCTAAAACTGGACTTTCTGGGACCTTTACGGGCAGGACAACACTCTGGTGCAGACGGTTTGTTCATATTTCACCTAAAAAATGAGTTCTAGCTGTTTTTCCCTCAGGTCAGATCTTGAAGAAAACCACATGCTAACATATGACTTTTTGCGAGTTCGGACTCAAAAAAAAAAAGTGCTAAAACTGGACTTTCTGGGACCTTTACGTTCAGAACAACACTCTGGTGCAGACAATTTGTTCATATTTCACCTAAAAAATGAGTTCTAGGTGTTTTTCCCTCAGGTCAGATCTTGAAGAAAACCACATGCTAACATATGACTTTTTGCGAGTTCTGACTCAAAAAAAAAAAGTGCTAAAACTGGACTTTCTGGGACCTTTACGGGCAGGACAACACTCTGGTACATAGGGTTTTTTCATATTTCACCTAAAAAATGAGTTCTAGGTGTTCTTTCCCTCGGGTCAGATCTTGAAGAAAACCACATGCTAACATATGACTTTTTGCGAGTTCGGACTCAAAAAAAAAAAGTGCTAAAACTGGACTTTCTTGGACCTTTACGTCCAGAACAACACTCTGGTGCAGACAATTTGTTCATATTTCACCTAAAAAATGAGTTCTAGGTGTTTTTCCCTCAGGTCAGATCTTGAAGAAAACCACATGCTAACATATGACTTTTTGCGAGTTCTGACTCAAAAAAAAAAAGTGCTAAAACTGGACTTTCTGGGACCTTTACGGGCAGGACAACACTCTGGTACATAGGGTTTTTTCATATTTCACCTAAAAAATGAGTTCTAGGTGTTTTTCCCTCAGGTCAGATTTTGAAGAAAACCACATGCTAACATATGACTTTTTGCGAGTTCGGACTCAAAAAGAAAAAGTGCTAAAACTGGACTTTCTGGGACCTTTACGGGCAGGACAACACTCTGGTGCAGACCGTTTGTTCATATTTCACCTAAAAAATGAGTTCTAGGTGTTTTTCCCTCAGGTCAGATTTTGAAGAAAACCACATGCTAACATATGACTTTTTGCGAGTTCGGACTCAAAAAAAAAAGTGCTAAACTTGACTTTCTGGGACCTTTACGGGCAGGACACACTCTGGTGCAGACGGTTTGTTCATATGTCACCAAAAAATTGAGTTCAAGCCATTTTGTCCTCAGGTCAGATCTTGAAGAAAACCACATGCTAACATATGACTTTTTGCGAGTTCGGACTCAAAAAAAAAAGGGCTAAAACTGGACTTTCTGGGACCTTTACGTCCAGAACAACACTCTGGTGCAGACAATTTGTTCATATTTCACCTAAAAAATGAGTTCTAGGTGTTTTTCCCTCAGGTCAGATCTTGAAGAAAACCACATGCTAACATATGACTTTTTGCGAGTTCTGACTCAAAAAAAAAAAGTGCTAAAACTGGACTTTCTGGGACCTTTACGGGCAGGACAACACTCTGGTACATAGGGTTTTTTCATATTTCACCTAAAAAATGAGTTCTAGGCGTTTTTCCCTCGGGTCAGATCTTGAAGAAAACCACATGCTAACATATGACTTTTTGCGAGTTCGGACTCAAAAAAAAAAAGTGCTAAAACTGGACTTTCTTGGACCTTTACGTCCAGAACAACACTCTGGTGCAGACAATTTGTTCATATTTCACCTAAAAAATGAGTTCTAGGTGTTTTTCCCTCAGGTCAGATCTTGAAGAAAACCACATGCTAACATATGACTTTTTGCGAGTTCGGACTCAAAAAAAAAAAGTGCTAAAACTGGACTTTCTGGGACCTTTACGGGCAGGACAACACTCTGGTACATAGGGTTTTTTCATATTTCACCTAAAAAATGAGTTCTAGGTGTTTTTCCCTCAGGTCAGATCTTGAAGAAAACCACATGCTAACATATGACTTTTTGCGAGTTCGGACTCAAAAAGAAAAAGTGCTAAAACTGGACTTTCTGGGACCTTTACGGGCAGGACAACACTCTGGTGCAGACCGTTTGTTCATATTTCACCTAAAAAATGAGTTCTAGGTGTTTTTCCCTCAGGTCAGATTTTGAAGAAAACCACATGCTAACATATGACTTTTTGCGAGTTCGGACTCAAAAAAAAAAAGTGCTAAACTTGACTTTCTGGGACCTTTACGGGCAGGACACACTCTGGTGCAGACGGTTTGTTCATATGTCACCAAAAAATTGAGTTCAAGCCATTTTGTCCTCAGGTCAGATCTTGAAGAAAACCACATGCTAACATATGACTTTTTGCGAGTTCGGACTCAAAAAAAAAAAGGGCTAAAACTGGACTTTCTGGGACCTTTACGGGCAGGACAACACTCTGGTGCAGACCGTTTGTTCATATTTCACCTAAAAAATGAGTTCTAGGTGTTTTTCCCTCAGGTCAGATCTTGAAGAAAACCACATGCTAACATATGACTTTTTGCGAGTTCTGACTCACAAAAAAAGGGGCTAAAACTATAGTTTCTGGGACCTTTACGGGCAGGACAACACTCTGGTGCAGACCGTTTGTTCATATTTCACCTAAAAAATGAGTTCTAGGTGTTTTTCCCTCAGGTCAGATTTTGAAGAAAACCACATGCTAACATATGACTTTTTGCGAGTTCGGACTCAAAAAAAAAAAGTGCTAAAACTGGACTTTCTGGGACCTTTACGGGCAGGACAACACTCTGGTGCAGACGGTTTGTTCATATTTCACCTAAAAAATGAGTTCTAGGTGTTGTTCCCTCAGGTCAGATCTTGAAGAAAACCACATGCTAACATATGACTTTTTGCGAGTTCGGACTCAAAAAGAAAAAGTGCTAAAACTGGACTTTCTGGGACCTTTACGGGCAGGACAACACTGTGGTGCAGACGGTTTGTTCATATTTCACCTAAAAAATGAGTTCTAGGTGTTTTTCCCTCAGGTGAAATCTTGAAGAAAACCACATGCTAACATATGACTTTTTGCGAGTTCAGACTCAAAAAAAAAAAAGGGGCTAAAACTGGACTTTCTGGGACCTTTACGTTCAGAACAACACTCTGGTGCAGACGGTTTGTTCATATTTCACTTAAAAAATGAGTTCTAGGTGTTTTTCCCTCAGGTCAGATCTTGAAGAAAACCACATGCTAACATATGACTTTTTGCGAGTTCGGACTCAAAAAAAAAAAAATGCTAAAACTGGACTTTCTGGGACCTTTACGGGCAGGACAACACTCTGGTGCAGACCGTTTGTTGATATTTCACCTAAAAAATGAGTTCTAGGCATTTTTCCCTCAGGTGAAATCTTGAAGAAAACCACATGCTAACATATGACTTTTTGCCAGTTCGGACTCAAAAAAACAAAAGGGGCTAAAACTGGACTTTTTGGGACCTTTACATTCAGAACAACACTCTGGTGCAGACGGTTTGTTCATATTTCACCTAAAAAATGAGTTCTAGGTGTTTTTCCCTCAGGTCAGATCTTGAAGAAAACCACATGCGAACATATGACTTTTTGCGAGTTCTGACTCAAAAAAAAAAAGGGGCTAAAACTGGACTTTCTGGGACCTTTACGTTCAGAACAACACTCTGGTGCAGACGGTTTGTTCATATTTCACCTAAAAAATGAGTTTTAGGCATTTTTCCCTCAGGTGAAATCTTGAAGAAAACCACATGCTAACATATGACTTTTTGCGAATTCCGACGTCGACAAAAAAAATGCTAAGCTTGATTTTCTGGGACCTTTACGGGCAGGACAACACTCTGGTGCAGACGGTTTGTTCATATTTCACCTAAAAAATGAGTTCTAGGCATTTTTCCCTCAGGTGAAATCTTGAAGAAAACCACATGCTAACATATGACTTTTTGCGAGTTCGGACTCAAAAATAAAAAGTGCTAAAACTGGACTTTCTGGGACCTTTACGGGCAGGACAACACTCTGGTGCAGACGGTTTGTTCATATTGCACCTAAGAAATGAGTTCTAGGCATTTTTCCCTCAGGTCGGATCTTGAAGAAAACCACATGCTAACATATGACTTTTTGTGAGTTCGGACTCCAAAGAAAAAAATGCTAAAACTGGACTTTCTGGGACCTTTACGGGCAGGACAACACTCTGGTGCAGACGGTTTGTTCATATGTCACCAAAAAATTGAGTTCTAGCCATTTTGTCCTCAGGTCAGATCTTGAAGAAAACCACATGCTAACATATGACTTTTTGCGAGTTCGGACTCAAAAAAAAAAGTGCTAAAACTGGACTTTCAGGGACCTTTACGGGCAGGACAACACTCTGGTGCAGACCGTTTGTTCATATTTCACCTAAAAAATGAGTTCTAGGTGTTTTTCCCTCAGGTCAGATTTTGAAGAAAACCACATGCTAACATATGACTTTTTGCGAGTTCGGACTCAAAAAAAAAAGTGCTAAAACTGGACTTTCTGGGACCTTTACGGGCAGGACAACACTCTGGTGCAGACGGTTTGTTCATATTTCACCTAAAAAATGAGTTCTAGGCATGTTTCCCTCAGGTGAAATCTTGAAGAAAACCACATGCTAACATATGACTTTTTGCGAGTTCGGACTCAAAAAAAAAAAGTGCTAAAACTGGACTTTCTGGGACCTTTACGGGCAGGACAACACTGTGGTGGAGACGGTTTGTTTATGTTTCACCTAAAAAATGAGTTCTAGGTGTTTTTCCCTCAGGTCAGATCTTGAAGAAAACCACATGCTAACATATGACTTTTTGCGAGTTCGGACTCAAAAAAAAAAGTGCTAAAACTGGACTTTCTGGGACCTTTACGGGCAGGACAACACTCTGGTGCAGACGGTTTGTTCATATTTCACCTAAAAAATGAGTTCTAGGTGTTTTTCCCTCAGGTGAGATCTTGAAGAAAACCACATGCTAACATATGACTTTTTGCGAGTTCGGACTCAAAAAAAAAAAGTGCTAAAACTGGACTTTCTGGGACCTTTACGGGCAGGACAACACTGTGGTGGAGACGGTTTGTTTATGTTTCACCTAAAAAATGAGTTCTAGGTGTTTTTCCCTCAGGTCAGATCTTGAAGAAAACCACATGCTAACATATGACTTTTTGCGAGTTCGGACTCAAAAAAAAAAAGTGCTAAAACTGGACTTTCTGGGACCGTTACGGGCAGGACAACACTGTGGTGCAGACCGTTTGTTCATATTTCACCTAAAAAATGAGTTCTAGGTGTTTTTCCCTCAGGTCAGATTTTGAAGAAAACCACATGCTAACATATGACTTTTGCGAGTTCGGACTCCAAAGAAAAAAGTGCTAAACTTGACTTTCTGGGACCTTTACGGGCAGGACAACACTCTGGTGCAGACGGTTTGTTCATATGTCACCAAAAAATTGAGTTCTAGCCATTTTGTCCTCAGGTCAGATCTTGAAGAAAACCACATGCTAACATATGACTTTTTGCGAGTTCGGACTCAAAAAAAAAAAGTGCTAAAACTGGACTTTCTGGGACCTTTACGGGCAGGACAACACTCTGGTGCAGACGGTTTGTTCATATTTCACCTAAAAAATGAGTTCTAGGTGTTTTTCCCTCAGGTCAGATTTTGAAGAAAACCACATGCTAACATATGACTTTTTGCGAGTTCGGACTCAAAAAAAAAAGTGCTAAAACTGGACTTTCTGGGACCTTTACGGGCAGGACAACACTCTGGTGCAGACGGTTTGTTCATATTTCACCTAAAAAATGAGTTCTAGGTGTTTTTCCCTCAGGTGAAATCTTGAAGAAAACCACATGCTAACATATGACTTTTAGCGAGTTCTGACTCAAAAAAAAAAAGGGGCTAAAACTGGACTTTCTGGGACCTTTACGTTCAGAACAACACTCTAGTGCAGACCGTTTGTTCATATTTCACCTAAAAAATGAGTCCTAGGCATTTTTCCCTCAGGTGAAATCTTGAAGAAAACCACATGCTAACATATGACTTTTTGCGAATTCCGACGTAGACAAAAAAAATGCTAAGCTTGATTTTCTGGGACCTTTACGGGCAGGACAACACTCTGGTGCAGACGGTTTGTTCATATTTCACCTAAAAAATGAGTTCTAGGCATTTTTCCCTCAGGTGAAATCTTGAAGAAAACCACATGCTAACATATGACTTTTTGCGAGTTCGGACTCAAAAATAAAAAGTGCTAAAACTGGACTTTCTGGGACCTTTACGGGCAGGACAACACTGTGGTGCAGACGGTTTGTTCATTTTTCACCTAAAAAATGAGTTCTAGGTGTTTTTCCCTCAGGTCAGATCTTGAAGAAAACCACATGCTAACATATGACTTTTTGCGAGTTCGGACTCAAAAAAAAAAAATGCTAAAACTGGACTTTCTGGGACCTTTACGGGCAGGACAACACTTTGGTGCAGACAATTTGTTCATATTTCACCTAAAAAATGAGTTCTAGGCATTTTGTCCTCAGGTCAGATCTTGAAGAAAACCACATGCTAACATATGACTTTTTGCGAGTTTGGAGTCAAAAAAAAAAGTGCTAAAACTGGTCTTTCTGGGACCTTTACGGGCAGGACAACACTCTGGTGCAGACCGTTTGTTCATATTTCACCTAAAAAATGAGTTCTAGGTGTTTTTCCCTCAGGTCAGATCTTGAAGAAAACCACATGCTAACATATGACTTTTTGCGAGTTCAGACTAAAAAAAAAAAGTGCTAAAACTGGACTTTCTGGGACCTTTACGGGCAGGACAACACTCTGGTGCAGACGGTTTGTTCATATTTCACCTAAAAAATGAGTTCTAGGTGTTTTTCCCTCAGGTCAGATTTTGAAGAAAACCACATGCTAACATATGACTTTTTGCGAGTTCGGACTCCAAAGAAAAAAGTGCTAAACTTGACTTTCTGGGACCTTTACGGGCAGGACAACACTCTGGTGCAGACGGTTTGTTCATATGTCACCAAAAAATTGAGTTCTAGCCATTTTGTCCTCAGGTCAGATCTTGAAGAAAACCACATGCTAACATATGACTTTTTGCGAGTTCGGACTCAAAAAAAAAAGGGCTAAAACTGGACTTTCTGGGACCTTTACGGGCAGGACAACACTCTGGTGCAGACCGTTTGTTCATATTTCACCTAAAAAATGAGTTCTAGGTGTTTTTCCCTCAGGTCAGATTTTGAAGAAAACCACATGCTAACATATGACTTTTTGCGAGTTCGGACTCAAAAAAAAAAGTGCTAAAACTGGACTTTCTGGGACCTTTACGGGCAGGACAACACTCTGGTGCAGACGGTTTGTTCATATTTCACCTAAAAAATGAGTTCTAGGTGTTTTTCCCTCAGGTGAAATCTTGAAGAAAACCACATGCTAACATATGACTTTTTGCGAGTTCTGACTCAAAAAAAAAAAGGGGCTAAAACTGGACTTTCTGGGACCTTTACGTTCAGAACAACACTCTGGTGCAGACGGTTTGTTCATATTTCACCTAAAAAATGAGTTTTAGGCATTTTTCCCTCAGGTGAAATCTTGAAGAAAACCACATGCTAACATATGACTTTTTGCGAATTCCGACGTCGACAAAAAAAATGCTAAGCGTGATTTTCTGGGACCTTTACGGGCAGGACAACACTCTGGTGCAGACGGTTTGTTCATATTTCACCTAAAAAATGAGTTCTAGGCATTTTTCCCTCAGGTGAAATCTTGAAGAAAACCACATGCTAACATATGACTTTTTGCGAGTTCGGACTCAAAAATAAAAAGTGCTAAAACTGGACTTTCTGGGACCTTTACGGGCAGGACAACACTGTGGTGCAGACGGTTTGTTCATTTTTCACCTAAAAAATGAGTTCTAGGTGTTTTTCCCTCAGGTCAGATCTTGAAGAAAACCACATGCTAACATATGACTTTTTGCGAGTTCGGACTCAAAAAAAAAAAATGCTAAAACTGGACTTTCTGGGACCTTTACGGGCAGGACAACACTTTGGTGCAGACAATTTGTTCATATTTCACCTAAAAAATGAGTTCTAGGCATTTTGTCCTCAGGTCAGATCTTGAAGAAAACCACATGCTAACATATGACTTTTTGCGAGTTTGGAGTCAAAAAAAAAAGTGCTAAAACTGGTCTTTCTGGGACCTTTACGGGCAGGACAACACTCTGGTGCAGACCGTTTGTTCATATTTCACCTAAAAAATGAGTTCTAGGTGTTTTTCCCTCAGGTCAGATCTTGAAGAAAACCACATGCTAACATATGACTTTTTGCGAGTTCGGACTTAAAAAAAAAAGTGCTAAAACTGGACTTTCTGGGACCTTTACGGGCAGGACAACACTCTGGTGCAGACCGTTTGTTCATATTTCACCTAAAAAATGAGTTCTAGGTGTTTTTCCCTCAGGTCAGATCTTGAAGAAAACCACATGCTAACATATGACTTTTTGCGAGTTCGGACTCAAAAAAAAAAAGTGCTAAAACTGGACTTTCTGGGACCTTGACGTTCAGAACAACACTCTGGTGCAGACCGTTTGTTCATATTTCACCTAAAAAATGAGTTCTAGGTGTTTTTCCCTCAGGTCAGATTTTGAAGAAAACCACATGCTAACATATGACTTTTTGCGAGTTCGGACTCAAAAAAAAAAGTGCTAAAACTGGACTTTCTGGGACCTTTACGGGCAGGACAACACTCTGGTGCAGACGGTTTGTTCATATTTCACCTAAAAAATGAGTTCTAGGTGTTTTTTCCCTCAGGTGAAATCTTGAAGAAAACCACATGCTAACATATGACTTTTAGCGAGTTCTGACTCAAAAAAAAAAAGGGGCTAAAACTGGACTTTCTGGGACCTTTACGTTCAGAACAACACTCTGGTGCAGACGGTTTGTTCATATTTCACCTAAAAAATGAGTTTTAGGCATTTTTCCCTCAGGTGAAATCTTGAAGAAAACCACATGCTAACATATGACTTTTTGCGAATTCCGACGTCGACAAAAAAAATGCTAAGCTTGATTTTCTGGGACCTTTACGGGCAGGACAACACTCTGGTGCAGACGGTTTGTTCATATTTCACCTAAAAAATGAGTTCTAGGCATTTTTCCCTCAGGTGAAATCTTGAAGAAAACCACATGCTAACATATGACTTTTTGCGAGTTCGGACTCAAAAATAAAAAGTGCTAAAACTGGACTTTCTGGGACCTTTACGGGCAGGACAACACTGTGGTGCAGACGGTTTGTTCATTTTTCACCTAAAAAATGAGTTCTAGGTGTTTTTTCCCTCAGGTCAGATCTTGAAGAAAACCACATGCTAACATATGACTTTTGCGAGTTCGGACTCAAAAAAAAAAAATGCTAAAACTGGACTTTCTGGGACCTTTACGGGCAGGACAACACTTTGGTGCAGACAATTTGTTCATATTTCACCTAAAAAATGAGTTCTAGGCATTTTGTCCTCAGGTCAGATCTTGAAGAAAACCACATGCTAACATATGACTTTTTGCGAGTTTGGAGTCAAAAAAAAAAGTGCTAAAACTGGTCTTTCTGGGACCTTTACGGGCAGGACAACACTCTGGTGCAGACCGTTTGTTCATATTTCACCTAAAAAATGAGTTCTAGGTGTTTTTCCCTCAGGTCAGATCTTGAAGAAAACCACATGCTAACATATGACTTTTTGCGAGTTCGGACTTAAAAAAAAAAGTGCTAAAACTGGACTTTCTGGGACCTTTACGGGCAGGACAACACTCTGGTGCAGACGGTTTGTTCATATTTCACCTAAAAAATGAGTTCTAGGCATGTTTCCCTCAGGTGAAATCTTGAAGAAAACCACATGCTAACATATGACTTTTTGCGAGTTCGGACTCAAAAAAAAAAAGTGCTAAAACTGGACTTTCTGGGACCTTTACGGGCAGGACAACACTGTGGTGGAGACGGTTTGTTTATGTTTCACCTAAAAAATGAGTTCTAGGTGTTTATCCCTCAGGTCAGATCTTGAAGAAAACCACATGCTAACATATGACTTTTTGCGAGTTCGGACTCAAAAAAAAAAAAGTGCTAAAACTGGACTTTCTGGGACCTTTACAGGCAGGACAACACTCTGGTGCAGACGGTTTGTTCATATTTCACCTAAAAAATGAGTTCTAGGCATGTTTCCCTCAGGTGAAATCTTGAAGAAAACCACATGCTAACATATGACTTTTTGCGAGTTCGGACTCAAAAAAAAAAAGTGCTAAAACTAGACTTTCTGGGACCTTTACGGGCAGGACAACACTGTGGTGGAGACGGTTTGTTTATGTTTCACCTAAAAAATGAGTTCTAGGTGTTTTTCCCTCAGGTCAGATCTTGAAGAAAACCACATGCTAACATATGACTTTTTGCGAGTTCGGACTCAAAAAAAAAAAGTGCTAAAACTGGACTTTCTGGGACCTTTACGGGCAGGACAACACTGTGGTGGAGACGGTTTGTTTATGTTTCACCTAAAAAATGAGTTCTAGGTGTTTTTCCCTCAGGTCAGATCTTGAAGAAAACCACATGCTAACATATGACTTTTTGCGAGTTCGGACTCAAAAAAAAAAAGTGCTAAAACTGGACTTTCTGGGACCGTTACGGGCAGGACAAACACTCTGGTGCAGACCGTTTGTTCATATTTCACCTAAAAAATGAGTTCTAGGTGTTTTTCCCTCAGGTCAGATCTTGAAGAAAACCACATGCTAACATATGACTTTTTGCGAGTTCGGACTCAAAAAATAAAGTGCTAAAACTGGACTTTCTGGGACCTTTACGGGCAGGACAACACTGTGGTGCAGACGGTTTGTTCATTTTTCACCTAAAAAATGAGTTCTAGGTGTTTTTCCCTCAGGTCAGATCTTGAAGAAAACCACATGCTAACATATGACTTTTTGCGAGTTCGGACTCAAAAAAAAAAAATGCTAAAACTGGACTTTCTGGGACCTTTACTGGCAGGACAACACTCTGGTGCAGACAATTTGTTCATATTTCACCTAAAAAATGAGTTCTAGGTGTTTTTCCCTCAGGTCAGATTTTGAAGAAAACCACATGCTAACATATGACTTTTTGCGAGTTCGGACTCAAAAAAAAAAGTGCTAAAACTGGACTTTCTGGGACCTTTACGGGCAGGACAACACTCTGATGCAGACCGTTTGTTCATATTTCACCTAAAAAATGAGTTCTAGGTGTTTTTCCCTCAGGTCAGATTTTGAAGAAAACCACATGCTAACATATGACTTTTTGCGAGTTCGGACTCAAAAAAAAAGTGCTAAAACTGGACTTTCTGGGACCTTTACGGGCAGGACAACACTCGTGGTGCAGATGGTTTGTTCATATTTCACCTAAAAAATGAGTTCCTAGGTGTTTTTCCCTCAGGTCAGATTTTGAAGAAAACCACATGCTAACATATGACTTTTTGCGAGTTCGGACTCAAAAAAAAAAAAAGCTAAAACTGGACTTTCTGGGACCTTTACGGGCAGGACAACACTCTGGTGCAGACGTTTGTTCATATTTCACCTAAAAAATGAGTTCTAGGTGTTTTTCCCTCAGGTCAGATTTTGAAGAAAACCACATGCTAACATATGACTTTTTGCGAGTTCGGACTCAAAAAAAAAAGTGCTAAAACTGGACTTTCTGGGACCTTTACGATCAGAACAACACTCTGGTGCAGACGGTTTGTTCATATTTCACCTAAAAAATGAGTTCTAGGTGTTCTTTCCCTCGGGTCAGATCTTGAAGAAAACCACATGCCAACATATGACTTTTTGCGAGTTCGGACTCAAAAAAAAAAAGTGCTAAAACTGGACTTTCTTGGACCTTTACGTCCAGAACAACACTCTGGTGCAGACGGTTTGTTCATATTTCGACTAAAAAATGAGTTCTAGGTGTTTTTCCCTCAGGTCAGATCTTGAAGAAAACCACATGCTAACATATGACTTTTTGCGAGTTCTGACTCAAAAAAAAAAAGTGCTAAAACTGGACTTTCTGGGACCTTTACGGGCAGGACAACACTCTGGTACATAGGGTTTTTTCATATTTCACCTAAAAAATGAGTTCTAGGTGTTTTTCCCTCAGGTCAGATTTTGAAGAAAACCACATGCTAACATATGACTTTTTGCGAGTTCGGACTCAAAAAGAAAAAGTGCTAAAACTGGACTTTCTGGGACCTTTACGGGCAGGACAACACTCTGGTGCAGATAGTTTGTTCATATTTCACCTAAAAAATGAGTTCTAGGTGTTTTTCCCTCAGGTGAAATCTTGAAGAAAACCACATGCTAACATATGACTTTTTGCGAGTTCTGACTCAAAAAAAAAAAGGGCTAAAACTGGACTTTCTGGGACCTTTACGTTCAGAACAACACTCTGGTGCAGACGGTTTGTTCATATTTCACCTAAAAAATTAGTTCTAGGTGTTTTTCCCTCAGGTGAAATCTTGAAGAAAACCACATGCTAACATATGACTTTTTGCGAGTTCTGACTCAAAAAAAAAAAAGGGGCTAAAACTGGACTTTCTGGGACCTTTACGTTCAGAACAACACTCTGGTGCAGACGGTTTGTTCATATTTCACCTAAAAAATGAGTTCTAGGCATTTTTCCCTCAGGTGAAATCTTGAAGAAAACCACATGCTAACATATGACTTTTTGCGAATTCCGACGTCGACAAAAAAAATGCTAAAGCTTGATTTTCTGGGACCTTTACGGGCAGGACAACACTCTGGTGCAGACGGTTTGTTCATATTTCGACCTAAAAAATGAGTTCTAGGTGTTTTTCCCTCAGGTCAGATCTTGAAGAAAACCACATGCTAACATATGACTTTTTGCGAGTTCGGACTCAAAAAAAAAAGTGCTGAAACTGGACTTTCTGGGACCTTTACGGGCAGGACAACACTCTGGTGCAGACGGTTTGTTCATATTTCACCTAAAAAATGAGTTCTAGGTGTTTTTCCCTCAGGTCAGATTTTGAAGAAAACCACATGCTAACATATGACTTTTTGCGAGTTCGGACTCAAAAAAAAAAAGTGCTAAAACTGGACTTTCTGGGACCTTTACGGGCAGGACAACACTGTGGTGCAGACCGTTTGTTCATATTTCACCTAAAAAATGAGTTCTAGGTTTTTTTTCCCTCAGGTCAGATCTTGAAGAAAACCACATGCTAACATATGACTTTTTGCGAGTTCGGACTCAAAAAAAAAAAAATGCTAAAACTGGACTTTCTGGGACCTTTACGAGCAGGACAACACTCTGGTGCAGACCGTTTGTTCATATTTCACCTAAAAAATGAGTTCTAGGTGTTTTTCCCTCAGGTCAGATTTTGAAGAAAACCACATGCTAACATATGACTTTTTGTGAGTTCGGACTCAAAAAACAAAAGTGCTAAAACTGGACTTTCTGGGACCTTTACGGGCAGGACAACACTCTGGTGCAGACCGTTTGTTCATATTTCACCTAAAAAATGAGTTCTAGGTGTTTTTCCCTCAGGTCAGATTTTGAAGAAAACCACATGCTAACATATGACTTTTTGTGAGTTCGGACTCAAAAAACAAAAGTGCTAAAACTGGACTTTCTGGGACCTTTACGTTCAGAACAACACTCTGGTGCAGACGGTTTGTTCATATTTCACCTAAAAAATGAGTTCTAGGTGTTTTTCCCTCAGGTCAGATCTTGAAGAAAACCACATGCTAACATATGACTTTTTGCGAGTTCTGACTCAACAAAAAAAAGGGGCTAAAACTGGACTTTCTGGGACCTTTACGGGCAGGACAACACTCTGGTACATAGGGTTTTTTCTAATTTCACCTAAAAAATGAGTTCTAGGTGTTTTTCCCTCAGGTCAGATTTTGAAGAAAACCACATGCTAACATATGACTTTTTGCGAGTTCGGACTCAAAAAAAAAAAATGCTAAAACTGGACTTTCTGGGACCTTTACGAGCAGGACAACACTCTGGTGCAGACCGTTTGTTCATATTTCACCAAAAAAATGAGTTCTAGGCATTTTTCCCTCAGGTGAAATCTTGAAGAAAACCACATGCTAACATATGACTTTTTGCGAGTTCGGACTCAAAAAAAAAAAGTGCAAAAATTGGACTTTCTGGGACCTTTACGGGCAGGACAACACTCTGGTGCAGACGGTTTGTTCATATTTCACCTAAAAAATGAGTTCTAGGCATTTTTCCCTCAGGTCGGATCTTGAAGAAAACCACATGCTAACATATGACTTTTTGTGAGTTCGGACTCCAAAGAAAAAAGTGCTAAACTGGACTTTCTGGGACCTTTACGGGCAGGACAACACTCTGGTGCAGATGGTTTGTTCATATTTCACCAAAAAATTGAGTTCTAGCCATTTTGTCCTCAGGTCAGATCTTGAAGAAAACCACATGCTAACATATGACTTTTTGCGAGTTCGGACTCAAAAAAAAAAGTGCTAAAACTGGACTTTCTGGGACCTTTACGGGCAGGACAACACTGTGGTGCAGACCGTTTGTTCATATTTCACCTAAAAAATGAGTTCTAGGCATTTTTCCCTCAGGTCAGATCTTGAAGAAAACCACATGCTAACATATGACTTTTTGCGAGTTCTGACTCACAAAAAAAGGGGCTAAAACTATAGTTTCTGGGACCTTTACGGGCAGGACAACACTCTGGTGCAGACGGTTTGTTCATATTTCACCTAAAAAATGAGTTCTAGGTGTTTTTCCCTCAGGTTAGATTTTGAAGAAAACCACATGCTAACATATGACTTTTTGCGAGTTCGGACTCAAAAAAAAAAAATGCTTAAACTGGACTTTCTGGGACCTTTACAGGCAGGAAAACACTCTGGTGCAGACGGTTTGTTCATATTTCACCTAAAAAATGAGTTCTAGGTGTTTTTCCCTCAGGTCAGATCTTGAAGAAAACCACATGGTAACATATGACTTTTTGCGAGTTCTGATTCAAAAAAAAAAAGGGGCTAAAACTGGACTTTCTGGGACCTTTACGTTCAGAACAACACTCTGGTGCAGACAGTTTGTTCATATTTCACCTAAAAAATGAGTTCTAGGTGTTTTTCCCTCAGGTGAAATCTTGAAGAAAACCACATGCTAACATATGACTTTTTGCGAATTCCGACGTCGACAAAAAAAATGCGAAAACTTGATTTTCTGGGACCTTTACGGGCAGGACAACACTCTGGTACATAGGGTTTTTTCATATTTCACCTAAAAATTGAGTTCTCGGTGTTTTTCCCTCAGGTCAGATCTTGAAGAAAACCACATGCTAACATATGACTTTTTGCGAGTTCGGACTCAAAAAAAAAAAGTGCTAAAACTGGACTTTCTGGGACCTTTACGGGCAGGACAACACTCTGGTGCAGACAATTTGTTAATATTTCACCTAAAAAATGAGTTCTAGGTGTTTTTCCCTCAGGTCAGATCTTGAAGAAAACCACATGCTAACACATGACTTTTTGCGAGTTCGGACTCAAAAAAAAAAAATGCTAAAACTGGACTTTCTGGGACCTTTACGGGCAGGACAACACTCTGGTGCAGACAGTTTGTTCATATTTCACCTAAAAAATGAGTTCTAGGTGTTTTTCCCTCAGGTCAGATCTTGAAGAAAACCACATGCTAACATATGACTTTTTGCGAGTTCTGACTCAAAAAAAAAAAAGGGGCTAAAACTGGACTTTCTGGGACCTTTACGTTCAGAACAACACTCTGGTGCAGACAGTTTGTTCATATTTCACCTAAAAAATGAGTTCTTGGTGTTTTTCCCTCAGGTGAAATCTTGAAGAAAACCACATGCTAACATATGACTTTTTGCGAGTTCGGACTCAAAAAAAAAAAGTGCTAAAACTGGACTTTCTGGGACCTTTACGGGCAGGACAACACTCTGGTGCAGACGGTTTGTTCATATTTCGACTAAAAAATGAGTTCTAGGTGTTTTTCCCTCAGGTCAGATCTTGAAGAAAACCACATGCTAACATATGACTTTTTGCGAGTTCGGACTCAAAAAAAAAAAGTGCTAAAACTGGACTTTCTGGGACCTTTACGGGCAGGACAACACTCTGGTGCAGACGGTTTGTTCATATTTCACCTAAAAAATGAGTTCTAGGTGTTTTTCCCTCAGGTCAGATCTTGAAGAAAACCACATGCTAACATATGACTTTTTGCGAGTTCGGACTCAAAAAGAAAAAGTGCTAAAACTGGACTTTCTGGGACCTTTACGGGCAGGACAACACTCTGGTGCAGACCGTTTGTTCATATTTCACCTAAAAAATGAGTTCTAGGTGTTTTTCCCTCAGGTCAGATTTTGAAGAAAACCACATGCTAACATATGACTTTTTGTGAGTTCGGACTCAAAAAACAAAAGTGCTAAAACTGGACTTTCTGGGACCTTTACGTTCAGAACAACACTCTGGTGCAGACGGTTTGTTCATATTTCACCTAAAAAATGAGTTCTAGGTGTTTTTCCCTCAGGTCAGATCTTGAAGAAAACCACATGCTAACATATGACTTTTTGCGAGTTCTGACTCAACAAAAAAAAGGGGCTAAAACTGGACTTTCTGGGACCTTTACGGGCAGGACAACACTCTGGTACATAGGGTTTTTTCTAATTTCACCTAAAAAATGAGTTCTAGGTGTTTTTCCCTCAGGTCGGATCTTGAAGAAAACCACATGCTAACATATGACTTTTTGTGAGTTCGGACTCCAAAGAAAAAAGTGCTAAACTGGACTTTCTGGGAACTTTACGGGCAGGACAACACTCTGGTGCAGACGGTTTGTTCATATTTCACCAAAAAATTGAGTTCTAGCCATTTTGTCCTCAGGTCAGATCTTGAAGAAAACCACATGCTAACATATGACTTTTTGCGAGTTCGGACTCAAAAAAAAAAGTGCTAAAACTGGACTTTCTGGGACCTTTACGGGCAGGACAACACTCTGGTGCAGACGGTTTGTTCATATTTCACCTAAAAAATGAGTTCTAGGCATTTTTCCCTCAGGTCGGATCTTGAAGAAAACCACATGCTAACATATGACTTTTTGTGAGTTCGGACTCCAAAGAAAAAAGTGCTAAACTTGACTTTCTGGGAACTTTACGGGCAGGACACACTCTGGTGCAGACGGTTTGTTCATATTTCACCTAAAAAATGAGTTCTAGGTGTTTTTCCCTCAGGTGAAATCTTGAAGAAAACCACATGCTAACATATGACTTTTTGCGAGTTCGGACTCAAAAAAAAAAAGTGCTAAAATTGGACTTTCTGGGACCTTTACGGGCAGGACAACACTCTGGTGCAGACGGTTTGTTCATATTTCACCTAAAAAATGAGTTCTAGGCATTTTTCCCTCAGGTCGGATCTTGAAGAAAACCACATGCTAACATATGACTTTTTGTGAGTTCGGACTCCAAAGAAAAAAGTGCTAAACTGGACTTTCTGGGACCTTTACGGGCAGGACAACACTCTGGTGCAGACGGTTTGTTCATATTTCACCAAAAAATTGAGTTCTAGCCATTTTGTCCTCAGGTCAGATCTTGAAGAAAACCACATGCTAACATATGACTTTTTGCGAGTTCGGACTCAAAAAAAAAAGTGCTAAAACTGGACTTTCTGGGACCTTTACGGGCAGGACAACACTGTGGTGCAGACCGTTTGTTCATATTTCACCTAAAAAATGAGTTCTAGGCATTTTTCCCTCAGGTCAGATCTTGAAGAAAACCACATGCTAACATATGACTTTTTGCGAGTTCTGACTCACAAAAAAAGGGGCTAAAACTATAGTTTCTGGGACCTTTACGGGCAGGACAACACTGTGGTGCAGACGGTTTGTTCATATTTCACCTAAAAAATGAGTTCTAGGTGTTTTTCCCTCAGGTCAGATCTTGAAGAAAACCACATGGTAACATATGACTTTTTGCGAGTTCGGACTCAAAAAAAAAAAATGCTAAAACTGGACTTTCTGGGACCTTTACGTTCAGAACAACACTCTGGTGCAGACAGTTTGTTCATATTTCACCTAAAAAATGAGTTCTAGGTGTTTTTCCCTCAGGTGAAATCTTGAAGAAAACCACATGCTAACATATGACTTTTTGCGAATTCCTACGTCGACAAAAAAAATGCGAAAACTTGATTTTCTGGGACCTTTACGGGCAGGACAACACTCTGGTACATAGGGTTTTTTCATATTTCACCTAAAAATTGAGTTCTCGGTGTTTTTCCCTCAGGTCAGGTCTTGAAGAAAACCACATGCTAACATATGACTTTTTGCGAGTTCGGACTCAAAAAAAAAAAGTGCTAAAACTGGACTTTCTGGGACCTTTACGGGCAGGACAACACTCTGGTGCAGACAATTTGTTAATATTTCACCTAAAAAATGAGTTCTAGGTGTTTTTCCCTCAGGTCAGATCTTGAAGAAAACCACATGCTAACACATGACTTTTTGCGAGTTCGGACTCAAAAAAAAAAAAAGCTAAAACTGGACTTTCTGGGACCTTTACGGGCAGGACAACACTCTGGTGCAGACAGTTTGTTCATATTTCACCTAAAAAATGAGTTCTAGGTGTTTTTCCCTCAGGTCAGATCTTGAAGAAAACCACATGCTAACATATGACTTTTTGCGAGTTCTGACTCAAAAAAAAAAAGGGGCTAAAACTGGACTTTCTGGGACCTTTACGTTCAGAACAACACTCTGGTGCAGACAGTTTGTTCATATTTCACCTAAAAAATGAGTTCTTGGTGTTTTTCCCTCAGGTGAAATCTTGAAGAAAACCACATGCTAACATATGACTTTTTGCGAGTTCGGACTCAAAAAAAAAAAAGTGCTAAAACTGGACTTTCTGGGACCTTTACGGGCAGGACAACACTCTGGTGCATACGGTTTGTTCATATTTCACCTAAAAAATGAGTTTTAGGCATTTTTCCCTCAGGTCGGATTTTGAAGAAAACCACATGCTAACATATGACTTTTTGTGAGTTCGGACTCAAAAGAAAAAAGTGCTAAACTTGACTTTCTGGGACCTTTACGGGTAGGACAACACTCTGGTGCAGACGGTTTGTTCACATTTCACCTAAAAAATGAGTTCTAGCAATTTTGTCCTCAGGTCAGATCTTGAAGAAAACCACATGCTAACATATGACTTTTTGCGAATTTGGACTCAAAAAAAAAAAGTGCTAAAACTGAACTTTCTGGGACCTTTACGGGCAGGACAACGCTCTGGTGCAGACAGTTTGTTCATATTTCACCTAAAAAATGAGTTCTAGGCGTTTTTCCCTCAGGTCAGATCTTGAAGAAAACCACATGCTAACATATGACTTTTTGCGAATTTGGAATCCAAAAAAAAGAGGCTTAAACTGGACTTTCTGGGACCTTTACAGGCAGGACAACACTCTGGTGCAGACGGTTTGTTCATATTTCACCTAAGAAATGACTTCTAGGTGTTGTTCTCTCAGGTCAGATCTTGAAGAAAACCACATGCTAACATATGACTTTTTGCGAGTTCGGACTAAAATAAAAAAAAAGTGTTTAAACTGGACTTTCTGGGACCTTTACAGCAGGACAACACTCTGGTGCAGACGGTTTGTTAAAATTTCACCTAAAAAATGAGTTCTTGGTGTTTTTCCCTCAGGTCAGATCTTGAAGAAAACAACATGCTAACATATGACTTTTTACGAATTTGGACTCAGAAAAAAAAGTGCTAAGACTGGACTTTCTGGGACCTTTACAGGCAGGACAACACTTTGGTGCAGACGGTTTGTTAAAATTTCACCTAAAAAATGAGTTCTTGGTGTTTTTCCCTCAGGTCAGATCTTGAAGAAAACCACATGTTAACATATGACTTTTTGCAAGTTCGGACTCAGAATAAAAAAAGCTAAAACTGGACTTTTTGGGTACTTTACGGACAGGACAACACTCTGGTGCAGATAGCTTGTTCATATTTCACCTGAAAAATGAGTTCTAGGTGTTTTTCCCTCAGGTCAGATCTTGAAGAAAACCACATGCTAACATATGACTTTTTGTGAGTTCGGACTCAGAAAAAAAAAGTGCTAAAACTGGACTTTCTGGGACCTTTACAGGCAGGACAACACTCTGGTGCAGATGGTTTGTTCATATTTCACCTAAAAAATGAGTTCTAGGTGTTTTTCCCTCAGGTCAGATCTTGAAGAAAACCACATGCTAACATATGACTTTTTGTGAGTTCGGAATCAGAAAAAAAAATGCTAAAACTGGACTTTTTGGGTACTTTACGGACAGGACAACACTCTGGTGCAGACGGTTTGTTCATATTTCACCTAAAAAATGAGATATAGGTCTTTATCCCTCAGGTCAACACTTGGAAAAAAAAACCACATGCTAACATATGACTTTTTTGGAATTCCCGGCTCCGAAGAAAAGGTGCTAAAACTTGACTTTTTGGGACCTAACAGCCAGACTAACTGATGGCCACTGAAGTTACTCCATCGCTCAGGTTTCACAGAAGGCTGTCAATATGAACACATGACTCGTGTCTTAAAAGTCAAACAGAAAAAAGTTTATTTTTGGTGAGATCAACTGTATTTTTTCTCCTAAACACCATGGTCTCATTCAGCCAAATAGAAATCATACATTCTCAGCCTGGAGACATGCTGCCTAGCAGAGTTTTTCACTGGTACAGTACTTTGCTTTAGTTTCTTGTGTTCAAACGGCATTCTCAGGTATACAGTACATTCTCCTTAAAGAAACTATGCTTTATGTGGACATGAAATGGTTTAAATATAACATTAATTCATGTTCAATGCATTGGTGCATGACTTGTACAAAATATACATCAGATATAATCAAATAAAAAAGAAAAGCCTCAAGCAGATCTTGGAAAGTAATCATGAAAAGGTAACATGAAGGAATAAAGCTTTTTATTCATCATATTTATATTTTTACCACTTTTGAAGTTTCTTGCTGCCATACATGCAGTCAGAGTGAGAGGAAACTACTTTACTTCTTAAAACAGTTTATTTAGAATTGATTTCATTTTTAATAAGCCTGAATACTTTAGAGCAGTGGTTCTCAAATGGTGTGTGTGATCTAGAAATCTGTGAAACAGATAACAGTTTAGGATTTACTCGATCAGTGATTTACAAACCAGAATTTAGATGCAATTTCTGTTTAAAGAACATCTTCAAGGGTCCTGCAGGTACTTAAATTTACCTGGTGGAAGGAAATACTTTTGTCTTCATCCATTTTGAATTTGTCACAAATTCTTATTTTTGACACTGTGTCCTAACGTTTTTTTGCCTCCACAGCACATTTCAGTTATTCCCGATGCGCCGTGATGAGGAAGGAATGAAGGAGCGATTGTGACGAGGTGCAGGAGGGATTTCCATGGTTTTCTCTGGCTTCTCTCACTCAGCAGAGCTCATTAAACTGTTCAACAAGGCAGAGATAGACGAGTAATCATGTATTTAATTGAGTGAAATGATTTACTTTCACTTTCAACACCAAGGTACGAACTTTAGCTCACAGAGAGCGGAGTATTGACGGAGCATTTGAGACCACCACGCAGTACAAAGCACTTCGCATCCTCTCTTCGGGCTTTACAGTAAAAGAAGCAACGCTGGGAAAAAAGATAGCAGGCTAAGCTACCCATAAAACAACTCACGGATTACTAGGGAAGATTTAACGTCCTATACAAGATGATACACAAGCATATTTATGGGACACGCCTTGTAATATAAACTGCAACACCGCTGGATACAGCAGACCATGAAGGACACCAGATAGCATGGTAACTTATTACACCGTAACACCTGTAGATGGTTTTGTCAGTGATGGAGAAAAGTAGAGAGCAGCTTTAAAAAGGATAATTTCTCCTGCTTGAACCAGTCTGTGAATCAGTCCATGCTGTTGAGTCCTGTTGATCTGCTGTAAAGACGGTGAGTGATGTTCACATGTCGATATTTACATGTATGTACCTCTTTCAGGCGAGCTTGGCGCTGTTGTTTGTACTGAAACAGGTCACTGCTGTGTTCATATATGTGCAAACAAACTGAGCTGAGGAGAGAATGCCCACCTGTTTTAGAGCAAGTCTCAGGTGTGAAGACAACCTATATTTCATGGTAAAAATAGCCTGCCTCGAGTTGAAAATAAAAGTTTGAAAACCACTGCTTTAAAGATCCAAATTTTGTGCCCAAAACCATATAAAGCAGCTCGATCATCCGTGGCAAAAATAGCACGCCAACAGGGCTAATAGTTTGATTTATGAAACCTGAACCCAAGATTTATCTTCAACCCAACATAGAGGAGAGTAACAACCGTGCTCCGCCTCAATGACTTGATGGAAACAGTCAATATGGAGGGTTTTATGAGCCTGAGATAAAAAAGTGATCACACTAACTCTCATCTAACTGTGGGGCTTATTTTCAGTTAATTTCAGTGCAATTAAAACATTTTTCTGACTTCAAGGTGACCTTACGGTCAGTGTTCCTCTCAACATCAACCTCTGTGTGAGTGATTAATTTTTGTCAAACATACTTCTGAGTCTTCAGCATTTTTACTTTAACAAAAACCAAAGAAAAAGACAGAAAAGGGGTGAAAATCAAACAGGATGACATGAGAGGGTAAAAGCAGTGCAGAGGCCAAGTCCACGACGGCTCTTTACAGAGGTAAAGGAATGGACCGCACCGCCTCAGGTTCAGTCATTTCTGTGATTGCATCTGAATTCCTCATCAGTCGTCTTCATCTTCGCTCTCAGCCTCCTCCTCCTCCTTCTTCTCACTCTCCTTGGGCGTGCTGACGGGCGGGGGGAGGTCCAGCCGGGCCCACGACATGGCCTCCGACTTCTTCATGACGATCTCGATCTTGGCGGCCATCATGTTCATTGCACTTTTACTCACGTCTATCACCTGCAAAGATTGACAATTAAAGAGGTGAGCCTCTTTCGAAACAAATCTACATCCCTCAGGATATTTCCGTAAGATGGATAAATGCTTCAAACTGGCATGTGAGGCTAACAGTGATGTCTGACTTACTCCCCACAGGCTGATTTTCTGCTCAAACTCCTTCTCTCCCTCAAAGATGATATGGATGTTAAGCTGAAAGACAAAGAAAACGGCACAGCAAGGTTAAGACGGAAGTATTGAAAAGGATAACAAACTAAGCACCTAAGACGCATGCAATACAGAACTTGTTGACCAATAGGCAGGAAGGTGAGCTTTAGTCTGAAAGCTGCTAAGAAGACTCTGTGTCTCTGCTCTGCCTTCATTAAAGAATAACGCCGATAACAGCCGGCAAATAAGTTTAAAAAGTGTCTAAAAGAGGGATTCACACATTAATGAACAGAAGGTAACGGTGACCAAGCTGAGAAACAATCAATATTTCAGTAAATGTATGTTTCCAGGGTCAATTTTGCTGTTTTAAAAAGCAGGTTGACATATCACATATCCTAAGTGGCAAAAAACGTGTGCTGGTGGACGTTTCCAAAGACCCCCCAAACTAAAGCCGGATTATTCACAACTCCAGACCAGAGTTAATTTGACAACACATTTTAAGTTAGTTTTTAGTCTTTTGCCTAAAATATCTTTTAGTTTTAGTCATAATTTAGTCATCTAAATGGTTTAAATTTTAGTCTGGTTTTAGTTAATGAAATTTCACAACATTTCAGTCGATGAAATCTGCTGTAAAATTAATGCAGATAATCTCATAAAGATGTGCACCAGAGCTGTGCATCTTCACCAGTCTCACGATTTGATTATCAAGTTTAAGATTCAATGTGATTTGATATCACGATGCATCACAGTGAGTAGTATCCTTAATTTTCCATATTCCTGCACCAGGCTACTTCTTAGATAAGAAATACATTGAGTCAGATTAATATGAACTAATTTCATTAATCAGGAATGGCAGAAAAATTGTCTTTTCATTGTAAACCA
The DNA here is from genome assembly GCA_037902135.1 of Cetoscarus ocellatus. NCBI lineage: Eukaryota > Metazoa > Chordata > Actinopteri > Labriformes > Labridae > Cetoscarus > Cetoscarus ocellatus. The sequence continues at coordinate 281,255 of JBAMNC010001622.1, read as the reverse complement.
CATAAATCTCATAGGTCTCATCTTCCTAAACTAATAATGCAGTCTAGCAGCAGCCTCTGCAAAATTAAACGATTATTGACTGTCTCTGCATCGATGCATCTTCATCTGCATGACGAAGCAGCGATTAAAAGATTACTTTTGGCACCTTAATGTGCGCTGACTTTGGTGTTGATTGCAGACAGATAGACAGAGATGTCTTCTGGTCCTTTTTCAGTCCTGACTTGCAGATTTTCAGCCCTGCTTTGACACTGATGCCCATAAAATCTCTTTACAAAAACAAACAAAAATATTGAGCAGACTCATTAAAAACCCTGGACTGTAAATGATAATTCAGAGGACAGAAAAAGTCATTTTTAATGGCAGTTCATTCCTCTCCAGATTATATTCATTATAGATGTTAATGTTAATATAAGATTGATCTCTCTATCCATGGTTGTATTGATTATACATCCATAGAAACTATCTTTACAGCCATATAGACATGAGGATCCTCTCATGCCACATCTCAAGAGGCTTACCTTTGATAAAATTACATTCAACAAAAACAAATATGGTATAATTGGCTATACAAATAAAGACCGATTAAGCCTATATTCAGCAGAGATAAATGTGATTTTTGTCTCTGCCTGGATGGAAACATCTCTGGATGTATGTGAATATAGAAATATAATTATTATATATATATATATATATATATATATATATATATATATATATATATATATATATATATATATATATATATTTTTTTTTTTTTTTTTTTGTACAAATAAACATTGATTGATTGATATTTAATTCAGGGTCACTCCAGTGTTTTATAATGTTATTTTTTTTTTAACACTCATTGTCTAAATTAAAAGACAATATACATCATAATAATAACAATAATAACTGTCCTGGGACTGGGCCCTCACATGATTAGTAATAATAACATTACAGAGACAGCGAGAAAGAATAGAAAGAAGAAAAATATAAGTATATAAAGATAACAATATTATTTCTTTAGCCTTACTACTTTGAGTTTATTCAGTTACCCTCTCTAATGTGCACACTGGCAATCAAAAACACCTTCATTAACCTTTGGGGAGCTCAGGAAGTCCTTTCTTGGTACAAGGTATCAAAAAAGACACCAAATCTGCATAATTTATAAAAAAATCAAACTGTGGTATGAATACAGTCTTGTAAAGCTGACTGTTCCTCACCGTTGTGCTGTTAGCATCCACGTGGCTCAGCTCCGGGACAGCGTTCTTGGCGTAGATGGAAATGATGACCTGTGACCCCGTCTGGTGCCAGTCGAACCGACACGGGACTACTTTCTTACCCTGCAGAGTTCAGAGAGGACAGTTTATTAGGAACACATGCTGGATTAACTGAGTGCACAGAGAAAGTGTTTGCCGTGCACCACTAGATGGAGTCACAGCTGAGACTCTGAGGGTTCGAACCTACCGTATCCTTTTTCTTCCATAGATGCGTCGCCTTGGCGCAGCCCTCCTGAGAGAGGAAAGTGTTAAAGTCGGAGGTTTTCCTCTTACAACAGCTCCAGTATTTCATCCTGAGGAGGCAGGAAATAGATTCAGCTGTTGGGTTTTTGTAGCAGTCAATAACTTTAACACAAGGGAGCTAGTAAACAAGCCTAACAGGAAGACTGTGCTGCTGCCCCTCGTAGTTCTTTCACAGTTTCAGGGTGTATTTATCTTTAATGCCAGCAGAAAGAGACGGAGAATAAAAGTCGACACTCTGAAAGGACTGATGACAGATTATCAGGATACTGACCCTTCGTGGAAGATGGGAACCCCGGGGTGATACATGCACACGTCTGAGTCGCTCGCAGGTCCATCAAAACTCTGAGGGGGTAATAAAAGTGGAGTTAAGATGTCTGAGGTTTGACAGAGAAACACAAAAACACAGCTGAATTCTACATCTGAAGCACGTTTGTTGGGCTGGAAACACTTAATAAACTGAATTTAAAGACAAAGGACACCACAGACTTGAGGAAAGATTCAACTGAAACTCACACACAAGACCATCCAGACGGACGTGGCCATATTTGATCAAGGATAAAAAGAAATCAGAAATGGATTTAATCCGATCATCTCCTGTTTTTTTTTTTTTTTGACAATAAAACTAAACTAAATAAACATCCTTGCCAGCTGTAATGTTATGAGTTCTGTTTCCTCTCCAGATTATATTCATTATAGATAGTAATGTTAATATTAGATTGATCCCTCTATCCATGGCTGTATTGATTATTCATCCATAGTAACTTTCTCTACAACCACATAGACATGAGGACCCTCTTGAAAATGAGATGCCACATCTCAAGAGGCTTACCTTTAATACATTTATATTCAATAAAGACAAACACGGTGTTATACAGATAAAGATTGATTGACTGAATCTATTTTCAGCAGAGACAAATGTCATTTTAGTCCCTTTGTCTCTGCCTGGTTGGATCCATCTGGATGTATGTATTTGTATATACATATGCATGTATGTTTATCTAGAAATTAAGAGTCTGTCTTCAGTCTGCTCTATTGTAAAGTGCCTTGAGATAACATTTGTTATGAACTGGAGCTATACAAATAAATATTGATTGATTGTTTTGTAACAATAACAGACAAAATAATATCAGGACAATCACTGCTGAAAAAAAGCTCAAATCAAACATGTTCATGTTTGGGTTTATAATAATGCTTCGTTAAAAAAAGAGTCTCAATAGCTTTTCTGGACCTTGAGTCATCGATATTTATGATTTAAGACATCAAATACAAACCCTAATTCAGCCATTTTCACTCATGTGCAATTCACTTACATTCATGTGCAATTACTTTTTATGCTTATTCTTTATCAACGATGTCCCCTTTGCTGCTGTAACATTGCAAATTTCCCCGTGTGGGACGAATAAAGGTTTATTCTATTCTATTCTAATTCCAGTGAATTTGGGACACTGCGCAAAACGTAAATAAAATCATTATATGCAAGTGAAGTCTACTTCAGAGACGTCCCCACTCAGACTCAGACCTGCTTAAGGTAGGCCAACTGAACATTTGCAGTGACTTTACAAACACCAGCAGCCTTCACTAGTCTGCAAATGAACCTGCAAAGTTGATTTACGTTGAGCTGAGTTGATGCAGGTTCATCTTAGATAGGGTTACAATCCGTGGAGTTGTGGCCTGACTTTGTTCGACATTTTCCTACATGTTGGCAAACGTTGGCCAGTATGTCAGTGTGTGAATGAGGCTTAAATGATTTGGTGATCTGCTGTTTTTCCCTTTATAAGAGTACATATATTTTTTGTACTTTATCATTTTTTACAGAAATATAGAACAAATGAACAAATGCATACACAGTACATGAAGTTAACAGATACATCCTGATAGATGAGAGTCAAGAGTCTTCGTATTTGTTAGAATTGAACAAATCACATTTTTCCAGTATTCCTCTCCTTTCTTCTTTTAGAGTCCCAAAGAACAAAACTTTTTCTCCATGATGTGAAGAGCAGTTCATAATATTTATAAGAAGTTTCATGGTGGAAAGATTCTTCCGAAGCCAAATTTAGTAATTACTTTTTCACTTGCTGCCAAGAATATAAAGAATGTCTCCTCTATTGAGGCCTTCAGGAATTTTCCCAAGATACAGGAACGTAAAAGAGAAATCAATTGTCCTGTCAAAGGTTTCTGAAATAAGCTGCTCCTCTCATTTCCAAATCATTTTCAAGTACTGACAAGACCAAAAAGCATGTACATAATCTGCTGAATCTGCTCCACACTCACAACAGATATTATGAGAGTATTTTTAATGTCTGTCGAGGATTGTAGGATTCTTTCCCCGGTGCTTGCCCAAATGTGAACATTTCCAATCATTCAAAGGGAAAAATTGGGTCAAAAATCTGTCATAAAATCATCTGGAGTGTGGCCAGCTTTAGTCATATCTTGTAAAAGTCTGATTCTTCAGGTCCATTCTGATCTTCCAGAGTGGACTAATTGTAGATAATTAAGTTAAAACAACACAACTGAATACATTCTTGTCAAGACAGATCCAAATGTTTAATGAATTAAGCTGGTAGCCGGCCCACGAGAGGAAATCCGACGGCTCTCAGTAAAATCAGCTAAAGTGCATTTATGCAAATCATCAAGTCTTTTACTCCAAGCTTCTTCAGATTACAAGTCTGAGCAAATTTAACACAAATCCTCACTTTAATTGTGGCTTTTCTGCTCTGAGGGGCTGGATTAACTTGCAAAAATCTTTTTTTTTCTTTGCATTTGTCTCAGAGCAAATGTGGAGGAGGATGACACGAGTCAGAGAGCAGCGTTTCTCACCGATGATTCAGGATTAGCCGAGGTTCATCAGGACTTTTTCTGTGTTAGTTAATGACCTAAGTTGATAAAAACTTATCTGACACAGACGTTTCAAGAACATTTTCTTCATAGCTGCTGAAACAATAAATTAGACTGAGTAAAAGCAGAGTATAAAAGAATAACTTACTTTGGTACATCCTCCGTTTTTACACGACGTCCCGATCTTGATCTCGTCACTTTCCTCCTCTGAAAGAGAAAATGACCGGAGAGAGGAGGATAATTGACGCTCACGCTTTGAAGAGCATCTATGAAAAATGCAGGTGAAGTCCTGATGGGCCGTCCTGTCAGCTTTAAATCAAAAACCCTGATGTGAATGACACAGGTGAGGGCTAATCCCCCCCAGAGGCTTTCCATTAACTTCCACTGTCAACATGACCTTCCCATCTGCTTCGACAAGAGGCCGACTGAGTCCATGAGAAAGAGAACAAATGGAAATGGAGGAGGGAAGAGGACGAAGGGGGTGTGGACTTGTGTGCTTACCTTTCTTTTCGGCTGCATTTTCAGACACTTTTAGTTTCTCCAGTGCCTGCTTCAGAGACGCAGAGATTTTATGCTGCAATCTCACCATCGGCTCGTCTGGACTGGAGCAGGGAGGCACAAAATAAGAGAAATGACAAACCAGAATGAGATAAGCAAAAGTTAGCCTTTCCTTATTCATCTACAATGATTATGAAGGGTATTGTTTATTCCTGAGACTCAGACAGGGTGTCTGCAGAAATCAGCCAGTCAAATTTAATGCTTTAATGCCACTTTAAGGCTATAATGTCATATTTTTAATGCTATGACCATGAACATATGCCAAGGCATGTTTCTGCCTTCTTCCATTCACAGACTCTTGGGGTTAATGCCGCGTCCATTTACATCAGAACTGGGAAGAGAGAAGCGGGAATGATGTCATATCCGAGTTATCAGCGTTACAGTCGGAAAAAACCTGCCGATCCACCAGGCTATTGTTAGCCGTTACTAGCACACCCTGCGTTGTAGTTTGCAAGAAATGATTCATTTAATGTCAAGGGCTTTCACATTAATAACTTGGTGCAAAATGAAACCATCAAAAAGTGTCCTGATGTTCACAGCTTGGTAAAACCCATGACATCTATTTTTACAAGGACAAAAGTCCTGTCCTGTAAATGATTCAACCAATCACAGATTAGAGCTTCAGCTCTGACAAATACTGTAATTAACACATTCCCAGATGTGAATAAAAAGAACCACAGCACACCAGCCCTTCAGGTGAAGTACAACCTTGTATGTGACAAGACTTTTGTCCAAGCTTTCCATCAGCTCTCTCAGCTTTTCTTTGTGCCTTCAATGCAAGGTGTTGGACTTGCCCAGAACATTCGTTGTTTGTATAGTCGCGAGGAGGAAAATAAATATTCATGAACACTTTCTGGAGTCAAAGCCTGAATACCAATAAAATTTAATACCTCATAAAATCGCAATTAAGACTTTTTAACCCTTTCTAAGGGCATCAATTTTCCGAAAATTGATTTATCAAGTTTTAATACTTTTTAAGACCCCAAGGACACCCTGATCTCACTTTTCAGCACAAGACAAATATTTAATAAAAACATTATTGGCTGCCAGCAAAAAAGCAGTAACTTGAAAATGGCTTCATCTCCCTCCAACAAAGACAGACTGGATAGAAATTATAACAGACACACAAAGTGTGGAGAGACTGACTTTCTCACTGGAAAAGTTTTACAATACTGGGAGAAATGGATTGTGTATATTTCCTCAAAAGAGATTAACTGAACTTTTATTCTATTTACTGACATGCTCCTTCATCAGTAGGAATGTTAATCATGTTTTTTCCTTTTACTGTTCTTTATGTGTATAAAAATCTTCATATTTCTTCATAAAAATAAAGTAAAAAAAAGAGCACTGGATGTTTGTAGCACCACTGCAGAACGATGTATTTACAGTTTAACATCCCTATTCCAAGATTTAAAGGTGTTTCACCATCCTAGTAACTACGTCCTCTTAGCTGCTCGTCTGTCTTTTTTGCTAAGGTCAGAAATACTTTGGGTAAAGGACCTGAAAATCTTGAAACTATCCTTAAAGTGATTCTACACCAAAATAATAAGAAACAGAGTGAACCATGAAGGATACAACAGGGATAAAGAGGTCCAGCAGCATGTGGTAGTACTGCTGTTAATGGAGGGAAGGTCCTATTTCTAACCTCCAAACACATTTTTAAATCATTATTTAACTGAAAATATAACAACAGGTGGACAGTCTGAGTCTAAAAGAAGACATTGGCTCATTATGCAGGGTTTTTGCATAGAGATAACGCTGAAGGGTACGTTTAATTTAATGATGAGAGATAAAACAAATTGTTAAAGCCAGCTGTCACACCTTGGTCTGCATATCGCTTCCTGAGGCATCGGTGCCGAGATGATGTACTCGTTGAACTTTGGTTTTTGGTCGTCTACGTCCTTCTTTTCTCCTGATGATGTCACGTCTGGTTTCACCGGCTCAGGGGGTTTCTCCTTGTTATGAGGGCCTTTCGTACAGCCCTGCACAGGAGACAAAGTCACAGTGTTGGGAGCTTTGGCGATCACGGTCAGAGCAAAGGATGGATTTCTGTGTGAATGAAAACAATAAACAATGGAGAGGTTCGGCTTAACAACAGGAGCGAGACTCACGGCGATGCTGAGGAAGTCTGAGAAGTCGGTGGTTCTTCTCTTGCAGCAGGACCATCCCTAGAGAAAGTTTTAAAATAAATTAAAAGTTTCGTCAGAGGACAAAACACAGTCATTTTTCTCTTGTCAGGCTCCCTACCTTTAATGCATCGTGAAATACTGGGACTCCTGGATGATAGGTGCAGCCATCTGTAACAGTAAACAAAGCAGGATCTTGAATTCACTAAGAGGAAAAAATATGAAGTAATAAGAAAACCGTGGCCAGAAGACATTTCCTAACTGGAAAAATCAAAGCGAACAGGTTTGAGAGTATTTTCTGAATGTTGCAAGATATTCTTAAAGCAAGAGCAACAGCTACCCAGAGAAGTTTTCAAGTGTTTTCAAAGGGAAGTTCTGGAGTGTGAGGCTTTTCATGGGGAAGAAATTCTACAGGAGTGATTTCCGATGTTTCCTTGCTTTCCTTTTATAGGTGCAATGCTCCAAGAGGACCTGGTCCAGCAGTGTTTGATGTTGCCTTTGTGTGCTGCCTGTCAAAATGACTTGTGTCGAGTGAGTTGGCAGCTAGAAAGTCAAACAGATGCTCTGAAAGCATCTCGGTGAGTGCACAGCAAGAGGTTGCACTCGTTTGCCTTGAAATTGCGAGTGTACCCTCACTTCTGAAAGAGTCCTCGCACAACAATTCCCCCTAAAGATGAATTAAAGTGAAATAAATATTAAAATCAGCTGAATGACACCATAAATTAAGTCAGTTTTTTAAAGTCTAGCCTGAACTTTGCCCCCTCGGTGCGGCTGCCCCTGAAAGTGATGCTCACACTCACTTCTTTTATGAAATGAGACGTCTGATTAAAATGGAGATTGAACTCGACTTTCTGTGCTTTGCCAGACTCAATGTTGTAGCATATGAAAACAAAGGCAGACATTTCAAATGGGAGAGAAATAAAGAACTCACTGAGGTTTTACCGTGGGGATGGAGCCAATTACACCACCTTGAAAGTTCAATTATAGGAGATCAGTAGCTCCATAAACAATGGCGTCTTGGGCGAACACTACCAGTGAGGAAACTCCAGACTATGAGGCGAAGTACCGTGAGGACGATCTATCCCCACATAACCTGAATTATACAATAACACAGTCCTGTAGGGGTATTTCATCTGGAAGAACAGAGCCTCTTCTGAAGGAGAAATCCTCTCGACCTGCTCCAGAAAACGTTTGTAAACCTTCAAGCACAAACCGAAGCATGGCAAACCGGGGAGGGAATCCTTTTTATCTCAACAAGCAGCGATGAGTGACATTAAATTTGCATTTGTTCTGAGGCATCTTTTGTTTCATTACGTAATATCAAGGATTGGTCCACTGTTTTGGAGCAGAGTAAACACAGCATCCACTTGTTAAAATGAGGCCTTTGGTGATTTTGGAGGCGATCTATGACCTTTCATACTCATAGCAGGCAATGAGAGTTAAAAATATACAAAGCCATTTGGGTCATGAGGAAAAATGCAGACCATTATTGCATGTTTTTTAAATTATCTTAATTCTGGGAATTCTCAAAGGTGGAAACTTTCCATTGGTATTAATGGGAATAAACCTGAAATTTATAAAACTTTAAGGCTGGCCAATGACAGGGATTTTAAATATAACTGGATAAAGTTACATGGCATAATCTTGACTAAAACCACCAGATTTCATGGAAGTATACGGAGAATATCTACTCTGTTCCTCAATCACACGCACATAGCACACTTTTTACTGCAGAAGTCTTGAGGCAATGTCTCCTACATGTTTTTAAATGTATTATTTTGCATGAATGTCTGTCAATGACAAAACAAAATGGTTACATTTATGTTTGGATATGATACAGTTCAAAATTACCCCCAATTCAGGGCTCGACAGTGCGAGGAGGTACTCGCATTTGCTACTAAAAATATTACAGTGCAAGTTGTGATTTGCATTTGGTAGCACCCGTGCGAATACGAAAAATGACCGTTCAAAACATGTTTTATGTTGTGTTGCATACGTTGGAAGTTGTGGTCGGTGGTGTTCTTGAACGCAGCCTCAGCTGAAAATATGTTCAGCTTTGAACAACTGTTTTATTGACCTAACTGCGCCGCTAGCTAGCCTTCGGTACACCCGACATGCCTGCACCGCCCTACGCGCGGTACACACAAACACAAGCAGGCGCAGGAGTAGGATCGAATTCCTCGACTGAAGACCCCTCCGAGCTGATCCGCATCAAGTCTTAGGTTGTCGAGACTGCAAGGCTGCTTCTTGTGGAATTTTGGGCTGAAAAATCTCTCTCACACTGGGCAGCCGAGATTGGCAGCACCAGCATTGTTATAGTCCTTAGCATGTTGACATCATTAATGTTGGCTACGTATAGATGCCCAAAAGTGCAGCTTGAATAACTCAGATATGCAGATATAGTCTGTAACAAAAAAATCCACGATAAACTAATGTATATCAAACCATTTATTAGTATAGTTGCGTATTTGTTTTGATAAATTAAAGGTGAGTTGAAATTGATTTAAAATATGTTACTTATTTACTACTCATCTTCTTAAAGTGATATATTAGGCTACAGTGCAAATGCCCATTTTAAAATTGCATTTCATTGCACTGTGGCATAATATATCACTTTAAGAAGATGAGTAAAAACAGAGCCTTCAGTATTACAAAATCACAATTCAAGCATTGTATAGTTGCGTATTTGTTTTGATAAATCAAAGGTGAGTCGAAAATGATTTGAAATACGTTATCTTCTCCCCTAGAACATACTGCAGTGGACTGCTGGCTGAGTCTGACCTCCAAGCGGGCCAGAGGATCAGATTATAAAAGCTGCTGGGGGGATATCCTTTGTGTCTAAAGAGACTGAGCAGACTTTGATTTTGCATTTACAACGAGTTGGGTTGTAACTAATTGGTTCATTTCATTTGAAATTAAAGGACATTGACCCGGCCCCTACCCTCAAAATTCAAGCACCTTCTGTAAAAACTACCTGAAAGTTGTAAATAATAACACAGTTGAAATAAGCTTAAGTCTGTTGGAGAAAAGTATTGGGTTAGGATTACTGGTTAATAACAGACAATTGTTACAGTATTATTCTCTCTGCACTCTTTGTCTTTGGAGAATTTTAATTGCTATTTTGATAATACTTAGTTGCACTGTGCACATGGATTCACTTTAAAAAGCTAGTGTACTAGTGTATGTTTTTTATTCAAATAAATTGAATAATTCTGCTTACAAATGCCTCCTCATTGACTGCATATCACTGTATTAAAGAAAAACACACTATTTGGTAACTTTTCATCGTGCTACTAAACATATTTGTGTGCTACTAGATTTTTCAACTTGGTAGCACCCGTGCTACTTGGGAAAATGCTAAGCGTCAAGCCCTGCCCCAATTTCCATTTAATTTCCATATTCTCAGGGAAACGTTTCCAATTTCAAATATTTCCAACAACCCCCTGCCTAACTCCACACGGAAAGTTCCCAGAAATTTTCCATCCCTTTCAAACCTCAGGTTTGTTTACTAATGGAGAGACAGCGACTTAGTATTGTTGGGGTAGTTTTTCTTTTTTATTACCTTAATTTTTCCATCAGAATTGATTTCATTGGTCAGTATCAGGGCTGCAAAATTCTGGGAATTTTCAAAGTTGGAAACTTCCCATGGGTATTAAAGGGAATTTATGAAAATAAACCTGAAATTCAAAAAACTGAAGGTTGGCCAATAACAGGGATTATACAGTTGAGAAAAAAACACATATATATGGCACAATCTTGACTAAAACAACCACAGACGTGTGGGAACCCTGGCTGTTGCAAAGGTTTTATGCACTTTTGTTAAATAATTATTCAAAGGCATTAAAATGTGTGGAAACATTAAAGTCTTCAATTGTAACTGAATAAACTGTCTATATATCATTACTTTATACAGTGTCTCTGGGTTACATTTGCGTAAGTTACTAAAAACAGTATTCTTAAAAAATTTAACAGAAAAAAGCAGGATATGGGAAAAATTGAAACGAATTTATGGGGCTCTAACCATGTAGTAGTTGCCATGGGGCTGTAGGAAAACGGCTGCCTCTCCAGTTTTTCAGCACTTTTTTTTTTTCTTTTTTAAAACCTTTTTTCCATCTTTTTCGGATATGGATATGTTTAACTACCAAACACTACCAGGCATGGATGCACGGTATTGGATTTTTGACCAATATCAGATATGCTGATATTTTTAAATTCATTATCACCGATGCTGATATTTCTGGTCAAGAGTACAGGCTCTGCACTGAACAAAAGTGGACTTGTTTCTTTCAGTGTTACAGTATATTTTTGCGAAGAGCAGATGTAAAACAAGAAGAACAGCATTTAACTTGCAAAAATTAAAACCTTTATTTTTAAATGTACCCATGCAGTGATAAGAAGGTGCATCAATATTGTACATGTGTGTAATTTGCTGATATTTCAGCCAATGTATGGGCTGTAAATATCTGCAAAAATTTCAATATTGGCCAATACTGACATCAAACTGATAATATCGTACATCCCTTACCAGGAGGCAGTTTCAACGCTACCAGTTTTTCTTAATTTCCCTCAAGGAGTCTTCCCAAGAGATTAATAAAGTTCAATCTAATATAATCTCATTTAATTTATCGTATACATCAGTGTCTGTCCCAAGATTTCTGAACAGAGAGAGAACTGAGCTGTGACACTGTGGCACAACCACACTTCAAAAAAACAAACAAACAAACAAACAAAAACAAAAAAAACAAAAAACAAAACACAACTACCCCTTTTTTAGCTCAAGTCTTGAAAATCTGCCCCTCTGGCAATGGGAGTCATTTTAACGTGTCTCTCTTAGTAAGCAAAGTTAGCCATTGATTGGTTGGTTTGGTTAGTCATTGGTCACATTAACTCGGCTTGTTGACGTCTAATTGAGGCATTAAACGGGTTAGTGCAGTACTCCTGTAGCTTACCTGTGGGGCTGCCCTGGACCAGGATTACCCTCTTACCTGTTAATGCTAACAACAGAGCTAACGTGCTAACGTGCCCAGTAACAGGAGGCCCACGTGTTGATAAAGTTCGGATAGAGCAGATTTAATAGTGTTTCTGAGTTAACCTATAAATAAGCTAAGTTAAGCCAGGTTTAAATGACCAGGCTGGCTGACTCACATGGACATAGCAGGCCGGCACGCTCTGGAAATTTCCAGAGCATCAAAGGTTAATGTTAGCCTGCTAGCTGCGGCTAAAATGACAGAAACTACTCACCGTCCGGGTTGTTTTCCGGGTCGAACCGCTCCCCACAGCCTTTGTTATAACACAGGACAGACATACCGCCGCTGGAGCCTGTTTTAGTCACGGCAGACACCTACAAAGCTTCTCTGAGGAGGACACAACCGCTACCGCTGCTCTCCGCTCCGGTACATCACTCCGCTCTCACTTCCGGAAGTTCTCGGCCACACTCGGCAACACTCGGCAAACTTCGGCGCATGCCCAGCCCGCCGCCGCCGCCGCCACCATCCTGCGAGCGCACAACTGATGCTGACCGCTCTCAAACTTGGCACGGAGCGGCGCGGGCTCCGGACTGCGCTGATTTGGGACCTGCAGCCTCCGGGGGACGGACCAACTTCACTGATTCACCGCCATAACTATTCTGAACGGCGGCGAAGTGAGCCGCCGCACTCTGGGATGCAGGAGTCAGGTGCACGAAACTGGGGCAATAGCTATTTAGTTTTATAGGAGGACGGCTGCAGCCTAGTAGACAACTGCCTCACGGGATATGTTCACATGAATTTTCCATTTCGGGCATCACCATCGACTTCTCCGCGGCTGCTGTGTGTGTTTTCCCGTCTCTCTCTCCTTTGTTTTTCTTTTTTTCCTGAATTGCAGTTGCGGAGAGGATGGGGATGGATTCACTGAATACAGCTGTTCCGTCCAAAGGTAGGACACGCCGCTGTGTGTCGGATATATAGGTTACAGCCCTGCTAATTAATGTCCGGGCTGGGGGGGGCACAAGCCCACGAACTCGTAGATTTTGCAGGGAGGCGAGCTCCACTGGATGTGCATCAGCATGGGAGATGCAACCACTATCTCCCGGGACAGTCTCCCTCTGGGGAATATTGACTAGAGTCGTTAAATTGTGACAGCCTTTTTGGAGCTCGTATAAATCCATAGAATGGGTCTTGCATGCAGCGGGATAAAGGTTGGCTTCATTTTATCTGTTCACTTATTTCTCTCATCAGAGTTTCTTTTTGGATTCACATAAATGTTTTATTACATATGATGCTAAAATGCATTATATTTTCCTTTTCTGTCTTTTCTCTCATTAGATGATGTGCAAAACTTTTTCTCTTTTAACTTGAAATAGTTTTCAAGTGTTTTTATGCCCTAGAGTGCAGTGCTTGTGATTGCACAACTGTGTTTGGTGCTATGCTCTTGAATAGATATCTCAAAAGGGATGGAGATCAAACCCTGTCTCCATATGGACCTGCTTCTGCAAAACTCTTGAGCTTTTGAGCTTATCTGTTCTGCTGTAAAGTCGTATGGATCCAGTAATGGAACATTTTGTCCCCACCAGAGTATTTAATCAAAAACTTTTAAGACTTTTGCTTAAGTTTGGAGAATCGATAACAAATCTCTCAAGGAATCATTCATATTTTCATCCAACTTTATTCTGCATGCTTTGTTAATCGAGGACATCATACTCTCATTAGAGACAATGGATAAGACACAGGTGGTCAAATTGTGGCATAATGTTCCTCAAAAAGATGCGTACAGCACAATGTTTGGGGTATGGAAACAACAGTAACTCTCAGAGTTATTCATCTATTCAGCACAGCACTATCAAAAAGTATGTGTTGGACATTGTTGAAACTGAAAATGAGTTTGGGACAATTTTTGCCTTCACAGAAACTCTGCAGGAATTTTTTAAAGATCAGTTTAATTAGCAGAATCAATGATGGCATTGGAATCAATAAAATCTTATCATTTACCATTCCTAATCGTACATCAGTTAGATCAAATTAAACTGACAACAACTAACTCTCTAGTTTCTCTGCATTGGTAATAACTAAACTGAAATGTGCTATTTAGAAGATGCAACACACAAAAAAATCTATTTTGTTGAAAACCCTTGCAGAGGATAAGCTATTTCTATATGGAAAACATTTTTATATAATTTTTCAAATGAGTTTTAAGGGTGTAAAGCTGCTAATCACTGGCATATCCAACACTTTAACAATCCCCCCTCAGACACAAATCCCACTTTGTGCACCAAATATTGGAAATACTTCAGTTTTATAGTTTGTTTTGTTGCATAAATCAGTGATTTCATCACCTACACCAGCATTTAAAGGGTTAAAATGGTGAGAATAATTGACTAATTGGTAGGTATGACCAGGACTTAAGTGGATCAAAAGATTTATGAAGAAAAAAGTGGAAAAAATTAATAAATGATTTAAATTTTTACTGCATTTAAACAGAAGAAAATATCCCCTTTTCAGAAATTAAGGTGTTTCAGACATCAGGTACGAGGATTAACTGTCAGGTTGGAAATTTAAAAAATAAATTCTAACTCCTCTGCTGCTGTGGCAAAGTCATCATAATCCACTCAAATCAGCCATGGTGAAATCAGGGGATGCACAATATTAATTAAACAATATCCGACTCTGCAGATAAAAAGGGAATCATTAAAGTATCAGATTGATAAACAGAATCAATATTGGCATTGGAAATCAATAAAATCTTATCAGTTCCGATCCCTGAACCTGATCAGTTTGATCAAATCAAACTCAGTGAATAATTACTTGTTATGTGTCTGTTGGGAGGAAGAGTGGAAAGGATGTTAACTGGAGCCCAGGGAGACCAAAATAAGCGATGGAGTAGGTTAGAATATCCCTTTTCTTGATATTCATAAAAAATTAATCAATTAAAGTTAATCAATTAAATCAGTGCATTTCCCAGCCCTAACTTATACTTAAATAGCCATTCAAATTAATTTCTTTTTACAAAAATGGAGAAATTCCTGAAATCAGAGTTTACAAGGGTCATATTATTTGGATAAAATTGTTTTTAAAGTTAGTTTATCTTTGATTATTTGTTTATAAATCCTTTTCTTATCTTGTGTATTTTGTTTTCAACTCTGCCCTGTCAGGTGACCTTTAGTGCCGAAAAAAGGTGCCTATAAATAAAATGTATTATTGTTAAAACAGTAATGTCGGCTGATCTGAATATTTCTGACAATTCTTCCAGCCAATGTTTTAGCCCTATATTTGCATCAAGATTGTGGATTTTTTTGTGCATTAATCTTAAATTTGAGAGTATAAGACGTCAAAATAGGGCTGGTTTTCTGTCAGCAGGTAAATAAATTAGCTCCTTAAATAGCAGGTGAAGCTTGAGTTTACTTTTAATTTTCAGAATATATTTTGTAGATGATGAAGTTGTGATCTAAAAAGAACTACTTTCAGTTATTTCTATATATTGACATCGATACCAGCCAAAAAAGTTTTGAAATATTGGCATGTCTGATCAATTATCACCTTAGAGTTTGACTTTACCCTCAAAGTTGTGTACTTTGGAAATCACAGACTGGAAGGACACAATCCAAGAAATTTACACTATGGAATAATTGACCTTTTCTCGGAAACACTCTACCGAAAAACTTTTTTAAAAAATCTGGAAAAAGTGGATTACTTATGTTAACCAGAAGTGACATCCTACAACTTACTCTGGAATATGTTTCCTTCCTCTGTTGTGAACTATGAACCTATGTGATTATGGATTTCACAACTTATAACCTATTTCAATATTTCTTTCAAACTGTGCATAGGATGTCAAACATCTTGTCTGCCATGATAACTCTTTCTGTTCTTTCTTATATGTACTGTTTTTATGTGATTGTTAAAATGAAAATCATAAAAATGAAGTTAAAAAGAAATATTGGCATGTTTGATATCAGCAAAAATCCAATATCATGTTTAACTAAATAAACAACAAGACTAGAAAATAATCACCAGATCAGAGGACTTAAAAAGACATAAAGATGATTAGAAACACACATACAGAAGCAGAAAAAGCCCCCAGGACGATGCAGACTGAGCTCAAAGTGCAGAATGAAAACAGAATTCTGTGACAGAAACAGTGATACCTCATAAAGAGCAGCAGACCCTCCACCAGCCCCTGCCTCCTGAAATCTTATGAAGGCACAACAATGTGGAAAAACTTATCTGTTTTCACTTATTCTAATCCACATTCACTTAACAAGTCGAGATACATATCTTACTTTAGGGAATGAAAGGTAAAAATAAGACACTGAATTTGTCTTGTCTTATTGGCAGATTATTTTACTTTAATTACAAGCAACTCAGACTTTATTTTTAGTTTTTATTTCTTCAAATAAGATCTAAATCCAGACATGTAAGGAAATAGTGGATTAGAATAAGTCTAGTGACATTTTTTGTCTTGAAATTGGACAAATACTCTCACTTAGATCTGAGTTTTTCAGCGTCCCATTTGAGCCGAGGGCCAAAAGTCCAAAGTTTTTAATAACCAAGGTCGACTCACAGGCCGCATTGAGCGAGGCGAGGGGGCCGCCGCCTGCTGCCTGTTGCCTTCTCCTGCTCTTCAGTATGAAAAGTGATCTTTCCTCTGCCCTCCTGTTGGACGACTGCAGCATTTTCAGTAATGTCTAAAGGGTTGTCATTCACCACGGCCTGTTCGCTTCAACACTGATATGTGGCTGATGTGAAAACCCTGAAGATCTTTAAAGCTTTGTCTGACAGTCTTGTCATGTTTAAGCATGCAGAGCACATGAATCCAACTCAGCCACTGAATCCAGATCTCTCTCTCTCTTTGTTATTCTTCTTTTTACAGGGTGACTGGGTGATGGAATAGTGATGAAGCCTAATCGGTGGGGAGATATGCTTCCTCCACCAAGCCTCTCTCTTCTTTTCTATTGTATTCGCCTCCTCCTCCTCCTATGCCTCCCCTCCGGCCAGGCCCAGTTCCTGCCAGAGCTGAGGGCGGGACAGGGGCTGCTCCTCTTCACCCAGCCGGCCTACAACGCCACCATCTTTGAGAACTCCGCCGCAAGGACGTACGCCAGGAGCCTGGTCAAAATGGGCATCGTTCTCGGGCCGCCTCGGTCTTTGGACATAAAATACTCAATCCAGTCAGGAGACAGCGAGGGGATCTTCCAGGCCGAGGCGTTTGTGATGGGAGATTTTTGTTTCTTGCGAGTACGAACTAATGGGGGCAGTGGGGCCATTTTGAATCGGGAGGTGCAGGACAATTACACGCTGACTGTTAAGGCGTCGGCCCAGGGCGGCCTTGAGGCTCTGGCAACTGTTTACATCAAGGTCTTGGATACTAATGATCTCAGACCTCTCTTCTCCCCGACCTCCTACTCATTCGTCGTTCCTGAGAGTGCACCCCTGGGCGCCAGCATAGGACGCGTAACAGCCACGGACGCTGACTTGGGCTCCAATGGAGAGTTTTACTACTTCTTCAAGAGCAGAGTCGATCTCTTTGCTGTGCACCCAACCAGCGGGATCATAACCCTGACAGGGACGCCCAGGATGGACAAACAAAAAGTGTTCGAGCTGGAGGTGCAGGTGGTCGACAGAGGGATGAAACTCTACGGGAACAACGGCATCAGCAGCACTGCCAAGCTGGTCCTCACGGTGGGACGGGTGAATGAATTCGCCCCTGTTATCAGCGCAGTGGCCGTCGTCCCAGCGTGGTCTGATAAGGACCCGGTGTACGCCATAGTGACGGTGGAGGACAACGACGATGGAGTAGCAGGGGATATAGAGTGGGTGTCCATCATCGAGGGCGACCCCTCAGAGCAGTTTGTGGTGGATCGATCGCCTGTTGGGAATGAATACAGAGTCAGATCATCGGAAACGGTTGACTGGGACTCATTCCCTTATGGCTGCAATCTGACGGTCCAGGCTAAAGACAGAGGCACCCCTCCGAAGTTCTCAAACACACAAATCATTCAGTTGCTTGTCACAAAGCCGGAGCCTGTGTTGGCGAATTTTGAGAGGGATGTTTATGTAGTCAAGCTGAGTGAAATAGCTCCCCCAGGCACTATTGTAGAGGTGGTGAAAATCTCCCCGACTCCTCTGAGTGTCAATTACAGCTTCAGCAGCCTCTCAGATCCAGTGTACTTTGATATAAACCCTTTGACTGGAGTTATTATGACCACGAGGCAGCTGACAAGGATATCACAGGATTTCATGGAGATGGAGGTGGTTGATATTTATAGTCGGAAGAAAGCGAAGGTCCAGATCAGGATAGAGGATGCTAATGATAACTCTCCTGTATTTAACAGGCCTTTTTATGATGTTTCAGTCAATGAGAGCTTACCTGTAGGAAGTGTGGTTCTTGTGGTGTCTGCAGTGGATGACGATAAAGGCGAGAACGGATATGTCACCCTTACAATAAGCGGGGAGCAGAATCTTCCTTTCAGCATAGATCAGGTCACGGGGGAGGTTAGGGTGACAAGAGATTTGGACTTTGAGTCGTCAGAGGATCTCTACACTTTTTCTGTCCGAGCCTCTGACTGGGGCTCGCCCTACAGTAGGGAGAGTGGAGTTAATGTCACAGTTCGTCTGATAAATATCAATGACAACCAGCCTCTTTTTGAGATGGTGTCTTGCAGGGGGATGATAAGCCGAGACTTCCCGGTCAGTCAGACCATCGTCACGCTCTCGGCGATAGACATGGACGAGCTGGGGATGGTGAATTACAAAATACTCTCGGGGAACGAGTTAGACTATTTCCAACTGAACCCTGACTCTGGGGCCTTGTCATTAAAAAGGTCTTTAGCGGTGGATAATTTAAAAAGCGGGGTGTTCAACTTGAAAATAGTTGCGACAGATGGAGAGCTGTTCTCCGATCCGACTTTCGTGAATGTCTCCGTGGTGAGGGGTCGGATGCCGTCCAAGGGGTTCAACTGCAGGGAGACGAGGGTGGCTCAGCTGCTGGCGGAGAAAATGCTCCTAAAGGTGTCAGCAATGTCCAGACCGAAGACCGATGAGAGCTATACAGATATTTTCTCTGTAAACAAGCAGGCGCCGCAGTTTGAGGCCTTGCCCACGAGTATCTTAGTGAGGGAGGACCTCCCCGTTGGTGCCAGTGTGTTTCTAGTGAGGGCCCGAGATGGTGACAGCGGCTTCAATGGCAGGGTCCTTTTTTCCATCCCTGATGGCAACAGAGAAAACTGCTTCAATATCAACATGGAGACCGGGCTGATCACTGTACTGCAGCCGCTGGACCGAGAGAGAGTGGATCGTTACTTCCTTAATATCACCATCTACGATCAGGGCGTCCCTCAGATGTCCAATTGGAGATTATTGACCGTGATCATCGAGGACGCTAATGACAACGACCCGCAGTTCTATGAGGACAACCCCTCTGCTGTCATCCCGGAGAACTCTGCTGTTGGTATGGAGGTTAAAACCATCGCCGCGTACGACAGGGACGCAGGACAAAATGGACAGCTCTCCTATGTCATGCTGACCAGCGTCCCTCAGTTTGGCATCGACAGTGAGACAGGAAGTGTGTTTGTGGCGAGCCACTTGGACAGAGAAACCGTCCCGATGTTCGTCTTGAAGATAGAAGTCAGGGACAAAGCTGAAAGGGGCACTCGGAGGTCATCTGTGGTCACCCTGACCGTCATCCTGGAGGACGTCAACGACTGTGCCCCGGCTTTCATCCCGAGCAGCTATAGCACGCGGGTGCTGGAGGACCTCCCGCCGGGCGCCGCCATCATGTGGGTGCAGGCTCAGGACCCAGACGTGGGCCCTGGGGGACAGGTGCGATACTCGCTGATGAATGACTTCAACAGCACTTTTGAGGTAGGTGATGTGTTCCTTTGTCCTGAAACTCCTAATATCCTTTTAATTGACACCTTCTGATGAATGGGACTGCGGGGGTGTGCAGGTCGACCCTGTGAGCGGAGTGGTAAGGATTGTGAGAGAGCTGGACTTCGAGAAGCAGCAGTTTTTCAATCTGACGGTGCTCGCCGAGGACAGGGGAGTACCCACCCTCATCAGTCAGACTTTTGTGGAGGTGGAGGTGAGTAAAACACAAACAGTGCTTAACACACCCACACACTCCCAAATATGCAGAGTTTTTATTGCACCAGAAACAATTCAGCCATCAGGCTCATCAGTTAGCATGAAAACCGACGGCCCCTTGGCTTCACTTTCAGCTTCAAAGATAAAAAAAAAAACCCTTAAAACAACAGCAGGACCATCGTGGTTACGAAGGGATGCACAGGAAAGGATTTTTTTTTGTAGTTTAAAAAACTATGATTCATCCTTACCATTATTTCCTAGTCCTGATACACTGAACAAACTTAGATCTATGTGAGAGTATTTGTCCAATTTCAAGACAAAAAAATCTCACTATACTTATTCTAATCCACAATTTCCTTACATGTCTGGATTAAGATCCTATTTCAAGAATTAAAAACTAAAATAAGGTCTGAGTTGCTTGTTATAATAAGTAAAATAATCTGCCAATAAGACATGACAAATTTAACTTAAGCAGATATTAAACCTGAATTTAAAAACCCTCACTGAGTCAAACTTTCCTTGTTTCATTGGCAGATATTTTGTCATCATTACAATCAATTCAATGCATTATTTTTGCCTTTCATTCCTTAAAATAAGATATTTATCTCAACTTGTTAAGAGAATGTGGACTAGAATAAGTGTTTTGGATATATATATTTTATTTTTGGAAATGTGTAAATAGTTCTTATAATGTAGTTTTTTAGTTTTAATATTTCTAGTCTTTATATTTATAATAATGGACATACTGTTTTTCGTACTTAGTCTATTTTTCATCTATAATTGCTGTCCCCTTTGCTTCTGTAACATTGCAAATTTCCCTGTGTGGGATGAATAAAGGTTTATTCTATTCTATTCTAAATAACTATGAAATAATTAAAAAACAATGAGAAAAAGAGAAAAAAGACCATAAATTATCAATCATTCAATCTTTATTTGTGTAGCGCCTATTTATAACAAATGTTTTATCGAGACATTTTACAGCTGTACAGGCTGAAGCCATATGCTTCATTTTAAAGATACACGTGTATGCATATATACAAATATAAATACACATAAACACAATACATACACATACACTCAGAGATGTATCCATCCAGGCAGAGACAAAGGTACTAAAAAAAAAGAATTTAACACATGGATGCCCAGACAATGAACTTGTCCTCATCATTTATATGTGCAAAAAAGGAGATGGAGGAATATAATCTGTATCAATCCCAACTCTTTACAATAAATTTAAATCAGTAACTTCCGTGAATCAAGTGATGTATCTTAAGGGTCCCGTGTCTTTGTTTGACTGTTTACATCATGTCTTCGGAGTCTGTTAATCAGTTATATGATTTAAATGTAACAAAAAAAAACAAAAATATGAATATTTCCCTCCCCTTTGGAAATGCTCTGATCTGAGGGGGCGGGGCTACAGGAGGCTCTGTGCTGATTGGCTGCTCCAACGATATCTGATATGAGGGTTAATGAGGGGTTACAGGCTGCAGAGTTTGCTTTCAGACCAGTCATGGTGTCTGCCTGTTACAAGCAGAAAAGACACGTAGGTGGAGGCTGTATAGCTATGACATCACAAACTTTTAATCTTAACAGCATTTTCAACGTGATATACATGTGCAGTACATTATTTACAGACAAATACACTTGAATACTCATCTATTTGTGATTAGATAAACATTCTTACATAAATAGTATAATCATAGGAAGATCATTAAACATACATAAAATAAGTGATTTTTGTTACCTCAAAGCAAGATGGTTGCTGGTTTAACTTGTGCTGCAAACCACGTCCTGATGAAGACTGAGCCGAGTCCCTGTTGAATCAAGGATTTTTATCCACATCGGAGTGCCTTGGATCCTCCTTTTTACACATATTATTCTACACAACCATTAAAAATGTGTTCTGTGCCCTTTAAATTTAACTTTCTCCGAAAATAATAACTTTACTCTTGTTCACAAAACATTTTCTGAATATTCCCTGGCAGCAGATTATTTCTTGCATTATGCATTATGTGAGCAGTTTAAGTTCTGCAAGGTCAAAGAGTTTTTATAGTTTTACATCTTAAGAGAAATGGATGAGTAAGTTCTTAGTAGCCCGCTTTATATATTATTCTTTTTGCTCTTTTTTATGGTATACAGCAGGGATGGGCAGAACTGGTTACCACCAGTTAGTCTCAGCTCCAAAGGGCCATGCTGTCGCAAATTAAAGGATACTCTCAAAATTGACAATTTACATCTTAACAATAATTGTCCTGGGACTGGACCCTCACACACAATGAGTAATTTATTAAGATAATCATTTTAACTCTAATTTATAACAAATAAATATCTAGGGTTTACTAGAATCTCTATTAACATCTCCAAGCTCAAAACCAACAGTAAGTCTAGATTTAATGAGCTAAAAATGGTATTTAAACAATCAAAGGAACCTTTTAAGGCAATGAACTAGCACTAAATTTAACGAGTTATTAATTGGACTCTTTTTGATCAGTATAAAAATAAATTCCCGTAAAAGTAAGAGACCTGTCCAAGGCAGCAGTAAGAAAAATCTTGCTTATTAGTGGCAATGTAAAATTATTTGACCTATTTTTTTCCTCTAAAGCACTTAAAATTCTTCTATAAAGAAGAACCCCTAGCAATTGTAATATCGGTGCAAAATCCTTGCTGCCAAATTTTGCCTTTTGGTCAAATGTAGTCTTCCGTCACACAGCGCTGTCATATTATATTCAGACTGTAAATATTAGTAATGTTAATAGTGGAAAAATTCTTGGCCTTGTTTATAGTCTCACTTCTAATTATTTTATTTATCTTTCCTTTATAAAGAAGTTGATATAGCTGAAAGATTCTGCATGTTGCAACCTGCTTACTTAGATTTTTTCCTCATTTTTTATGCTCTTATCTATTTTAATGTCTTTATTTGATATTCCTACTGCGATATAAGAGCAACTGAAACAACCGAATTTCCCCTCGGAGATTAATAAAGTATTTCTGATTCTAAAACACCGCTGCAGCAAAACTGCTGATAGAAAATGAGCTCTTCAGAGCACAAGATGAAGCTCTGCTCCTTTTATTCTTGAAATTAAAACGAATTCTCTCAAACAAAGCTACAGGTTTGCAGGGTGGCCCCCTGAGACGACCTCGACACAGTGCTTGAAATAACACAAAAACACATTCATCTCAAAAGCAAAAGGATTAACCCCGCTGTAGTTCAGACCTGAAACATCAGTCCTCAGAGCTCGCTCAGGAGTTTAGGAAGTGAAGATGAAAAACAAGAAAGGTCTGTTGGTTCTGCTTTAAACTCCACAAACCTTTAACCCTTCATTCATACGCCCTGCTGATGACTTCAGTTCACTCCACTGTTAAAGGGATACACCAACATTTTCTTTGTTTTTGTGTCTTGCCTCACTTCCAAGTCCATGACAAGCAGGTAGACACCATTCTTTAAACAAGGAAGAAATGGGCAGAGCTTGCCCACTGCTAATTAGCTTAGCTCAAACACTGGGAGTCAGTGTGAAGTGTTAGCCTGTCTCTGCCTGCTGTCATCAGATAAACTCTTCATCAACTCTATACGGTCCTGTGTGCTTGTTGTGACTCGTTCTTCACTGTGTTATGTTACGTTATCTTCTACTATCATTGTATTATCTTCTTCTACTCCTAAATAGAGGCTTTGTTTTATTGACCTACTTCCGCGGTGGTTTGTGCTAGAGATGTGACATTCACAAACGAGTCAAGTCTTTTGAACAACTCTTTTAAGTGAACGATGAGAACCGATTGGCAGTTGTGAGCCATTATTGAATGCAAATTGCCAGAAAATTTAAGAATGGCTCACTCACATTTGTTCTTATCATTCATTTAAAAGAGCTGTATGAATGACTTGACACGTTCGCGAACATCACATCTTGTGAAAACCGCTGCGGAAGTAGGTCAATAAAACAAAGCCTCTGTTTAGGAGTAGAAGAAGATAATGATGAAAGTGGAAGATAAAAAACGAGACACAACAAGCACACAGGTCAGTTTAGAGCTGCTGAAGAGTTTATCTGATGACTGTAGGCAGAGGCAGGCTAACACTTCCCATTGACTCCCAGTGTTTGAGCTAAGCTGAGCTAATTAGCGGTGGGTGAGCTCTGCCCGTCCCTTCCTTACTGCTGCATGCACAGTTGAAAGAATGAAGTCTATCTGCTTCTCATGGATTCTGGAGTGAGGCAAGACACCAGAACAAAGAAAATGTTGGCATATCCCTTTAAAGAATGTTAATTATAGATCCAACAAAAATCTCAAAAGTGAATCGGATAACAGCCACAACAACAGTGAACAAATGCAGTATTGAATTTGAGGCTCTAATTGTTTTCTGTTCTTCTGATGCACTCGTCTACGCTGAGATCTAAGGTCAGAATTAACATGAATGATTTCTCAGGTGGTGGACGTCAATGAGAATCTGTATGCGCCCTACTTCTCCGACTTCGCCGTGAGAGGCTCGGTGAAGGAGAACTCCCGCGCCGGCACGAGCGTCCTGACGGTTGCGGCGAAGGACGACGACAGGGGGCGAGACGGCGTGCTGAGGTACTCTATCAAAGGCGGCAGCGGACTGGGCACTTTCACCATCGATGAAGACACAGGTGTGACACAAGATCGATTCTCTACTCTATTTATGTAAAGTGAAGATCCACTCCATGCAGTGCTTGTTTCTAACAGGGAGGGATGAAGCTGTCTGGCTGCAGGTGTTTCAGATGGTGGCCATGTTTGTTTGGTTATTTGTGCCTCTTCAGATGGAGCATCACGGCTGCACATGACAGTTTTTATTGAATATGTATGGTTGTAAGTAGGAGCAAGGGCGAGTATGATGTACAGAGTCAGAGCTCTCACGTGGGAGCTGTGTACTGGGACATCATTACTGTAATGAGGGCAGCATGGCGGCTGCGCTGGCTCGGGGCCTCGGGCCACTCGCTACAACTGATCCAGCGCTGCGCGGGTAACATTGATCAAGGCAGTCCTGCACAGCTCCACCATCCTGTCCAAGAGCAGTGAATCACAGTGACTTATTCAAGAAGGCCTGACCCAAAATAAAAAGAGCGCCGTTGTGTCCGACTGTCCCACAGTCTCCTGCCCAGAGCTGAGAGTCAGTCGGCCAGAGATAAAATGAATCAGACTGCAGAAGCAGGACAGTTCACAGAAGTTCATACTAACTCTGTATAGACAGAAATGCTGACAACACTTCTCTGTCCATCTCATGCTCAGATTAAGGTGTATGACTCTACATTTTAAAGCATAAATATAAGTCTACATTAATACACAACTGACTGCAGATCTAGAAAATAGAAGTGTCGATCATACCATTTTAACTGCCAGAGTGTTTTGAGAATAGGCGTCTGTAAAATGTAAGTGAAAAAAAACCCAGAATATAATGATTTTCAAATCCTTTTCAACCTATATTCAACTGAATACACTAAAAAGACAAGATATTTAATCTTCAAGTTGATAAACTTTATTGGCTTTTCCCAAATATTCCCTCATTTGAAGTTGATGCCTGCAACATGTTCCAAAAAAGCTGGAACAACGAAAGACTGGGAAAGTTAATTGGAAACAGGTGAGTCCACTCAGTCAGTCCATTTCGTTTGCGAGAAATGTAGGTCTTTCATTATCTACAGTCCATAATATCATCAAAAGATTCAGAGAATCCAGAGAAATCTCTGCACGTAACCAACATTGAATGCCCATGACCTGCACTGCATTATAAAGCAGCATCATTCTGTAAAGGATATCAGCACGTGGGCTCAGGAAC
Organism: Cetoscarus ocellatus; assembly: GCA_037902135.1. Lineage (NCBI taxonomy): Eukaryota > Metazoa > Chordata > Actinopteri > Labriformes > Labridae > Cetoscarus > Cetoscarus ocellatus. Next base: position 255,400 of record JBAMNC010001622.1, on the reverse strand, counting down.
ACTTCAGAAAACCATTGTCAGTTAACACAGTTCATCTCTACATCTACAAGGTCAAGGTCTAACTCTACCATGCAAAGACAAAGACAAATATCAACAACACCTCATCTGAGATGGACTGAGGCAAAGTGGAAAAGTCTGCTGTGGTCTGAGTCCACATTTCAGACTGTTTTTGGACATCATGGACGTGGTGTCCTCCGGGCTAAAGAGGAAAAGGACCATCCAGACTGTTATCAGAGCAAAGGTCAAAAGACAGCATCTGTGATGGTATGGGGGGGTGTTAGTGCCCATGGCATGGGTAACCTGCACATCTGTGAAGGCTCCATTAATGCTGAAAGGTACATACAGGTTTAGGAGCAACATATGCTGTTGTACATCTTTTTCAGGGACAGCTTGTGAAAGAATTCCACCTACAAAGCTTCAACAGTTAGTGTAGTTCACTTATTGAGTGTTTAAAGGAAAGCTGATGTATCACAGTGGTAAACATGCCTCTGTCTCAGCTTTTTTGGAACTTGTTGGAGGCATAAAATTCAAAATGAGTGAATATTTGCAAAAAAAACCCCAAAACAAAACAAGGAATTTATCTCTTTGGAGATTAAATGTCCTGTCTTTGTAGTGTATTCAATTGAATGTAGGTCGAAAAGGATTTACAAATAATTTTTATTTACACAGCGCACCAACTTCATTGATTTTTTTTGTTTAAGGTGCTGGCACATTTGGTATTGCTCTATTGTTTATTCAATGAATTTACAATCATTACAAGTTGTACCTTGTTGTAAAGGTGACTAAATTAGGCTTTCAATGATGTAAAATAAAAATACTGATTTGTGTTATTAAAGGGGAGAAATGATTGAACTGAATGCTTTATTTTGAACATTTAAAAAGACAAACATGGCTGGTAACCATAAAAAAAAAAACGTGCACATACCAAAACAAAACAAAACAAAAAAACAGAGAAGGTAAACTGTTGATATCTTTTATAAAGTTTGAAAACGAGTAGGAAGAAGTATAAATTTATTTGATCCTACCTCTTTTATTACCACATACTACAGTCAAGTTTTTAATTTCTCCATATAATATTTACCATCTATTCAGGAACCACTGGTCCTTATTATATATTGACTAAAGCTTTTTTAATGATCAGCTGAAATAATATAATATTATGAATTCCTAATTCTTTCAAAACTCTAACAAACTGTAATTGACTTTCAAAACACATTAATTGTGGTTAAAACTTTCATGAAATTGCCCGACAGATCTCATGTTTACAGAGTAAAAGCAGGAGCAGCAGAATATTTGACATTATTAAACTTTCCTCCTGATTCAGAACTTCTCCAAATGACAGCAGTTCACTTATCAAACAAAACAAACTTTTGCATTCCTGAATCATCCTGGAAGAAAGTAGTCAGAACTTTGGCCCCCCCACCAGCGCTCTCTGCAGCCCTGTCCCCGTCCTCGCTGCTGAGGCCTTTAAAGCCGGTCCCCCCCTGAGCCGGTCTCCATGGGGCCCCAGAATCAGTCCCCATCCCCTGGCCCTCTGCTCTCTGCGTGGTGCTGTCCTCCACAGTGAGCAGAGTTTCATAATCAGCCCTGATGCAGCGAGGTGTTGGCTCTGACAGCTCCTGTATTTCAAAGGTGAGATTTAATGGGCTTTTGAAAGGCTTAAGATGGAAATCACTATTTTACTGTTCCAAAGTAAGCAGTCAGTAGTATTTCACTTCTCCTCCGACACTCTCTGCTGAGATAAACCCGGTGAACTGCTAACAGCTACTTCAGGAGGAGCAGGATGATTTGATCAGTGCCCATTTGCATATGTCTTTAATATTTGATTGACGGGTTACCCGCTCATACACACATTATTTTACTCAGATTTAGATTCCTCAAGACGTTATGATCACTCCTCTCTTTCACTTTAATACAGCTGCCCCAGTCGAGAAATTTTAGCTTTAATATGATAGAGAAAAAGAAAATCACATGATATTTATAACTGTTATGACAACTACAACAACTACAGGCATCAAATATCAGGTATGGGAATGGTGGTAATGATGTCAAAGAAAGTGACTTAAAACACATTGAAAAATGGAAGAAGATACTGAATAAAATAAGAAATTTAAATTTATTTATAAAAAATCTGATTTGCTAAATTGCACAAATCCTATGATGAAGGTTGAAACCGTATGTTGCATTAATTGATTGATTAAATTCATGATTTTGAGCTTATAAAGTCAGTATTATGAGATTCAATTCAGGTGTCTTAGATTAATACGTGAGGGTTTTATGATTCAGGATTTTGAGACAAAAAGTCCCAATTCTAAGATTTAGGTCAGGATTCTGGGATCAAAGTCAGGATTCTGAGATTTAAATCAAGATCCTTAGATTAAAGTCAGGTTTATGAGATTATATTCAGGAACTTGAGATTAATGGCAGAATTCTGAGATTGAAGTCAAGATTCTGAAATCAAAGTCAGGATCTGAGATTATAGTCAGCATTCTGAGATCAAAGTTGGGGTTCTGAGATTTAAAAAAAGATTTTGAAAATAAAAGATCAAGATTCTGAGATCAAAGTCAGGAGTCTAAGATTTAAATTAAGATTCTAAGATTAAAGTCAGAATTCTGATTTTAAAGTCAGGATTCTAAGATTAAAGTCAGAATTCTGAGTTTAAGGTCAATATTAAGTGACATCTCGAGACCTAGGAGGTCATTTGTCACATTTTTAATGATGTGTGCTTTGTTAAGAGACACATATTTTTGTTTTAATGTCTAAAATCAATCCACTGTAATAAAATATGCTCTCCTTATTTGACCAACTCGAAATTCCATGTATCTCCATGGAATCAAAGAGCGGAACAATAAAACATTTATTTATAGCCACAAGCTACTCATATAATTAGAGCAGTGATCTATTGTGCAGCTGCTGAGATCGATTGTCATTAGGAGTCTGAAGTATAGAAACCTCTGCAGCTGAATGAGTGAAGCCGGCGTAGTAATCTGGGCAGGTTGTTAATGAAGCATTTATTTTGTGAGACGCTCGGCCGTGCTCCTGCTCTGGCCTCTCTCCTCACCTTTCGCCATGCTGGTCCCTGCTGAACAGGACCTGCACTGGAGGCCTGTGTCGACCTTTAACTAGGCTAGTTAGTATTGACTGCAGCTGAGAGAGAAACTGATGAACAAATGGAGGGAATGTCCCGGCCCTCCCTCTGCCTGTATCTCTTTATCGCACAGGACTGTGTACACACAATTATGCAGCGTTTGCCCAGAGTATGTACTGTACGCAGATAAAACTGTGTTACAGAACTCCACAGATCCCCAAAGCCTCGGTAAAGGAGCATCACAGGCAGCTCGGACGCTTATTGAGTGCAGATTTTCCAGAGGAAATCAGGGTGCTTGTTAGAGCAGAAAGTGAAGTGAGGGGAGTGAATGTGAAGCGAGAGGAAACAGAGAGGATGCAGGGGAGTCTGGAGTACAGAACGAGGTGTCAGACCAAATACAGCTTTCTTCTCCTCAGGTCTTTTAACATTTAATCTTCCTTTAGAAGGTTGCTCCTCAGAGTTTGGCTTTTGTTATTTTTCTGTCTCATGTCGAGTGTGAAGTCTTCTGACCAGCGCAGTTTTTTATGAATCAGATCTGAAGAGACGGCGTGCACAGCGTGATGCTTTCATACTTTATTTCAACCTTTTCTTGACCCTGTGGCTTGATCCAGTGAGGTCAAGAAAAGTGGACAGAAGAGGACTGAGGGACTGTTTTTTGGACTTTTAAAATGGACACTGGCTGTCCAACAAGAGCTTCATCCTAGAGCTGTGGGTCATGACCATGGGCAAATTACTGTAAATAAGTTATAGTTACTATCCCAAAAGAGTAATTGAATAACTAACGGTATTACTCCTTCATAACTGTAATTAGTTACCAGGGAAAATAACTGTTGCGTTACTATTTTGAAAAAGCTTTTGCTGCTCCGTCTCTGATAACGGTGTAATCTGTGTTTTTGGCCGCCAGATTTGTAGATTTACTCACAAGGGACCAGTGTTAATTTTGTTAAATAATTATTTTCATCATAGTTTCGTCAACAACCTTTTTCCCCTGACGAAAACTAGACAGTAACTAATAAAAACAAGTGCACATGGACAAAAACTAAAAATAAATTAACTGACATTTTTATTAACAAATAAAAATTAGACTAAAATGTTTGACAGAGACTTAATCCAATCAGAAAAAGGATAACTGACAACAAACAGTGAACCTGCTCTACATGAATATATCAATTCATAAAGAGAGGAGCTCTGATTGGATCGCTCCACAACTTATCCCACCACCACCAAGCTAAGGCAGCTGTGATTGGATGTCCCTCTTAACTCATCCAACCTTTCCACACAACCAAAGCAGCTGTGGTTGGATATATTCCTAACTTGTCCCTACTTTCTACATGACCAAATTAGGTCTGATTGGATTAAGTCTCTGTCAAACATTTTAGTCTAGTTTTTATTTGTTAATAAAAATGTCAGTTAGTTTAATTTGAGTTTTTGTCCATGTGCACTTGTTTTTATGAGTTACTGTCTAGTTTTCTTCAGGGGAAAAAAGGTTGTTGATGAAAACTATGACGAATTAATTAATCAACAAACTTAACACTTGTCCATCCTTATATCCTAATATTCTCCTTTTCTGGCCCTCAGTTAAAGAGTCGGGACACCCCTGAAATCACCCCGCGAGCTTCCATGTGGGGCTAACACTCTTAGCAGAGCTGTTTTTCTTAGCTTGTCATTTTCATCTACTTTCCTCTAAGTCAGTTTTGTCAGGCGTGGACAGAGAAGGCCCTCGCTTTCCTCCCACAATGCATTTAGACGCCGCATTGAGTGGCTCAGCTTTGACTGCTTGTCAATCTTTGGCTCTTAGTGCCAAAGGAAGTCCATGAAGATCGAGTGTGACAGACAGTGAGGAAGAGCGGAGCCGACAGAGGGGACGAGGATGATGAAGGAACTTCTTCAAAAACCCATTTAACCCCCAAAAGCACTCACACCTGTGCGTGTCTTCTTTGTTCACCTGTGTATGAATGCCTCATATTAAAATGCTAAAGATGGCTCCCTTCTATATTTATGGAAAATAAAGGGGTTATCTATCAAAAAAAGAGACCCGGGATCTTCTCTGGCTTAAATTCTTACCCCTGCTGTACTTTGAACAAAAATTGGTATTCCTGTCATCAGTGTGGGTGAAAGCAAGCCCTGCAATTTCTCATTGGGTCGCTGTCAGAAGGCGCCGCTCCTCTATTAGTGCGTTTGTAAGACCCTGGATTTGTCACAGTCAAGATAGAGCAGTCTAGGTCTGCGCAAACACACTTTAAATGCAAGTTATTCTGCATTTGTTAAACATGGAGGCTGTACTTTTGCCACACACAGGGAAAGGCACGCTGCACCCTGTCATCAGTCTCTGCATTGATTATGGGTTACAGAGGCTCTGATTGAACAGATGGACCCAAAAAGCTGCTCCTTCAGACGGGAGAGACCGAACCGACATGACAGATGGATGTAAACCGGAGCAGGACGCAAACTTCTAAATTAGAAAATCTGCCATGACCCTTCAAGTTTCAGTCGTGCTTTTGAAGTGTGTTATTTATGGTGAGAATGGATGCTGTCAGGTTGGATTTATACTGAATCCAGTGAATGGTGCCTGTCGGTCTTAAAGTTCAAAGAGCTTTCTGAAACAGCCAGCTCTGTTTTTCCTCGTCTCTCTCTGTCGAGCTCTCTGACAGAGATGAGATGTGGTTTGAAAAGGACACGGCCAAGGACGACAGAGCGGGGTGTGTTTCAGCAAACACTTTTACTATGCATTGTGCACGCCCTGGGCAGCTGCTTAGTCATAATCTGACATGTACACACACACTCTCTGGTGATAAGGCAACACCTTCGCCAGGCGGCGGCGGAGGAGGAGGATGCCACAAGATTGACTCGAGTGCTTTAGAGGAGGGCCACACAGTCACACTTCTGCTGACTGATTTGTGTTCTTGTGACCTCTGCGTGTGGGCGTGAGGGCGTGAGGGCGAGCAGAAGTCTGGAGTATGACGGGAATAAAAGCTCCTGTTAACCGAACTATTTCCAATCCAGTAATGTTAATTAACTAAAGTTAGAACGGTGGGATGGGTGTGTGGGTGTCTTCCACTTCCCTAATCTCTCTTATTCTGCCATAATTATTTTCAGTCTTCATTATATCCTTGTATTGATTTGGGAATTTATTTATATGATTTTATTTACTTGTTTATTCACTATTCTTATTCTTATTAATAATAATAATTGTATTATTAATAATAATAACAATAACAATGATATGTAATAATAATAATTTAGTATTATAATGTAAAATAATTTTAATTATTAATATTTTTTATTGTATTATTTATTTGATGTTTAATTATTATTATTATTGTTTATTTTATTTTATTATTATTTATTTTATTTTTATTAGAGGCTCACAACTTTTATAAGAAATGTTTAACTAATGATGACAAATAAAGTTGTTTAAAAAAAAGGGACAAATCAGAGTTTTTTTTGTTGTTGTTTTTTTTACAACATTTTTACAACATCCTAATATTCTCCTCTATTGGCCCTCGGTTAAAGAGTTGGGACACCCCTGAAATCACCTCACGGGCTGTTTTTCTTAGCTTGTCATTTTCAGCTACTTCCCTCCAAGTCAGTTTTGTCGGGCGTGGACAGAGAAGCCTCCTATTTATTTTATTTTTATTAACAAATTTAGCCAGCAAATTTAACACTGGTGCAACGGTTCGACAGGTGCCACTAACCAGAGCCACAGCCGTTAGCTTGTGGCTGCGTCACATGACATTTGACCTGCTTTGGTGTGTTTGATAAAGTGTGAAAACTACATGAAGCAAATGAGAAACAGAAGAATGATGCAGCGTCACCTCTATGTGACTTTAGGTTCTTTTAATGGCAGATGAAGTGTTTCTGTGTTTGCAGAGAAGAATAAGCATGCCGTCTTTCAGTCATCCTCCCTTGACATCATCTTTTGTCTGGCCAGAGGACTTCCACTAAACAGCATGTTCCTTTGGAGGTTTGGTTAATATCCTCCAAAAGAGCATTTTAATGGGAAAAAGAGGGCAGGAAACAACCAAGAGTGGCATTAAGCATGTTTGTCCTGAGGGTCCGGAGACTTGGCTGCACAGTCCAAGCTCTCTTTGCCTCCCTGGAGTCACAAACTTCAGTGACATTTATTTTGGTAAAATTAAAGAAATCCTTGGTCCGGTCCTCTTTTACTAAACGGCTCGAGGCAGAAAAACTGCGGAGTTCAGACTCAGTCCTATCCGTCCATCTCTCTGGAGGCTCTCACTTGTTATTTGGAGCACACACTGATGTTTACTTACCTTACTTCTGTGTTATTTGTGAAATGTTGCCATGGTAACACATATGAAATTTTTTAAAGATGAACTGAAGCCCGTTTCAGGCCATTTAGACAACAACTCTTGTTTATTCTGCTTCTAGTATTCTACATCTATTATTCATCTGAGGTTTAAACCCTGTGACTAACTCTTTAACCTGTGGTTGACTAGAAATATCATGAAATAGTCCGATTTATGTACGCACAGAGGAATAAAAGAAGTTCATCCAGGCTCAAAGCTGTTGGCTGAGATGCATTAACCCTTGCAGCTCCACGCTCCAAAGCAACAGAACAAACTTTCCTCTGAAGCATTTTGTTGATCTACAGAGGGCTCCAGCTCAGATATGGTCCAGCATTAAAACTTGAAATGTTTTTCAGAGATTTTACACAGTGATAATGGTCCACATTTTTACAACATAAAATCTTACCATGTTGTTGTCAGACTTCCACACTGAATTACAAAGAAAGTGACGTCCACTTCCGGTCACTCGGTCCAATCGGTTGCAGCAAAAGCTCAACAAGAGACAGGATGGTAATCCTCCATGCTACAAAGGAACAGAAAAATAGTTCATGACTGAAATAATGGGGAGATATTTGTGCTGTTGAAATCCATATTACTGTATATTTAGATATATGTGTTTGTGCGTGAACCTTATTACCCAAGGGTGCAAAACTGGAGTCAATATATTGCCTGTAAATATCAGCTGATAAATCATTCAACTTTTAGGCCAATATCTGATTTCACTGATATCATACCGATACCATTATGCATCCCTACTTTTAACCTCCGAAGTCTCATCAATCCCTCTCATCATTTGGCATTTCCAATAAAAACCTCAGACACTGTTTTTTATTGGAAAACACCAAAATCTACTTCTCCAGGCTCGGCAGTTGTTGGTGCAGAGGCATGAAAAGGAATGAAGAAAGAGAATAAGTGATTTAAATGTTGTCAGTTATACTGCGAGGAAGACTCCCTAATGAAAGCGAGCCAGTTGTTAATACAACAGTCTGCTTGTCAGGGTTCTGAGGCAGCGTTCGTCAAACAGCCGCCCCAGGGCGTCATCAGGCCCCACACAGCTTCCCAACGAGCCCCAGGAACATCATCCAATTCAGGAAAAGTGGGGAGGAAAAATGTTTTGTGCTTAAGAGGGTATCAGTCACCAAAGCAACCCCAAATCAGCTGAGATTGGAGCAGATTTATCAGGCATGACTTTGTGTTTGATCTGTTAAACATTATTAGTAGTTATCTAATAATTATATTAGTAACTAGAAGGCAATCGGAGAGTGCAGACCTCCGCCAAGCGCCACAGTTCCCCCTAATTGTCATTTGCACCATAAATATTAGTCCCACATTTATTTTGACTACATTTTTAGATTTCTTGACCATGAAAACATACCATTAGCAACTGGATTCATAATGATATCACCATTAGTTCAGCAGTTATTCACGAAAATCGCATTTTCCTTAATGGCGGTTTTCTTCTTGATCTAGCTCCCTAGCTTTTGAAGGTACAGCAAATCCGGTGGCACCTTCCAAATTCCACAATGCCTTGGCTATTTAATGGTGCTTTTTGCGAGTTTGTAGCTTCATTTGTTCTCTTCCTATGATGAAAATTCCAAAGGTCCCCTATTTCTTCATATTCTGGATCATAGTATCTGGAATTATTCCTTTATCCGGATCAGTCTTTGATATAATGTAGAGCATTTTAGAAACTTGTCCTGTATTTTTTTCCCAAGTGCCCTGACCATTATTTGTGGAGTTATATGCAGAAATGTCAAAAATGGCCCTATCTCCCAATGTTAAAGAATCCTTTAAAAAATTCCTGGATCCAGATGGAGATCCGGATCGCTTCCAAAATCTAATCATTTGTTCCTTATCCCAATCCGGACATTCCCTGAAAATTTCATCAATATCCGTCCATAACTTTTTGAGTACTGTTGCTAACTAACTAACTAACTGACAGACAGACAGACAAACCCTCCCAAAAACATAACCTCCTTGGCAGAGGTAATAAACACACTGAGAAACAATATGGCAGTCTTTATAAAAGGAAACTCAAATATCTAAGTACTATATCAATAATTAAAAATGTGGGCACTTCAGCATCTGTAAAGAACACAAAATGACCCTCGTAACAATGTATTTGATTATGCGTTTTCTCATATATCTTAATATCATCAGCGTAGAAGCAGTGTTAATTTTGTCGACTAATTACTGTCATCATTGTTTTTGTCAATAACCTTTTTTTCCCCTGACGAAAACTAGACAGTCACTAATAAAAACAAGTGCACATGGACAAAAACTCAAACTAAATTAACTGACATTTTTATTAACAAATAAAAATTAGACTAAAATGTTTGACACGGATTGACACAGGTTCACTGTTAGTTGTCAGTTCTGGTATTGTAACTGAGATGCTCTGCCAGGTAGCCTAAATAAAGGTGACTGCATTTCACACAAAAGTTCAATTTGTTTCTGTTCATTTATACATTCAGACTTTACTAGCATTCAATAAAGGGTTATTAGATGTTTGATTTTATCCAAGTGTGAAACATGACTTCAGAAATTCAAGGAAACATAAAAACTGCCTTACTCTTTACACTTCATATTTTAGTTGACTAAATTTATAGGAGATTTCATCGACCAAAATGTTGTGAAATTTGATCAACTAAAACTAGACTAAAATTGACTAAATTATAACTAAATCTAAAACATATTTTAGGGAGAAGACTGTAAATAAAAGTAAATTAAAAAGTGCTGTCAAAATTAACACTGTATAGAAGCGAGCTCTGCCACCTTACTCTCCGTATTAATACATCTGTTGGCGCATGAGGGGAAAAAAACATACTGGAACTGTTAACATACATTCAGATCGAGAATATAGCATTAAACTGCACATCAGGGCATCTGGAGCAGTGAACCGCTGATCCAGCAGAGGGCGCTCCTGGTGTCTTGACCTCAACAACAGGAAGTACAATGAAGGACAGGCAAAGCAACTCAAGCTGTCAATAAAATCATCAGAGGATCACCCCATGGAAGCACTTTGGGCTCCACCCAAGTGTCCATGCAACCACGTCCTCCTCAACAGGCCCTCAGGTGGAAAAAGTCCATCACTGAGATTCATATGGGGTGGGCGGGGCTTGAATATTTTTAGTTATATGATTGAAAACTCCTAAAATCAGATGTTTGGGGGATCACGCCATGTACAAGAAGAGGATGTGGTTTCAGCTTTCCAGCTCTGTGCTCTAATGTTTACTGTAGCCATACACACAAGCCTTGCACTGGTGCTGCCTTTGGGCTGAACAAGCACTTGGGTTTGGGGATGTCACTCATCTGAGGGAGGTTGCATGTCCCTCATGGCATCATTAGAGGAAAACTTTCAAATAGGATGTTCACGCAAACATTAAATAAGTATATTTACAAGAGAGAGCGCCACTCATTGTTAGAGCTTGCAAAGTTTGTTAACCGTTGTAACTCTGGTCTGCCTGGTGTTTTTCTGGGCTTGTTTTGCCCCCAAACCCAGGAGGGATCTGATGCTCAGTCTACTACCAAAATAAACTCAATTCAGAAGTTACACAAACTATTTCATCCCACTCCAAACACAAATGTCAATTTTCCACCAACTTAAATGATTAGATTTTGGTGGTGATCAGATAACCACCAGAAGCAAACAATCATTTTTGCTTAATAACTGTCTAACTAATAATGATTCATGAGTGCTGGGTGTGTGTTTTCAGGGTCATGAATCATATAATGATAGTAACTTTCTCATGCAACTACTGATTATAGATTAACATGTAATTATTGTACAGATCTCTATTGATGAGGATGCCAAATAATATTTTACGGATAAGGGGAGGGATTGAATAAGTATTACTTCTTCCCACTCCTTTTCGAGTATGTAAATCATAGTTTTCATTTTCAATATTTTTCATATTTGTCAGTTTTGTATTGTATTGTTACGTTTGTCTACTATTGTATGATTATAATAGTCATTTATTTTATTGATTTTTTTCTTTTTTACATGTTGCGAAATAAACTACTGCTAACATCAACATGTGAGCTGCCTTGGCGGAGGTTTGTGCTCTCTCTCTAGTTTTCAGCATGTTTTCCCGCTCCTTTGTGAAAGCTCTTGCATCAAAAACCAAACACACTTAAAAAAAAAAAAAAAACTTACTCTAAATAAAGCTGACACTGGTGACCTTGCACCATTGTGCTGGAGTGCCGTTGGCGAAGCTGCCTAGAACAAACATGAATGAACCTCGAGAGTTGTCTGGCCCATGTTTGTCATTTTTCTGTCATTTTATGGGTCCTGCCCGGCTGATTTAAACAGAAAAAGTTCCCCATGTGTCACCCGCTGTAAGTGTTCCCTTTATCCCCTCAGAGGTCACTGAAGCTGTCAGCCACTCGTCTTCTTTAGGGCCACTAAAGAGCCGCCAGTCCCCGTGTGCGAGCGTCCGTCCCAGCCTGGGCGTCTTCATTGGTGCGGGGCGGTTCAGGGGACTGAATTGCAGAGGGAGCACTTTGGTCAGCTGTGATTAGCTCTAGAGGAGCTGAAACATTGAAGGTGACTACAGCCAGCCTCTAATGCCCGTGAATGTCACTGAAGCCGGGACACAAAGTTTACTCCAAATTTGTGTCTTTGTCTCTGAAGACTTAGTATTCAGAGTCCATCCTGAGCAGATCTGATGGGGCTGTTTTCTGCTGATGACACTCTTACACTCCTAATGTATATGTATTCCCAAGCCTCTCTAACAACTGCATTAATCTCTGTCCTCTGCCTTAACAGGGGTGATTTACACTGCTGGGATCCTGGACTGCGAGACCAAAGACTCCTACTGGCTCACGGTGTACGCCACAGACAGAGGGGTCGTACCGCTGTCAGCTTCGGTGGAAGTCTTCATACAGGTATCCACACTCAACTGTTAATATACACAACATACAGAGCGTGCATAAAAAGGCTCAGAGGGGAGGAGTGTGCTTTAAAATTGCACCAAAAACCACTCATTGATATAAAAATACCCAAATTTCCAATTAAGTTGGGGTGTGGTTTAATGCAAATAATAATGATTTGCAAATCTTTTTCAACCTACATTCAATTAAAGGGACAGTTCAGTTTTTTTGAAGTGGGGTTGTGTGAGCTCCATATGGCCACTAAGTACATTAGATGCAGTAGAAAGTTGTCTCCTCTCCCTCAGTAAGCCAGTCTGTAAGAGTCTGTTATGCAGATACAGCTGCAAACAGGGAAGTATTGTACCAAGTACAAAGGGTATTTTCTCCGCCTACAAGAACTCCCATCAAAAAATAATACCACAGTTTAAGAGTACGCTACCTAGACAATTTTTTGAGTGCACTAACTTTTCAGGAAAATAAAGTTTATCTGGAACTAACCGACTCACGTCACGTATTCCTTGTATTCCACATATTTCACGTATTTCACGTATTCCTACTTCCAGATAAACAAGTTAATGCACTCAAAAAATTGTCTAGGTAGCGTACTCTTAAAGTGTCTATTAATTTTTGATGGGAGTTCTTGTAGGTGGAGAAAATACCCTTTGTACTTGGTACAATGCTTCCCTGTTTGCGGCTATATCTGCGTAACAGACTCTTACAGACTGTGGCTTACTGAGGGAGAGGAGAGAACTTTCTACTGCATCTAATGTACTTAGTGGCCATATGGAGCTCATACAACCCCACTTCAAAAAAACTGAACTATCCCTTTAATAGTTATTGTTTTTTGCAAATATTCTCTTTTTGATGCCTGCAACGCATTCCAAAAGAAGCTGGGACAGGAGCATTTTTACCTCTGTGTTACATCACCTTTCCTTTTAAAGCCATGCTGCTGTAACTCGAGCAGAATGTGTCTTCATCGTCTCTGAAATAAGCAGGGAGGTCCCTGAAAAAGATGGAGGCAGCATGTTGCTCCTAAACCTGTTTGTACCTTTCAGCATTAATGGAGCCTTCACAGATGTGCAGGTTACCCATGCCATGGGCACGAACACCCCCCCATACCATCACTGATGCTGTCTTTTGACCTTTGCCCTGATAACAGTCTGGATGGTCCTTTTCCTCTTTAGCCCGGAGGACACCACGTCCATGATGTCCAAAAACAGTCTGAAATGTGGACTCAGACCACAGCAGACTTTTCCACTTTGCCTCAGTCCATCTCAGATGAGCTCGGCCCAGAGAAGCCGGCGGTGTTTCTGGGTGTTGTTGATATTTGTCTTTGTCTTTGCATGGTAGAGTTTGACCTTGACCTTGTAGATGTAGAGATGAACTGTGTTAACTGACAATGGTTTTCTGAAGTGTTCCTGAGCCCACGTGCTGATATCCTTTACTGAATGATGCTGCTTTATGATGCAGTGCTGCCTGAGGGGTCAGAGGTCATGGCATACAATGTTGATTTCAGCCATGGTGCTAATGTGCAGAGATTTCTCTGGATTCTCTAAATCTTTTGATGATATTATGGATAAAAGAAACCCCTAAATTCCTTGCAATTTGCATGCCTTTTATACCCAATCATGACTCTCACCTGTTTCTAATTAACCTTTTCATGTCGAATGTTCCAAACAGGTGTTTTTTGGAGCATTCCTCAACTTTCCCAGTCTTTTCTTGCCCCTGTCCCAGCTTTTTCGGAACATGTTGCAGTGAATATTTGGGAAAAACAATGAAGTTCATCGTTCGTCCTTGTAGTGCGTTCATTGAATATAGGTCCAAAAGGATTTCTATATCGTTGTATTCTGTTCCTGACTCCATTGGCATTGTGGCTTCTTTGTTTTCATCAATCATTTAAACATTTGTACATTTGACATTTAACTGCAGACCAGTGGTCTTGCCGTGACATCCAGCATAAGAGCGTGAAGCCGAGCTATCTTTGTTCCTCTCTGAAATAATGATGGCACTCAGCTCCGTGGATAACCGTAGAAATCCTCTGTCTGTAAGAGAGTGATACGCACTGGAGGGAATTCTCTGCTTCAGTTTCTGTTATGTTTGGCAGTAACTAATCCACTGTCTAAACACTGGAGTGCACACATCACTGCTACAATGCTGCTCGCCCTTTGGGGGGGAGAGTTCAGCGGTGTATAAAAAACAACAGTCTCTTCTGGCTCCGGGATATCCAGGTGTGGGGATGTGATCGGTCGCTTCCCTCTCAGCCTCTTCATCACGGACCAAAATAGGAAGATTAATCAGGCACAGGTGCTCCTTGTGCGGCTGAAGCGTCGCGGCTCTACGTGCCCCAGAGCAAACACTCAATCACGTCCGTGTTTGCTATAAATATTCTGGATCTATGCTGTAAGAAGAGGAATTAATCTGCAGAGCATTTTATGTGTGACATCTATGACTTCTCTGGTGAATATATTCAGTGATTTATGGCTCGGATTCGGTGTGTACTGCATTTCACGAGAGGTTGATTAAAAAAGACAAAGTAATCTGCAGACAGGCTCCTCACAAATATTAAATATTAAATATTAAACGCTGGCAGATTCTAATTTGCTTGTCAACTGCCAGTTCAGATCAAACTCAGAGGACAGAAACACCAGAGCTTGACAATAAAACATGATATTAGACATTTCAAAATCATCAGTAATCACCTCACTCCTCATTTATTTAAAGCAGTTTTATTATTCATACTTAAAGGGCTAGTTCTGGGGTTACTCGAGGCCCATGGCTCTAGTAAATATGAGGGCCAATAGAGGAACATGCAACCTGTGCCTGATGAGAGATAGCCTAGTGTGGATTATAGGTGATTAAGCAACTCAAAACTATGTTGGCTCAACTAGACAATACAGTAAGATTCTTTACAGCGTCTACCTCTTCCTTGACAAATTCCCTGTGTTAGGAACTTTTGTTTGTTGGGATGTGGGAGTTGCATACCCCTCTGCCATCAGCTGGTCAGGTAGTCAGAAGAAACAACAAACACTAAAGTGGGTGCACACATAAAGATTATCGGGCTGTTTTTGTCCCGACTCTCCCCCTTCCCGACCAAGGATGACAAACACCAGATTATCTTCTGTTTCATAAGATTATCCTATAAGATTATCCTGTGGTCTGAGGTGTGTTAAGAGTGAATTTGTCCTGATAATCGTAAATATTAAACTTGTTCAATATTTACCACAAAAATCTTCGTGTGTGTGGAAAGCTGACGACTCCTGAGTCATGATACCGTGAATGTAGCCAATCAAGACGCGAGCTGACTGAGGAACAAGGAAGCAGGCGTAAATAAAAACAAGCATGGCCGACCTGAGACATAAAGTTGAGTTGACCTCAGAGATGGAGGACCAGCTCACATGTTCATGCTGTCTCCAGGATTTTTTCCATAATCTTTTGGTTTTTTAGTTCAAAAATAGTCCCAAGACCAACATCATTCCCTCTTCTCGTATGTCCTCTTCCATATTGTGTTTTCCGGTTGTTGCTATGTTTCTTCTTCTTCATTTTTGTTAGATCAGGTTTGATCAGATTTCTGTCTTGGAGGACTAGATTCTAGATCAGCGGTGGGACAGAATGGTTATATGTGTGCTGTGTTGAGATTATCGGAGCACACCACACACAGTATGACCCAAACTGTTCAGTGCCTGATTTTTAACTTCATGTGTGAGCTCTCCAACAGATAAAACATGTCTGCAGATTTAGGAAATCCTGATGTGTGGACCCCGCTTAACTTCACTAAATCGGAACTTAAAATTTTGACTCGAGTGACATCGTGCTGCTAGTCGTGGGTACATGACTAACTTTCTTTGTGAACTGGGAGAACTTTTGCAGATGGAGTCACAGGTAGCTGATTCTGGTTCCCTATCAATCCTCATCCTCCTCGATCTGAGTGCGGCCTTTGACACCATTTCTCACCCCATCCTCCTCAGTCGACTCTCTTCGATTGGTATCACCCACACCCCCCTCAGCTGGTTCCACTCATACCTCACAGGCCGCACTCAGTTCATTCAGCTACAATCTTTCCAGTCAGACCCCTCTCCAGTCACTACAGGTGTGCCCCAGGGCTCTGTCCTGGGGCCGCTCCTTTTCATCACCTACCTCCTCCCCCTCGGCCATATCTTTCGTAAATACAATATTAATTTCCACTGCTTCGCGGATGACACCCAGCTCTACCTCTCCTCCAAACCTACCTCCACACCCCCACCCCTCTCCCTTATCTCCTGCCTATCTGATATCAAATCCTGGTTCACCTCCAATTTCCTCAAATTAAACTGCAATAAAACTGAGCTACTTCTTATTGGCACTAAATCCACACTGGCTAAAGTTGACAGCTTCTCCCTCTCTATCGACAACTCCCCAGTTTCCCCCTCCCTCAGGTTAAGAGTCTGGGTGTCATCCTGGACAGCACACTCTCCTTTCAGTCTCACATCAGTAACATCACCCGGTCTGCTTACTATCACCTTCGTAACATTAACCATCTCCGACCCTCCCTCACTCCTCACAGTGCCTCCATACTAGTCCACAGCCTTGTCACTTCTCACATCGATTATTGTAATTCACTCCTCTTCGGTCTCCCACAAAAGGCCCTCCATAAACTCCAACTGGTCCAGAATTCAGCTGCCCGTATCATTACTAAGACCCCCTCACACCATCATATCACCCCCATCCTCCAGCACCTCCACTGGCTCCCGGTCAAGCATAGAATAGAGTTCAAAATCCATCTGTACACCTTCAAAGCCATCCACAACCTCGCCCCGCCTTACCTGTCTGACCTCCTCCACATCGCCACTCCAGCCCGCTCCCTCAGATCCTCCTCCATCCACCTCACTGTGCCCACTGCCCGCCTCAGCACCATGGGGAGCAGGGCCTTCAGTCGCTCTGCTCCCCAGCTCTGGAACTCTCTCCCACCAGACCTCCGAAACCTGGACTCCCTGTCTCTTTTTAAATCCAGACTTAAAACCCACCTGTTCAGGTCTGCTTACTCCACTTGACAATACCTCCTCTTCCCATTTCCTCTCACTACCTGTTGTGCTTTGCTACTGTTGGTTTTTATATTGTTGATTTTGTTGTTATTGTTTTAATCTTGTACAGCGTCCTTGGGTGTCATGAAAGGCGCTTTTAAATAAAATTTATTATTATTATTATTATTATTATTATTATTATTATTATTATTATTATTAGAAAGAGGGATGGAGAACAGAGAAGCAGGATGGCTCACAGGTTACCTGGTGATGCAGATGCGTCTGTCATGCGTCCTGATTGGTAAAATGGGCTCTAAACACAACACTGTCTCTGCAGAGAGGTGAGTCCTGACGTCCTGATTTAAATAACAAGCCAAATTTAGCAAAGGCCCATGTCACGCAACATAATGTGGTGAAATCAGTACTATGTCTGATTGCTTGGCCTGTTTCTTGGTAATATCCAGCTTGTGGTCTTGTGATTGCTACCTGACCCCGCTGCAGCACTCTGACCTGAACATCTACTGAGAGGAGTTGCTGATGGAAGGATACTTAGCCCATATGTTGGTGTCACAAAATGGTTGCAAACACAGGGCCTTTGTCGAGAAAACGCTGTAGAGAATAGAGATGGGATTTATGGGTCTTTGAAGGGAGCCGGATCTCGAGCTGTTCCTTTCAAAGAGCTGTTTAAAAGACTGGCTCGTTCGTGAACGTCACATCACCAGGGAGCGTCAGGCGATGCTGGTGCTGAAGACAAAAGTGGGCTGGTGATGTGGAGGCAGAACCAGCAGATTCAGTGAAAGTGGAGGGACTGACAGAGACCTCACTCCGCCGGAGTCAGTCTGTTCATGTCGAACATCTGAGACTAACACTGTTGTCATCAGGGTTGCCAGATTTTACTACTGAAACAAGCAACCAGGTCGATAAAACAAGCCCAAAACAGACAACTTCCAGCTATTTTTTTCCAATGTGATACAATTTGTTTTAGAGACAAATCAACATAAAGCGCGTTTTGATTTCATCTACATTACATTTCAATCTCACAGTGACATTTTTTTCTTATTTGTCTTAATTAATTAGTTAATTAACTTCTTCAACATCCTTTTCTTTATACAGAAGTGAAGGGAGCGGCTCCTGTTATTTATAACTCTGTTATCACTAAACAGTCTGTCTAACCTTGATTTTTATAAACAAACAGACATAGTCAGGCTTTTATCTAAGTTTTATGCTGATCCTCTACAGCTTTATTATGGAGAAAACAGTAACAGCTACATTAGAAATACGTTTAGTTCCGGCTATAAGGATTTCTTTTTGGTGGAAACATCATTTTTGCCGATTTTTACTGTCAAATTTACATTCATTTTTAGTGTGGACAAAACAGTTTGTGTAACTTCTTAATTGAGTTTATATTGGTCGTAGAGTGAGCATCAGATCCCTCCTGAGTTTGAGGCACAACAAGCCCAAAAAAAACACAACCTGCAACTGCCAATATTTACAAGCAACTTTTCTAAAAAAGAAGCCCAAAGTCGCTTAAATAAGCAGACCTGGCAACTATGGTTGTCATGTTGCGGTGTCGATTATTTGTTGACCCGGACTTGAAAGATATGTTTTATTTGTATTTGTTTGTGGTGACTACCCATGTTGTTAACTTGCTTCCTTTCCTCCTCCATCTTCTTTTCTCTACTTGCAGGTCGAAGACGTCAACGACAACGCTCCGCTCACCTCGGATCCAATCTACCACCCGGTCGTCATGGAGAACTCCCCGAAGGATGTGTCAGTCATCCGTATCCAGGCGCAGGACCCCGACCTCACCGCCACGCCCAGCCGGCTGAGTTATCGCATCAGTGCCGGCAACCCGCAGAATTTCTTCTCTATCAACCCCAAAACAGGTGAGACTCGCCGACAGACACACAAACGAGAGAAATGAAACATCCTGGAGAGTTTCTGAGGCGTGGCGTGCTGCAGACGCACTGAAAAACTCTCAGTGAGAGTATTTAATAATAAGTAAAATATTCTGCCTGTAAGACAAGACCAATTTAACTTGAGTCAAACTTTCCTTGTTTCATTTGCAGATATGTTCTCTTCATTACAAGTAGTTCAATACCTTATTTTTACCCTTCATTCCTTAAAGTAAGATATTTATCTGGACTGGTTAAGTGAATGTGGAGTAGAAAAAGTGTTATAGATATTTCTGACATGAAAATAGACAAACACAGTTGCTCTGATCTGAGTTTTTGCAGTAACGAGTGGAATATTCCTTTTTAATCATGTTTGTGTTGATTAGTTTACTTTGAGCTGACACTCTCTGCCATCACACACCTCTGAGTTCGTTCCTTCTCTGAAAGGCTTTAGTTCCCACGAAAACAAATTAACTTCTGTGCCCACACAATTAAACATCCAGGACACTGATGAGCGGCCCAGACAATCTTCCCCCTCATTCTGAGCTGAATATTGCTCTCGGTCTCCTTTATGGCTGAAAGCTCTTCAGTGTACTTGAGAAGATGAGTGTAGTTAATATTTATTGAGCCATTGTGTTGGCAAAAAGGTTTCAGGAGGATTTCCTGTGGTCTGTGATTAGGCTGGTTTTTTATTCACAACATGCAGGCACCCCCCCCTCTGGGTTCACCGTGAGCCGATTGGGATCAGGAGAGGGTCTGGGAGAGTCTGAGCTCATCAGGCGGCGTGCACACAGCCGCTGGTCCTGTTTTGAAATAGCACATGAAAAATTAAAGGACGTGAATGTGAGCAAATGCTTTCACAAAAGAGTTGGCATATTTCTCTGGTCGTGACCCATTTTACTTTCATGTTTTCTTGTGGCTGTGGCGGTAAAACCAAACCTCTGATTTGCCAGGATCTTTTGTGTCACATGTCAGCGCTCATGTCCGAAACCATCAAAGGTTGACATGCTGGTTTGGCATGGCTGGCTTTTCCCTTTATTGGAATTGCTGAAGGTTGTTCTTCCTATTATTACTTACTTAACATTGTTTTTTTGTATTGTATTTAACTTTTTTAAACTTAAAACAATGAAGGATTTTTTGCACTACATTTTTTTAAGTTAAGACAGTCAAAGGGCCCGTTTACACGGCTCTGTTTTCAGCTGAATACGAAGAGTTTTCATTGTGTTTTCGCCTCACGTTTACACGAGAACGATGCCCGGAGTGCCTGAATCCGCAAACTTTTGAAACCAGGGTCCAGAGTGGAAAGTTTTGAAAATGGATTCGATTCAGCTCCATGTAGACGGGATTCAGTCACCGCATGTGCAGTACTCTTTCACATGAAGGCTGCGCACTCATACCAGGAACAACAACAGCTTCGGCCGTCTACTGAGCAACATGTGTGCTGCTTACCGTGCTCGGTTTGTTATCCAGACCAAACTGGCCAGACAGATTTGTTGTCCAGAGAAGAAACTCCTGCGTCTTTGTGCGTCCGCTTGCCATTGTTGTTTGTGAAAAGTTTGTCTTCTTCTTACTTGTGTTGTAACACTGCTGTTTCTCTGCAAACCTACATCGCCATCTACTGGATTAGTATGCACGCTACAGCGTTTTCAGTCGTTCTCGAGTCTCCATGTGAACGCGGATTCCTTTTGAAAACGCAAAGGAAAAACCTTTCCGTTTCTGGTGAAAACATCTTCGTGTCAGCGGGGCCAAAGATGCTCTTTGGGTTCTTCAGCTGTAATAACTGCCATTGTTGAAGGACTTTAAAGAGTGTACATGCATGTTTCTTGTTAATAAATACATTTGGAAGCCGTTCTTACCTTTAGTTTTCATCCTTGCCTTAGAGTTATAGCTTTTAATGTTTGATGGTATGATGCCATTTTCTGTCATCTTTGTAAATGTTACTGTATACATTGTGAATGCTGCACTGAAGCTTGATTTGAAGAAAATCGTGAATCCAATTGAAATCACAATATCTGTCAGAAAAATCGCAATAAGATCTTTTCCCAAAATCATTCAGCCCTAGTTCAAACTGATAAACTTCATTGTTTTTTGTGCAAATAATCTCATTATGAGTTTGATGCATGCAACATGTTCCAGAAAAGGACAGGACAGGGGCATGTTTACCCCTGTGTTACATCATCTTTCCTTTTAACAACACTCAACAAGCTCTTGTTCTTCATAACGGTCCCACATGTTCAGTGGAGACAGGTGTGGACTGCAGCAGGTCAGTCTAGTCCCTGCTGTTGTAACTCGAGCAGAATGTGTCTTCATTGTCTCTGAAATAAGCAGGGATGTCCCTGTTGCTCCTAAACCTGTATGTACCTTTCAGCATTAATGGAGCCTTCACAGATGTGCAGGTTACCCATGCCATGGGCACTAACACCCCCCCATACCATCACAGATGCTGTCTTTTGACCTTTGCTCTGATAACAGTCTGGATGGTCCTTTTCCTCTTTAGCCCAAAGGACACCACGTCCATATTTTTGATGCAAGGCCAGCTCTCTGAATGACGCTGCTGTGGGTCGGCCTGGACTTGGACCTTTTCAAAATATGCAAATTAGTAACGTTTTTTTTTTTAAACTGATTCGGAACAAAGAGGCAGAGCTGAAGGTGTAAAAAAACAGCATTTCATGAGGGGCGACACAGAGGTGGATTTACTTTACACCAGCCATCCAGAGTGAGGAGGCACACACACCACAGTTTTCTGAGGAAGCCAGTGTTAATTTTGACAGAACATCTTAATTTAGTTTTAGTTAGAGTCTTTTGTCTGAAATGTCTTTTAGTTTCAGTCATAATTTAGTCACCTAAATTGTTTTAATATCAGTCTTGTTTCAGTTGATGAAATTTCACAACATTTAAGTCGATGAAATCTACTGTAAATTTAGTCGACTAAAATATGAAGTGTAAAGGGTAAGGCATTTTTATGTTTCCTTGAATTTCTGAAGTCATGTTTTACACTTGGATAAAATGAAACATCTAATAACCCTTTATTGAATGCTAGTAAAGTCTGAATGTATAAATGAACAGAAACAAACTGAACTTTTGTGTGAAATGCAGTCACCTTTATTTAGGCTACCTGGCAGAGCATCTCAGTTACAATACCAGAACTGACAACAAACAGTGAACCTGCTCTACATGAATATATCAATTCATAAAGAGAGGAGCTCTGATTGGATCGCTCCACAACTTATCCCACCAGGGGAAAAAAGGATGTTGACGAAAAGTATGAAATCAAAATTCTGTTTTGTTTTGGGGTTTTTTGTCTTTCTGTACAAGCATATATTAGCAGATTAACTTGACATCATTTTAACTCAATTATTCTGATAACCAAGGATGTTCTGGAAAAAAAGGTGTCTCTAACTTGAAGTCGGCACAATAGCAATATTGCAAACTTCAATTCAATACTAGTAAAGACATGTAATATTTGTTTCTGTCTTGATACCACAGCAAAAAAAAAATTAATGATAATAGTAATAAATAGTTCTAAAAAAGGCGTCCTTGTTTTATAAGCTTATATCAATATTTTTTGTGAATAATGCTTGATTGAAATGGTGTTAAATAGTAAATGCAGGACAGTTGTTGCTTATTATTTCTGTTCAAATAATTATATGACAATGAACTGAAAGTAATGAACAGGAAATGACTTACCGTTGTAGTTTTAGTGATTATTTTTAGTCATGAATAAACTGTTTGTAGGCCTGGGTTGAAAAATCTTAAGATGATGTGTTTTGTAAGCTACGTTCAATACGACTGAATGGAAAATTGTTGTAAAAATATTGTTTTTCTTTTTTAAAGCCTGGCTTTAACTTAATTATACTTGAGAGAGTTTAGTTTGCAAGAGGCCGAGTTAGGGTTAAAATGGATGTGGAGCCATAAATGACCTTCATTTGACAACTTTTTATACCAAAAACATCCCTGATCTGACCTCAGAGCAGGTTTAACCTGGCCAATCTGTGGATTTCTCTTTAAATTCAAGTCTAAACTTTTAAGTTTTGATTCCACGTTCAGCCTCCAGATATTATCCAGTGCGTAGATGTTTAAAAATACCCCTATGTTATATAATTGTTGTGTAACCTTGCAGTTGAGATCATTTGTGTGCATCATTTATTCATACATCTGAGTGTTTCTACAACCACCAACCTTTTGCTACTTATCTGTGAATTTTATGTGCTTGCAAACTTTTCTTAAAAAAAAAAATCCCAGATGAAATCCTCCAGAGCTCATGAAAGATGATGTACAGCTGCAGCCTGTGAAGTCAGCATCATCTGAAAACTCTTCAATCCACCCCAAAGCCCGGCCCTTCATCTTTAACTGCTCGAGCTAAAACTTCTTTTAAGCAATACTTAATTACAACAAAATGACAGCGTTTGAAATGTAGAGGAATTAACAAACATGTGCGTGAATTAGAAACAGTAGAAGAAGAAAAATCAGTGCACGTGTGTCTGATTTTGTGGCTGAGATTGAAGTCTGGGGAGGTCCCTGTGCATTCTCAGAGCAAGCTTTCCTTGAAGCCTCCATTAAAGAATTATTGAGGAGGTGAAATGTTTTATTGAAATGCTCAGAAAAAGGAAGTTGTGGAGTCTTTTCCTCCTCTGCCCTAGATTAAGTTAGGGCTGTTTAAGTAAACAACAAAGGACCTGTATTCTGATTGAAAGAGACGTCAAGGTAGTGATCAAAAACGAATAATCCACATGCAACATTCAGAGCTTCACTTTTTAATCCCGGAGGTGTGACTGCATGTTCTCCCCTTTAACTCCTCTTTAAATACTCTTTTGGACATCATTAATATGCTCTTTAATATCGATAACCAGATCGAGAAGGCTAATATTGATCCCTGCAGAGGCTGATTCTCTCACCTTCATTAACGGAGATATAGTTCAAATCTCTCATCGCTGCGTTATGATCACTCAGTGCGTGTTTGTGAATCCCTCGGTCACACATAACGTCAATAGAAAAGTAAAATGGCTTCACAGCAGGCGGCGTGAACACCATCTCATGTTAGTGTGTGTGTTAGCGTGTCAGTTTAATCAATTGATGAGTCGGTCACAGAGCGGTGCCGGAGCGGGTGGCTCCGTTTCAAATGAGGAGGATTTCATCAGGGTGGGAGATACAGTATGTCTGGATGGTCCTGCATTATGAATGCATCTGGGCTGATTATCATTGTAAAACTGGCATTGTAGTACTTCTCCTTTTGCAAATATACTCCTCAAAAATGATACTTGGAAATGTTATTTCAGTCGATTATTTCTCCCCTTTAAAAACAGTTCCTACCGTAGGTTATGTCATAAGAAAGCCTACTTTTAAGGATCATGCATTTGTGGAATGAGCAGCACGGCTAAACATTTGGGTAGCACTCCCAATTGTAAATATTGGCAGTTGCAGGTTGTGTTTTTTTGGGCTTGTTGTGCCTCAAACCCAGGAGGGAATCAATGCTCTACTACCAATATAAACTCAATTCAGAAGTTACACAAACTATTTTGTCCCACTCCAAACACAAATGTAAATTTGACTGTAAAAAGAGGCAAAAATGATGTTTCCACAAAAAAGAAATCTTTATAGCCAGAATTAAATTTATTTCTAATGTAGCTGTTACTGTTTTCACCATAATAAAGCTGCAGAGGATCAACATAAAACTTAGACAAAAGCCTGACTATGTCTGTTTGGTTACAAAAATCAAGGTTAGACAGACTGTTTAGTGATAACAGAGTTATAAATAACACTTCACTTCTGTATATAGAAAAGGATTATCCACCTCCAAACAAAAGGATGTTGAAGAAGTAAATTAAGAGACAAATAAGAACAAATGTCACTGTGAAATTAAAATGTGATGTAAATGAAAATCAAAACTCACTTTATGTAGATTTGTCTTTAAAAAAAAAAGTAATCTAGGTTGCTTGTTTTGGCCTTGTTTTTATCAACTTGGTTGCTTATTTCAGTCGAAGAATCTGGCAACACTGATGCTCATTTTGGTGGAGATGCAGGGAAAAAATGTCCCTGGTAAACATGTAAACAGGGGAAAAGTGAGCAGGTTGTTTTGCTTCGTATTGGTGAGTTTTCAGCTCTCTGTGAGATAGTTCCTCACTCTGGGTTGAAAGTGAAAGTAAATCATTTCACTCACTGAAACAGATGAATGCTCTGCTATCACCACCATCTTAAACAGATCAACAAGTTACGCTGAATGAGGAAAGCCACAAAAATCCTTCCAGCACATCCTCAAAGTTACTCTTGCAGTCTATGCAAAAGAGCACTTACAAAAACCCACAAAAACAGCTTCTCGTGAGTCTTTCGTACTTTTTCTCGTGGTCACCGAGCGTTGAGCCTGGCACCTGTTTCCTTTATTCTGCATTTATCAGCTTCTTATCCTCTCTCTCATACAAACTTGACGTATCGCCCATCCCTACCCCCTCGTCAGCCTGTGTGGAGCTCGGACTCCCGTCCACATGTGTGCCAGCGAACAGAACAGCTGCACGATCGTGAATGAGTGTTTTTATGTCTGTGTGAGCGTCTGCGTGTTTGTTTGTGCCACGGGGGAGTGTTTTCAGCCATCTGAGTCCTGCTGTCTGTCTCTGTCAGAGCGCCACGGCCGTTTGTTTTCTGTTTCTCATTAATTACATACAAGGAGACTCATATTAATGACCTCTTCTTCAAACTGTGATCAATGAACTCTCACTGCAATACTGAACAAACAGTTTTAACGGCATATTGAAGCCTAATAAATAACATGTGAACATTAAAGCTGTTTAAGTATCATCGATCTTTACGGCCTCCTAAGAGTCCAAAATACTCCTAAACCTGAGTATGAGCCAAAAATAATGAACACTTCCATATTGTGTGATAATAAACACTTGATGATGATTATTATTGTGAGGATTTTATTGATAGTTCATACAAAATGTCCCACACTTGCTGCATTGAAAACACCCTGGAGGGCATGAAATGCAAAATAATCTACAATATGTTGAAATAAAAGAGCAAATGGTGGATTAATGCTGTCAGAGCCTTCACTTTTAATAAATTACAGTGTTAATTTTGTTGACTTATTATTTTCCTCAACAACCTTTTTTCCCCCTGACAAAAACTAGACAGTAACTCATAAAAACAAGTGCACATGGACAAAAACTCAAACTAAATTAACTGACATTTTCATCAACAAATAAAAACTAGACTAAAATGTCTGACAGAGACTTAATCCAATCAGACCTAATTTGGTCATGTAGAAAGTAGAGACAAGTTAGGAATATATCCAGTCACAGCTACTTTGGTTGTGTGGAAAGGTTGGATGAGTTAATCCAACCGGAGCTCCTCTCTTTATGAATTGATATATGTGCAATGTTAAAAATGTGCAGTAACATGCACATTTTTATTATTTAAATCACACTTTTGACAAGTATTATTAGATTCATACAAGTAATTTAGCAATAACATGGCCTTAGACCAAAACAAGTTGTAGCAAAAAGTAATTTTAGGTATGTATATTAACACTGATTATTATTAACGTATGCAAGTAATTATAGTAAGTAATATAAAATGTAGTTTAGAACAGATATACTACGGGGAAGATTTTGTATGTATATAGTCTTTATGAGATGGATGATTGTGAATACTGTGGACATTTAAATAGTTTATACTGTTTTTGTAATATGTAGATATGTATGTATATATTGATTTTTCTGAAGTGCTGACTTATTATTAGGATGTTTTGGTTTGTTCTCTTGGTGATTTATATGAAGAATGGGCTTATCATTACCCATGAATTTACATTGTTTCCATGAATAATGACAGCGGGTATTGATTTATAATTCAACATATATCTGATTTATAAGGAAGGGGCAGGACTAGATAAGCTCTGTGCTTCTTTCTGTTCCTTCTCAAACTGGTTGTTGTGCATGTGTTTGTACTCACATGATTAATTTGTTTGGACATGAACAGTTTGGTGTACATATTATTATTTTGCATTGATTTGGTTGTTGTTGTTTGTTTGTTTTAAAGTTTGAGATAAAAAAAAAATAAAAAAAATAAATAATATATTCATGTAGAGCAGGTTCACTGTTTGTTGTCAGTTCTGGTATTGTAACTGAGATGCTCTGCCAGGTAGCCTAAATAAAGGTGACTGCATTTCACACAAAAGTTCAATTTGTTTCTGTTCATTTATACATTCAGACTTTACTAGCATTCAATAAAGGGTTATTAGATGTTTGATTTTATCCAAGTGTAAAACATGACTTCAGAAATTCAAGGAAACATCAAAATGCCTTACCCTTTACACTTTAACGGGCTCTGATATCTGATTAGTGTTTGATGGTTAGAAATCTCCCCTGAAATCCTGCTTCAACATAAAGGCTCAGTCATAAACTGTGACAGCATCATATTGTTTCGCATCAATTGATATTAATGTGGCTCGTCCGTTGGTTTTGGTAATGAGACTTTCTTAAGAGAGAGTCTTTCACCCCACATTACCCCTCACTGTTTACTGAGTCAAAATCTCTCCATGTGCCAACCCGACTTCATTGGAGAGATGAATAAACAAACCTCGGTCATTGATTTGCTTTCATACAGCAGCTGTCATCCGCACTAAGACCTGTGCTGCTGGCAAATCTCACCCTTCAAGTTTCCAGATTGTTTGTCAGGACTCGGTTTCTGGGGTGGTTCAAAGTAATACATTTTTTAAGGCTCACTCTGGAAGTGTCAGTGTGATGGGTTTGAGGTTCTGCAACAATTCCCAGACTGTATTCGAGCAGAACTTTGAATGAGCGCAAAGTGTGTAAATGTGCTGTGACAGCTTACAGTGCTGTCTGTTTATCCCGGGGTGTGCGAGTGAAGCCTTCTTCCTCCGGGGGTGAAACCAGAACAGAAGTGTTGACACAGGGTGTTGGAGCGAGCGTTTCTGCCTAGCATGGAAGCTCTTTGTGACCTTTAGACAGGACGTAAGTGAGCTACACTGATTCTGTTAACCAGCATTTCCATTGTTTGGGATTGAATTAATGGTTAATAAGGAGTAATTGGAATATTTAGATTGTATTTTAAGAGAGGCTGCTCTGAAGAACAGTGACAGTGTCTCTGTCAGACGTTTTAGTCGAGTTTTTATTTGTTGATGAAAATGTCAGTTAATTTAGTTTTAGTTTTTGTCCATGTACACTTGTTTTTATTAGTTACTGTCTAGTTTTCATCAGGGGAACAAAGGTTGTTGACGAAAACTATGACGAAAATAATTAGCCAACAAAATAAACACTGCGGCTTTTGGCATGCTCATAAAACCCTCTGTTTCAGCCCTGCTTAAAACTGTCAGTTTGAGTTTGAATCCTCATAAGCTGTGTTCAACCACACCCTTCTCAAAAGTGGACGTGGTTTTGGCCTGGACTGCTCTGATGATTTTAGGGTTGCGAAATTCTGTGAAACTTCCATGAGAACAATCAGTAATAACCAATCAACTCAGAGTCACAGAGCAGCAAATCATGAGCCAAAGCATCAACTACATTTGTACAAGAGCCAGTTTTTACCTGATTTATGCTTTAGGGGCCAGGTTGGTTAATTGGGGTGCATGATGGTGTCGGCATTAGCAGATGTTAGCTTAAAATGTAACATATAAGTACTGGCAGCCATACAGATTAGCCTGATATATCACATACTGTATGCTGGTTTTGATTTGCCCTTTAATGTATTAATGTAGCGCGATGCTTCACCTGTTAATTGATAAATATTTACATTTCAAAATAATAGTATCTTCTGTCAGAGAATGAAATTTTGTTTTCATTGGTCCACATCAATTTCCAACACAAATATGCTATGTCAAAATAAGAGAAATGGGTTGATTTTAGTAGAAGTAGGTACCTCGTACTCTTGCCAAAAAATTATGGTATTAGGAATTATAAGTTTGGAAATATCGGCTATCAGCAAAAACTTAATATGTGCATGCTTACTGAAAAAAAACTATAAAAATATCTATCTTTTGGTCTAATTAACATGTACTTACTTTAATATTTTTTAATTTTTAAGTTGTATCTACCATTTCTTAGCCTTTCAAAGTGAGATCAGTCCCTATCACTCATCCTGCATCCAGCCACATGGGCAGATTTAGATATCTCGGCTACTGGTTTGGTTAATTAGTGACTCTAAATAAGGTATGAGTGTGAGAGTGAATGGTTGTCAGTCTCTCTATGCTGCCCTGTGATTGGCTGGTGACCAGTTAAGGGTGCACCCCTGCCTCTTGCCCAATGTTATCTGGGATAGGCTCCAGCCGCCCCGCGACCCGAGAGTGGAATAAATGATGGCTGGATGGATGAATTAGGTAGATAGAAATATAATAAATAATATATTTGTGATGTCATTTCCATCAAAACAGTCATGCTAATGATTTTTCGCCACAGTCCAGCCGTCCTAACTTTAGGTTGGCACAACTCAAATTCAAGTTTAAATCCAAAACTTAAGATAAAAAGGTACAATTATGTGAATTTATTTGCTTCTCGAATCAAGAAACTGGCTAATATTGCTTCCTTGGTAAAAATTGAAGCTCATAAAAAAGCTTCAAAAGCAGAAATATGAACATTAAAACTTTGATTAAAACTAAATAATCAAGGTCAATTTTCAAAATCAGCACTTAATCAAATGTTTTTTATTATATTGAGTGTTTACATATTTGATAGGGGCTTCCTCTGATGAAGAACTAAACAGAGATTCAGAGGTTCTCCTCAAGTGGCCTGATTACATTTATTGGTTTAATACTCTTATTAGTTTTTAGCCCCAATTAAAACAGAGATTGTCCATCAGTGGATCTGCAGATCGGTGTAGATCATCGATTATTATCACAGTTGTTGCTCTTACTCTGTTCTGCTGAACAAGCCCCCCCCCTCCAGTCTCTCGTCCTGCAGCTTGCGACTGCCGCTCTACATTCACTCCTAATTTGCTTAATTGAACTTAGCCAGCGTGGCGAGCTCAAGGTGACTCTGTGGTATGTGCGAGCACGTGCGAGCCTGAGAGACTGAGCAGGAGTGTTTAGTGTATGAGCGCGAACGGTTAAAGCACCCAAAATAATCCCACCTGTCTGAGACGCTTCGCTGCACCGAAACAAACACACCGTCGCAACTCAATCAATCATTCTGCACAGCGACCCACACAGAGGTAATAACAGGCCGTATTTTTGTGTGTGTGCTGATTTGTGCATCGATCCATGTGTGTGTGAATGTCTCTATTTGTACAGACGTTAATTAAAGTCAGAATACAACAGCTGATCAACTTAGTGCCTTTATTTTACAGGCAGGGCTGTGGACAGAGCTGGAAATGGGGGGAGAGAAAGGGGGATGACATGAGAAAAAGGAGCCACAGGTTTATCAATTCCCTGTTTATTAAGATCCACATTCAGATTCAGATCAGCACAAAACTTGTATCACTTCTTCCTCTTGCCTTTACCAACATTTTCTGGATATGTAATCAAAAACTATCATTTTTTGAGTTATTTGCAAGACTACACTAACTTGCAGTGTTTGTATTACATAAAAAAAATCTTGGATCCACGTACAGATTTAGATCAGCACCATTGCTGTATCACTTCTACCACGTGCCATGACCAACATAACCCGGAAATGTCAATAAAATCTCTTGAGAACCGATTGAGTTATTACTGAAAAAGTGGAAAAACTGCCTCATAATGTTAACAAATCTTTAAAAAAAATCCCGGATCCACATCCAGATTTAGATAACTACCATAACTGTATCACTTCATCCTTGTGCTATGACCAAAATGTTCAGGATATGTTATCAAAATCTGTTGAGAACCTTTTGAGTTATTAGCAAAAAGTGAAAGAAGACCACCACAATAGCTGGCAATGTTAACAAAACATTTTAAAAATTCCTGGATCTACATCCAGATTTAGATCACCACTAAATTTGTATCACTTCTTCCTTGTGCCATGACCAACTTTACCAGAGGATGTCATCAAAAACTGTAAATAGCTTGTTGAGTTATTAGCAAAATGTGGAAAAGACTACACTATCCCACAATATTAACAAAATTAAAATAAATCCTGGATCTACATTTGGATTCAAATCACCGCCAAAACGCTAACACTTCTACCTTGTATCATGACCAATATTACCTGAAAATGTCATCAAAATTTATTCAGAACTTATTGAGTTATTAGCCAAAAAGTGAAAAACTACATTATCTTGCAATGTGACCAAATCATTAAAAAAAATCCTGGTTCCACATCTGGATTGGGATAACCACCAAAATCTTTTCTCTTTTCTTGAGCCATGACCAACATTCCCTGTAAATGTCATCAAAATTTGTTTACTTTTCGATTTTATTTTGTTAATAGAAAAACGTAAAACATCACCTCTTGGCAGTTTCACTTACCCAACTGAAACTATGAGCGTGGACCTTCTCCAACACAAGATCTTTATTTCAGAAAAATGTATGTACGCCACCTGTGTTGGCTAAAGTCCTGTTGTTAGCCAGCCAGTCTGGTAAAGAGTATGTTCAAACTCATGAGTGCTAATATAATTTGTGTTTAATGTGTTGACTCGTCAGTCCAGTTGGCCCTTTGTCCATTCTTTTTAAGTCTGTATGTCCCTCTGGAGAAAAAACAAAGGCTTCCTCTGAGCTTGAGGCCAAGCTTTTCAAATCAAAATTACAGTTTTAATCCTTCACCTGGCACTTTTTGTGTCGTCTAATTGTATTAACGGGTAAGAAAACAGATCCGGGCTCGGCTTTTGTGCCTCCCAGTGTGTTTGGATGCTCCTTATTTGTACAACATCCAAGATTCAGTTTATCTGTAGTGCTCCAAGTGCATCTGCATACATAAATAAGATAAAATGCTGTTCCCCCAGCCCACAGCAAAATGACAGGAAAATAGAGTATAAAATATGCAAAAATATAAAAAGCCTCCTGTTTGAACAAGCCGGTGAAAAAAGGGAAATAAGGCCTGGACCACAACACTCCAAGTACTTTCCAATAAAACAGTTTAGACATCAGAGCAGGAAACAAAGTGAGGATGTGTTTCCAGAATAAACAGATATGGATCATTTTCTTTATTTATCCTGGAAACAAAAGTCAACTGAATATTGCAAAAGTGTCAAATATCTGCCTGACTTCATCCGTTGATTAATGCATTTCCTTGTCTTCGCTCTCTGAGGAACTTTTGGTTCATCAAACTCGCTAACTTTTAACAGTCTGAACTGATTACTGATTGATGACACAAACCGAGCTGCGACTGTTTGAGCGTTTTCCCGCCTTTGTAGTCGCAGAGTGACAGTGAGCCGGGTGACAAAGTAAGAAAACGCTGAAGTGAAGAGTGGGAACAGGAAGTGTCGCGGGGGCTGTTGTCGTCGCCTGCGATCTCCAGAGCGGCGTGCTCACGTTTGTCAAACCATGGAGCCATCATCCGAGTAAACTGGTTCAATCATCGCCACTATCAATACTGCCCCTCCCCTCCCTGCTGTCCTGGTGGCACGCTGGCCAACTGAATGACCCTCGACTCCACAGGGCCGTATGAGCATGTGCCAAATGCTTTTGTCCCTGCCAAGGCTGCAGGCTATGCTTTTTTCTCTGAGTGTGCAGAGATAAGCACACATTTGTTTCCTCTTAAAGCTGCTGTGAGGGTTTATTCAGCTGGATATGGAAAAGAATAAAGTGAATAATGGGGCATGTTTATGAGAAACAGAGAAAAGAAGATGATCAGGGTAACGATGACTAGCTTTATTTTGTTTTTTTTTTAATATCAGCTTTAATGTCACAAGGTTGGTGTGCAATTAGACTGAAGGAACTTTACATTCCTTCAGTCTAAGGCTGCAAAGGCTGAAAAATAGTGCGGTGTCACAATTTACCCACCTTATTTTATTCCTTCCTAACCGTTCTCCATCCTTTTTAAACCTTTAAATTAAAACATTTGGATTAATTTGGAGTCAAGGACCTAAGAGAGTTAATAGAAGGGTTATATATGATAAAATCATATAATATGCAAATCAAAACCAATTAATCTTGAAGTTTTATGTTTTTTAGGTTGAGAAGGACCTCTCTGGTTCTGACTGGATGGTCAGTCGACCAATTAGAGAGCTGACAAAGGGTCATTTATCAGGTATAAGCAGATTTAAATGTTACAGTGCAAACCTCCATCAAGACATTTCCACAAAGTCAGGCGAGTTGTTGTCAAAACTGTTGAAAACTGTCCTGTCTCACAATGTCAACAATACTTGAAAAAATCCTTGATCCACATCCAGATTGGGATAAACACCAAAATATAAAAACATCTTCCTCATGCCATGACTGACTTAACCTAAAAATGTCATCAAAATTCACTGAGAACTTATTGAGTTATTAACAAAATGTGGTGGAAAAAGGCTACTCTATCTCACAATGTTTACAAAATGATAAAAAAAATGGATCCACATCCAGATTCAGATCAGCACCAAAACTGTGTCACTTCTACCTGCTACCATGACCAACATGACCTGTAAATGTCATTAAAATCCATCAAGGACTTACTGAGTTATCAGCTAAAAAGTGGAAAACTGCCCTATCCCGCAATGTTAACAGAACGTTTATGTGGAAAAAGACTTCACTGCCTGGCAGTGTTAACAAAATCTATAAAAAATCCTGGGTCCACATCCTTGTACCAGGCCCAACAGAACCTGAACATCATTAAAATCCATTCAAAAATCATTATCGATCAACTTGAGTTGTTAATTTAATTATTTTACTTGGAAAAGTCTTCATCCACAAGGCAGCAGGAAAGACAATTCTTTCTTTAATTTTTTATTTTAAAATGATAATTCCTATCATGTTATAATATGGAATCACACTTAATAGACAATTCAACAATGACTGGCAAACAAACTTCCAGGATGATCCCTCTTTTAAGTATTTTTTAAACATAGTTTCCTATGATATCGTAATGATGTGAGATACATTAAAGCAAAGCAGTGAAAAAAATAAAAATAAAAAAATAAAAGCAAGAAGAGGAAAATAACAACACAAAAATACACTTAATATTTGAACATGGGGTGTCTCTTATCTAATAAAACAGACAAATATCTGTAAAATAAATATGAATTTAAACAAAAAAGGGGCGTTCAGGGAGGATATGGATTTCCCATTTTTCCCACAATTCTTGAAATTTGTTCTTTTGAAGCTGCAATGTAAAGGTGATTCTATCCATTTCATATTCCTATTAAATTCAATTTTCTTTTTGTTACTAGTTTTATGTTTGACAGTATTTTAGAATGTAATGTATGTTTTATGATCTTTATGTTAATTCTGTTTTCTGTTTAGAATTTCCTTTTATGTTGCTGTGCGTTTGATTAATTTAGTGTAGGTGTTGTTTGTGAATTGTGAGGGTGGGTGGGTCTTTTATTTTCTTTGTACGCAGTTTTCTACTTTTATGTCATTTATTGTTACTTCATTTTATTCCTTATGTGAAGCCCTTTTGCTACAGGTTTTCTTTGTACGAAAAGTGCAAATAAAGTTTGATTGATTGATTATGGAGTTCACTGTTTTGTGTTTGTTAAATTGTCTTTGTCAGTTTTGCTGCTTGTTATGCGATGATTGATTTTGAAATGTTTTCGTTTGTCACCAGTTGGTTGAATTTAAATCGGCTTAAAAGAGAAGAGAAATAAAGAAATAAAGAAAAGGCTTAAAAAAAACCCTCAATAATTTTTTTTGTAGTTTAGACTAGGGCTGACCAATTTTAGGAAAAGATCTAATGGCGTTTTTTCTGGCAAACATTGTGATTTCAATTTGATTCACGATTTTCTTCAAATCAAGCCACAGTGCAATATTCACTATGTTTACAGTATAGACAACAGAAAGGAAATCAATGATCAAAAGCACATAACACATTATTCATCATCTAATATTGATGATAAATAATCTGTTTTCATTATTTAAGGGATACTCCAACTTCTGCTCCTAAACAGAGGCTTTGTGTTGTTGACCTGATTACCAGCACTTCTGTAAATGTAAACTGCTGCACATTTGTAAAACAGTTGACACAACGGATCCTGGAACAGAAGTGCTGCAAAACATTGCAGCTTTGGCGATCACATGATTGCGTTGTCTGAAATTGCGATTTCTATCCAAAAACGATAAATCTTTCAGCCCTAGTTTAAACTGGTTTCTCATTGAAACAGCCTTTTTGAACCTCAAGGCCGGAGATAAACTCACTGTCTGCGACACAAATGTAGATGCTTGCTGAAATAACAGAGGTTAAGACAACCTCGAGTTCTTCATATTTGACAGAATAAATGATAAATTAGTGTAGTTTCACATCAATAAAAACATTAAAAATAAATTTAAACCAGAGTTCCTCACAGGAGCTTTAACTCAAAGAATTAAACTTGTTTTTTGCTTGAATCTTTAGTAATCCCAGCTCCTTTATTAAAATCTGAGTCTGAGTTTTGTGTATCTAAATCTTGTTTTTTTCTGATTTTTAGGCCTGATAACTACAACGGCGAGGAAACTGGACCGTGAACAACAAGCGGAGCACTTTCTGGAGGTACAGAAACCAGCCCGAGCAGTTTTTATGGGTTCATAGTGTTATTATTTATCCAGACCTGCCACATGCCACAGCCCACTATTAACAGAGACAGGCTGGAGGACAACCCTGGCAGGCCCTCAAGGCTCCATAAACTGTGATGAATGGCTGTAGTTTTGGGCCCCAGGTTTAGGATTTTCCAAATGTAATCATTCATCATTGGTTATCTACTCCACTCAGGACGGGAACAGGGAGGAGAGGGGTGTCTCTGCCCGCCGGTTGATAAGCGAAGACACCGGGCATACAGATAGCTCTGTGATTACCATTCCTTTAGCTGCTGCTGCTCTGCATGCAGATGAAGCCGATAATCACAGATTCTCAAAACTTCCACTTCCCCAGACTTTTCTTTCAACTTATTAAATGAATTTGTTTGTCTGCACGGAGGACTGAAATAACCCGAGCTTGACCCTGGGAGCTGTGGTCTGCTGCATTGCCTCTTGACTCGTCTCAATTACTCCTCACGCTGCTTTGTTCTCCTCGTAACGACGACAGCCACCTACAAAACACAGCCGCAGGAGTCGCTGAGGTGGGCTGGCACCTCGCAGCCTCACATACTTAACACCTGAAAGGAGTTTAAAATTGGGGGCAGAGGGGTCTTTGTTGTTGCTTCGTTCTGTCGTGTCCCCGTTCCTGAGCTTTCGATAGGCATGCCAGTCCACGCACGCCACCCACCGCTCCCCCTGCCAGTCTCTGCCGCCTGTTCGTAATTAACAGTCAAGTGAGCAGTCGGGCTGGCAGCAGCGCTGTCCACCCTGATCTGGTCCGATTGATCAGTGATCAGACCTCTGCCTCTGCCCCCAGGGGATCAATAATACAAAGCGATTTCCTGGGAACGCAGCGCCACGTGGTCCCGCATCCCACATTCAGAGCCACACAGCGAGCCAGTGTTTGTAATGTTAATGCAGACCCGCCCTCGCCAGCACAGATATGTTAACCCTTGGGTCTCTGCGGCTTTTTTCTGCCACAAAGGGGTGATATGTAGAACTAACTGACCATAACTTTCACTACATTTAAGAGCGTGAAAACATTTTTGGTGAGGAAACTTATTTCTACATAAATTTTGTACATGTGATTTCAAAGATTTTAAAAGGTCAAAAATACACTGTGGGCAAATTTACCACCCTTTCTAGGGCCCTATAAAATCTGTGTTATTTTTTCCCAAATTTTAATTTTTTGAGAATTTGTTTTTTTTAATATTTTATGCAAATTTAACACTGAGAGACTGTATAAAGTAATGAAATATAATCACTCACTCTTCAGGTGGTCCTCACACATATCTTTATGGGTCCAGTCAACAGCTGGTTGACAAAATTTGCAGATCATTTGATCGCCTGTCACATGATTATCATTGGGAAACTGCTCTGCTCTGTATCTTGGAGTTAGCCAGGAGTTTCATAACTTCTTTGTCAACTTACGAAACGCTCGAGGTCGCTCGAGTCGCTCGAGTTGCTTTCATCGAGCCGCTCTTTGCCCCTCGATGCCAGTGATAATTGAAAATGAATGGCAACTGGACGCAGAGGGCGGATTGCTTTTGGTGTGAACACAGAGTCAGCCGGTGTCTCAGACCACCGCTGTAACATGTTGGCATCGTTGATGTAGGGAAGACGAGGGGGAGAGGAAGTGAAGTGTGCATTGTCCGCAGCCTTAATGACCCCCCCGAAGCATTTTCCTGAGAGATAAGTTCCTTTTCAGTCAGAAAAAACGCTTTTACGTAAAATGTCCGCCTTTTCCGTGATATTCCGTATTTATATTGAATTCCGTGTTTAACGTCTCATTCCGTCATTCGGTCCGCGATTCCATGATCGTGGATTTTATAGGGCCCTACCTTTCGTCCTGTTTTGGCTGTTAAAAGCCACAAACATTAGCCGCTGTAAAAACATATCAGATAATTATTTTTTCAAACTTTTTTTTCCCCAAGTCTCTTCATCAAGCTCAGTCCTAAACAAAACTATTTTTTGTTTTTAGTTATGGATTTTAACCCTTTAAATGCCAATTTCATAGGAGATTTCACTGCAGTGTCATGGGTGCGTTCAAAAAATGTGGTTATAATGGGAGTAAAACTTAAAATCTGATGCTGTGCAAAAAATAATAAATGCACCAAATCCGATGTTTTTACTAATCTTTGACATAGCAGAGACTGTGATAGCACGTAGAAAATCTCCAGCCTCTGATCATTTTTAAATATTGAAAATCAGTCATTTTGTGTGTTTTTTCACCAAATCAGTGGCATCACCTATAGAATTGGTATTTAAAGGGTTAAAATCCATTATCTTTAAAAAATATTCATTATTTTTGATCAGGGCCGAGAGATTTGGGCAAAAAAAAATAAAAGAAATGTTTATCTGATATGTTTTTAGTGCAGCTAAAGTTGTGGCTTGTAAACAACCAAAACAGGAACAATGGGAGTAAAAACTAAAATCTGATGCTGCACAAAAAATAATAAATGCACCAAAGTCAGTGTTTTTACTAATCTTTGACATATCCAAGAGGGTGATAGCACATAAAAAAAGTCCAGCCTCTGATCAGTTTTTACATTGAAATCGATCATGTTGTTTTTTTTTTCACCAAATCAGAAACATCTCCTATGAAATTGGCATTTAAAGGGTTAAAATCCATAATTAATAAAAATAAATAAATAGTTCTGATTAGGGCTAAACTTGATGAA
Source organism: Cetoscarus ocellatus (assembly GCA_037902135.1). Classification (NCBI taxonomy): domain Eukaryota; kingdom Metazoa; phylum Chordata; class Actinopteri; order Labriformes; family Labridae; genus Cetoscarus; species Cetoscarus ocellatus. Next base: position 217,011 of record JBAMNC010001622.1, on the reverse strand, counting down.
GATATCTGTGTAAAAAAAGCCAAAACAGGACTAAAGGGTGTGTTTTAATACAGCACCCACGGGTTAAAGCAGCTCTGTTCTGTGTGCTTCACCCAGGTCACGGTCATCGACGGCCCCGTGACCACACGCCAGTCCACTGTGTGGGTCATAGTTCACATCGAGGACGAGAACGACAACCCCCCAACCTTCCCCGAGGTCACGTACCGGATCAGCCTCCCAGAACGTGACCGCAACAAGCGCGGGGAGCCGGTCTACCGCGTCTTCGCCTACGACCGTGACCTCGGAGCGAACGGAAACATCACCTACAGCATCATCGACGGCAACGAGGATGAGAAGTTCAGCATTGATCCCAGGACGGCGATGGTGTCCTCGAAGAAGATGGTGACGGCGGGGAACTACGATATCCTCACTGTGAGTGTCAGCGTCTGCTCCGTTTGGAGGTGTCCTGATTTCTTTAAGTGCTGGTTGTATTTAGCTCGCCTATTGAGAGCTTTCCAATGAGATGCTGCTAAGGAGATTACAGCACTCATTAGCAACAAGGCAGACGTGACAATAAATCCATAGTGTGAATTACACACTACAGATGCTCTTACTCTGGGTAGAAGCACAGGGCACTCCTGTTTCCACTTTGGAGCTGCTGCTTTTCTAATTTATGTTTCCCATTAAGGCCCAATTTGTGTCAATCTGGCTCCATTAGTTAATTTTGAATCAAATTTGTGCTATTTTTCTATGATTTACACCACAAATAGAATCAAAAACTTCATTTTAACATTTTTCTCTCTTTATTTATTGATTTCTTAACTGTTTTTTGCAATTATTCACCCATTTTGAATTTTATTCTTGCAACACATTCTAAAAAAGCTGAGACAGATGCAACAAAAGCCTGATACAGTTGAGGAATTCTCATAAAATCCTGTTTAAACAATCCACAGGTGAACAGGTGAGTGTCATGGTCACAAGCAAAGACGTGGCAAAGTTCACCACTTTGTGAACTTTTAATTTAGTTTTAGTTTTAGTCTTCTGCCGAGAATATCTTCTAGTTTTAGTCATAATGTATCCATCTAAATTGTTTTAATTTTAGTCTAGTGTTTGTTGATGAAATTTCACAACATTTTAGTCGATGAAATCTACTGTAAATTTAGTCGACTAAAATATGAAGTGTAAAGGGTAAGGCATTTTTTATGCTTCCTTTAATTTCTGAAGTCATGTTTTACACTTGGATAAAATGAAACATCTAATAACCCTTTATTGAATGCTCGTAAAGTTTGAATGTATAAATGAACAGAAACAAAATGAATACATGAATATATCAATTCATAAAGAGAGGAGCTCTGATTGGATCGCTCCACAACTTATCCCACCACCACCAAGCTAAGGCAGCTGTGATTGGATGTCCCTCTGAACTCATCCAACCTTTCCACACAACCAAAGTAGCTGTGATTGGATATATTTCTAACTTGTCTCTACTTTCTACATGACCAAATTAGGTCTGATTGGATTAAGTCTCTGTCAAACATTTTAGTCTAGTTTTTATTTGTTGATGAAAATGTCAGTTAATGTAGTTTGAGTTTTTATCCATGTGCACTTGTTTTTATTAGTTACTGTCTAGTTTTCATCAGGGGACAAAAGGTTATTGACAAAAACTATGACGAAAATAATTAGTCAACAAAATTAACACTGCTGGATGCCCTCATGTCCGGGGGTGGATGGTGGCCAGGACAGAGCACTACATGGTGCCACTGAAAGCCTTGTAATTAACCCACTTATAGGTTAAAAGTACTTAAAAAAAAAAAAAACATGTCGGCTCAACAATAGGCTGCAGTAAGACTCTTTGCAGTGTTAAACTTTTCCTTGACAAAGCCACTGTGTTTATAACTTTAGTATGTTAGGATGTAGGAGTTGCGTATCCTTCCACCATCGGCTGCTCAGGTCGCCAAAGGAAACAACAAACACTAACTTCACTAAAACTGAACTAAAAACAAGCCTGGCCTTTAGCAACCCTGCTTCAAAAACCTGAACTAACCCTAAGAACATTCCTCAACGTACATAGGGATTTCATCGTGTACAGTCCATATTATCATCGAAAGATTCAGAGAATCCAGAGAAATCTCTGCACGTAAGCAGCAAGGCCAAATCAACATTGATTGCCCGTGACCTGTGATCCCTCAGGCAGCACTGCATTATAAAGCAGCATCATCCTGTAAAGGATATCAGCACGTGGGCTCAGGAACACTTCAGAAAACCATTGTCAGTTAACACAGTTCATCTCTACATCTACAAGGTCAAGGTCAAACTCTACCATGCAAAGACAAAGACAAATATCAACAACACCCAGAAACACCGCCGGCTTCTCTGAGCCGAGCTCATCTGAGATGGACTGAGGCAAAGTGGAAAAGTCTGCTGTGGTCTGAGTCCACATTTCAGACTGTTTTGGACATCATGGACGTGGTGTCCTCCGGGCTAAAGAGGAAAAGGACCATCCAGACTGTTATCAGAGCAAAGGTCAAAGACAGCATCTGTGATGGTATGGGGGGGTGTTAGTGCCCATGGCATGGGTAACCTGCACATCTGTGAAGGCTCCATTAATGCTGAAGGTACACACAGGTTTAGGAGAAACAAGCTGCCATCTAAGAAACGTAAACTGACGTAAACAATCGGAGTGAGATGATGAGTATAAATCCTGATCCCTGATCACTTCAAAAACACTGATACCAGCCTGATCCGGTTCTTTTGGTTGGTTTAGGGACTTCCCTGGTTTTTGGTTGAGAGCCCCCTGGTGGTACTCTTGCAGATTGAAGGTTTCTTGTGGAACAATTGGGTCGTCTCTCGTGCACAAGAGCTGATATTCATCATGCCACATTAATAATGTTTTATAGAGTTATTAAAGCAAAGAAATGCAGAATATTGAGGCACCGTGCACGCTGTAGACACGGAGCAATGAGGCTGACAGCAAGAGTCCAAAGTTTTGGATCAATTTTTATTCTAATGTTGAGTTTTTCCTCTGTCTTTGTTTCAACAAATGCGGTCATGTCCAGTGCATTTTCTGATAACTCCTGCATTTTCATTCTCCCTGTCAGGCTGGTTGTTGCCTGAAAAACAAGATTAAACTGGTATTTGTGTCTCTCCCTTTTCTTCAGACTGACAATGAATTCATCCGTCTCCTGCCCCTCTTCCATATGCACTGCAGACACTTGATTTTTCTTATGCATCTCATTCTCTGATTAGCTTGTCATGCTTGTGTGCCCTTGGAGTCTATCCCTGTGCCGGTGCTCAGCTGAAGTGGTAAAAGCTCCCATTTGAAGTGCAAGAGCAGCAGACAGGGACGACAAACACACCAATCCTGCAACCATCTTTCTTTATTTCGGGGGTGACGCCGTTCTCCAAGCAAATAATGGTTGGAATAATGTATTTGGCTCTCAGGTTCAGCTCTTCAGTGAGCACCACTTATAGTGCCATTTTTTATAATTACCTCTCATATAGGTTCCTCCAAAGACTTCACTGATTTATTCTGCTTAATGCTTTTCCTATTTAATGTGAGAAAAGGAGAGCAAGACATTTAGAGTCAAAGCCAGGGCATGCCATTAAAGTGTGATTGCTGAGATCATTTTTGAAGTTAGAGAAAGTATTCGGTACGTGGGATGCTGATGTGTGGTAATAAGTGGATAGAGAGTAGATGATTGTAAATCTCAAGCATATATATGCTTTAGATTTACATCTCAAGTATCTTTTGGATACTGTGAAGCACAGAGGCCAGAATTCTCTCATCTTGTTGTTTGCATCGACTGAATTCAGATTTTCTGAATCAGATCCACCTGTAGTAATAAATCCAATATATCTCTCAGAGCTGGGCAATACATCAAGTTTTTAAGATATTAAAAGTTCTTTACCGTAATATCTACAGCTACCTACTGTAAAAAAAATCTATACAATAAATTACCATAAATGGTAAAAGATTGTGGGAACACATACTGATTTCTGTAAAATTAACACCATAAAATCAACAGTTTTACACTGTAAAATGTCTATACATTAATTACTGAGAAGGGAACTGGATCAAGCTACTGTAAAGACATTTAGAGTATCTTATTGGCATCTTGTTGCCAGTAAGTTACTGTAAAGTTTACAGCAACCTCTTTACAGTGTACTCCCAAAAAAATGTTTGAGAATTTTATTCCGGTCAATTATTTCTCCCCTTTAATGATACAAATTGGTTTTGGATTTTATGTTGTCGGAAAGCCTGATTAGTGACCTCTACAATGAGTTATAGCTTGTAAGGATTGTGCATTTGTGGAATAAGCAACAAGCTAAATTTGTGGTTAGCACACAAAAAAATGTGCTCCTACTCCTGGAAGAATGGTGACAGGCAGCTCCAGTGGAAAAAGCATGCCAGTCAGAACAGTAAACATTAGAGTACAGAAAGCTAAAGCCACATCCTCGTTTTGAGATCAGGGAATAGCATGAATATTAGAGTTTAGATCTGGACCCAAAAAATCTAACCCGGCCCTACTTGAGCCCATGAATGTGTGTCTTAAGCTTGGCACCTTCTCAAACTGTCGTCATGGGAGCCAAACCTGACATTTTTAAGCATTTTGGCTTCAATAATTTAATGCTGTATTCTGACGGCATGGAGCAAGTCGTCTTAGGTTTGTGGTGCATTGTAGTTTGTGGTGTGTTGGTCTATATTTTTAGGACGAATGTCATCTGCACAAAACCAGGCAGTGACTACGAAGGGGGAAAGATTATGTGGTCTGATTATGAAGTATTTAACCTATTAATTAAACCGCCTTTCATAATAATGAGAACTAATGAGGAATTTGAGCTGAATTAATCTTTTTCGACCAGATCTGAGCCACTCAATTAGTCAGGCAGAGTATTCAACCAGTAAAACTATTTTTTCTGTTAAGGACAGCAAGTAAATAACTATAATTTGACATCTTAATCCAAAAATAATAATGAATTTGACAATCCTTTTTTTTGGAAAACAGTAAATGAAAAATATGATTTCAGATAAAGATCTTCTACATACTGGTGTATTAACCATCACAGGAACATAACAATGATTTTTAGTAATTACCAGTGCTGTTGATTCAGGGCAGCTGTGGCATAAACCTTGCGTTAGGTGATACTTAAATACACTGGTTAAGCATTGTACATGTGTGTGCTTTGGACATGTTTTGTGTTTTCACCTGTTTATGTTTGTGATAGACCTCTTTACTTTACATCAAATACCTGTTGGCTTCATTTCTCATTTTCCTGCCAAGATTCTCGGCCCTGTTCTCTATTGTGTTCTTAAAACACACTGGACATTGTGTTTTATTATCTGTGAGCATAATAATATAGAGATTAAATAGTATGCGTGCAAATATTAAAGATGTTGCTCCGTGTCTTGAGAAAAATTAAATTAATTCTGTTTGTGTTTTTCTTGTTTCTTGGGGTATTACACGCACTGGAGCGCACTGGAATGGCTCTCCATCCTGTTGTCAACTTTAAACTGAATTAATCAACAGATGCTCTGATATTTAAGGGTAGAGGTGTGCTGTTGTGCATCCTGTGAGTGAAACAAGCTCAGTAGGTTGTGTTTTGATCTTGTGGCCCTTTATTAGACCAGGTATAGGGGAGGTTAAAAGCCCAATCAATTTCTATTTCCTGAAGTTATGAACTTGCCAGCTTTGACATTTGCTATTTAACAGCATGAGCACACGGCATATAAATGACATGTGTCAGGCAGAAATTAGGGCCAAAAAGCTTCATGCCAGGCTTACAGTAGGGCCCTCAATCATGTGATGAAGTAGAAACTCTTACTCGGCTCTTTTTAGCGGTCAAATTTATCACTCAGGAAGAATCCTTCCAGTGGGGGATGTTTAAGATGTCTCTGCAGCATGCTGTTAATCAATTTGTCTGACATCTCCCCCACAGCAGCACTTTCTTAAAGAACAACTTGATTTGAATATTCAGTCCCTGTCTGATGGTGTGGTTTGGTTTTGTAGGTCACAGCGAGGCATCAGTTCAAATCCAAGACTTGAAATTCCTCACACGAGCTGCAGACTGAAATATACTCTTTCCCTTCTTCCCCCAGATAAAAGCGGAGGATAGCGGTGATCCCCCGTTATGGTCGACTGTCAAGCTCCATGTGGAGTGGATTCGCAAGCCCGTCCCCTCTCAGATGCCCCTCCAGTTCACCCAGAGATACTACAACTTCTCTATCGTGGAGACGGCGGCTGTGGCTCAGCCTGTGGGAGTGGTCGCTGTCAGCCAGTCGAGTACGCCGCTTTGGTTCAACATCATTGGTAAGTCAGTTTTATGAATGCTGAAGTGCCAAGACTCGTTGCTTCTGATCGAAATGTTTTGCATGTTAAAAAAGTTGAATTAAGTTGAGATTTTCATTGAAATCGAAAAAAACTATTGACAAAAACTCAAACTAAATTAACTGACATTTTTATCAACAAATCTAGACTAAAATGTTTGACAGAGACTTTATCCAATCAGACCTAATGTGGTCATGTAGAAAGTAGAGACAAGTTAGGAATATATCCAATCTCAGCTACTTTGGTTGTGTGGAAAGGTTGGATGAGTTAAGAGGGACATCCAGTTCTGGTATTGTAACTGAGATGCTCTGCAAGGTAGCCTAAATAAAGGTGACTGCATTTCACACAAAAGTTCAATTTGTTTCTGTTCATTTATACATTCAGACTTTACTAGCATTCAATAAAGGGTTATTAGATGTTTGATTTTATCCAAGTGTAAAACATGACTTCAGAAATTCAAGGAAACATAAAAAATGCCTTACCCTTTACACTTCGTATTTTAGTCGACTAATTTTACAGCAGATTTCATCGACCAAAATTTTGTGAAATTTCATCAACTAAAACTAGACTAAAATTAAAACAACTTAGATGACTAAAACCAAAAGATATTTTAGGCAAAAGACTATAACTATAACTAAATTAAAAAGTGCTGTCAAAATTAACACTGCGCCCATGCACATTATAAAAACTTCTGAAAACATTCAACAAACTGAACAAATGATCGAAAATGATCGAAGACTCAGAATAAGAATGAGAGCAGAAATGGTCTCCACTGATAAAGAGACTTCTGACTCCAGATCAAAAGGAAAAACAAATTTGTGGAGTCATTTTGGAACAAACTGAAGGAAACTCGACTTTTTGGAAGAACGATCCTGAGACAAAGACGGGAGCTTGTATTTCGGAGAACACCGTCGTCACCAAGGATGAAGAAAGCACGACATGTTGGTCCAGGAGGATCAACTATGAATCAACACTTTTACAAACAGTTTCTAGAAAAAGTCTGAAGAAAGAGACTGTTTCTTCAGACTTTTTGCTAGAAGCAGTTTCTGTCCCAAAAACAAATCACAGGGCTGACCACCCTCCCTGTTCACCCGATGGAGCACCAGGTGATTTTCTCCTTTTTCCTAAGATCAGGTCTGTGCTCTCGTTTAGAGAAAACTGTCTGAGGAAGACCTGCTGCTCTCCTTTATTAACAGCCATCCCTCAGATGAAAAAAAGTGGACCGTGATTCTTCTCAGGCTCAACCAGGCACGTCCAAAGTCAAACAGACACCATCAGCTCTGCCACCTCGATTACTTAATTTACTTAATTCCACTGAAAGCTTCACTGCATAAGACGTTCTTTCTAAAATAACTCACCAAACTTTCTGTTTCTTGGATGAACTTCTTTCAACAAGGGAGAAAAGCTGTTAAAAGTGGTTTTCCTGTTTTGTGCTGCAATCAAGCCTAGAATGCTTTTAAGGGAGCTTTTTTGGTACGTTATTTACCTTCGACCTTGGATGTGAGACGTGTTAATCATGTCTTACTTAAATGTGTTCCAGTTATGGTTAAGTTGGAGTACTTGAAGATCGTCTGACTTCTCAGCAGAAAATTCCGACCAAAGATGGCGTTCCCAATCTAATTTGCAACAAGGACAATCCGAACTTCCAAGATCAAACGAAACAGCCCCTACTAATATCTGTTCTGCACTATTATGAGTTAATGGAAATACTTATTATTCAGTAAATGTTTTTATTTCAGAGCCTTTATTTAAAAAACAAGAATCAGTCTGTGGAGGCAGGCAGAACCAGCAGCGTGTCATTTCATGTAATTGTTTTGATTGAGATCGACTAATTTACTCACAGCTGCACAGTTACTCAAATTAGATGAATAAATCATAAGATACTGAATTAAAATTCAACTCATGTAATGTTTAAAAATGTATACAGTGGCATTTTTACTGTGAGGATAGAACCTGTGCACACAGTTGACTGTTTTTTTAAGAGCTTACTCTTTTAACTGCATTAGTTATATGCTTAATTAAATGTATAAAGAGTGAAGAGTTGGCAACTGTAGAGCAGGAACAAACATTAGATAACAAGAGTGAAACTAGGGGGAGCATGCTCTGAGGCTTAATTATGAGTTAATTGGACATCACTGAGGCTCCAAGTTTGTAATTTGTTTTATTAAAATGGACCATTATGATGATTATTAGGGGAGAATACCATTTCATGTGTTACTACTACCTTTTAAGAGCAATAATGCTGGTTAATATCATATTATAGTTCAACAAATAGGGATGAACGATATTATCAGACATTAACGCCTATACCATTAAAACTTGTGTGGATATGCCTGAATCTGTCTCTGAGTGGACAGCCCTTTAGTGGCAGATTACAGTAAATCTTTATGTCTAAAATATATGGAAATTTAACATTTAAATGGCAAGTTAACAGGGGGGCCACATATGGCCCCTGTGTTGCCAGTTGCCTAACTCTGAAATTATTGGTGGCCCTAAACACGAGTAAAACTTTTAGTTTTATTCTGACTTTAGACGTTTTTCTTTGACTTTAAAACTATAAAAATATTTGGATTCAGGCTGTAATTACTCTGTATAATTAAAGGAAATTCTACAATATCTGCTCCTCAAAAAAAGTCGGGAAATTTTAATTTGGTCGACTTTATTTCCCCTTTAATAATACTAACTGGTGTTATATTTGATATAGCTGGAAAGCCTTATTAGTTGCCTTTACAACCACATACAACCTGTAAGGATTGTGCATTTGTGAAACGATCAACACAACTTAATGTGTGGGTAGTGCCCCCCCCCCCCCAAAAAAAATGCCAACCCCCCCTTCGCCTTGACGAAAGCCTCAGCTTCCAGTTGCAGGGACACCACCCACATGTTTAGCTGTGTTGCTTATTGCATGAATGCACGATCCTTACAGATTGTACCTCGTTGTAAAGGCGACTAATCCGGCTTTCCAATGATTTAAAGTATAATACCAATTGTTTTTATTAAAGTGGAGAAATGCTCAACAGAAATAACGTTTGAGAAGTAGCTTTTTATAACTTCGCCGCCCTCCTGCCTGAACAGTTTGGCTCTGTTTACCTGGATTTATCCTGAGTGAGATGCCCACCTGGTTCTTCATCCTACTGCGTGGATGCACAGCTCTGCATGGTGCAGTGTCATGGTGTTGCTTTTGAGAGATGTATTTGGCTTTCTGGGTCAGATCTGTTGCACATGAAGCCCTCTAAGCCATGTATTTCACACCATCCAGTGTTAAAGATAGCATGGTGTTAAATCTCCAGATACAAGCTGCAGGATTCTTCAAAGACCCCCACAACAACTTTCCTATAACTGGGAGACATTTTTGAAGTTCTTATTTCTTCCTGACGCTGCTGTCACTCTTTGCAACCTTGCCTGTGGTAAATAACTCTTGTGGTTAAAATTAGATTGTTAAAATCAGCTGGCGTGATGATTTTCAGTGTACACAAGCAAATAAGAATCCTTTTTATTGAACATTTCTATTTTTATGGCTCATTTCTGCAAGAGCAAGCTGACAAACTGAGAACAAACCAAAAATCTGCTGCTGCTTTTTCAGCCCCGATTGAGGCAATGAATCCTCTCAGGAGTGAAACGGCTCTGCGTCTGGCTGCCTTTTTTTAAAAATTGGAGCTGTCTTGCCCCTTGATCCAAGTCTTTGATAGAATAATCAGTGAAGAGCTCATTATTGATTGCCACTCACAAGTTCTGATTGCAGAAGTCTGTGCAGAGACCCACACAGCTCCCTCACTTAGATGTTAATATGAGAAGAGGCTCTTGTTCTTCTTCAGACGCACACATCAAATGCCAAAAATGCAAACGTGGTTTGTTTTCACTGTTCCACTTTTACTCTTCGTATCAGAGGATAAATTGTGCCGCAAAAGTTCATTAATATTTCACACAGTTTTTTACGCAAATTAAAATCATGGTTATTATTCTGTCTTTGTAACTTGCAGAACTGGACTTTCATATCGTCCATGATGGAATTATTTTCCCACGCTTTGCCCGAGTATTCTGGGGAGAAGTTCACTTGCTTTGCTTAATAATACATAAATGTGAAACGTGTCAACTCTGCAGTGAGCTGTATATCCTAAAGACGATTCAGACCTTTGAAGAACATCCCTGACTCCCTAAATATTAATCATCTCCTCCTCTTCCTCTCTTTTTCTGCTGGGGTCAGGTGGACGGCTGGCCAGAGAAATGTTCTACATCCCCCAGAACGCCTGTGGAAGGAACTGCTCGCTGGACACAGGTCTGCTCCTGACTAATTATTCCAGACTTTCTTATTTGTGATACTGGAGGGCTGCAGAGATTCAGAAGAGTTGCTTTCACTTTTAGGACCTTGTTTGGCCAAAGGCTGTATTGATTGATGGAGGAACTTTAAAAGGATTCTCACTCATCTCCTCGCCAACAGTCTCTGCTCGGGCTGGACAGTTCACAGCTTCACTTTAACCTTTTAAGGCTCCCGTGGACAAAAACAGAGCTTTTCAGACATTATTCTGTTTTAAGAACAACTTTAAAGAGAACTTAACTGAATTTCATGAATGTTTTCAAACTGACTTCACTTCTGTTGTAGATAAATCTAACATTCCTGGCTGAAGGCCTGTCCACTCACAGGGGTTTACTTTTAGAAATCAAGCTTTTCTGAGCTTTTTGGCCTCTTGGGTGATCATATTTAGAGAGCTTATTGACGCTGTTCACATGCTTTGGAGGAATGTGCTAAACTTTTGCTTGATTCAGTGTTTCACGTGCATTCAAAGTTGCTCTCTCACTGTGTTACTGTGTGTTACAAATAACGGCTGTCACTTTTCCCAAACTTTCGAGTATACACACTAACAACTGAAGGTATTCGAACCTTCCCATGGTCGGGGCTGCACCACAGACACGAGGCATTTCCATCAGATCATTTTACTACCTATCTCTCCCGAAGCCACACCGGTGGGATGCCCATGCATATGAATCCTTCAGTCTCCTCTGTTATGGCTTTTTTCCCAGCCTCTATCAGGGGGGCCTGCCAAGGAGGACATATGTTGACTTAGGTGGGAGACCGATGAAAAGGGTTGCAGATTTGTTGTGGATAAAGATTAAGAGAGCTGCTTTCCACATAATCAACACTCAGTTTGGTTTTGTTTTTATTGTTTTGCCATCAGTGGTGTGGAGTTCTCTCATGCAGCTACTGGCGCTGTAAACAGGGATAGAGAAAGAGACTAATGCCACAGACTTCTTGTCTTGTATGTAGAACAACTTTATCATGAAAGAAAGACAAGCTAAACACACTAAAGAGCATAAAAAACAAAAATGAACATAACATGGGCTCTTTCAGAGAAAAGATCGGAATCAAAAACCATTTCCAGTTGAGAATTGATAATCACACCCCCAAAGATGTAATTAGTCTTTTTGCTTATCAATTCCTCCCACTGACAGAGTCAAAAATGGTAAGAATTGTGGCCTAATTTTCAACATAAAGACGCTTCAACTAAGTGGAAACACCAGCAACTTGTAGAGGCATTTATCTGTGCAGCAAAGCTATGAATATCAGGCGTGTCGAGTGTTTGATTCTGTTACCACTAAAAACCTCACAGACAATCCGATAAGGGAAATGCTAAAGAATCGTACTGATAAGCAGAATCATTAATGGCATTGTTATCAATAAAGTAGTATTAATTTCCATCCCTATTTAAGAGTCAAAAACTAAACAACAAAAACAAAAAATAAATACTTTTCACTTTTTTCTGGCCCATGTGATTATGCTTATTTTACTTGTAACGTCTGTTTCTTTAGATCTTTGTCAATATCAGACATCTTACTTAGCAGAAAAGGCAGATAAGGTTCAGCAGCTTTGGCCCTGATATTAGGTACTGAAATGTTCAGATCTTGGTTTTAATCAGATATGTTGAAGCTGGTACCACATTGGGTAAAAGGTCCTGCAACTCACAGGTGTTGTTGACCACACTGATGCTGTGGACACTGTCGTTTAAGAGGCCAGTTTTATCTCTTCCAGACCCCTAAAACAGCTTATATGCTGGTTATTAGGTTACAAGACTGTAAATAAATGCTTTTTATTTATCTATATGTGTGCACGAACTTCATGCACCTTGTCAAAATAAATCTGACCCCCTTCATTGAAGGTTTCATATATTTTACTCCTTTTTAATATATTATAGTATTTTAATTTGTTTACACCAGGGGTGGGACAAAAAATCGATATGGTGACTATCGTCGTCCTCCCTCCCGTGATGTGATTATCGTTATGCTGGGGCCAGATATTGATATTTAAATTAATAAAATATGGCGCAGTATATCCCTGTTGATTTATCTCAGCGAGACGCTACTTGATGGCTCCTGAAGGGGGCGCTCCACACTCAAATGAGCGAAACTTTACCAGCTGAAGAAGAGAAAGTTTACAGAACAGAAAGAAAAGTACACAGAAGGATGCCCTAGCCACTTATAAATCCAAAGTATGGATACACTTTGGCTTTTACAAAATTGAGGGGACAAACAAAATCAATTATTGAGACATGTTGTTACATTATCACTGATTATCACAGAATTGCTGCATTGTGATTATATCATTATCGGACCATGTAGAGCGTATCGTATCGTATTGTATTGTGAAGTAACCCGTGATCCCCATCCCTAGTTTACACTCGTCCTGGAGGTCTTTGCCCACTTGGCTTTAGTGATCCAGTGCTGTGCTCTAATGTTTGCTGTGGCTGCACAGACATGTCAAGACATATTCTTCCACTGGAGCCATCGAAGAAACACCTGACTCAGGGTGTGTCCCCTCGTGACATCATCAGCTGATCTTAAAAATTAGACAGTTTGAGCACACCTTTTCTTAACCCTTTGACTGGCATTGTAACCATGCGGTTGACTTTATGCCACCACTGTATATAAAATTCTGAAAATCCATCTTTATCTGTTTTTCCTTATTCCCCCCTCCGTATAGTGTTTGTAACACCAATATATATCCACTAGGTGGCGCTGCTGTACATGAATATAATTGTTCGAAAACTAGAAAAATCGAAAGTGGATCGTTGCTGCATAAATCCTGAGAAATCAAACAGTAAGAGCATACATCGGAGTAAGAAAAAATCTTAACATATATTTCCAGATCCTCTAGAAATCATAATTTAGTTGAAGGAAATAAATAAAAAAATGTATCTATAATCCTTCAGAAAACTAAGTCAAATTTCTAAATTTTGCTCTCTGTGATATTTTTTATATGAGAAAACAAAAAAATTGTTGCAGAAATAAAATAATTTATTCATGCCCAGGATAACCCTTAACGGGAAAGCCAACCAGCAGGTTGACCTGCATATCTGCCTCCCAGTTTGATAATCTGAAAAATAAAACCTGAAATGTTGCTAAATGACGAAGGAACACAATTTTACCAACAATTAATTTCTTGCAAATGTTTGGAAGTCAAATGGTTAAATATGGAGCAACCAATAGGGACATGAGGGTTTTTTTAGTGGTTGGGGGTTTATAGATACATTTTTTTTTTGCATAAATGCCATGAAAATGGGATTTTGTTTTATACCAGATATTTAAAGGTCACATGAAGGCATTCAGGCATAAAGTTTAAGATCTTGTTTTGGTTTGACTTTCATATGCCTTCATTTTTATGGATCTTTTTCTTGTATAAAATGTTTTACAAGCAACACAAGGGCCCGATTACTGTACAGCTCTGCAACAGTGCTGATGAAAAGAGCTCCACGGGGCAGCTCCAGTTATTAGTCATGCCTGTCAGTTACGTCCTAATAGAGGCCTGTTATTTTGATACAGGTGAGCGAGCAGGCGAGGTGAGGGTTATTAAAGGGTGAAATCATTGCCCGTCTGACGCAGCAGTAATTAAAACACTCAATTACATATGTTTGCAAATGTATGGCATAAATTATTGACGTTTCACACGGTTTCCTGCGCTAATTTGTACTGATGATTTTATTACTGTACGAGCAAACACCACAAATGTGACCAAAAAAGCAGAATAAGAGCCCTGAGAGATGCCTGGAGAGTTACAGCTATCCTTTTTTTAGGGGCTCCAGATTAGATTGTCCTGTAATATTGACCAATCTCTCCTTCAGATAAAAAAACAACAGCAACAAAAAAAGTGAATCCCAGCGGTGTGCTTCGAGTCCACACGCCTCAGTGGTCCTGTGAAAAATGCCCAATCAGTATTCATATGCTGAGCAGAGCTCGAGCACCCCGATATCTCGAGAGAGAGACGCTGGAATGAGACGAAGGATGGCACAGAATACCGAACACGCATCAATCCCCTCCACCTCACTCTAATCAAACATTACGCCTCTAAACTGTACTCGCACTGCCAGTGGAAAACACCCAGCTGCAGGTTTTTGATCTCTGAGATGGGTTGTGTTTGGGAGTGATAAGACAGATGTTTGTGTGGCACTTAACGGCTCTCAGGCTGCCAAGTAGGTTGGATGGCACATTGCATTGCATTGCAGTTCATTTTATTTCACGGACCCTCCAGCTCCAGACGCAGGCACCTGGCCAAAACAATTACACAGTAATAACTTAGAGCACCTGAGTTTAGGACGCAGGCTGAATACCGAATGACTCAAACTCCCTCTGATATATGTGTGTGTGATCCCAGGGAGCTTTGACATGCAGTTTGACCTTCAAGTCGGGGTGGGCACCCTGGTCGTGGCCAAGCCCCTGGATGCCGAGGTGCAGTCAGTCTACAACATGACCATCCAGGTGACGGATGGGACCAACTTCGCCACGGCGCAGGTACACACACTTTTGATTTGTTAGGTGCTGGCGCCGCTCCTCACACACTCAGTACCCACATCGAATTAAATTATTGTTACCTCTTCCTCGGGGAGCTGTTTACTTCCAGCTTTCCTCCTTCTGGAGCATGCACTCCTATTTTTCCTGAAATTATCACTTGCTGACTGTGTAATTCGCTTTTTGTTGCTCTGTTTTTGACATTTTGGGCGCTGCTGCTGTCTTGGCTCGCTCACTAGGTCGACTTTGTAATGGAAATCCTTGATAGAGTGGATTAATTGGATTAGTCTTGGCAAATAAAAGCAAGTGTTTTATGAATAAAAAAGTCCAAATCCTCTCAGGAAAACACCACAAATATTGATGTTACGACCAGGATCAAGTGCAAATAGTCGTATTTCTTTCTTGCAAATAAAACAATCAAGGCTGGCACTGAACATTATCATCTAAAAGCACTTCTAGTTCTTCTCTTTTACTTTATTTTGGGACTAAATTATTCAGTTCTGACACAAGACAAAATCAGTCAACATGCTCTTAGACAAAAAATTAATTTATGTCGGCTACATACGTTTTGTGTTTTAGGCAACAGTAGATCATGCTGTTTCGGCTGTGCAGCTTGTGAATGAAATAGAATTAAATGACATTTATCGGCAAGTGATTGAGCAGAAAGAGACAGGAAAGAGAGAGGACAAGGATTTTGATAAATTGCCGCACTTTTATTGCCTGTAGCAAATCGCATTGGGGTTGAGGATACGGTGCTAGGGCGTGTTTTTATATTAAATTCATTGATTTAATGGCATTGGCACACCCTGGACTGATGAGTTTGTGCACATTTTACCCTGAGCACATGCTCTGTGGTTTTGGAGCTGTGTTTTTCCATCATTTGTACCAGTTTAGCGCCCAAAAACCTGCTTAGAGTCTCTGTAGATTTATAAATTAGACTCTTTTCTCTGATGATAATACAGCACATGCATGTCTATTCCATTATGTTTCATCCGTCTGCTTCTGTTTTCCCGTCACTCAGGTGTTCATCCGGATCCAGGACAGCAACGACAACCCCCCCGTCTTTTCCCAGCCTGCGTACGACGTCAGTGTGTCTGAGGACGTGCCCGTGGACATGGAGTTAGTAAGGGTCAGGGCCACAGACATGGACGAGCGATCTCGTTTGAGCTTCTCCATCTACGGCAGCGTGGACCCCGCCAGCATGAGGCTATTCCGGGTCAATCCGGGCACAGGGGTGGTCTACACCGCAGACCGGCTGGACTACGAGGCCAGGACTCAGCATATTCTCACTATCATGGTGAATACACTCACTGAGAGGATCCTTCAGCCCTGCACACCACACATCTGAGGAAAGAAAGTGTTTTTGTGGGCTCTAAAAGTGTTTGTTAATCAAGCAGCAGCCTCCAGGGTGAAGACATTAAGTCAGTGTTTCAGAGCCAAAAACTGCTGCTCCCTGAGTGGCTGCTTGAGATCCAAAACAAAACTTTTAAAGGACGACTGGGTCGAGGTGCTGGATTGTTAAGTGGGTCGTCCATGTTGAAAGCCTCGAGGCTTCTGTCAGGGTCTCTGACCCGAGTTGAGATATCCTTCATTATTACAAATGCTTCTAAAAAGACAGCCTTCTTAAAAGTTTCTAATAATCTCAACAAGGTGAAAAGTAGTTCATTATAAAGATTTCAGGATGGGTAATCAGACTTTAAGGGTCTGTGGTTGGCCCAGGCTACCACTGGATGTCACCTGGTCAAGATGAGTTAGCCTGAGCAGCTTTTTAGCAATGAAGAGCAAGAAAACCTCATTTTTGTAAGAGAAATATAAAGAGATATATGTCCAAATGTTGCTGATTTTATATTTGCAGGAGCCATGGACCCTTACAGCCTATCAAACCCCCTCCCCCCTTTCCTGCTCCCCTGGTAGGAGGAGGCTGTATAGCTATGACACCATAAAACCCAGGAAGTAAGAACAGAGCTTTTTAAGGGCATTTTCTTTAAAGAGGGAGCATTTCTCTTTGAGCTGAGAGTTAAGTTAAAGGTGTCATGTTCTGTTGCACAAGACCCTTCAGCAACATTAAGGTTGGGGGTGCTGGTTTGGTGGAGTGGTAAGCAACCAGGCATGAGCCATATACATGCCTCTGTGGGCCCAGGTTCTAATCCAGCCTGGGGCCTGCCTGCTTTCTCTCGTCCACTTTCACAAGCCGTGTTAGAGCTTATAATGTTATAATGTAATTACTGACCCAAAATGTATCAAGTTGTTACATTTTGGGCAAAAAGTTATTATGTTTAGGGCTCAGCATCTTGTTACATTATCAACCAGTTATTACATTTCTGGTTTTATTACATTTTTTTAATAACATTTTGGGTCATTGTTACATATCGGGCTGTAACAAGCCCATCCACAGTCTCTCTCTCCTGTCAATAAAGGCCTTAAAAATAATCTTAAAAAAGATTTTCAGGACATGAGAACTTTAAGTGGTTGTAGGCCTCTTTTCTCTGCTCTCCAGAAACTTAAATTAAAATATATATTCATTCTGCTCGAACAATTCTGGGAAAGGTGGCAAAAGGGTTTGATAAACTGAACAATTAATTGTAATTCAGAGTTTCTATGTTCTGCACATCCTTGCAGCATAAATAAAAAGTTTTAATAATAACTTTACTTATATAGCACCTTTAAAACAGATGTTTACAAAGTGCTTTAACAAGACAACAAGACAAAACAAAGGCAGAAAAAGACAGAACTCTGGGTACAATATATGCTTCATTAGTCTGATAAACAAATAACTGGTGAATTTTAATAATGTTTGAATTGAGACGGAGCAGCTTACAGAGATCACACACATTCACTGTTTCTTCAGTCAAAACTGAAAATCAAATAGAATAACAAACAGCACGAATCATAAAAGCAAAAAATAATCAATTACCAGGAAATAGATGGATGGAATAGATAGATAGATTAATAGATGGAATAGATAGATGGATAGATGATAAATAGATAGATAGATAGATAGATGGTTAGATCGATAGATGGATAGATAGATAGATAGATTAATAGATGGATAGATGGAATAGATAGATGATAGATGATAGATAGATTGATAGATAGATAGACAGATAGATGGATAGATGATAGATAGATAGATAGATAGATGGATAGATGGATAGATGGATGGATGGATGGATGGATGGATAGATAGATAGATAGATAGATAGATAGATAGATGGATAGATGGATGGATGGATGGATGGATGGATGGATGGATGGATGGATAGATAGATAGATAGATAGATAGATAGATAGATAGATAGATAGATAGATGGATGATAAATAGATCGACGCTTTTAAGATCATTTTATCTGTGTGTATGTGCTGGGTGGAGTCTGGGGGGGTGATGGGGGATGGAGACTGTTTTTTAACATGTATAGCACTTTGTGCTACATTTTTAATGTATGAAAAGTGCTTTATAAATAAATAAAGTTTGAGATAGATAGATAGATAGATAGACAGATAGATAGACAGAGTTATTGCACAAAAAGCTTAAAGTTGCAATATAAGTAGAAACAAGTTAAAATGGTTGAATAATGATCAGAATAATATAACAATAAATAAAGGCTGGATAACAATAACAGATGAGAAACTGGTGGCAGTAAAATAAGTTGAAAAAATATATAAAATATTATATAACGATTGCAGGAGAAGAATGTTTGTAGAGAAGAGATATGGATGTTGTGAGAAAAGAGAGCTTATAGCGGTTTGTTTTGTGTTTGCTTGCTCTGTATCGTCTCCCTGATGTGTTTAATTATTTGTTCATGTTCAAAATAAAAAAAAGAAAGACTGAAAGACAGCTCAGGAACTGTCCCCAGTGATATTACTTTATATCCACCCACCCCTTTCTCCATCTCCATTTAAAACGTGGAAGCATTTAGCTAAGAGGCCACCATGGCTGCAGACAAAAGCCAAACTTCAGAATAAGGCCGTCGCCCCTCTAATGGATGACATCACGCTGGCCATCTCTATTATACCGTTTTAATTAATGCGTGTACCAGCGCTCTCTTTCAGGAGCAGCTCCTCTTGGCAGCCGTGCCTGACTTTCTTAATTTAATCTGATTTCTTCTATTAATCACCCTCCTTCAGCGTTATCCATATTCATCTCTAATTTCTCTCCAGGTCAAGGATCAAGAGTTTCCATTTAACCGTGACCTGGCTCGTATCCTGGTGGCGGTGGAGGACTCCAATGACAACATCCCCTACTTCACCAGCACTGTATACGACGCCGTGGCCTTCGAGTCGTCCCCTATAGACACCTCCGTGCTGCAAGTGACGGCCTTAGACAAAGACAACGGGATAAACGGACAGCTCACCTATAGCATTGAAGCAGGTGGGGTGGTGCGGACAGCCTCTTGTTTTAATGATGCTGTTTTCGGCAGTTTCAGACCCTTGTTTGAACCGTGAGCAGCTTTTTAATGCTTCTCTGAGCAGAGCTAATTGGGATTGGTATTTACCAGTAATGATGTCTGTAACCTTTCTGCTTCTTTCAGGTAACAGCGGCGGTGTGTTTGGCATCGATAATGCCACGGGGCTCATCTACATCGCCAGGGACTTGGACGCCAACTCTCTGGGATTTTACACACTCACCGTGCGCGTCACAGACAGCGGGTTTCCTCCCTTAATGGCCACGGCGACGGCACGCGTATCCTTGATCCTGTCCGACTTCTCCAAACCCAAGTTCTCTCAGAAGGAGTACCAGGCTGAGGTAAAGAGAGATATGAGTGGTGGGAGTGGTTAGATGAACATTCATCAGCTAAAAATAAAAACAACAGTAAAACTACCAAACGAGGTAATATTTCTGAGAGTTGATGCCGTCAGTGTTCATTTTGACAGCACCTTTTAATTTAGTTTTAGTTATCGTCTTTTTCCTAAAATATCTTTTACTTTAGTGATAATTTAGTCTCTAAATTGTTTTAATTTTAGTCTAGTTTCAGTTGATGAAATTTCACAACATTTTAGTCGATGAAATCTGCTGTAAAATTTAGTCGACTAAAATATGAAGTGTAAAGGGTAAGGCATTTTTATGTTTCCTTGAATTTCTGAAGTCATGTTTTACACTTGGATAAAATCAAACATCTAATAACGCCTTTATTGAATGCTAGTAAAGTCTGAATGTATAAATGAACAGAAACAAATTGAACTTTTGTGTGAAATGCAGTCACCTTTATTTAGGCTACCTGGCAGAGCATCTCAGTTACAATACCAGAACTGACAACAAACAGTGAACCTGCTCTACATGAATATATCAATTCATAAAGAGAGGAGCTCTGATTGGATCGCTCCACAACTTATCCCACCACCACCAAGCTAAGGCAGTTGTGATTGGATGTCCCTCTGAACTCATCCAACCTTTCCACACAACCAAAGTAGCTGTGATTGGATATATTCCTAACTTGTCTCTACTTTCTACATGACCAAATTAGGTCTGATTGGATTAAGTCTCTGTCAGACATTTTAGTCTAGTTTTTATTTGTTGATGAAAATGTCAGTTAATTCAGTTTGAGTTTTTTCCACGTGCACTTGTTTTCATTAGTTAATTTTAACAACAGGAAGTGCAAAAAATAGCATGTGCCAATACATAGATTATAAATAGACAACAAGTGTTGCATTGACTGCAATAAATATTGACTGTTCATTTTGTTACAGGAAAATAAGTACATGGCGAAATATAAGGTGCTCAGGAGTTTTCCGTTTCTTCTAAGGTCACAGATGAGGTAGACAGATAGATGGATGGATGGATGGACTTGTAGTATTACAGCAGCTGGTTTCAAAGGGAGTAATAACATATACACTTAAAAGAGACTGAGAATCTGAACAAAATATACAATATATCCTAAATACAATAAATAAAATAAGTGATATTTAGTTTATAGATAGATGGATGGATAGATGTTTAGTTTCTTTAACAAATGACTCTATTTGGAGACAAAATCAAACATTTTGTTGTAGACAATGGTGTGAGGTAAATGTCTTATCCAAAAGCTCCAGTAGACTGTTACAGACTTCTGTAATTGACATAAATAATATTTTCCAACCAGTTTCCACTGGAAGTTGAAATTAACCCATTTGACACAATTTGTCACCACATTTAACGAACTAAGAGTCCGCCTGGTGGTGTCCTCACTAAAACCTTTGTGTAAGTTTTGCCCTTTGCTCAAATTCTGTCAGCTTTGGTACACTTGTAGTCAAGAAGCTGCTGAAGCTGATCGGGGAGTAGTGGTTAGCAGGGACTTATCCTCTGTGTAATGGGGAAAAAACTGATTAAAGGAGCAATTTTACATTAACTTTGTTTTTTTTCCAATTTACTCAGGCATAGTAAAAGACAATACTTTCGACACTTGGAATACATTCTCTGAGTTCTCTTGGCACCAAGAACGTGCACAAAAACCTGAACACTGTGGAGCGAAACATTATTTAATGTGTTAATGTGCCTTTTTCTGCATTTTTTCTGAAAGATGGCGAGGGCTAATTGGGTTAGACCTTTCAGATCATTCCAGCATCGCTGCTGTCAGTGATGCCGATGACCAGGATCATATTGTCACATCTCATTTTCTAGTTATCAAAAAAAGTGCTTCCACATTTCCCCTTCGTCTTTGTGTCCACAGATAATGGAGAACAGCACAATAGGAACACATGTGACGACCGTTAGCGCTCTGAGCCGCTCCGCGCTCTTCTATGACATCACCCGTGGCAACGAGGAGCACAGCTTCTTCATCAACCATCACACCGGTGTGATCAGCACCCGCAAGCCCCTTGATTTTGAGGTTTGTAAAGGCTTGAGCTTTAGTGTTTGCACGTAGATTGATATCACCTGCCAACGCATGGGTGTTTGAGGATTAGTCACTTAATAGGTGTGCTTGAATGTATGCAAATGGAATTGCAGAGAGCACTTTAACTTATTGGATTTCTGCACCCTGGCAGCAAACAACCTCTTACCTTCTGGTGGTGCACGCTCTGAACATGGCTGGAGTGGAGGCCAGCACCACTGTAATCATCCAGGTGGGGGATGTCAATGATTGCCCACCTGTCTTCCTACAAATCAGGTATCAGTAGTTTTCCAAAGAGAAGAGATTTCATGCTTCTGCGAGGCCTGCTGAGGCGTGCTGAGTGCTGACAGCGTGTCGTTCTCTGGAGGGTTTTACACTTTTCTCTCTTACAGCAGAGGCTTCTGTGCTCCTTTTTGGACTCTAACAGGTATGTGGGTGCAATCAGCGAGGCCGCTCCCGTGAACAGTGTGGTCATGGGAGAGGACGGGAACCCTCTTGTCATCCAGGCGACCGATAGGGATCGCAATCACAACGCCCTACTGGAGTTCCAGATCTTGGACGAGACGGCTCGGATGTTTTTCAGTGTGGACTCGGGGACGGGGTCGATCAGGTGGGTGATGTGAGCTAAGACTGAGGGGCAGGGATGGCCTAGGGAGGTCCAAAGCTGTTTCCTGAGTCGTACCCCAGAAGAGTGAATCCATATGAAAACAGTGATTTATCATGGCAAAAACTCAGATCTTGGCAAGTGTGTTTGTCTATTTTCAAGTCAAAAATATCCAAAACACTTATTCTAAGTCCAGATAAATATCTTACTTTAAGGAATGAAAGGCAAAAATAAGGCATTGAACTGCTTGTAATGAAGAGAAAATATCTGCCAATAAAAACAAGGAAAGTCTGACTCAATGGGGTCTTAAATTCAGGTTTAATATCTGCTAAAGTTGAATTTATCTTGTCTTATTGGAGATTATTTAACTTAAGCAGCTCAGGCTTTAAACTTTAGTTTTTATATCTTCAAACAAGATCTTAATCCAAACATGTAAGGAAATTGTGGATTAGAATAAGTCTAGAGATATTTTTTTTTATCTTGAAATTAGAAAAACACACCTGGATCTGAGTTTTTTCAGTGATTTAAAGCTTCCACTGATAAATCCAGAGAGAATGGGCCAACACACATGTTCCTAGCAAAGACATTTGGAGAAAGTATGCAGCATTTGTCTTATCAGAGTTTTAGCTAAACTATCAGAGCCTAATTTTGGCAAACTCAAAGCTGAAGGGGCCTTGCTCCCCCGAGACCTCTGCTGCCCCTCAAGTCAGGAGCCAAAGACCCAAAGGTTGGGTTGAGTCCTGTGTACAGGGGCTGTTGTCCTCTATGTGGGTGGTGGGTGGATTTGGTAGATTTACTACTTTTTTAAAATCTGTTGCTCAAAATACTTCTCAAACTGCAGTTAATAAATATTTTACACAACGGCTGTTCAGATCAATGCATTTGTTTTTGAAGTTTTACTTTAAATTTCAGATTGATCTGTTTTTAAGAAGTTATTTCAAAGTCTTCAAGGTTTCATAGTTAGCAGCTTCTTCTCTTTTACTCAGATTTATTAGAAGGAATGGACGTGTAGGCATGATTTATTCTACAAAACCCATTTCCAATAAATTTGGGACATAATTTAAAACATTAATATAAACAGAATACTATAATTTGCAAATCCTTATGCACTCTTTCACTCTGAAGCCACGCTGTTGTAACTCGAGCAGAATGTGTCTTCAGTGTCTCTGAAATAAGCAGGGACGTCCCTGAAAAAGATGGACGGCAGCATGTTGCTCCTAAACCTGTTTGTACCTTTCAGCATTAATGGAGCCTTCACAGATGTGCAGGTTACCCATGCCATGGGCACTAACACCCCCCCATACCATCACAGATGCTGTCTTTTGACCTTTGCTCTGATAACAGTCTGGATGGTCCTTTTCCTCTTTAGCCCGGAGGACACCACGTCCATGATGTCCAAAAACAGTCTGAAATGTGGACTCAGACCACAGCAGACTTTTCCACTTTGCCTCAGTCCATCTCAGATGAGCTCGGCCCAGAGAAGCCGGCGGTATTTCTGGGTGTTGTTGATATTTGTCTTTGTCTTTGCATGGTAGAGTTTGACCTTGACCTTGTAGATGAAGAGATGAACTGTGTTAACTGACAATGGTTTTCTGAAGTGTTCCTGAGCCCACGTGCTGATATCCTTTACAGGATGATGCTGCTTTATAACGCAGTGCTGCCTGAGGGATCACAGGTCACAGGCATTCAGTGTTGTTTTTTTGCCCTGTTGCTTATGCACAGAGATTTCTCCGACTTGTTTGATGATGTTACTGACTGTAGATGATGAGTTCTTGCAACTGAGAAACGTTCTTAAACTCACGTGGTTGTTCACAGAGTGTTAAACTTGGCCCCAGCCTTTCAGAGATGCTCCTGTTATACTCAGTCATGACGCTCACCTGCTCAATTAACCTTTTCACCTGCTGAGTCTTCCATACAGGTGTTTTGTAAACATTTCTCAACTTTCCCAGACTTTTGTGGCCCCTGTCCCAGTTTTTTTGGAACATGATGCAGGCATCAAATTCAAAATGAGTAAATATTTGAAGAAAGACAAAGTTTATTAGTCTGAACATTAAACATCATCTTTTTGAGTATTCAATTGAATTTAGGTGAAAATGATTTGCAAATCATTGTTATCTGTTTTTATTCATGCTTTACACAATGTCCTAACTTCACTGGAATTGGGTTTTTTAAAAAAGTTACTGATTTTGCACAAATGATGCCTTTCCAAAGACAGTCTTTCATGACCAAATTTTAATTAAATTTTTGATATGTAGTTTTGTTTTGCTTTCTATTTTATTAATCATCATTTATTTAGTTAAAGGAAAAGGAACTGACCTGTGGCTCCACTCCTGCTCGTCATTCCCTCTTCCTCTTCCAGCTCTGTGTACCGTCCTGTCAAAAAAGGCAGAAGCCAGTGAACAAACGTTAAAACCAGACTCACTAAATCACTCTGAATATTTATTGAAATGGTATATTATTTTACTTTGAGCAAACAAAATGGGTATTTTATGTGACTTGGTTTGTGATTTCAGAACGATTGCCAGTCTAGACTATGAGACCTTCTCAGAGTTTGTCTTCAGGGTTCATGTTCGGGACAGCGGTCAGCCTCCGAAGAGTGCTGAAAGTCCTGCAGAGGTGATCATTAAGGTGTGTATACGTCACATGAATCATTAATCACAGGTGGTAAATCTTTGTTGTAAGGCCCTTAAGAATATTTAGGGCCATGAAACAGTGTGTGTCATTACAAAAATATGATTTTGTGTAATAATCCAGGTCTAATGCCCTGTAAAAAAGATTGTTTACCATGAGAAGTCTCAGAAATATGCTGATAGAGCACAAGATCATCTATTTGAACAGTTTAATCAGAGTGGGAAGTTATCGATGAATATGTCGGACACACAGAGGGCTCTGGTTTGATTTGTGTGATTCTGGATTTGGAACTGGCTATCTTCCATCTTCTAAAATAAGTCCTCATTGGCTGAGCTGATTGTTTGTTATTTTTTTAAATTATCAGGAAAACTTCACACTGTCTTTTTGGACCAGTCTGTACCAATGTTAGAAAGATAATGGAAACTGTATTATCTTGAAAGGCATGGTATTTAATGGTATGGTGTCACTTTTTTGACCATCAAATCAAAGACAAAGTCTTTCATTATTTTCCAACAGGACAACAAATATTAGATTAGTGTCCATACTGCCTTTCATTACAAGAAATCCCTGACCGTTGTATTTTCGGTCATCTTCCTCGTTCGTATTTCTCAGGTGACCAACGTCAACGACTCGCCTCCGAAGCTATCACAGGACACCTACGAGACGATCCTCCTCCTGCCGACCTACGTGGGAGTCGAGGTCCTTAAAGTGGAGGCATCCGACCCAGACATGAACTCTGACCTGGCCCTCAACCCTGACCCCTCCATCACCCCTCAGCTGGTTTACTCTCTGGTGGACACCAGCGTGGAGTACTTCTCTGTGGAGCGCTACACTGGAGTGGTGACTGTTGTTAACGAAAACCTGAGTAAAGACCGCTACCGCTTCAGCGTGAAGGTAATGACTGTGCGTTTGGAGACTTAATGTGGAATTCAAAGATACTTAAGCTCCTCCTGGTGTATTTCTTTTTTTATTCTTTATTTTCGGATGGCAGAATTCACATTTATGCTATACATCAAAACAGATGATCTTTTCCCGTCTGCATCAACACTTTTTATTTAAATTTAGGAACTAAATACAGGGGAGAGATAGAGTGTGCACCAGAGCATTTAAAGTATATCAGCTAATGATATACATTAAAATAAATGTATCAAAAATAATTAAAACAACAAGTAAACAAGGTTTTGTTCAAATAAAAACACAACAGGATTATAAGGCCTCATATATTTTACCTGCTTGCTCGCAAATTTAACAAACACATCTCTCTAGGTAATCCTTTCCATGACATAAATATCCTTTACGATGTCGATCCACTCCTGTATTGTTTGGGCTTCAGGACTTAACCAATATCTTGTGAGTGAAGCAAGAATCAAAATACCAAACAAATATTCATCCAGTCGTCTCACCTGGAAGTCAAAATTTCCCAGGAATAATGTGGAGAAGTGCAGGAGCGAAGCAGAGTTAAAGATGCATTTAATATTTCGAGACAAAAAGGTCTTATCATCAGACACTCCCAAAATATGTGCCAGTGGTTAGCTTCTCATGATCGACATTGTCTCCAACATTTACCATCCCCTCCAGAAAAATAGGCTTTTTTTTTGGGTGTAATAAAGAAACAAACAAAACATTTCCATCCCAACTCCAAATCTATGTGAATTGGTACATTTCCACTGGCTGATACCTGTTAAACTTTCAGCCAGTTTTCAGTTGACACTGAAATACCACCTCCTTTTCCCCATTTTTCTTTTATGTATTCCATCCTGTTGATATTTCTGTGACCAGATGACTAAATACTCGAACCTGTTGAGCTGTGCATAAGTAATGCAGTAGAATAAATCAGGGCAGATGCAAAAGCACAGCGCTGTTTGTATTCCACTGCAGTTTTTAGGCCACAGAAACTCTAAAGCAGAAACCCAACCCCATGATTTTCCTTATTTGCTTCATGTAATATTAACACTTTAAATTTAGCACAGCAGGTCATCCATACACTCACTGAAGAATGGAGGCGCCACAGCCACACACCACTTAGAGTTCGACTTTTATGCCTCCTCCTTAATCTTGCAAAGTTTGTTTTTAATGCTGGAGCTGCAGCCTGGGTAAGTACTGCTGGTGCTACTCATTAGAGAACAGATAACCCTGTCAGTGTGTTCTGAGGTTATTTTGACTCAAGTAGAGTTCAATAGGTCTGTGTGGGGCTGAGAAACCAAGAAGAAAGAATATTTCTAATAATGTTCCTGTTGCTTGTTTGTGACAATCTTTGTTTGATTTGCACCGTTGAGTTTGTTGATTGAGAGTCTCGAACCTTCAGGTGGGCTGTGGATTATCTGGTGCCTGGCCGTGCATAAATTAAAATAACACATTTGATTTCCCTTTTTGATTAATATACTCTGCAAGGTGTTTCTCACATGTGTCTGTCTACCTGAACATCAAACTTTCACACTAATAATCGAAAATATTCGCACCACCTCCCACCCTGATGACTGGGCTGCAACACAGACTGAAGGCACTTCCATCAGATTATTGTACTCTTTCCTCCCTTGAGGCCTCATGTGGGCCACATGTCCTCACATATGAATCTTGTACCAATTCAGTGCCTCCAGTAGGGGAGTCTGCCGAAGAGGACGCAGTTTGAATATATACTTGCAGTTCGAGTATAGATTTTACCCCCATGTTCAAATAAAGAATGAAGTCAAAAAGTGACGAGAATGATCTCATAAAATTACACGAATAAAGTCATAAAGTTATGAGAATAAATTCATAAAGTTACAAGAATAAAGTCATAAAGTTACACGAATAAAGTCAGAAAGTTATGAGAATAAAGTCAGAAAGTTATAAGAATAAAGTCAAAAAGTTATGAGAATAAAGTCAGAAAGTTATGAGAATAAAGTCATAAAGTTACAAGAATAAAGTCATAAAGTGACGAGAATGATCTCATAAAGTTACAAGAATAAAGTCATGAAGTTATGAGAATAAAGTCATAAAGTTATGAGAATAAAGTCAAAGTTACGAGAATAAAGTCATAAAGTTATGAGAATGATCTCATAAAGTTATGAGAATAAAGTCATGAAGTTATGAGAATAAAGTCAAAGTTACGAGAATAAAGTCATAAAGTTATGGAAATAAAGTCATAAAGTTAAAAGAATAAAGTCATAAAGTTATGCGAATAAAGTCATAAAGTTTTGAGAATAAAGTCATAAAGTTACACGAATAAAGTCAGAAAGTTATGAGAATACAGTCAAAAAGTTATGAGAATAAAGTCAGAAAGTTATGAGAATAAATTCATAAAGTTACAAGAATAAAGTCATAAAGTTATGAGAATAAAGTCAGAAAGTTATGAGAATAAAGTCAAAAAGTGACGAGAATGATCTCATAAAGTTATAAGAATAAAGTCATAAAGTTACAAGAATAAAGTCATAAAGTTATGAGAATAAAGTCAAAAAGTGACGAGAATGATCTCATAAAGTTATGAGAATAAAGTCATGAAGTTATGAGAATAAAGTCAAAGTTACGAGAATAAAGTCATAAAGTTATGGAAATAAAGTCATAAAGTTAGAAGAATAAAGTCATAAAGTTATGGAAATAAAGTCATAAAGTTAGAAGAATAAAGTCATAAAGTTATGAGAATAAAGTCATAAAGTTATGAGAATAAAGTCATAAAGTTATGGAAATAAAGTCATAAAGTTAGAAGAATAAAGTCATAAAGTTATGAGAATAAAGTCATAAAGTTTTGAGAATAAAGTCAAAAAGTTACGAGGAAAAAAGTCATAAATTTATTAGAATAAACTCGTTATTTTAGCCTGTAGAGGCGATCAGAAGAGCAGCAGCCGCACAAAAATGAGGAAGGTCGAGCATCCAGCTAAGTTCTACTTTAGTCTAGGTTTCACAAATAAGGAAATACTTCTTCTTCTGGCACATGAGCATCACATTATCATAAGTATTAGGACCCTAAAAAGATGCTGCAAGAAAATGGGGCTTTTCTGAAGAAAGAACCACACTTTTGGAAGAGAAAATGTACGCTATTCTGGTACATCCTTTCAGAATAAAGTTTGTTTTCTAGCTTAGTTTAAATAGACTTATGACTTTATTCTCCTAACTTTTCAACTTTATTCTCGTAACTTTAAATGATTATTCCCATAACATTTCGACTTTATTCTTGTAACTTTACTTTTCTCTTTTTTAAACATACTTTTTTTTTTAAATGTGGTCCTAATCCTCCATTGTAGCTGAAGACCATATTTTGTCATGCTTTAGCTAAGCATGCACTACACACTGCTATCCTGAACTCAGCTAAACACAGAAATGTCAGTTTGTATTGAGCTGATGATGAAGCCGATGCTTCGACCGCGCACACCCTTGAAGAGGCTGCATTGATTGTAAATTCAGAGTTCAGGAGTTTTGTTTCCAACCATGATCAACAAAAAAGCTCAAGGTCACTTTTACCTTAAGTCCTGCTTCAGTGTTCACCTGCCCCAAAAAACACCAGACAATCAAGACTGAGAGAGCAGTCTGTCCGTCTGTATTTAAATGCAAAGAACGCTGTCCCACTTTCTCTAAGTGCCCAACAAGACGCCCTTATCCTCTTGATTCTGTTTGCTTCTAGGTTTGGGATGGTCGTTTCTCCAGCATGGCGTCGATCACGGTGCTCGTACGAGAGGCCATCGACAGCGGCCTCCTCTTCACCTTCCCCTTCTACGCCGCCTCCATCCCGGAGAACGTCCCGAACGTCACTCTAGTGACTGTGGTAAACACGGTCGGCCACCGCCTCAACGAGCCCCTCAAGTACACTCTGCTGAACCCGGGCGGGCGCTTCACCATCAAGCCGACCTGCGGAGTGGTGCTCACCATGGGCGTGCCCTTTGAC
Source organism: Cetoscarus ocellatus (assembly GCA_037902135.1). NCBI lineage: Eukaryota > Metazoa > Chordata > Actinopteri > Labriformes > Labridae > Cetoscarus > Cetoscarus ocellatus. The sequence continues at coordinate 187,032 of JBAMNC010001622.1, read as the reverse complement.
CGGGAGGAGCGGCAGAGCTACGAGCTGGTGGTGGAGGTCAGCAGGGAGGACGAGATCCTGAGGGTGGCTAGGGTGACGGTGCAAGTGCAGGTTAGTGAGGGATTGGGAGTGCGTGATGTAAGAGTGGATTTACTTTTCTGTTTGTCAGGCTTCACTTTAAACACGAGGTTTGTCGATTTTTACTGCTTCATAAGCCTTTACAGTCTGGAACACTCATTGTTTTCTGCAGAAATACAAGGACTGTGTTCAAAGTCTCGTCAAAATCTGACTTTATCCTGATGCTGTACAGAAGTTCTTTCACACTTTTACTGTTTTATTTAGTAGTGCAGCTTTTACAGAGATATTTCAGTATGAATAATTCAGAGTGGGTCAATAGGATGAAACACAGAGCAGACAAAAGCCAAAAGGAATCAAACAATGAGTCAGTAACTCTGACGGGACAGAAACTGCTTACTTGTTGGTCATTTTAGACACCCTGATCCTGGTATCTTTTTTATATACTCTTTTGTTAGAGTTATTTGTTTTTTAATACATACACTGCAAAAACTCAGATCTAGGCAAGTGTGTTTGTCTATGTTCAAGTCAAAAATATCCAAAATACTATAATCCACAGTCACTTAACAAGTCCAGGTAAATATCTGACTTTTAAGGCACTGAACTGCTTGTAACGCAGAGAAAATATTAGCTAATGAAACAAGGAAAGTTGGACTCCGTGAGGGTCTAAAATTCAGTCTTTATATCTACTCAAGTTAAATTTGTCTTGTCTTATTGGCAGATTATTTTACTTAAGCAACTCAGGCCTTTCTTTTAGTTTTTACACCTTCAAATAAGATCTTAATAAAGATGTAAGGAAATTGTGGATTAAAACAAGTCGAGTGAGTTTTTTGTCTTGAAATTGGACAAATACTCTCACCTAGATCTGAGTTTTTTGTCAGTGTAGATAGTTAAATAGAAGAACAAACTAAAAAAAGCACAGACTTACACAGAGATAAAACAAGTCAATTGTGACAAAAAGACAGAAAGAAAAAGGTTGTTCGGGTCAATGAGTTACAAGTGATTTTTACATCACAGGAGATTCAAGCTCATCAGTGTTTCCTTTTCAACTCGTATCTGTTCTCCTAGGCCGTGTCCTCTGGGGTCACTTTAATCTTTGTGTTAAGAGAAAGACAGAGAGTCCCTTTAATTGCATGAATCAAACACAGAAATTACTTTTAAACAGTCTAAAACGCATTGTATCCCTTTGCTGACATTATTAGTGCTCACAAGGGGGCACTGTTTCACTCCACGACTTTTTAATAATTACTTTTTTTCATTCATTTAAATCAATTCACATGCCAAAACAGATATGTATGCATTAATGCTGTGATCCTGTTATATAAAGGTATATATATTAACACCTTTTTCACTCTTTGACAATCACATCCTTACATTTTCCTACACTTGCGGTCTGTTTCTAGGTGGAGGACATGAACGACAATGCTCCAGAGTTCGTGAACCTCCCGTACTATGCTTTGGTCCAGGTGGAGGCAGAGCCAGGGTCGGCTATTTTCATGGCCTCAGCCATCGACCGAGACTACGGGGTGAACGGTGAAGTGACGTACAGCCTGAAGGAGCAGCACAGAAACTTTCAGGTAAGAATTAAGAAGTTTATCTTCTTTCTCTAAAAGTTTTGGTGGAAGTGATAAGACACTGATGCCTTTTTACAAATACTGATCTGGCAAAACGATAGACGAATGATCGGTGTGGAGAAGTGAAGAAGAGCCAACTCCAAAGTGTGATTAGATGGGCAGCTGACGTTACAAACCCCAGTTACAATGAGGTTGGGACACGAAAACATGTAAATAAAGACAGAAAACAGTGATCTGCAAATCCTTTTCAAAGACAAGGTGTTCAAACGGATAAACTAATATTCACTCATTTTTAATCTGACAAATTGCAACAAAAAAAAATACAACTACCTTTTTTTTTGGTTCAGTCTGCCAGAATGATCTACCATCGATCAGAAGGTCGAGGGCTTGAGCCCTGTGCCGGCTGTCACATGTTAATGTGTCCCTGGGCAGACACTTCAGGTGCTTTCACACCTAATAATTTTGGTCCAGACCAAATTAAATCTGGTTTGCTGTTTGGAAGGTTCAGCTAAATTTGACCCAAGAGGGTCTTGGTGTGCGTGGTGGGTTTGAAAGCATTAAAACCAAACTAGCACAAGTAACAGTTTGAAGAAAACCAAAACATAAAAAGACATAATGTAGGGACTTCAACACCAAACCGAACCAAGTGCGGTTTGAGTTTTCAGACAGATTAGAAAACCAACGATCAGCTCAAGTCCATTTAGAAACTGAAGAAACTGAAACTGAAGATGCAACAATGTCTTATAAAGTATAAAAAGGGTTTGGAAAAAGGGATAAAGTACTAACTTTAGACCCATTAGACTGAAAAGCTCTTTTGTCCCTCAGGCCATCAGACTGTACAGCTCCTCACTCGGGGGGAGGAGGAGTAACAGGAAGACTGAGGATGGAAAGAGCAATAGCCAGCCAATAGCCATATTTTTATTCATATCTATCTTTATTTAAATAACTTTTTATCTGCTATATAATGCTGCTGCTGGAATCTCAAATTCCACGAGGGAGTCTTCCCAAGGGATTAACAAAGTTCAGTCTAATCTAATCTATTTTCTGTTCTTATGTTTATAAAGTTTGGTATCACAGTTTGACTGAAACCAGTTCTTCGATATTCCCTGCAGATGAACCCCGTGACAGGAGAGCTGACCCTGAAGAGAGCCTTCGAGGTGGACCTATCCAACGCCGAGTACAAGGTGGTCCTCGTTGCCACCGACGGAGGCCTCCCCCCTCTCTCCAGCGAGGTGGAGCTGCCCGTCACCGTCGTCAATAAAGCCATGCCCGTGTTTGACAAGCCCTTCTACGGAGTCACCGTCAGGGAGGACATGTCCATCTCCACCTCCGTCCTGTGCATCAATGCCACCAGCCCTGAAGGCCAGAGCATCATCTTCACCATCTCAGACGGAGACCCCTCCCTCCAGTTTGACATCGGCTTTGATTCGGGGATCATCAGCGTCATTTACCCGTTAGACTACGAGACCACCCAGTATTACCGGCTCACGGTGAGGGCCACAGACACTCTGACGGGGGCCAAGTCTGAGGTTGACGTTGACATTGTGGTCCTGGATGTGAATGATAACCCTCCGCTGTTCCTGAACACCTCGTACTCCGCCGTGGTGCCTGAGAACTCCATGATCGGGACCACCGTGCTCCAGGTGAGTATGTGAGGAGGGAAGTCTCTCTTCTGTTGACTCTGAGTGACTGTTTACAAAGAAGTGTCCTGGCTGAATGTTAGATCGTCAATAATTCATTTATGGTGCGGTGGTATTTCCCAAGAAAATTTCCCAAAGGAAGCTCATGACCTTTAGAGAAGAATAAAACAGCTGCTGCTGCATCGTGAAGCATGCTTACCGATGAGACAATTTAAAGACACCAAATTATACAAACTATTCCAATGAAGTTGGGACGTGGCTCCAACACATTACAAAAGCTAATACTCAAAGATTTTCTTACGTGGACATGGTCACACAGGATTGAACACTTGCCGAGCTGGACCTTGGTAGTTGAAAGGCTAACAAATGGGCCCACAAATTGTCGTGGATGTCGTGGTGTTCAATTACACTAGTCCATCTGGGAAAGTGTTTGGGAATGGGTAAGACCATTCAACCCAAGCCTAATCATTGAGCATGTGCCCCGAGCATTAATATGTTTTACAAAAATGGAAAAATAGTCAAAGTAGGAGTTAGATTTCCAAGAAATTAGAGCAAAACTATCCAAAACAACAAACAAAATAAACTTTCACACAGAATTCCTCCTTTTGTTTCAATCGTCTGACCTTTAAACAAAGTCAAAATACTGACAGTTTCTGCCTTTAAAACTTTAAACCAGCAGATAAAAGAAAAATAAAGAGACTATTCACAAGAGACTGACAGAAGTGGTAAAGGATTAGGAGACGGACAGAGGGGGATTTAGGCTTCTGGAGAAGGTGAATAAACATCAGCGTTCACATCAAATTAAAGGAGAGCGCTGAAAAAAAGAAGCGCAATGATTGGAGTGAATGGAGATTCCATGTTATTCTAATAAAACAGCGCAATGACTGGTAAGATGTGTCTAACACCGAGATTTTTATTTTGGACCCGAAGGTGTTTTGGCATTTAAATAGCATAAGATCACGTTTACACCAGGGGATGTGTAAGCCTGAAAATAAAGTGGTCAGGCCAACATGCTTAAATGCATTGAGTTGCTGCCACATGATTGGCTGGTTAGCTATCTATGGTAACAAGTAGGTAATTGCTATTAAATTATGTTTGCAAAATTGATGTCAATACCATGCTGTTTTTTTCCGAGATATTGATTACAACTAGGAAAACAAAAGTATATTGTTATGTCACTTCTTGTTGATGATGTTCAGTCCTAACCTTTGCACTGCAGCTGGATCCTCCTGATTTAATGTCTGTAATCAGGCAGGTCCATCTTGCCAAGGAGGAAGAGGAACGAGCTATGAGCAAGACTATCACATCTGACCACATTTCTTTATTAAATGAAAACAAAAACCCATCAACACTACCAACTTCCCTATAGTAAGGACATTTTTGCCTTTTAATAATAAATGTCGATTAACAGAATGATCGTCCAATCATCTGTAAGATACACCTTCTATGAGTGTTGGGGCTTTTCACAGGATATTGCCTCATTTAAATGTAGTTATTTATTTAGTTATTGTTGTCTCGTCTTATTATTTAGAATATTTGGGCAAATATTTAGGCTTTTATTCTGATAGGTTTGGTTGTTTGGCACCAGGTGATATGGATATAGAGGGGCAGGTAAGACAGGACAGGCGTGCTTCGGGGATGGTGAAGGATTTTTTACCAGGAAGTCAGGAAGACAGGAAACCAAGAGCACACGAGGATGCCAATTTGTTTGCAATCATTAATAAACAAAAGGAAACTGTATCTCGTGGCTTGGACATTGACATTTTTGGATCCTGTGTATGATCCACTTTCCATGTGCCACAGTGGCCGTTTTGAGTTTTGAGATTTTTAGTTGTTTTTGGGGTTGACAAAGACGAATGGCCGCTACAATTTCCCAGATGGACTAGTGAGATATATTTAACGGCCCATCTGGTGTGTCAGGTCAGTCCTGCTCTTGATGCTGAATAAAGTTTTGATGTCTCCTTAAATTCAATCATCACATATCTCAGCATAAGCCAGAGCTTCACTTCCTTTATTCACCTGGATACAGAATAGGCTCTGTTGACCTGCTGTTGAATAATTCATGCCCAGGAGCAGAGTTTAATGTCACCATCCTTGCAGGTATTCGCCCAGGACCAAGACTCGGAGAAGAACGCCATCGTCAGTTACCAGATCCTCTCCGACATCTACAACAGCACAGACTACTTCCTCATCGACAGCAGCAGCGGGCTGGTGTTCACTGCCCGCCTGCTCGACTACGAGTTCACGCAGCGCTACAACTTCATCGTCAGGGCGACAGACAGTGGAGACCCGACTCTCAGCAGCGATGTCAGCGTCACTGTGTTTGTCACCGACATGAATGACAACCCACCCAACTTCAGCCAAACGCTGTACGAGGCCTTCGTCAGCGAGCTGGCTCCCAGAGGCCACTTTGTGACTTGTGTTCAGGCGTCGGATGCCGACATCTGTGATGCTCAGAGACTGAGGTGAGATAAAAATGCTCTGGAGAGGCCTGTGTGGGCTGGTTTTATCTCTGCTGTGTAGTTCTGGAGGGGATGAGAGTTTGGCTCTGACTTGAACGTCTTTGTAGGAACCAGTGTTCATTCTGACAGCACTTTATAATTTAGTTTTAGTCATAATTTAGTCATCTAAACTGTTTTAATTTTAGTCTAGTTTTAGTTGATCAAATTTCACAACATTTTAGTCGACGAAATCTACTGTAAATGTAGTCGACTAAAATATGAAGTGTAAAGGGTAAGGCATTTTTATGTTTCCTTGAATTTCTGAAGTCATGTTTTACACTTGGATAAAATCAAACATCTAATAACCCTTTACTGAATGCTAGTAGAGTCTGAATGAATAAATGAACAGAAACAAATGGAACTTTTGTGTGAAATGCAGTCACCTTTATTTAGGCTACCTGGCAGAGCATCCCTAACCATGGCAACAAAATAGAAGTTCTTAGCATTCAATACTGGGCAATTGATTTATTGATTTTATTATGAATAATACTGGAGAACTTCCAAACACTGTCTTACTTTTCACAGTTATGTTTACAGTATTTGGAGAAGTGATGTTTGTTTTTTTCTTTATTAGTCCAAAAAAAAAGAATTAAATACCAAAATAGGAAGTCAAATTTTGAATGAAAAGAAGCAGAAAGAAGAATAATCTTATATGATCTGCCCCCTTTTTAAAGACACTAATTAACAAAATACAAAATAAAACACAAAAAAACAGTTCAAAATAGATGCAGGCCAAAAATGACCGCACATCTCACGTTGAGAAACTAGGATTCATACTCTTTATGCCAACTTTTGCCCACGAATCTGATTTAAGTTGAATAAAAAAATGAAAATCTCTGTGGAGGATCAGATGCAGCTCTTTCTCCCTCCCTGTTTTGCCTGTTTTACCTCCAGGAGGTCAGTAAAGACTCTGTTTGCTGTGTAATTTTTGCCATAGCATGCTATAATCGACACTGACCTCTTACGCGAATGCAGTCTTAGTCAAACCCTCCTCTCTAAGTCCAGTTTGGCCTGTAACTTTGCTCTCGTGTAAATAATCTGGCAGCCAGCAGCTGGTTGTTCCTCTGGCCCCATTACTGGGTCGACCAAGGACATGCCGTAGAGATATGTCCATATCAGGCCTCGGCCCCAGACTTGGGTCTCCTCTCAGGGGCACCAGTTTCTCTCAGTTCAGTTAAGAGCCCAAGGTGAAAATGGCTCGACTAAAATCACATGACAGTGCATTTCCATCTATATGTTCAGAGTAGTATGAGAAGGGGAGAAGGGACGCTGCACTACTGGTTAGATTTCTTGACTGATTGGGTTATTGTTTCATTATACGCTTCAGAACGAGACATCAGAGACTCCAGGTCGTCTGTGTGTGAGAGTTTAGTCATTTATGTGAATTCACTGGGGCTGGGAATCAAAAACCAATCCCAGGTGAGAACCGATAACTCCCTGAAGAATCAATATCATTGGTCTTTTTTGTGTCATACAAATCAAAGAAACCATATACTCATCAGAGGCAGCCAGCAAAAACCACAACGAAGAAGTCAAAACTCATGGCAGACAATAAGCAGAATCCTAAATGGTATTGCTGTTGGTTCCCATCCCTAGCAATTAGACAACACTGTATACCCACAAATATAAGACAAAAAACAAGAAAATAGATTTTTCCTCTTTATATCACTCCAAATGTACTCCTCAAAAACAGATTGGAAAAACATAATTTTGGTTGTTTTTTATTTTATATCACTGGAAAGCCTGATTAGTCACCTTTACATCGAGTTAGAACTTGTCAGGATCGTAGTTTATTTGATTGCACGTACCATTTTTTATCTTAATTTGAGAACTTTATTAGTCATTTAGCTATAACCTCATTGGTGATGTGCCTGCTTTTCTTCTAAAACATTAAGATGAGTTTTGGTTTTTGGGTAATTCTTGACTTTTGGTAACTTTTTAATGCCATTAACTTGTTAAAACATGATGCTTCAATGAAGAACATTAAAGATGTATTTAGCCTGAAGCATGAATTACATGCACCATATTGGATATTTGCTGATATCTGAAATGCCAGTATTTCCAAACTCATGATCACCAATATCAATACTGATATTTTTGTCAAGAGCACAGAACCTTTTATTTACTAAAATAGACCTGTTCCTTTTACAGTGACAGTCTGTTTGTGCTAGAAAGAGATGTGAAGTGAGAAAAAAATCATTTTATTCTTTAATAAATTTTACTTTTGATTTAGAAAAGGGGAAACTTAGTGAAAACAAGCTAAACTATTAATACACATCTGTACATTCTGCCAACATTACAGCAAATATATGGGATATTTACCAACTTGTGCATCAAAAATATCTGCCGTGAATATTGGAGAATACTAATTTTCAGCATTTTGGGCAAATATCTGTCAACACTGATATTGTTCTGATAATATCTGGCATTCCTAATTCATCCCCTACAGGGGAATACAAGTTACTAATACAAGCTTGCTTTATGCAGATAAAAAAAACAATTTAACACATAATTACACATGGTTGATTCTGTTGAAACGAAGCCTAACAGAGCAGAACTTTCTATATTAACACAGACAGATTAACAGAATAAAACTTCTCATAAAAAACAGACTGAAAGTTTGTTCTCCTTCTAATTCACTCTTCAGAGTTTCTCACCATGTGAGGTCACCTCCTGTGCACGGGTTAATAAAAATGCTAATTTCCTTTTTTTTATTTTTTTAACAGAAGGTGAAAGACTGATAATAATCTGATGGAGTGTGATTTCAGGGACCTTTCAGTTAATCATAGGAAAATAATTCCTTTATTTTGTTTCCATTTATTGATCCAATAATGAAGCTATTTTTCTAGTATGTTCTATATATGTGCAGTTCAAGTAATTCAGAAAATACCAAACACCTAAGTGCATTTTTCAGGCAATTTTGAACAGGAGAATCTTCTCTGATAAAAGCTTTTTGTCAAATATATCAAATATTCTTTTAGTGAAATATAGAGAGTAATATCCTGGAGACAGAAAGCCTCCAGCAGCCAGGAGTGAACCATTTCTTATTCTCTAGTTTGTGTTTTTATTTTTTATTTACTTGTTTCCTTGATGGATGTATAGCGTGGCATTTGATCCTGACATTTATTAAGCATGGACGACTGATCATAGGCTTCAAACAGCAGGAGATCAGGGTCGGTGTCAGTGTTGTGCTCAGAAGTCTGAAAAGTTTGGCAAAGGCTTCTCTGAAAATGAAGTTTATGACAGCAAACAAAACAATAGAGGAAACCGACCTCAATTGATTTGGTGAAGTTTGTTGAGACTTTTAATTTGAGGCAGAGTCTAGAAATGTTGAAGAGTTTCTGTTCGTCATTAAGTTTCGATTTCAGATGATCCTTCTGGCCCCTGAACTACAAGAGACCATCAAACTTTCCGGAGTCCAAGACTGTTTTCTAACTACAGACTAATAACAAAAGCAGTATTCAGTATATAATACAGACTGTACTTGGACGTAGTTTGTAATATGGCTGCCATACGGCTGTTATTTTGTCATAGGCTACACCCGGCCGAGCTGATTCTTCTTTTTTTTTCTTCTGGTGGGTAGAAACTATTGCATAGCCACATGCTGGGCTAAAGTTTGTATCAGAGCAACTATTTCTACCATATAAAAAACACATTAAGCACATCTAAATATTCAAATAATCAAAAATGTTCCCTCTCGTATCCATTCATAAAGCTTATTTCTGTCTCTGGTCATTAAAACCGAACGTAAAAAGCAGCTCAGCAAACGGCTAGCACCTAGTTTTTGTCAACAACCTTTTTTCTCCTGACAAAAACTAGACAGTAACTCATAAAAACAAGTGCACATGGACAAAAACTCAAACTAAATTAACTGACATTTTCATCAACAAATAAAAACTAGACTAAAATGTTTGACAGAGACTTAATCCAATCAGACCTAATTTGGTCATGTAGAAAGTAGGGACAAGTTAGGAATATATCCAATCACAGCTACTTTGGTTGTGTGGAAAGGTTGGATGAGTTAAGAGGGACATCCAATCACAGCTGCCTTAGCTTGGTGGTGGTGGGATAAGTTGTGGAGCGATCCAATCAGAGCTCCTCTCTTTATGAATTGATATATTCATGTAGAGCAGGTTCACTGTTTGTTGTCAGTTCTGGTATTGTAACTGAGATGCTCTGCCAGGTAGCCTAAATAAAGGTGACTGCATTTCACACAAAAGTTCAATTTGTTTCTGTTCATTTATACATTCAGACTTTACTAGCATTCAATAAAGGATTATTAGATGTTTGATTTTATCCAAGTGTAAAACATGACTTCAGAAATTCAAGGAAACATAAAAATGCCTTACCCTTTACACTTCATATTTTAGTCGACTAAATCTACAGTAGATTTCATCGACTAAAACTAGATTTAAATTAAAACTATTTAGATGACTGAATTATGACTGAAACTAAAAGATATTTTAGGCAAAGGACTACAGAACTGAATTAAAAAGTGCTGTAAAATGAACACTTTTCCTGGACAAACCAGTCTGTCAGCGTGGTGTCTGTTCCCTCAGGTACAGCCTGGTCTCGGGTAACGACAGGATGACTTTTATGCTGGAGCCGGACTCGGGCGTGCTCAGTCTGTCTAACAAGAGGAGACAAGGCATGAAACTGTCCTATCAGCTCAACGTGTCGGTGTCAGATGGAGTCTTCACCAACACCGCTCAGGTGAGACAACAATTTACTTCTGTCAACTGATTTGCTCTTTTCTAACCTGGCGCTCCGAGCCGACTGACCTCCTTTAGCGAGCTCTCGCTTCAGATTTGTTACAGACGCTTGAAGCTGTGCGGGACAGCGTGGCAGCTGGTTTCTAATGTGTGGTCACGTCATGTCGGATTTACGATGAGCACGAGCTGCCAGCTGGAAAAAAGAAGTTCACATCTGTCTCTTAGTGGTAATTAGGAGCGGGGCTGTTATATCACACATCCCTAACCTGTCACTCACGGCCTCTCGTTTTCCCTGACGTGATGTGTGCGGTGTTTTCATCCACGTCACTCACTGCCCGTCACAGTCCTGATGCTCTCGCTGCATGTTGATGTGATCGTGTCTGACAAATCAGCCTGTAATGACTATTCCAACACTCACAGATAGGGCTGGGCAATAAATCCACTGGACTGATGTGAAAAGATGTCCCCATACCTTTTCTCATGACCCACATTCATTCAGTTAACCCTTCAATGCCTGAAAACACGAAGTACTGCCAGAAAATTCTAATTTTTTGGAGCTGAAATGTTTATTTCATTTTCTACTGAAATCCTAAAAAAATCAAAATTTCCATAAAATATAACAAATATATTTTTTGTACCTCTTTCGATACATTAGGTGTTTTTGGCAGCTGATAATCCATTTGAGGACATTTTTATCATTTATCTGATTGTATTTAGATTTTTTCAGTAATCTGTTGATCATATTGATTAGATAGAGGTATCATAAAAGTATGTATCAAATATGATACAACAGTTGTTAAAGGGCTAAAGGGTGTTTTTCTTTTGTGATCCTTCGGTTAAAACAGTTGTTGAGAATGATACATTTAATTTGACTTGGTTAATATGACTTGGTTTACTCTTAGTTTCCACTTGAAAATGTGTGCATATCAGGTTTTAGAGTGGGTATTGATCTTTTTTGTGGTTTCCTTTCTCTGCAGTGGTCTGAGCCAGGACAGGTATCAGAGTAGCCTCAGCTGTAGACGGGGAGGGACATTATTGAATATGGCAGCTTGCTGTGAGGCTGTGTTTTTTCCTCATCTTTAATTTACTTGCATTGGCTTGTTTTTTTGCGTTTTGATTAATAAATGCAACCCTTCATTTTTACATCACCTGCTGACTCCTGGGCATGTTCTTTCCCCTCACCAACAGTGCCGAATAGCCACACTTAAAGGTGCAGTGTGTAGAATTTGGCAGCAGAAACGGTGAATATAGGATATAATGTTTCTATTTGCATGTAAAGTCCATCAAAATAGGAGTACAATCATCCCCATAAAACGTTCGTTATATGTTTATTTAGTTAGACAAAGCTTCAAAAAATTTACATTACCGCGGGCTGTGTTCATGTAGGCCGACAAAACGATCCGCCATGTTGTCTACGGTGGATTTTAGGGACAAAAAGAACGAAACGCGAATCTGTCCGCCAGTTCTGAAACCTACTGGAATGCAGGCGAAGAAGAGGAGAGAGGACAATAACTGACCTATAATCTATAAAAATAATGCTTACAAACCTTGTCACTTTAGTAAATGATGCAGTGTTCACGATCCCTTTTGGTCGTCACAGGCTTCCGTTGCTCAGCGATGTGACGTTTTGGTTACGGTTGGGCTCATTCTAGAATCTGAAAGATAGATGTTGCTCAAATGCCAAATTCTACACACTGCACCTTTAAATCCCTTTTTTCATTCTTGGTAAAACTTCAGTCATATTGTTACAGTTCAATTGGGTTGAACTGAGTTGAACTGAACCTTATTTATTTCAAATGTATTCAAAAGAGAGACAAAAAACAGAAATAAAAGAAAGAATGAAGTGTAGTCCAGTGATTCTCAACTGGTGGGTTGTGACCCACAGGTAGGACGTGGATCCTTTTTTAGGGGGTCGAGCCTTTGCCTGGGCAAAAGAATGTTAGAAACAGAAATCCTGTGCTTTTATTTTGAAGGGGATTTTTTTATGCAGAGGAGCACTGTCTATTCACACTCCTGAACAATAGGTGGCGATAATACCTGAATTACTAATCAACTTGTTTAAATCGAAATGTGTTTGTTATATATTCAATAAGTCGGTACTCAGCTTAAGCTACATGTTTTTAAGATTTTTAGAAATAACTTCTCAGGAGTTAGACTTTTGTATTTGAGCATAAAAAGCTCTGGTGAGTCTGTTAAAAAAGGCTGAAGTTACTGAAGTGTTTTGTGTAACAGCCTCATGATTATTTGAATAATACTATTATAGGGCTGTTCAGTATCCACTGATGCAGGGTCATCACAGCTACAGTTAGATTCATAGTCTTGAAACCTTGTGTCTCTGAGATGCACTTTTTCCTCAGTAAACTTTTATTTTTGGAGCGGTATACTGTGATATTCTATACAATTTCAGATTCAGAGTGCAACATCTTTTTATTCTATAAATCTGAGAAGTTGAAATCTTTCCTTGATTTTGGTCTCAGCTTGTCATTAAGGGCTGATGGTGGGTCATGAAGCCAGACCAGCTGAGGACCACTGCTGGAGTCGTTAAATACAACATACTCGAAAAGGAGTGGAAGTAAAACTTATCAAGTCCCACCCCTTCAATCGGTTAATTAAACATAAATGCTTCCATATTTTACAAAAGAAAAACAGTGTCTATGCAATAATTTAGTGATCTAACAAAACAAAAATATAAACAAAAACAACCAACACAACAAAGCAGTCGTCCTTCAGTTCAGTGCGTTACCTCCTGTTTATCCATATATCTACTAAAAATTATCTTTTTACACATTATTTTAAATTTCATCAGGTGTGAGCATTGCTTTGGATCCTGTTGTAACCTGCTTCATAGATGGACACCACACAATGAAACACAAAAGTTTTTCTTTCTTGTGTATGACCTATGGATTTTAAAATAAAAATTTCCCTTAAATTATAATCCCCATCTCCATTAAATTGACTCATTTGAATTATTTACTAATTAAAAATCAAGATTTTTTGTCCTGACTTAGTCCAATAGTTAGTCCTTACAATGTTTGAAAATATAAATACTGAAAATGTACAGTTTTCATGATGGTCGGCCCTGTCAGGTTTTGCACAGGCACATATTTAACCTTTTATTTGTTTTTTTTAAATGAGATTTAATACATCATCATCAGAGAGCTCAATGTTAATATATGGTAAAAATAGCTCATCTTTCAGTGCACAAGCCTGCCGACGTTTGACCTACATGATCAACATTTTATAAAATGCACTTTAACTTTAAGAGGGAACTTCTGTTTGGTTTTTGGATATATTTTGATAACATAAAGGCAAAACTTCATTTACGTTCACTGGTTCACTTCGGCAGAGTTTAGTCGCTTTTATTTGGGCCTTATATGTGTTATGTTTCTCTGTATTTTTTTGTTTTTATTGCTTTTATTGTTTTTATTGCTTCTGCTATATAAATTAAGCTGACATTAAGGTTGTCAGTGATATGTTATTTTTATCACTTGGATTCTTTTGGGGTTTTTTTTTGAGAGGGAAAAATATTGATTAAAATCGTAAACTGAGTTTAGAGAAAAAAAACTGTGGATTTTATTTCTAAGCCGTATCGCCCAGCCCTACATCCAGAGACTGTGAGCAGATGTGAGGATGGTGATGATTGGATGAGGATTATAACTGTGATGGTGGTCCTCAGGTGATTGTGCGCGTGCTGGGAGCTAACCTGTACAGCCCGGTGTTCAGCCAGAGGTTCTACCTGGCAGAGGTGAGGGAAAATGCGCCTCCAGGGTCAAAGGTCATACAGGTGAGTTTGATTCTTATGTCTTATGATTCTCCCAAAGCTAAAACTGCTGCATTAGTGCTATTGGAGGAGGTTTAAAGGTGCTTTTTACAACTTTTTACAACATATTTAAAATGAGGAGAGAGTCTTTATCTTTACATGTCAGGACGCAGCTCGGATATTTTTCATAATTCATATTAAAAATAAGAATAAAAAACATCTTGGAAGATTTTTTCTCCTATAACTGTTTTTTTCTCCCTTCTGTCCCCTCTAGAGCTCTGTACTGTCTTTTAGTCTGAATTCATATTCTTATTTTTTTATTTTTAATTCCTGTTTGGTAGTCACTGTGCAGCACTTTGATAAACTTGACTGTTTTTTTAAATGTGCTGTATATCGATTTAAATTGTGCTTTTTGTCCTCTGTATGTTCCTGTCTGTTTGTCAAAGTAGTATTTCTTTAAAAGTGTTGTATAAATTAGGTTATGAATATTATAATTATATAAACATAGTGGGTTGGATTGGATATCCTGCCACCCAAGCTTCCCCCATAACACCCCTGACTCTTATTCTAGTCTGGCCAAAGTCGACATTTCAAAGTAAAGCAGAGACAAACTGCGATGTCTGCTTTTCAATACAAACTGTGATCATGAGAAATATTTACTAAACAGTAAACTCCCATTTTAACTTCATGGATGGATTTTATGAGGTGATGATGATGGCCCTGTTCTGTAAATACTGTTTTATAGAATATGATTTTTATTTAGCAAAGTCCTGTGATTAAAAACAACAAAAAATGATGTATATTTTTTTGTTTGCAAGCCCCCTTTGCTGTGATTTAACATTCTGCACATCCTTACTTCACCTGTTTTGCAGGTCCGTGCGACAGACGAGGACTCGGGGCTGTTCGGTCAGATCACGTACTCCTTCATCAATGATCTGGGGAAGTCTCAGTTCACCATCGACGCAGACGGAGTGATCTCCACTCTGCAGAAGTTAGACAGAGAGAATCCTGTCAACAAGGACATGGTGCTGACTGTCATGGCCCTGGATGGAGGAGGTAATATCTGTGAACCAAACAGACTGATGGTAAACTTATCCTGGCAGAGATTCATACCAAAATCAGCCCATCGACTATTTTGATGACACATTAATCCAAAAAAATCAAGTTTTAGAGATAGATCATCAATCAATTCAAAAAAAGGTACAAAAAACTTTTCACCAGGTGTTTAGTGTTTATCTGTTTCATTATTTATGATTTCAAAAGAATCATAAGAGCTTAATTTAGGGATGCATGACACTGGATGTTTGCCAGTATCCTGATATTTTTAATTCATTATCGTCAATACCGATACTTGATTTTTAAATGTCCCCATACAGTGATGAGAAGGTTCATCAATATTGTACATTTGAGTAATTTGCCGATATTCCAGCTGATATATGGCTGATATGTGTGGCTGACATATTGCCTGTTAATATCTGCAAAAATTTCAATATCTTCTGATACTGATACTTTACTTTTCTGGCTGATATCGGCCAGTACCGATATCAAACGGATAATATAGTGCATCCCCACTTAATTTTGATAGAAAATTTTAATTTATTATGAAAGAAAATTTCGGGGAAATACATATATATATATATATATATATATATATATATATATATATATAAATATGTTCATAAGGCAAATATGATTGTTGATTATTTTGTATGACATATAGTAATCGGATACATATCAATCAGGAAACTGAATAATTGACTTTTGACACCTATTGGAGAAGGGGTGGGATTTAATAAGTTCACACTTCTTCACTCACTTACTTTTGTAAACATGTACATAATATATGAGATTTACTTTTTACAAGTTTAAAATAAACTACTACAGGCATGGCAGAATTTACTGACAGAAGAAAAACCTGTATCTACAGCTGCTGTTTTTGCAAAAATCCAAATTAAATCAGGACTCCCTTCCCACTTGGTGTCCTCTAATGCCCCGTGTGACCAGTTAGCCTGGCGTTGTTTATCTGTGTGGTTGGAAAAGCATGACAGGGCTGTCCTAAATGATGTAGGGATGGCCCTTCTTTTATGTCCTGCTTCCTGCATATCATTTTATCATGTAATTAAAAAAAGAAGCTGATGGAGGGAAAACACTCCTATTCTATCAGTATATTAAAGAATATTGCATCTGTGTATAAATCTAAAGATATGTGATGAATCCCAGCCTCCATATTTTAATATTTTCCAGGCCGTGCATCGTTCTGCACCGTCCGAGTGGTTCTCGCTGACGAGAATGACAACGCCCCTCGGTTCAGAGCCGTGGAGTACCGCATGAGCATCAAGGCAAACGTGGCCAAAGGTTCTCTGGTCACACAGATCCAAGCCACCGACCCTGACGCCGGCTCTAATGGGAGGATCACCTACTCCCTCTACAGCGAGGCCCGCCTGTCACTGGTTGATGTGCTGGAGGTCAGTACGTTCTGCTCTGTGACTTTCTGCTCCAGGCTGCTGCACTTTCTTCAGACGTGTTTGCAGGTCACAGTGCTCTTCTTAGTGCAGCTCAAAGTGTCCTTACAGTCCCCTGAAGGGGCGATGCAAAACCCAACCACCCCTCAGCACATTTATTTAATGAGACTAAAGCGTATTAAAACTCATAATGTATGCCCCAGCTTCAGCTCACAATTAAAGGATATTCTCAGCTGATCCCCCTCCCTATATGACTGGATTAACAGCCATCTGTTAACTGTAATTATGCTTTTTTCTGCTCATCAAACTAAAATGATTTTACACTCAGACTGATGTCATGGTCACTGATATAAAGATGTTCAGTTAGAGCAGGGATGGGCCACTTTGTTCACAGGCCTAAATGTCACGGACTGAAGCAAACTCTCAATAACAAAATCAAAAATAACAATTACTGCAGCAGCAGTCAGAAACCTTATCCCTACATTTTTATTGCATATATTTTATTTAATATATTTTTCTAAACCAGGGCTCTGGGTCACCTTCACAGTCTTAAGCAGGTTTTTCTAAATCAGATAAAATATAAAAAAATGACAAATACAGATGGAAACTCTTAAGTTTTCCCTGATTTCCTTGGCAGAGTCTTGGCCGGTCCATGACAGGAAGCTGTTGTCCACAATCATGGCTCTATTGGGATCTCCACGATGAAAATTGAAAATTTTGATTACCATGGAAAATTCCACTAAGTGCAGAAATTGAGAGCAAAAACAAAAACCTTATTTAGACCCTCATTGGCTGGAACTCAGCTGGTATTTGGCTGGGAGGGGAAAATTGAAGTGGCTGCATCTGTATAACAATAAATTATTTATTTATTTAAACCTTGGAGTGATTTTTGCACATCCTCAAAAAAGGGGAAATTTGGAGATGCAAGGTTTCCGCCTGATGACATATATATATAGATATAAATAACTCATTAAAATTTATGATGCCGATATAAATATTTTAAGCCCAAAAGTGAAAAAGACCAATTCAACTAGCTTAACATGGAATTGAGCCAATTAAGATATTTTTAATGCAATTTGACTGAGTATGTCCTAAAATGTCATTGGTCACACTTTGTAATAGACCTGCAAAAAAAAAACATAAAAATAAATCAGATTTGGCGGGAATTCCTCATAAAAACAAAACACTCAGCAGGTGTTATGCTGCCTTGTAGAAAACAGATGGCAGATCATTATCTTCAGATTTACGACTTTTGGAAATTAGAAATTGACCATCAGGCCACATTCAGTGAAGAGGAGGGCCGTATGTGGCCCACAGTACGCCAGTTTCCCAACCCTAAGTTAGATAACGGACTGATAAAGAACTTTTATTTTAACTGACAATAAAGTGCAATAAAAAAATAAATCAGAGGTGAAGACTGACTGACTACATTTTTCGTTGATTGAAGTTGTGAAGTTTCTCATGACTTTTGTTTTGCTCAAGTATTTTATCTTGTCGTGGCATCAAAGGTTATGAGATTTGGTTATGAGAAAAATAAATAAAAAGAAACGGTAAATGATCAAATTTTTCCTTTGAGTGCTGCCATGAAATGAAAATATTAACTTTGAAGCAAAAAACAGACAGAAATATTGCACTCTTGTAAAAGTACTGTAACTTTAATCACATTTTACCCAAGTAAAATCCCTGTTGACCTGATTGTTGATTTTATTGAGTTCTGCCTTTTTCTGCCTTTGATTTGTCTGTTAAGCACTTTGTAAACATCTGTTTTTAAAGGTGTTATATGAATGAAGTTATCATTATTATTATTATAAGTATATTCAAAAGTGGCTCACTATAACTCCCCATTCCAATGAAGTAGGGACATTGTCTAAAACATAAATAAAAACAGAATAAAATAATTTGTAAATAATTGTCCTCCCTTTATTCAACTGGATACACAACAAAGACAAGAAATTTAATGATCAAACTGATGAACTTGTTTTTGCAAATATTCACTCATTTTGAACTTGATGCCTGCAACATGTTCTAAAAAAGCCGAGACAGGAGCTTGCAAAAACAATAAAATTAATCAGGTTTAACATGATATGTCATTTCTTTATAGTGTATTTGATTGAAAATAGCTCAAAAAGGATTCGACAATAATTTTTAATCATATAATCATGATTTACTTATTTTTCCCTTATAAGGAAGTTGATATTGATTAAAGATTCTGCATGTTGCAACCTGCCTACGTAATTTTTCATTTTATTGTATTTTATTTAGCGCTCTTAACTGTTTTCTATTTTAATGTCTTTATTTGATGATTTCCTACTTTTATACTGTGTATTAGAGCAACTGAAACAACCAAATTTCCCCTTGGGGACCAATAAAGTATTTCTGATTCTGATAATGTTGTTATTTTCTTGTTCTACATGAAGTCCCATCTTCATTGGACTGGGGTTTTTGTATTTGTTCTATTTTAACACCTTTTGAAACTATGAAATGGAGGCCAACATAATGTGATTTACAATGTTGTATTTTTCTTAACTGTCAGATAAGAAGGAAAAACCTGGTTTCATGCTCTGGATTTTTATCCCCAAACTGGCTTTGAGTGGCAGGTCTTATTTTGCTGCTTACCCAGGTGGAACCAGACAGCGGCTGGATGATGACTAAAAGCACCGTGGACCACCTCCAGGGGACCGTGCTGTCCTTCTTTGTCAAAGCCACAGACTGCGGCTCTCCGGCAAAACACTCGCTGGTGTCAGCCTTCATCCACGTCGTCCCGCCGGACGCGTTCGTTCCCTCCTTCAGCCAGCCGCAGTACTCCTTCACCATCACCGAGGACACCCCCGTGGGTACGGCCCTGGGCTCCGTGTACATGGGCCCCGGGCAGAGCGGCTTCTTCAACACCGTCGCAGGAGAGACCGTGGACAGCAACCAAGGAGGGACCTTCCTGGTGGAGAGGGATTCGGGTCTGATCCGCCTGACGAAGCCGCTGGACTACGAGCAGGTCGGCACTTTTCGCTTCAAGGTGGCTGCAACGACAAGACGAGACCTGATCGAGTCTGTCTCCACCGTGGACGTGGAGGTCAAGGTCAGTCATTCAGCTGTGTGCTACATCATGATACTTACTAGAACCAAGTGTTATGTTTATTCTCAGCTTATCAACATATTTGGTGAGGACTTTTCCACATTATGAAATTGAATAAACAGTAAATGTTGCCTCTTGTTTGCATTTTTTTTAACTGGCTAATTTGGTTCTCTGTGCAAAAGATGGTGCAACAACCAATGAGGACACCACCCCAAATTATAGTCCTTCTTAATAATGTCTCAGCAGGTTAACCCAAGAGGGAGCAGATAGTGGATCAGTGCTGTCAAATGCTCCACGATGACCACAGCCCTGCTCACGCTGCTGTTTCAAGATGTGATATTTAGGCCCTCGTCCACTTGCCCTCCACTAGAAATGTTGTGGAGACAGAATGCAGAAAACGACTTGACACCTCATTTGCTCCATCACGAGAAGTCATATCAGAGGTGTAATATTGGCGGTGGGGGGCATGCAGACTAAGAGTGAGACTGGAGCATCCATTTACAGATATTTGAATATCGATGAATCAATATGTCTCAAAACAAAATGTTGACAGATCTTTATTGTGGCATTTTTGCCACTCTAAAAAATGTCTTATAAGCTTCACAGACAGTTTCCTGACACGTTTAATAAATAAGGTTAATGAGCTTATGTTTGCACATTACCTATGGATATTTGAGTAATGTAGAATTGCTTATTTTTACCTCTCAGCAGAACTATTGATTAATAATATCAGAATACAAGGCCCAATTCCAAAGAAGACGGAGTGAATTGTAAATCCTTTTAGAACTATATTCAATTGAATAGATTTGGAAAACAAGATATTTAATGTTCAGACTGATAAAATTCTGTTGTTTTTTTTTTTTTTCAAATAATCACTCATTTTGAATTTGATGCCTGCAACATGTTCCAAAAAAGTTGGGACGGGGGCAACAAAAGACTGGGAAAGTTGAGGAATACTCAAAAAACACCTGTTTGGATCATTAACTGGTTAACATGTTAGTTGGAAACAGTTCAGTGTCATGATTGGGTATAACAGAGGCACTGTAGATGTCCATAGTATCATCAAAAGATTAAAAAAATCCAGAGAAAGTTTTGCACAGAAGAAGCTTGCATGAAAAAAAAATCATTGAATGCCTGTGACCTTTCACCCTCAGGCAGCACTGCATTATAAAGCAGCATCATTCTGTAAAGGATATCAGCACGTGGGCTCAGGAACACTTCAGAAAACCATTGTCAGTTAACACAGTTCATCTCTACATCTACAAGGTCAAGGTCAAACTCTACCATGCAAAGACAGAGACAAATATCAACAACACCCAGAAACACCGCCGGCTTCTCTGGGCCGAGCTCATCTGAGATGGACTTTGATTCGCTGATTGTTTACTCTTTTCAGATCCTAGACGTGAACGACAACAAGCCAGCGTTCGAGACCAACACCTACGTAGCCACCGTGATGGAGGGGATGCCTGTGGGGACAAGAGTGGTCCAAGTCCGAGCCCTAGATCCAGACTGGGGCTCAAATGGACAGGTGAGTGTCAGACAAGTTCAGTTATAAGGTTCACATAAAACCAGTTTAGAGTTTTAAATATTGATATCATGAAGTAAAAATCATGATCTGTACTTAGTTTCCAGATTGTCCCTTCAAAAATCTAAAAATGTCTTGGATTAGATTTTTTTAAGTTTAACCCATTAATGCATGAATTATTAAATCACAAAGGAATACTTTTTCAAAAATGTTCGTCTTTACTTTCAAACAAGTTAAAAGTCTTGGTCTTTTTTTTCAATAATTTAATGGATATGAGATGAGATTTGGGGGAGTTTAACATCTGTTGGTTGGACATGGTGCTGCAACCTACATGGAATGAAGTGTATTTAAAAATCTGCCCACTGTTGTGATATCCACTACAGTGGGACTGTCTTTGAATCAGAAAAGTCTGACTTAGACCCTCCTTTGAATCAGAAAAGTCTAACTTAAACCCTTCTTTGAATCAGAAAAGTCTGACTTACACCTGTCTTTGAAAAAACCAATCAATCAAACTGACTCAGTCTTTGAATCACTGAAGTTCGACCTGGTTTGATAAACTGCTGACTCTTCTTCTCTGCAGGTTGCCTACAGCCTGAAGCCTCTGCTCACCTACAACATGGACCTGACCAAAGACACCCGCTCCCTCCCCCTCAGCGGGCCCATCACCACAGGCTCCTTCTTCGCCATCGACAGCAAAACAGGCTGGATCACCACCGTGAGCCAGATGGACCACGAGACCTGCTCCAGCTACAGCTTTGAGGTGGTGGCCTCTGATCTGGGGGAGTCCCGATCCCTGTCCTCCACCGCCGTGGTGACCGTGGCGGTATCAGACATTAACGACAACCCGCCGGTGTTTGAGAGGGACCTGTACCGGGGCGCCGTGAAGGAGAGCGACCCCCTGGGCGAGGTGGTGGCCGTGCTGAAGACGGCAGATCAAGACGGCACCGATCAGAATCGCCTCATCAGTTTTTACATCACCGGTGAGGAGAGCGGAGCGGCAGCGTAATGTGGAAGCAGAGTCTGAGCTGCAGCGTCTGTCCCCGGTGCAGCGCAGCGAGTGCTGCATAACAATTATTCATTAGGCCTAATGGGGTGCCATTATTAAAGGTCATGTTTTAAATGAGTTTGAACTCAAATGTCAAACACGACTTACCTTTTATTTTTCATATTAACTTTTAATTTTTTATTTATGTCACGATGCATGAATTATACAACACGTTTAGTAAAATGAGGAAGAAGGCTGCAAACACTAATGAAATACAAATCCACAGCTTTAAATGTGACAGTGAAGTGTTATATTCGAACTGATAGGTTTACCAACAAGGAGAATGCACTTGACTCCCACAAAGGTAAACTGATAATGAGATAAATAGATGGATGGATGTGATTTCCAGGTTGATCGTCCATTCACCATCGTAATATATCTTTGAAAGGCTCTGCCCCTCCAAAACACTTGAATTCCCTCGCTTGGGGATGGTTGCTAGGGCTGTCCCTTTTCCTAAAAATCCAACTCCAACAGAATCCGAGCTTTCACTCCTATAACCGAAGATGTTAAACCCCATTGCTGATCTTGCTGCACGAGACATTTCCATTAGATCATTTTACTACTTACCTCTCCCTGGTCACATAGTTAAGCTGCATGTCCTTGCATAAGAATTCTGTAATCTTGTCCATGATGGCCTATTTCTGCACTCTCCGGAGAACATGGGCTTGAGGTCAAGAGAGCAATGAACAGTCGGGTTGTGCTAGGAGTGCGTTCTGTTGGATTGGGTGATTCACTGCTCCAGGTGCCCTGATGTGCTGCTGAACTGTAAATGTTTTCAATTTGAATGTATATTTACAGTTTGAGTACGTTTCTTTACTCCCACAATCGGACAGATATTTGAATATCGACTGTAAGGTTGCAGTCCTAACGGTTGCTAACTGCTACCACAACTGCAAAAATGTCTTGAGACCTTAAACGGAATAATATCAGATTATCTTTAAAGAACGATGTTGCAAACACAATCGCCACCGCTGTGAGCACCAACTTGATCAGGTCACATGGACAGAAAAATGTCTTGAACAATTAATAACATTACATAACAAAGAATATAGGATGTAAGTTAGAAGTTTGATAGCTTTTCTTCACCACAGTGCTCAGTATCTGATTTGAGCCAAAAACTAGTGATGCACCAGCTGTAAAAAAAACTAAGGATGTTCAGAATAATGATTGCAGCTCTCCTAATGCTGATACCAATGGCGTTTAATGTCTTCTTTTATACTTTCTTTTATGTTTGTCCATAGTAACAGATCAGTTCGTCCTTCTCTGAATCAGCTACTGGCTGTGCTCAATGCTTTGAACTGATAAAATACAACAAGTAAACATCTGAAAATGCTCATTCTACATTTATTCGCCGTCCCCCATGTTTGTAAAACGGGATGATACAGGTGTTAAACCCATGCTGATGTGCATCCCTACCAAAAACCCACTGAAAAATCTCACTGGCTTTCAGTCAAGGGAGCATGTGGGGTACTAACTTCCAATTTGGCCCACAAAAAAGTTGTCCCTCAGATGTTCATCAGGTGATAGGATTGTTCATCTCAGGTGTGACTTCAGTGCAGCTTGAGCTGTGTGCCTGATCTAGCTCTTCTTTTATGAGAGGTTGTATTAATATTTAAAGCTGAGGATGTTCACGTCCCTGTTAATATAACAGCTATCCCATTTACAGCCCACAGCATTTAACCTTTGCAGAAGGCTGCTGCTCCCATATTTGTGGGATTATTCCATCAGTCGCTGCAGATCTGTACGATGTTTGTGGGCCATATTTAAACTGGCTGATTTTACAGACCTGTTTCATCACATTTCACCCCAAAATAAGATGCAGCCTAAGTGCAGGAAGGCGTCTTCACAGCACAGTTTCATTTATATGGAATCAGGCTCAGTACATCAATCACCTGGGAGTGTCTCGACTTTCACAGACTCACATGTGACTTTGTGTTGTCGCGTCTCTTTTATGGGTGTCATAAAAAATCTTTGTAAGGACTCTCCGGCAGAACTCTAACCTTCACTCTCAGCCTAATGCTTTTAATTCTTACAACAGCACTTAATAATCATTTAGGATGATATATTTTGGCCCCTTGTCCTGGCATTTTAAGATACTGATTGGCCTAATGGAAGCACTGTAATAAAAGGTCAGATTTTTAAGCTCTGAAAGGCCAGCGCTGCTGCAGCAACCTGCTTTGCTGCATTGATAGATGCGTATTGATTGTGCCAAAGGGTAGCAGCATCATTTGTGTTTGTGTGTGTGATGCTATCCATCCTGTGAATGAATAACAATTCTTGTTTATTCGCATGTCGGATGTGATCCATCTTCTCCTGTCAGGGTTTTAATCCTCTCCTCTGTAATCTGCAGGTGGGAACCCCCGGGGCGTGTTCGGCCTGGCGCTCGTGCAGGGAGAGTGGAAGGTCTATGTGAGTGGACTCCTGGATCGGGAGCAGCAGGACTGGTATTTGCTCAACATCACGGCCAGCGATGGCTTGTACGTCGCTCGTACCGCAGTGGAGGTTACCGTCATGGATGCCAACGACAACAGTCCCATCTGCAACCAGGTCAGGGATACGGCTGAATGGAAGTAGGTGAAAGGAAAACATGCAGAGCAAACAAGCCGAGCAGGCAGTGGAGCAGGGAGCCGAACATCTGTGACATTTTTGTTCAGCTCGTCTCCGGGCCAATCACTCTCAGACTGTGATGTCTAAAAACTCAAAGGTGTATTCTAATTACTTCTGTGAAATTCACTCATTTCAGTAACAGACACCCAAAGACCATTTTTGCCTTAGTTAAATATGTCTTGAAAGTAAATGATTCAATAAAGAGGGAGTTTTATGGTTTGTTGTCTGAGGGCAGGGGTCAAAGGTTCGGGAGACACGGGACCCAGACAGGCTTGTTCAGAAGGTCAGGATTAGTGGGTAGGGTTAGGTTTGAAGTTTGTAGGTCATGTGATTGAACTGATATAGGCGTTTAAAAGTGTGACCTAGGGTTACAACAGGAAATGGGGTTTTTGCTAGGATAAGGGTTAGGTTTAGGGAAGGTGCTGGAGACACGGGACCCAGACAGGCTTGTTAAGAAGGGTGGAATTAGCAGGATAGGTGCAGGTTTGAAGGTTGTAGGTCATGTGGTTGATGAGTTATAGATGTTTTAACGCGGTCCCTTTTAATTTTTATTTGTCATGAGGCAGAATAGTTATTCTCTCCTTGTGTCATCTATTTTCATGAAAACCACAATATTTCAGTCTTGGCAATGTCTTAATAACTCATATTTAAGTCTTTGCAGCTCAGGAAGTGTTCCTCGCTCTAATATGATATCTTCTGAATAACTAATTCAACAAATTAACAGCATTCAAAAAACACAAGTGTTTGTTTTAAGTTTTCTAATGGGAAGCTATGAACAAAGGTAATACTTCCAGTTGTGCTAAATTTTGGTAACCTTGCAAAGCTGTTTGGTTTTACAGATTTCATGTCACCAGGCAGATACATCTTGCAAAGCTAGCAAAGGTTTGCCTTATAACCAAAGGCTCTACCTCCTATCCTACGTAAAGAAACTAAAACAGGCCCTAAAACCAAAGGCTCTACCTCCCATCCAAGAATCGTGCTAGAATCAAACAGTCACGTTAAGTCTCTGACTACTGATTCACATTTTTGATTTTCTTGAATGCTTCTGCCCTTTGCCATCCCCTTCATTGGGACGTTGCCCAGATGGACTTGTAACATGTCCCATGGATATATGAAACAGTCTATCTGGTGTGTCAGGTTAATGTTTTTTAACTGTGAGAATATATCATCTGCAGCCAGGAAACTCCTAATTTCAGTGTTTACTCTGAAAAGAAAAGAAAATTAGAAGATTCTTGAAGGCAAACATCTTTAAGAATCTGAACCAGTCCAGTTGGATCAGCATTGGGTAAGAAAGACCATGATTGAGAACCTACATGGACAAGCATAAGGGGGTATTAAAGGAAAAACCTGTAATTTATTGCCTACAAGCTATAGAATTATGTAACAATAACGAATAAGCCTGTATGTGACTAATAGACACGTCGGTTTAAGGTAAATATATGGACCCTTAAGTGTTACCATTGTCATAGTGATAATAAACTAAATAATCAAAAGAATGTAATGCTGACAGAAGTGTTGTAGAGAATGAGTGGTCTACAGAAATACAGTGCTAAAAAAGATTTGGGCTCAAAACTCAACAAGCTGCTAAAGTTCAAGAGGAGACTGTGAAGACTGCACAAGTGTTAATGCTAACAAGTGATTGTTTTTGCTGTGTCAGAGATTACTTTTAATAATTAACAATATACTTAAAATTACATGGATGATTTCACTGTTTATTAATTCATGATGACCTCTTCAATAATCTATTACTTACTAAATTTACACTTTTATCAATATTCCAGCACACTATTGTGGACGACAGTACAAACTGTGGTAAGAAGAAAGTAAGCAGTTGTTCTTGAGGCTCTAATCAACTTTTTTCACCAAAGATCAAGTAAAAAATCTCTCGCCACTCCATATTCTTGTCTTTCATAACTGCCTTTTTAGTATAAGAAACAGTAACTGATTAATCTGCACATATTTATCTACTAACCTAACAAACACTGATCTACAACTATTACAAATTAAACCTTTAAAAATATGGTTTATCAATGTTTCTTTCCAATAAAAGTTTCGTCTTTTCTTGATGTTACGATTAAACATGTCATAATGACACTTTAGGGGCAGCACAGTGGCACAGCAAGAAGGATGCTGGTTTGATTCCCCGTGTCAGTCAGGGTCATTCTGTGTGGAGTTTGCATATTCCTCCCGTGCACCCACAGACCAAAAACATGCTCATGAGGTTGATTGGTTTGGGCCGGACCAAATGAACTCTGACTTTTGTGGAAATACGGCGTGTTTGAGCTGCTGTGAAAGCTCACACAAACTCTGGTGCAGATCAAGAAAGTGAACTCTAAGCCACCAAAAAACGACCTAAATTGCTGTAAATTGGTTCGAATGGGCACGAATGGATGTGTGTCTTTCTATGTGGCCATGTGATCAGCTGGTGGCTGGTTCAGGGTGTACCCTGCCACTCGCCAAATGTCAACTGGGATTGGCTAGAGGCCCCCGTGACCCCGAAAGGGATAGGCAGTTAAAATGATGGATGGATGGATGGAAAATGCATGATCCTTTTTAGGTTTTGATATAATCCTGAATATGATTTGATATTCTGGTCACACTCACTTCACCAGGCCCTGGTGTTGTGAGGGTGGGAATGCTGTTGCAGCTAAAGGCCATGTGCCAGACGGTGTTAATGCTTCAGTACTTCATCAGGGCATATGGAAGGTGACGGGTCTCCTCACCGAGCCTGTTCCCTTTTATTAAGGCACGAGTATCTTTCTCTTTCTGATCAATTAGTTATTGTGCTCAAGGCTCAACCACCCACTCCGATGAGCTTGCTGTGGGTAATTAAAGTTTAGCTAAGCTCAGAAAGTACTGCATGTGCAACTTGGAAAACTTAACAGAAGCAAGACAGGATTTGTTCTGCTGAAATATTCATTCTCACTGTGCAAATTGCTTCCAACAAAACAAATTTGCTCTATTTTTTCTGGGGATTTACTGTTATCAACAATAAAACTAACTGCTTAAATATTGTGATCATTAGTACCAACACAAGCTTTTGAATTATTACACATCAGACAGCATATTCGCCCAAAACAGACTCAAGTAAAACCAATCAAGTAAAGCTCAGTGAGCCCATAACATAGTCTTTAGGCTCTCAGAGTTCTCTCAACATAATGCAAAGGCAGACACAGTACATGACAGGAAATCACTACCCAAAGCCAAGACAAATGGGCTCAGGCCTTTGGGGAATTTCCTTTTTCTTGTGTCTTATTCTGCAGTTTTTTGATTTAGATAATTAGTCAAGAAACTTCCCCTTTCCTCAAATCTCAGTAATTCTGTTTGAAATCAATTCTTCATTTTCCCCTGCTCTCCTCTGACATCCTGTGTTCTTGGACAATTCAGAGCTGTTGTTCCTCATAAGGCAGAAGCTGCATCAAATGGATTAAAAGACAAAGGACTGCAGATGAAACAATAAGCCTTGAGGCCCACTTTGGTACAGTCTATCAAATACTAACATTCATTTTTAATGCTGTCTTTGGTCCCTCTACAGACAAAAAGAGAAATGAAATGCTGAGAATACTGTGCTTTTTCTCTTTGTGCAGGCTTCTCACAGTACAGGAAATGTAAGGATCTGTTTCTAGAGCAATGAAAATACAATGTGAATGTAGTACTAAAAGTCCAATTCCAATGAAGTTGGGACATTGTGTAGAGCATAAAAAATCAAACACTACGATTGTCAAATCCTTTTCGACCTATATCCAACTGAATACACCACAAAGACAGGATATTTAATGCTCAAAGTGATTAGTGTGTTTTTTTGGAAATACTCACTCAATTTGAGTTTGATGCCTGCAACAGTTTCCAAAAAAGCCGGGACAGGGGCATGTTTGCCACTGTGTTACATCACCTTTCCTTTTAAGAATAATCAATAAGGAACTGAGGACATTAATTGTTGAACCTTTGTAGGTGAAATTCTTCCCCATTCTTGCACCACACATTTTCAACAGGAGACAGGTCTGAACTGTGAGCAGACCAGTGTAGTACCCTCTAGGGCTGTCACTTTTCCCAAAAATCAAACTCTGGTTTGATCTGTTTTCAAGCATACACGTGTATGCCTGTTCTCCACGGTCACAACACACACGAGGCATTTCCATCAGATCATTTTGATATTTACCTCTCCTGAGGCCACATTGATGGCCACATGTCCTTGCATTTAAAGCTCATAATCTTGTCTGTTGCTGCCTTTTTCCGTGCCTCTGGCAGGGGTGCCTGCTGAGGAGGACTTGATATCACTGGGCTGAGCACATGACAAGGCACTGCTGGACTGCAGTGGGTGTGAGGTCTACAAATCAGTCTACGGATCTGCCATAGTGGGCCAGCTTTGCACATAATCAACACACAGTGGAGCCCAAAGTGCTTCCACGCAGCGCTCCTCACATGTTTTGGTGTTGTTATTGTCCAGTGTCATCATTTCCTCAAGGTGTCTTCTTTGTTTGTTTTGGGTAGATTAGGGCCCTGTAAAATCTGTGTAATTTTTCCCAAATTCCATTTTAGTTTTTTCCACATTCCGTTTTTTTCCTTTTTAAATTTTTGAGAATTCGTTTTTTTAGTATTTTACACAAATTTAACCCAGAGACACAGGATAAAATAATGAAATATAATCACTTCAGGTAGTCTTCACACGTATCTGTATGTGTCCAGTCAACAGCATGTTGATGACATGTGCAGAACATTTGATCTCCTGAAACATAATAATCATTGACAAACTGCTCGGTCCCTACTCTGGAGCTAGCCGGGAGTTTTGGCTCTTGCCAACTACGCGCACTGATGTTGCTCGGCCCGCGCGCGCTCGTCGCCCCTCAACGCCAGCAATCATTGAAAGTCAATGGCAGTTGGACGCCAAGGACGCTGAGATCACTTTTGGTGTGAACACAGGGTCAGTGTCTCAGACGGCCGCTGTGACATGTTGACATCGATAATGAGGGGAGGAGGAGGAGGGACAGGACGTGAAGCATGTATTGTCCGCAGCCTCAGTGATCCCCTCGGGGCGTTTTCCCAAGAGATACGCTCCTTTTTAGTCAGAAAAAAACGCTTTTATGTAAAATGTCGGCCATTTCTGTGATATTCTGT
The DNA here is from genome assembly GCA_037902135.1 of Cetoscarus ocellatus. Classification (NCBI taxonomy): domain Eukaryota; kingdom Metazoa; phylum Chordata; class Actinopteri; order Labriformes; family Labridae; genus Cetoscarus; species Cetoscarus ocellatus. Next base: position 156,967 of record JBAMNC010001622.1, on the reverse strand, counting down.
GTTTATATTGAATTCTGTGTTTAGGACTAATTCCGTGATTCCTTTCGAGATTCCGTGATTGCGGATTTTGTCGGGCCCTAGTAGATGAGACGAGCTGAGGACAAGAAAGCACTGGCCATAATGTGCTGTTCAGCTGTTTAATTAATATTCTAATGTGTATTTACACTTGGAGTACTGACGTTTACCCCCATGCTTGAACAGATTTTCAAATATCAAGTATAAGGTCACAGCCTTAGTACCCTCACTGTCAGTGTGTCTTCATTGTCTCTGAAATAAGCAGGGACGTCCCTGAAAAAGATGGATGGCAGCATGTTGCTCCTAAACCTGTATGTACCTTCCAGCATTAATGGAGCCTTCACAGAAGTGCAGGTTACCCATGCCATGGGCACTAACACCCATCATACCATCACAGATGCTGTCTTTTGGACTTTGGCCTTATTACTGGACCACCATTCAGAGAAATATGCTAATCATTTACAGAGAGATTAAATAGAGTTAAGAAAATGATAAAGCTTTTATTTTTTTAGTTTTGAGGCTCAACCAAAAGTCAAATCATAGTTTATGTCTTTATTGGTACACAGTGCAAATGGGGCGATTTTTTTCTATAACTTGCTTGTTTTTTTTCCTTTTTTTTAGCTTTTAAGGATTTGAGTCTTGCATATCATGGAGCTAATTTAACTAAGACTACTGTTTGTTTGGAGGTTTGAAATCTGCTTTATCTCCATCTCGTTTGTCTTTCAGAAGGTTGACCAAACATATTTGCAGACAGTGTTTTAAAAATATTGTCTGCCATAGATAAAGCCTCCATCAGCAACCAAACAGCTGCTGTCCTTCCAGCTCTTTCTACAGCCTTTGGCTTGAACATCCAGCTGTGGTTTCCTCTATTTGCTGGAGTGTGTTCAATAAAACAGAGCCGTCACAAAATTGGCAGGAGCACAGGCAGGGTCAGGAAAGGGCACATAACTCTGTTGTTCCCGTTCTGTCAGAGCGGTGAATTGATGAACAGTATATGGGTATTTTAGGTGAGTGGGACAGTTGATTTTTTCAGATGTGTGGATTTACTGTGCGCTTGTCTGTTCGTGTGCCAGGCGGTTTACAGCGCCTCTTTTCCTGAGGACATCCCCATTAACAAGGGCATCCTGACAGTGGGCGCTACAGATGCTGACTCAGGCTCCAGCGCTGAAATCCAATATTCGCTCTTTGGGATTGGGGTCGAAGATTTCTACATGGACGCCAACACTGGTAAAGTCAATTATCTTTCGATAAGAATTTTGCAAGATCAAAACATATAAGAAAACTGAGTTGAAGGATCTTTTCTGCACCTATCCCACTTTCATTTTATACTTCAAGGTGAGCTGCGCACGGCCACAGCCATGGACCGAGAAATGACACCCACCTACAAACTCATCGCTCAGGCAACTGATGGGGGAGGGCTGTTCTGCCGCTCTGACATTTCTCTCAAAGTGTTGGATGTGAATGATAATGCACCTGCTTTCTCTGCGCCCTATTACCTGGCCAGTGTGTATGAGAATGCTGCCCCCAAGGCTTTGCTTACTCGGCTGCAGGCCAGCGACCCTGATGAAGGTACAGTGTTTTATGCTGCCAGGCTCGAATTAAAAACCAGAGATGACAAAGGGAATTCAGGTCTAACCTATCATCCAAAGAGCCTACATTACAGCATCCTCCAACAATAAGATTTTATGCTTCTATAAAGTCTTTTCTTATTCCAGGTCTGAACCGCACGGTGGTCTACACCCTGGTGGACTCAGTCGATGGGTTCTTCTCCATCGATCCCGTGACTGGGATGGTCATACTGGAGAAAACTTTGGACAGAGAGAGCCAAGACTCCTACCGTCTTCGTGTTCAGGCAGTGGACCAAGCCGGCCAACGGGGGGCGCTGTCCTCGCAGGTGTTTTTCCAAAAACTTTCAAAGTCCAGTTACTTTTTCTCTGTTCAGAGCTGAGCTGAACTGTAAAATCCAGAATATGAGTCCTTTTGATCAACAAAACCAAGACTACATTTAGGCATCTCTAAAGAGAACTACAAAAAGGCTATTTAGAGTTATGGAAGCATTTTTTCTAAATGTGGTCACCTTCGCTTGTTTACATTCTATGACAACAGCAGGAAAACTACAATATTGATAGAAATGATTAGTTTGAAGCATTGGAGCTGTGTACAGCTTCCAGGACTGTATTCGAAGAAGGGATGGGAACTACTGGAAAATCACTTTTTCAAAGTCGCCAACAAGTTTTCAAATAGCCTACTGAATTTTTACATTTACACACTATTGCTCCACATTGAAAAAGGAAACAACTCATGTGAAGCTTGAGTTTTACCAAGCTCTGTTGACAACTAGTTCAAGTTGAGAAACAAGTGAAAACAAAACGAAACTAGAAAGTAGCTCAATCAAGGCAGCTCACATATTGCTGTTACATCTATAAGCAATAGTTCCATGATAAAGTTACCACCATAATGTGATTCATGACCCTAAAAACACACACCTAGCACTCAGAATCATGTTAATATCATTATTAGTTATACATTTATTGAGCAAAAATGATCATTTGCTAATGGATCACCACTAAAATCTTATCATTTCTAAGTTGGGCCATTACCAACATCCCCTGAAAATTTCAACAATATCTGTCCAGTAGTTTTTGCAATTTCACTAACTAAAAAACAAACAAGCATACACCAGCTAAAACATAACCTCCTTGGCCGGGGTAACAAAAAGCTTGACGAAGACAAATCCACATCTTGAAGCGTATCCCCTGGTGTCATTAGCTCGATGCTAACACTTCATAGAGTTTAACCTTGCCGCACAGCTGAATCATCGTGCTTTCATGTAATCAGGCAGATCCATCTTGCAAAGCTCCAAGTCGAAAAGACTGAGTTAAGTCTGCAGACACAAGGCCCAGAGTCCTTCAGAGCAGGAAGAGGTGGAGCTACAAGTGAGACAACAGCAGGAAGTGACTGTTCGTACAGAGATTAGCATAGATGCTAACAGCATAGATGCTAACAGCTTCAGTAGCAGTTTATCAGATCTGGACCACAGTTCTCTATTATATGATAAACAAGTAACACTAAAAGCACTTCTCTATAGTAAGGATATTTTAGCTCCACTTCCAACATGCATTGCTCTAGGACGTGGCCCCAGTTTTGTGCAGTAGCACCTGCCTACGGAAGTGGAGCAAAAGTGTCCTTCCTATTGAGGAGTTTGTAGTGCTTTTATTTGTTCTCACTTTTAGCTCCACCTCTACCTGCTTTAAAGGACTCTGATTGGTCCATCCGGCTTTGGGTCGTTACAGTCATTGTAGACTGGAGCTTGGCAAGATGGATCTGCCTGATTACAGACATTAGACCAGGCTGATCCAGCTGCACTGCAAGGTTACTGTTGCCTGGATGGACTGGTGAAATATATTTTGTGTAGTATTTGTTGTACAGTATAGTATTTATATCTCCCCTGTGTGTAAAACTGGCTGCTGTGATGTTAACACACCATCAAGGGGGCCACCATGTTGAATGTTTTGACTGACTGTTACATACATGCCAAAAACGAGTGCTCTCATTGGTCAATGCATAACTTAAGAAAAATGGACTGTTGGCTTAAAGAATAAAAGCTGTTTTTTCACTCGGCATGTCTGTGTATAAGCTTGCATTGACTGCCTATGATTACTTTATATAACATTTGATTATAGACAATTAAATAGATCCAGAAAATGAGCATCAATATGTTTTTATTTTTAGCTTTTTCTCAGACTTGTTTTCGTCAAGTTTACATCTTAAATATAAGAGTAAGTTTGAGATTAGTGATCTACACTGTATTAGTCTATATGTAATCTGTATTTCTGCCCATGCCCTGGAAAAGAGGAGCCAATGAATAAAAATGTAATGTTTACCAAAAAGATCAGATAAAGAGCCTGCTAGATTTAATCAGGATAAATCTCCATTAAAATGAGCAGAGGATGGTGCAGGAATGAAGGTCAAGGTTATAATGAGAAAAAGAAACATAAAACAAGCAGGCGACATGTGGACTCTCTCTTGTACTCGCTGGGTTTTCTCTGCTCTTTTTAAATCTGCTGGAACAAACCATGAGCACAAATTGAAAACAAGCCCCGGGCAGAGCTGGGGTCAGCGGTGGCCATTTTGGACTTGTATGAGTTTTAGTTTGCTGACCATGGAAGTGAAAGGAATTATAACTCTTAGTGGTTACACAACGGCAGCAGTTATAACAGAGCTAGCTGGAGCAGAATATGAAGGAGCTGCATTAATATACCAGAAAAAGTATCCGCAAAAGCAAAATGAGTGACATCCCAATTAAAATGAGTAGAACTGACATGAAGAGTCGACTCCAGGGACGCCATTAGTTTTTGTTTATGTCAGGAACGCCTCAATGGGACAAATATGTCAAAGCCTTTTAGACCACCAGGACAAACGGCATCATTAAGTGATGCAAAGTGACAGGAAGAGAAAAACAATCCTCTCTGTCGACTCCAAAATTAGAATTACTAGAATTACTAAAAGTACTTGGATGTTATGAAGATTGATTTAAAGTCAGTAAAATAAAGTGTAAGCTTCATGGGATTTTTATAGAGATTTTAAAACTTTTCTCCGTCACGTTGGCAGTTTTCTTTAGTCATGAACGTCTGTAATCTGTGAACTCTCCACCCTTTCTTGTTCTAAGAGGGGGGCAGTGTAAAAACCAAGGTTATCTCAGAGCTGTCAGAGAACTGGAGGTGTCTGTAGATGCTGTGGAGGTGCAGTCTCTGCATACAGTCTCTGATAAATTCACCCAAACTGTCCCAACTTCAAAGGGAATACCAGCATTTCATGTATTCAGGAAGAGAAGCAAAGAGTCCCTCACCTGAAGCAGCCACAGGAGTGTGAACACGTTTGTGTGGGCTCTCCGTCATCCAGATAGGGGTGCTCATAGACATTTTGGGCCCCATGTCAAGATATGAAACTGGACCCCCTGCTGAGCATCCGTCAAGCAGATAGATAAATAAATATGAAGAAATAGGCTTTAAAAATGGACACATTATAATTTTTACAGCCAAGTTATTAAGCTTGAAGACACAAATAAACTTCAGATGATGGAGAAAACACTCATGAGCTCAAATTATACAATAAATGGTCATTTAACCTTTGGGTACTGCACAAAAACACACCCTTTCATCCTGTTTTAGGTGTTAACAACCACTAACTTTAACTGTTATAAAAACACATCATATATATTTATTTTGCTCAAATCTCTTCATCAAGCTCAGTCCTGATCAAAACTAGTACTAAATTTTTTTTGAATGATTTTAACCCTTTAAATGCCAAATCCATTGTTGATATCACTGATTTGGTGAAAAAAAAAAACCACAAAATTACAAAAAAAAAAAAATTCAAGATAAAAAATGATCAGAGGCAGGAGAGTTTTTACAAGCTATCACACTCTTGGATATTTCAAACATGAGTAAAAACATAGGCTTTGATATATTATAATTTTTACTCCCCATTGACTCCCATTATAACCATTTATTTTTACCACCAAATCAGTGACATCACTATGAAATTGGCATTTATAGGGTTAAAATCTATTTCTTCAAAACAAAAAACATTTTTGATCAGGTCCGAACCTTGATGAAGAGATTTGAGCAAAAAAAATTGAATAAAATATTTATCTGACTTTTTTTTACAGCAGCCAAAGTTAGTGGCTGTTAATGGCCACAACAGAACGAAAGGGTAGTAAATTTTTCCACAGTGTATTTTTTACCGTAAATTTTTGAAACCACATTTTCAAATTTATGTATAATTATAGTTCCTCAACAAAAATTATCTCACTCTCTTAAATAGAGTGAAAGTTATGGTCAAATAAGTCGTCCCCTGGTGGCTGCAAACAGCCTCATAGAGACCCACTGGGTAGTAAAGTTACTTTCTGGCTTTTGGACCATTTTAAGCATTCAGCATGTTTTTATTTACAATTCACTCTTCAGCTGTCATCAGCCCTCATCAATCTCAGATCTTTAAACCATGTTTATGATTTTAAGATTTTGCAGATCAGGCATTTTTCTTACCCCACAAGCTGTTTATTTTAAAGATGCAAGTATCTTTACAAGCAACTCAAGCATTCAAACATTCAGCAAAATGCATAAGAGCAACTAATATCCTTCAGTAAGTCTTCTAAATGGCCTGTTTTGAAATTTAATTTAGTTCACTGGAGCTAAGCAATGAAAAGATGTCTGAATCTTACTGTTTCTTACTTCACTCACTGTTATTTAATGACTTAAACATCTTAAAAAGCTTATCTTATCCTTTATCCTCTAATCCTTTCTCCATTTGTAAGCTGTGGCAACATTTGAAAATATAAATACCAAAGTTTCACACTATTTCCATAATGGCAGGCCCTGTTAGATTTTGCACAAACATATTTTAGGCATAGATTTGATCTGTAAATGAGATTTACAAACCTCATCAACTACTACACTTCATGTTTTACACTTGGGTAAAATCAAACATCTAATAACCCTTTATTGAATGCTAGTAAAGTCTGAATGTATAAATGAACAGAAACAAATTGAACTTTTGTGTGAAATGCAGTCACCTTTATTTAGGCTACCTGGCAGAGCATCTCAGTTACAATACCAGAACTGACAACAAACAGTGAACCTGCTCTACATGAATATATCAATTCATAAAGAGAGGAGCTCTGATTGGATCGCTCCACAACTTATCCCACCACCACCAAGCTAAGGCAGCTGTGATTGGATGTCCCTCTGAACTCATCCAACCTTTCCACACAACCAAAGTAGCTGTGATTGGATATATTCCTAACTTGTCTCTACTTTCTACATGACCAAATTAGGTCTGATGGATGAAGTTAAAGGTTGTTGATGAAAACAGTTATTGAACAAAATTAACACTGTTGTTTGATTTTAACTTTTATTTATTTAAAATAAAGACATTACAAAAGGAAAAGTTGATGTTTTGCTGTAGATTATGTGGAGCAAACACCTCTTATCCCTCTCAGAACTGCCAAAAATGTGCAGAATTTATTCAAAAGACACAATTTCCCCCCTCAGGCTTTGTTGGACACGGTCTACAATTGATTTTTGCCTCAGTCCAGTTTCCTGTAAGCAAAACCTTAAGCATGTATTCTCTGCTCCTCTGGTGGTTGTAAAACTCAACACTCAGGGTCAGGAGCCTCACAGGTGACTTAACCGAGCTTCCTGTTTCATGTGTCCCACAGGTTGATCTGACCATCTTGGTGCTGGACGTGAACGACAATGCTCCGGTCTTCCAGAGGAGGGATTACAGCATCACCGTCCCAGAGGATGTAGCTGTAGGGACAGAGGTGCTGAGAGTGTTGGCGACGAGCGCCGACATCGGGCCAAACGCGGAGATCACGTACAGCGTCCGGTCCGGCAACGAGTTAGGGAAGTTTTCTATTGACACAAACACAGGTGAGAGGAAATCCTGTACAGCTGTGCTTCTTCTGGGACTTTAAATGAAACTAAAATCCATGCTTTTACCCTAAAATGAATCCAGGTTAACTCACTCTTTTGCATGCTTTAGGAGCCATTTCTGTGGCTGATGATTTGGACTTTGAAATATGTAAGGACTACTACCTCACCATTGAAGCCTGGGACAACGGGGACCCTCCTCTCAGCACTGCAACTATGGTCACGATTGAACTCATGGACGTCAACGACAACGCCCCAGCCTTCAATCAGGACATCTACAACATTTTGGTCAGCGAGGACGCATCTGTGGGACAGTCCATCACAAGAGTAAGATCTGCTCTCATCATGTATGTCTGTGTTTAGTTTTTTTTGTCTCGACACAGGCAGGAGCCAGGGCCAGAGGCTTAGGCTGTTTTTACACATGCTCCTAAAATTAAGCAAAAAACAAAAGCTGTGGGCGAGAAAATTCACTGTCAAGAAAGGCAGAGATTGAGGAGGAATTCAAGAAGACAAGCAGGAAAATTTAAAGGAAAAATCTAGATTAAAAAGACTATTTTGTTTACATGCTTATCAAACAGAAAAAACTCTTTCACGTGTCCTCAAACTGACGAAACTTCTCCCCTTGAGGGCAAGAAATGGATGCACTGAAGATTTTTACAGTCCTTGTAGCAAATCTCATGTTCTGACTGTGTTTTAACCTGCTTAATTTCTTTTTCAGAAAAACAGAGTTATTTTGTTTTGCAAATCCTTTTTGACATATATTCAAAAATGCACTATAAATACAAGATATTTCATGTTCAGACTGACAAAATTTAATGGTTTTTATTGCAAATATTCACTCATTTTGAATTTGATCACTGCAGCACCTTCCAACAAAGGTGGGGCAGGGGCAACAAAAAATGGGAAAGTTGAGAAATGCTCAGAATACTGCATGAGTAAATAGTCCTAAAGAAGAAATTAAGAATTGTGAGGACTAATCATCTACAATCCATAATATCACCAAAAAATTCAGAGAAATCTCTGCACGTAAGCAGCAAGGCCAAAAAACAACATTGAATGCCTGTGACCTGTGAGCCCTCAGGCAGCACTGCATTGAAAAGCAGCGTCATCCTGTAAAGGATATCAGCACGTGGGCTCAGGAACACTTCAGAAAACCATTGTCAGTTAACACAGTTCATCTCTACATCTACAAGGTCAAGGTCAAACTCTACCAAAGACAAAGACAAATATCAACAACACCAAGAAACACCGCCGGCTTCTCTGGGCCGAGCTCATCTGAGATGGACTGAGGCAAAGTGGAAAAGTCTGCTGTGGTCTGAGTCCACATTTCAGACTGTTTTTGGACATCATGGATGTGGTGTCCTTTGGGCTAAAGAGGAAAAGGACCATCCAGACTGTTATCAGAGCAAAGGTCAAAAGACAGCATCTGTGATGGTATGGGGGGGTGTTAGTGCCCATGGCATGGGTAACCTGCACATCTGTGAAGGCTCCATTAATGCTGAAAGGTACATACAGGTTTAGGAGCAACAGGGACGTCTCTGCTTATTTCAGAGACAATGAAGACACATGCAACTGTCGTCGTACATTAAGTAAGAATGAGACGCTGAGTTTTGTTTTAAAGTGGTATAACGTAGTGTAAACCTGCCCCTGTACCATCAAATTCAAAATGAGTGACTATTATCAAAAAAGTTTTTTAGTTTAAACATTAAATTTCTCATCTTTGTAGTGTATTTGACTAAATTTAGGTGAAAAAGATTTGCAGATCATTTGATTTTGTTGTGGTTTACAGGTCTAATCTAAAAACAGACTGCTTCTTCACCATTAAAGAAAAAGGATTTCTACCATTCACACTACCACTGCACTTTCACTGTGGTATTTTGACATTTTCCTTTAATTTTCTTTCATTAACTCCTAATGTGTGCTCTGAAGGTGCTGGCAGAGGACCTGGACAGCCAGGTGAACGGGCGGATCACCTACTCGATCCTGAAAGGTGACCGCAGCAACCACTTCTGGATTGACCCTGTAACAGGGGTGCTCAAAGTCAATAAGCGTCTGGACAGGGAGCTGGTAAGCATGCATCTTAAAGCACAATATCTCACACACAATCAATAGTCATTTTCTGGTTCATGAGCACTGTCAAAACAGAAAGCACCCCCTCCGCTCAAGGTCAACATCCAATGAAGTCTCGTAATGTGCACAGACTCGAGTGCGTGCTGTCCTGCCTGATAAATACAGACGCTACAGCTCCTCTGTCTCCTCTGCTGCGTCCAGGTATCCAGGTACTCTCTGTCCGTGCAGGCCTTCGACAGCGGCTCTCCGGCCATGTCGTCCACCGTCACCTTAAACATCGACATCTCTGACGTCAACGACAACCCCCCGGTCTTCACCCCTCCCAACTCCACAGCCATCATACAGGTAACATGCGTCTGTGTAGATTCTCATTCATCCAGGTCATGGTCATCCCGAAGATTCAAAAACAAGGCAATAAACAAAACAAGACAACAAACTCTACACAGTCCAGTTGCCTTGTTTTTGAATCTTCAGGATACAGGTAACATGCTTAACATGCTAGCATTACCTGAGATTTGAGTTTGGGTTTTTTTCTTAAAAATATGTTTTAAGAAACAACAGTGATTCACTGGATTAACAGTTTCCATGATGGCCCAACATCATGGAAACTGTACATGCTACGAGGTTTTGCACAAGCACATGTTTAGGCTTTTATTTGTTTTTTTAATGAAATTATTCATCCATGTTAATATACAGTGAAAATAGCTCATCTTTCAGTGTTTATGTAGACAGGCCTCCCTACATAATCAATATTTTATGAAAATATGCTTCTTAATTATAAGAGGGAAAGTGTGTTTAGTTTTGGAACACTAAGGCAAAACTTGATTCATGTAATTTTCTTGTCATTTGGAATTTTTTTTTTAACAGGGAATAAAATCAAATAAAAGAGTGAATCCAGTTTTGTGGAAACAAATCTAGGATTTTATTTTTAGGTTATATCGCCCAGCCCGGGGAACAACATGTTGAATATTTGCTCTGAGCTGTCCAGATTAATCTTTTGTTTTTATAAGCTGGTAAATACTTTCCCTCCTTTATTTACATCAGCTCCTAAAGTCAAACAAACCCTTAAGAAGTCGTTTATTTCAGTTATAAAGGATCAAATCCAATCAATGCTGGAGCGACGGGAAGTCTCAGCGCAGCCTTTCTGTTTTCCTCTTAAATATGAATCACTTTTAACCTATTTTGGGATTCCTAAAGCACTTCCCTTGTGACACGAATGTCTTTAAGCACTTATAAAGTCTCATTATATTAGAGCACGCAGCATAACTGATGATGTGGGTCCTGTGGCTGAGCAGAGCTGAAACACTCCGTCTGAATGAACGGCGTCAGAGGGAAAGACTGGTCTGTACGGAGCCCACAGAGGTGAATACTCAAACTTTTCTGCTCAGACCAGAGGGCCTGAGCTGCAGACCGCGGGGTGGCCGGTTCAAGTCCACATCCAGCCATGCTTGGAAGATGGTTTGGTGGCTGAGGAGCTGCAGGCTGACTTCCTGGGGCGCTGCTGCCAATTACAGGGTTGGCTTCTCTCGCCTTCAGGGCCTTGGGGCGTAGGGTTTGCACCCTTAAACTTCATCACACATAAACACGTACGAATGAACCAGGGTTAATGTTGCTGGTGGTGCAGACGAGCGTGCCGACCTGGTTTGTGCTCCCAAACTTGACCTGAGTAGAGTGGTACAACGATGGCTAATTTTTAGCCAACCCAGAAGTTAGCATTGTTCTGGTTCCCTCGGCTAAAGGCCTGAGGGATTTTTACCAACACCAAAGAGGTCATAGTTTTGCCGGCATGTGTTTGTTTGTCTGTTTGTTTGCTTGTCATCAAGATTACACAAAAATTACTGGACGGATTTTGCTGAAATTTTCAGGAGATGTTGGTAATGGCCCAACTTAGAAATTAGGACTGCACAATACTGGATTTTTGTCGATATCCGATATGATGATATTTTTTTAATTCATTATTGCTGATATCGATATCAATACTGATACCGATATTTTTGGTAAAGAGCACAAGCTCTATACTTAACAAAAATTGAACTTGTTTCTTTCAGTGTTACAGTATATTTATGTGAGGAAGAAATGTAATCAAGAAAAACAGCATTTAACTCTTGCAAAAATGAAACCCTTGATTTTTAAATGTACCCATGCAGTGATGAGAAGGTGCATCAATATCTACATTTAAGATAAGATAAGATAAGATAGTCCTTTATTGATCCCTAGAGGGGAAATTCAGGAAATCTGTGTAATTTGCTGATATTCCAGCCGATGGCCAATATATCAGCGGTAAATATCTGCAAAAATTTCATCCTATTAGAATTGATAAGATTTTGGTGGTGATCCAAATAATCCAGATATGATTCTGAGGGCTAGGTGTGTGTTTTCAGGGTCATGAATCATATTGTGATGGTAACTTTATCATGAACTATTGCTTATAGATGTAACAGTGATACGTGAGCTACCTTGGTGGAGGTTTGCGCGCTCCGAGTGCTTTCTAGTTTAACTTGTTTTTGGATAATTGCTGATAAGCTTTAAACAAACTCAAACTTTTTGCTCATCATAACCATCTTCTCAAACAAACACAATTTTAATTATGTTTCAGACACAAATGTGATCGGTGAGAGTAAAAAGCTATTGTCAGGCTTTTATGCAACTACATCATGGCGATTTGACTACGAGGCCTCTGCCATCTCTCCGTCGATGTATGCTGTAACCTCTTATTGAAGAATTTCCTCCTGTTCAAATCACCACTTTGCTCCAGATGCCTTGCAAATCAAGGCTGTAATGCTCTCATCAGAGAGATACGACGACAAAGAAGTCAAAGATATCATTATGGGGCAGAAGTTGTCAAAATTGTTGTTCAATTTTCTACAAAAAGACGCTTCCTGCAAAATGTTTAGCTGATGGAGGCACCAGGAACTGAAAACCTGTGGAGGTCAACTGTTGCCCTGTTAGAAAGTTTGCAGGAATCGGATCAGAAAGCAGAATCGATAATGGCAATAATATCAGTATAATATTATCAATTCCCATCCCTAGATGCTTGTAGAAGGGCCTGACAAGGAAACTGTTAAGCAAAAAGACTAATGATATAGATTCTTTCAGCAATTTGTTATCGACTCTCAGTTGGAATTGGTTTTTGACTCCCAACCCTCATGGATAGTCTGGTTGTACTGGGAGCACCTGGTGTGGCAGTTGTTTATTTTTTATTGGAATATATATTTACAGTTTGATGATTGATTTTTACTCCCCAAGCTCGTATAGAAATCCAAATATCAAGTACATGGTGGCAGCCCTATTATGAATATGTGCATCAATGTGCTTGTGTATCCAGAATACACCTTTACACCTGTTGACAGCAATGCAATAGAACTATCAATAACACCTACAACTTAGAAATGATTCAGTGAAACCCAAAAATGACGAGTTTACTTAGAGAAGGGCGGATAAACAGTTTTTTAAGGCCTAACTCTCCCTCTTCTCTCTCCAGCTTAACCAGGCGGCCGACGTCACCCTGCTGAAGCTCTCAGTCAGCGACAAAGACTCCCCCAGAAACGGCCCTCCCTTTGAGTTTCGGATCATGTCGGGAAACGAGGGAAACTTCTTCTCCCTGGATCCAACAGGAACTCTGAAGTCCAGCCGTGGCTTTGGCCCTGACGCCCCCAGAGAGTTCTCACTTGAAATCCAGGTCTTAAACTTTCATATCCAGGAAAACTATTAGAGACTCTGGTGTAAGAATCAGAAATACTTCACTAATTTAGAGGGGAAATTCTGCTGTTGTGCTTCTTTTGAATAGTATGTAGCTCTGAGAGGGCAAGGAGTACTTCAAATATTGATAAAAATATAAACAGAAATTACTAAAATGTTACAAAGCATGTCATATCTGAATGAATATTAAACTGTAACCAGAGCACAGGATATTAATTTAAAAACAGTGAATGAAAATGCAAATGTAAGGACTTCACAATCTTTATATTTTTATATTTTTTCAGTTTAAGCTTCCTCGCTGTCCACAGTTTTTATTTTGTCTGGTTCAGTCACCTGCTCCTGGTCTAGACTTGGAGTTTAACCGTGCACAGACTGTCCAGTTCTCACCCTGGCTTCTGGGGCCATAGTTCACTGAAAGTTTAGTACAACCAGGAAAAAAAAATCAACAACAAGTCCTGCAGGCATTTTTCTAAGAGTATTTTATTTGTTTTAATGCAGCAGCAGCGCAGTGTGTTCCTTCTAGTGTTGATCATAACAACCTGCGAGGGCTGGCTGACCCTGCGGTGGATTAAATATTAAACAAAGACGAGGAAAACAGAACAAAAATGATGCAAAATAGAAGTAGAGCAGAAATTACTCCCATCTGCTGATTTAGAAATTAAAAATTAATAGAAGCGAAGAAATAAGGCAGAAAGAAATTAAATCTATGTGTGGTGTTAAGCCTTTTCTCAAACCAAGGCTGATGTAAATTAATGACACAGCCTCCAAAGTTTTGGTGCGTTATGCTGCACTGATGATAAAAGAAAATACACTGTGATATTTTAAAGGTCTCATGGTCTGAAAAATGTAATTTTCTTTGCTTGTTGTTGAAGGGTCTAGTGGAGCAGAGTTTAACAAAACTCTCGGTTCACAGAGAAATGCTTAATGTCTCTTTGAAGAAATGCCCCTTTACATGCTCTGTTTTTACTTCCTGGGGTTTATGATGTCATAGCTATACGGCCTCCACCTACGTGTGTGTTTTCTGCTTGTCACAGGCAGACGCCATGACTGTTTTAAAAGTCCAATAACGGGCTGCAAAAGTTCAGACATTTTTAAAGTTGGAATTCATAAAATTAAAGTTTTGCTTTTCACAGAGATTCTAAATATAGTTGTAGATATTTACGTCATATATATGTACATGTAAGTGTGTATGTGTTCATAGGTACAAATTACAATTATATAGATGTTTATGTAGTATACTGTATGGATATTATGTCTATATTGATACTTAGATGTTACATGTATATATCATACATTTTGTAGTGTTTGTGTGTTGAACATATTTATATGGATTATATGTTTGTAGTGTACATGTGTATAATATATTTGCATAGATATTAAAGCAGAATATATTTTTATACGACCCATGAGAAACAGTAATAATTGGTAGGAATTCAAAGAGTGTCTACTTCTTCCTTCTCCTTTTTGAACATGTATAATTACTTTATTTATTTTTTTCTCTTTGTATGTGAATGGTATTTCTTTGTGTATGTGTTCGATATTCAAAAATTCAAATTCAAAAATTCAATTCAAATTCAAAATTCAATTCAAATTCAGTTAATTTCAAAGTATATTTCTTAGCATAATCTTGACCAAAACAACCAGGTTTCATGCAGGTAGAATATCTCTTTATCTCAGTCACATGCTGACTGCGGGGTATTGAGGCCACGCCCCCTACGTGCACGGTGCATCCCTCCATCACGTGCACAGATGATTTCTAAAACCCTGGACTGTTGAAGCCACACATTTAGCCCGTGGACAACAAGTGAAGTTTGAACTGCTTGATCAATAACATAATTTAAACTTGAAAAAGTTCTACTTACAAATAAATCTGATGTAATGTTTTTAATTGTATTGTTTGGCATGAATGTCAGACTATGACAAAAATGTTTATATTTCTGTATGGATATATATATACAGTTTGTTTATATTACCCCTTATTTACAGTACTATAAATTCCAATGGGAAGTTCCCAATTTGTTATATTTCCAGAATTCCCTGCCTTGACTTCACATGGAAAGTTTCTGGAAAGTTCCGCCCTTTTGCAACCCTACCTGTAACCCAGACAACTTTGGGCAGCCAATCGGCACAGAGCTCACATTAAAAAAAACTCCAAGAATTTATACTATTGGCTGTACAAAAACAGCTTCTTCTGTCTAATTTCTGACTAGCCTTTCTTTAATCGCCTTCTTCAAAATGGTTATGTTTCCTTCTTGCTTTTGTTAGCTTGTTTTTTGACAAGATAACTCGAAAAGTTATGAACGGATTTTGATAAAGTTTTCAGGTGGAATTGATCAAGGCACAAAGAAGTGACATAATTTTGGTGGGGATCTTAATCTGGATGCAGATCCAGGAGTATTTTAAGGGATTTGTTAGCAGTGCAAGATAGGGCATTTTTCTCGTTTTGCTAACTCAAAATAAGTTCTCAGCAGATTTGCAGACATTTTCAGGAACCCTTGGTCAGGGCACAAGGGAGGAGTGATCAGATCCTGGTGGTGATGAGGAGTGTTTCAAAGGATTTTGTTCATTTGTTTGAGATAGGACATTTTTCCACATTTTTGACAATAACTCGCTGACAGTGTTGGAAATGCCTTGGCGGCGGTTTGCTCTTTTGGAGCTCTTCCAGTTTTATTTCCTCTCCTCCTCTTCCAAGTTTTTCTCTCTCTCTCCTCTGATCCTGTTCGCAGTCTTTCTGTCTCTGTCTTCCTCTTTAGGTTTTCTCTGTCGTGTGGTTTCATCCTCTGCTTCATTTGTGTTCACAGGACATACCTGTATTCATGAATGCTATCATCTGTAATTTCCTTTTCTCCCCTCAGATGTATTTTTATTTACAGCATGCACAGAACCAAACAACATTATCATGCAAACACCCCCATAACATCTCTTTCAAATCATCTTCTCTATAATAGTTCAGCCTGAATGCAGCTCGGCTCATTTTTCTCTGATTCCTCAGCTTCGATATCTTCCTCTGACTTGTTTCTGTTGCTCT
Source organism: Cetoscarus ocellatus (assembly GCA_037902135.1). Classification (NCBI taxonomy): domain Eukaryota; kingdom Metazoa; phylum Chordata; class Actinopteri; order Labriformes; family Labridae; genus Cetoscarus; species Cetoscarus ocellatus. The sequence goes on along the minus strand of JBAMNC010001622.1, from coordinate 140,722 downwards.
GTTTTCAGGCGAGTGACTCCGGCAAACCCCGCCTCACCTCCTCCTCCTGGGTCTTTCTGAGGGTCATCGGTAACAGTCAGTACAAGCCCGTCGTCTCCCCCTTGGAGATCTTCATCGTCATGGTAACAGATACCTTCCCTGGCGGCCCCATAGGTCGGATTTACGCGACCGACCGTGACCCGAACGACGTGCTTTCGTTTACCCAGAAGCCCCAGCCCAAGAGCATGTTTAAGATCAACAGGCAGGACGGCAGCATCGTGGCCCTGCCTGGCCTGGAACCCGGCAGGTATACAAGAACAAGCACACCCTTCAGCACACACAGGGTCCAAACTGGTTTTAACACTCCCCCCCCTCATCCTCAGGTACCAGATGAACGCCACCGTGAGTGACGGCCGTTTTGCTGTCATAGCCGACGTCTCGGTTCAGGTGGAGCAGGTGACGGATGTGCTCCTGCGCAGCGCCCTGAACTTGCGCTTCAGCTCCCTGTCCCCAGAGGACCTGCTCAGCCGCTACCTGAACCAAATCAAGCTAATGCTACGCGGGATAGCTGGCTGGAAATGGTCTCCGGGGCAGCAGGACCCCCTCCACATCCTCAGTGTGCAGCCGGTGACGGAAACTTCAGGTGTGGACCTGCTGCTGGCCATGGAGAAGCCAGAGACGACGGGCAGCAGGCGCATGGGCGGGTTCTACTCCAGGAAAGAGTTTTCTGCGAAGCTGGAGCAGGCGGGGGACCGGGGTCAGATCCGGGGCGTCCTAGCCGGTGCGGTGGTGGTGAGCAGCATTTGTTCTGGGCAGCTGGACTGTGGGGAGAAGGTGTGCGAGCAGACGCTGGTGATGGAGAGTGGATCAGGTGTGGCCTACGGCACGGAGAGGGTCAGCATGGTGACACCGAGGTTCAACCGGCAAGAGACCTGCACCTGCCCAGGTGAGCTGTGTCTTCTTTTGGCTGAGCTGCCTCCTCGATGTCCTGAGAGAGGTGGTCTCAGCCCACTACCAATCAAACTCTTGAGTGGTTTGGTTGCATCCATCCATCCATCAACTCTACCACTCATCCCATTTAGGGTTGTCAGCTGGAGTCCATCTCAGCTGACATACCCTTGAATAGGGCCGTCCCTTTTCCCACAAATCAAATTCAAACAGTAATTCGAACAAACACGCCAATATTCGAAGATATTCAATATAATATGAACCTCTGACAGTGGAGATTCTCAGTGGATGTTAAAAAAAGCATCTACTTTACAGCTGTAACATCAGGTTTATGACAAGAACCCCATTCAAGCTTGAAAATAACCCTGAAATTTGGGGCTGATGGTGACCAGTGCAAAACTGGAACTTGCACAGGACAGATAAGTCAACTACTGGATTTTGTCTGATTGTAAGGAGAGAAACACAAACTCAAATATGTCTGGAAGCTTGAAAGTGTTGTTTCCTCTGAACATCATCACAGTTCTGCAGATCATCTGCTCTAAAACCGAGACCTGCAGGTCTCTAATGCTGCTGTTGGATACAGAGCTAAAACTCTGCAGCTTTCTTTCTCTAGCATAATTGTCGTGCACACAGTGATGTTAGGATATGAACTGTTAGTGTACTATCATATGATGACCACTGACTTCTGCCCACTCCACCACTTCTCCCCCCATCCAGCAGGACATACTTCCTGCTGAATTACATTTTGATATTATCAGGGTTGCATGTGTGAAAAGGGCTAAAGATGGGCCATTACTGCAACTGGTATCATGCACATGTTCAGGTAATGATGCATTTGAAGCCCACTTCTTTCTCTTTCCTCTCATTTTTACACTAAAGAAAAATCAAGACATTCAATTTCAGAATATCAAATATGAGTATCTTAAATGACAATGCACTGAGGACATCAGATTTTCTTTTCATGCTTGTATCCTTCATAAAACCAAGAAAAGTCTGGTTAAGGCAGCTGGTTTAGCAAAGTCTACAGATTTTACAACAGATGGATGAAATGATCAAACCAGCATGACCTCTATTTGGTCAGTTTTTGACAATATTTTCTCACCAGTTTAGCTGTCACATTACAAACTACAGCCCTCCACCAAGGCGTTCCTGACACTATTTGCATTATCTCATGATGTTAACAAATCCTTAAAATGTTTTTCCTGGATCCACATTCGGATTTACATCACCACCAAAGCTGAATCACCTTTTCCTTGTGGCATTACCAACAATCTCTTAAAATTCTACCAAAACTTCCAAACCAAAACTTATCTTGCTAACAGACAAACACCGGCAAAAACATAAACTGGAGAAAGCAGTTAACCAAGGCTCAGAGAGAGCTCAGGTACACAGATCTCGCTTTGGATAAATAAAAAATCACACAGATAGAGTTAGAGTCACTGCAGGACTTCATCTTATGGCTCAGGTGAATAAAATCTGCATTATAAACATACTTTTAGGACTCCAAAAGTTTTATTTTGTCATTTTTTAATTAATGAAGATCATCATCAGCCTTCTGAAAATTAATAAAATCACAGCACTTTCAAGGTGAATTACAGCGTTTCACTGTTTCTTATCCCAAAATATCAATGACACAGATGAAACTTGAGGTAATTATGCAACTCTGGACCTGAGCAGAGGAGCTAAAGGACTGGAAACCCCTAAACTCTGATCACAGGAGAGTCAGAAACTGGTCTGAAGCCTGATTTTTGACATGTTGACTGTTTTTATTCTGTTTCCACTCTCAGGGGGCACATGTCCCACTCCCGTGGAGCCCTGTGAAGGTCAGTCCTGCCCAGCAGACATGCAGTGTGTCCGCTCTGGTCCAACAGCGCCATCTGTCTGCCAGTGTAAGGCTGACAAGCTGGACGAGTGTGCAGGTATGAGCCCCGAGCATGCATCTGTTTCAAACCTCAGACCCTCATCACTCTGATTTAACCCTTTCATGCATGAATTATTAAATCCTGTTTTATTTCTTTTTACTTTCACACAAGTTCTAAATCAAGGTCATTTTTTTAAGTGTTATATTTTGAGGGAGTTCTGCATCTGTCCACTACAGAGGACACCATGCATCAGTGGTATAAATAGTAATTTAACGGAACTTAATTAAGATCCACAAACACATCTTTTACAAACAGTTATTAAGAGTAAATCAAATACAAAGCTAAATCTGAAGTGTATGTATTATTGCTGTTTAATCAAACTGTTCACTTGTGACTTATACCAAATTCTAAATAAAAAATATAAAACTAGGTGAAATCTGAATACAGGCATAATACACAGAATATTCCCTTTAGAGTAGGAGTGTCCAAACTATGGCCTGGGGGCCAAATGTGGCACTTGCGCCACTTTTAAAAAGTTCGCCCACATTATGTAATAAAGGTTTCACTTGTTTGAGAATAAATAGTAACGGGTCATGGCAGCAAATCTCTCAAATCATTGTTCTTACTTCACTGTCTGCTGCATATCAAGGGTTACAAAGCAAATGTTAATATCTGTTTTTACCCATCTTTCAGCACCAACACAAAGTTTGTTAGCTTCATGCAGTTTGCTCCTGTTTTTTGTCTGAGTCTTTAGATGAGCTGTCAGGGTGGTCTTCTGCTACACAGATGGTCTGTCTTATCCGATCAGGGCCAGACCTACAGATCACCAGGGCCAGCCATGGTCTGTTAAAATTCAACTGGCCATCCTAAAATCCTGAACTTTTATTCACTTAAGTTGTGACATAATGTGTCCAGGTTATCGTTGTACTGCTCGACATGTGGCCTTTAATTAAAAAAGTTTGGACAAACCTGCTTTACAGCATAACGTCCACTGGAGTGGACAGATTCATTTTGGTGACAGAAAAAAATATACAAGAGAAGTATTTTTAAAATCTGCATAAAATTCTTTGTTATATATCATTAAATTAGAAGATAAATATTCTTAACCTGCGTGACTCTTTGAGAATAGAAGGATTTAGCACTCATTCCTGAAGGACGTGGTGCGGTTCCCCCTATGTCAGCCATTTTGATGTAACATCTTCATATGACAAAAATACGGAAAGAAAATATTTTAATGAACTTGAGACAAGGGTTTGAGAGTTTACCACCTGGTAGATGGACATCGTGCTGCAACCTAAATGGTTTAAAATGCATTTAAATATCTGTCTACCATGCATGGAAGGGTAAAGGCCATACAATGTCTTAAAAAGTCTGACTTAAACCTGTCTTTGAATCAGAAAATCCTGACTTAAACCTGTCTTTGAATCAGAAAAGTCTGACTTACACCTGTCTTTGAATCAGAAAAGTCTGACTAAAGCCTATCATTGAATCAGAAGTCTCACTTAAACCTGTCGTTGAATAGGATAAGTCTGACTTAAGCCTGTCTTTAAATCAGAAAATCCTGAGTTAAACCCATCTTTGAATCAGAAAATTCTGACTTAATCCTGTCTTTGAATCAGAAAAGTCTGACTTAAACCTATTTTTGAATCAGAAAATTCTGACTTAAAACTATTTTTGAATCGGAAGTCTCACTTAAACCTGTCTTTGGGACAAGTCTGTCTTAAGCCTGTCTTTGAATCAGAAAATCCTGACTTAAACCTATCTTTGAATCAGAAAAGTCTGACTTACACCTGTCTTTGAATCAGAAAAGTCTGACATAGGCCCATCTTTGAATCAGAAGTCTCACTTAAACCTGTCTTTGAATAGGACAGTCTGAATTAAGCCTGTCTTTGAATCAGAAAATCCTGACTTAAACCCATCTTTGAATCAGAAGTCTCACTTAATCCTGTCTTTGAATAGGACAAGTCTGTCTTAAGCCTGTCTTTGAATAGGACAAGTCTGTCTTAAGCCTGTCTTTGAATCAGAAGTGTCACTTAAACCGGTCTATGAATCGGACAGTCTGTTTTAAGCCTGTCTTTGAATCAGAAAATCCTGACTTAAACCGTCTTTGAATCAGAAAGGTCTGACTTGAACCCTTTTTTTGAATCAGAGGTCTCACTTAAACCTGTCTTTGAATAGGACAGTCTGTTTTAAGCCTGTCTTTGAATCAGAAAATCCTGACTTAAACCCGTCTTTGAATCAGAGAGGTCTGACTTAAACCCTTTTTTTGAATCAGAAGTCTCACTTAAACCTGTCTTTGAATAGGACAGTCTGTTTTAAGCCTGTCTTTGAATCAGAAAATCCTGACTTAAACCCGTCTTTGAATCAGAAAGGTCTGACTTAAACCCTTTTTTTGAATCAGAAGTCTCACTTAAACCTGTCTTTGAATTGGACAGTCTGTTTTAAGCCTGTCTTTGAATCAGAAAATCCTGACTTAAACCTGTCTTCAAATCAGAAAAGGTTAAAGGTTTTTGTGTCTCTGGTGTTCAGGACAGACCTCCCTGAGCTTCTCCGGGAACAGCTACATAAAGTACAGAGTGACGGAGAGCGTCCAGAGCGGGGAGATGAAGCTCGGCCTGAGGATCAGGACACTTCAGAGGAGGGGAGTCATCATGTTCACCAGAGTTAACCCCTGCACCATGCTCAAGGTACAGGACGGCGAGGCAGTGTTTTATCACAGCGTGTTCAGTCGGGATATTCAGTCTGATGTTTGTGATGAAAACAGTGGGGAGTCTGTTGGAGGTCAGAGGCCAAAGCAAATCAAGCTTTAGTGCCAAACTCTGTGAATCCTGGAGTCTTTAAATCTTCTACACCATAAACGATGGTAGGAGGGTTTTTAGATTTGCTCAGTGAAACAAAAAATGAATTTTTTTTTCTTCAGCACTGCTTTAAGCTTTAAGATCTAAACTTCCATCCTAAACACATTGCTGATCCTTGGTTAAATATTTTTTAAAGGCTAAAATCAGAGACATTCACTGCTTCGCCCCCTTCAGCCATTTCCTCTTCAACACTTATTAAATAATATTAAACATTAATATAAACTGTTGTGTTGAATGTTGAGGCCAGTGGTCCCACACTTCTTACCTAAAAAAAACAACACAGAAATATAACTGTGCAGAATAAAACACAGTTCTAATTGTTTTTGTGGATAAAATCAAATTAAATGGCCTGTTACACACATTTTTGTGCAAATACATTTAAAGACAATTTCTCCTCATATGCTTCTGTTGATTGAGTAGTTTAGTTGTTAATGATGTACTTAATAGGCTTTTTATGTACAAACTGCTTAATACATTTATTAGACCACCACCCATCTATGCTTCTATAATGATTAATACATCAGTATGCAGAAGCTCTTTAACCAAAATTATATTTTTAATGCTAAAATATGCTTAATTTTATTATTGTTGAAATAAACTGTCAAAGAGTTCAGAAAAACTATGAGCAAGAATGAAGCTGTTATCAAAGTAAGCAAAACAAAATAAGAAGATTTTTTTGGTTATTTGTGAGAAAGGACGATTTTGTTTTTTCAGTTTGTTATTTGCCAAATAAATGACAATAACATTTTTAGTTTTAAGCTTTAAGTTCTCGACAGATTTCTGAGATATTTTTGTTTTCTGACCTTTACGACAGGTGGTCTGATAAATTTGTTTGGATGTATATAAAAAGGCTTATGTCTGCAAAATGGGATACGTATAGGCTAAATTTCCCTTTTTCTATATATCTTCTTGGCAAACTACAATTCTAAACAATCTTAATGTTTATTAAAAATTAAACATCTTTAACAGCTTCTTCTTTTCCCTTTTTTTTCTCTCTTAGTCTCAAACTTTCTCGTTTTATCAGAAATGAGCTTCAGTCCTGTCATGATCTAAGCTCAGCGGACACCTGTGCATCATTTAAGAATTAATATATTAATTATGAATAAAAGCTCAGTGAGGGTTATTGTTTGGATGATGGTGGGCAGTAAATATTGATGACTTAGAATTATTAATACATTCATCAAATTATTATTTTTCCTTGTGTTGGGGAATCATTCAAGCCATTATAATTGCTGTATTTCTTATTTTTAACTTTTTAATTGAACACAGCATATCAGAATAACTGCTGTAGAGGCCTGTTTGTCTTGTATGACTGCAGTTCGCCATCCTAAGCGTATCAAAACATACGGAGCTTTGGTGTAGAAATCAAACACGTAAAAGTCTTTTCTCACTTTAAGACTCTCTTTCTTCGTCCTCTTTTCTTATTTAAAGGTCATGTTGTTTTCCCGGACCTCCCTTTTTTTCTCTCACACCCTCCTCGTTTTTTCAAGCTATGGACAAATTTATTGGTCAGGGATCCTGCAGTGTAGCTTCTGTAAACTCAAGACGCTGTTATGTGGAGTTAAATATCACAGAGAGCGGCCCTATGCACGTCAGGGATATTGGCATAATCAGGGGTCCAGACTGGAAGAGTATGTGGTCTGGACCTGGGCGGGGGTCCAGAGACCTGCAGGGCTAACAGAGTATTGCACTTCTCCTGGGGGGGCCGGACCCTAGGTTGGGAAGCAAGGCTTTATGACCATTTTATAAAAACTATCGATATTAAGCCTGGTTGAGCTTCAGTAAGCCATGAGCCAAGCATCATTTATTACTTAATCCACACACATTAGGCACTTATTAATGATTTGAATGAATGATTTATATTTTATGGATAAATATAGTTATGAAATGTTCAGTAGGAAAACATAATTATACAACTAAACTCATCATCAGGAGTTGAGTAAAGATTGATGATTAATCAATGATTAATTTATATTTAATTTATGGACACAGTCATTTATTGATTCATCCCCTGCTTGATTTTGTGAATGAAGAACTTGTAAATTTAAAATAATGTTTCACAGATATTGAGTAAAGACTTTAATTTGCTTTACTAATGCCAATTTTATCAGTTAATAAAGTTTTGAATCTGTTAAATGCTGTATTGGTTTGTATTTGCTGTTACATCCTGATTTATATTTTCATAGAAATGTGACTGCAGTTTAATTAAAGCCTGATCCTCTTTAGCAGCCGTCTTATTCACTGATGAGTTTCTTTTTTAAAGATGTCCTCCTCCCTCCTGCAGATTGAGAGCGGGCGCCTCTGGTTCCAGCTGGACTGTGACAACACCCTGGGCATTATGGGTATCTCTGGCAGACCGATAAACGACGGTCTCTGGCACGCCGTGGCCCTGGAGCTGACCAGGAACTACACCCTCCTGTCGCTGGACGACAGCTATGTGGAGCGCCGCCGAGCAGCCAGAGCCCCCGTCCGACTTTGGCCCCTGGCCCCAGACTCGTCCTTTTTCTTCGGCGCCCAAGTGCGGCCCCTCAGCGGCCAGCCGGAGAGACCGAGTCCCGGGCCGGGGCGGAGCCAGGGAGGGGCGACCCCGGGGGACCGGGGAGGGGCGAGGGGCCAGCCGAGAGCCCAGGACGGCTTCCAGGGCTGCCTGAGCTCGCTGATGCTGAACGGGAACGAGCTGCCGCTGCAGAACAAGAGGAGCCGATACGCCGAGATCGCCGGGCTGAACGAGGTCAAGCTGGGCTGCGTGCTGTACCCCGACCCCTGCATCAGCCAGCCCTGCCTCAACGGGGCGCTGTGCAGCAGCGTGCCCTCAGGAGGTCCGTGTCTGCGACTGTGTAAATGCTGCTTGTTCCTCATTTTGTTTTGTGAAAGTCCAAGAAAATGTCTGTTCTGACCAACAACCCTCCATTTTTATCAGCTCAGGTCATTTTTTATTATTTCACCTCAGCTCAAGGCTATTGTTGTGAATTAACCCTTTAACTTCCACAAAAAATAGCCATGAAAATGTCTTTTTTGACAAATTAGGGCACTATATTTATATTTATAAATCACTAACCTTTAATCATGAAGAGAACAAAAATCAGGTAAAATGTCCTTTTTTGAGAAACTCTTTTAACTTTTTGGATGCCATATTCATTTATATATGCCATTTTTACTTTTTATGACCAGTTTTATTATAATGCTAGGTTTACCTATCGGAGAAGTTCCCCTCGTTAATAAGACATTAATAAGAAAAAATGCTTTTTTCTAGCATTATGTTTAACCCCCACAAAATATAGATGGCCAAATAGGTTTAAGAAATTTGATGCATTTAAGAATAAGATACAGTTACTCAAATTTTGGTCTACCAAGCAGTTGAACTGGGAATTAAAGGGTTAAAGAGAGTAAATAACAAAAATCTAACAGTAAAATCATCTTATTTAGCTGAAAGAGCAATTGAAATTAGGCTTTACCAATAAATGAAACTGACATTTCTTTATATTTTCACAAGTTTTACAAAATTAAAAACTGATTATGGAGACAATATCCTCTGTTTTTATCCAAAGGACCAGGAGTGTCCAAACTTTTCCACTGAGGGCTGCATACAGAAAAAATACAGGGACTACTGAGGCTTGTTAATTTAACTACCTTTTGGTGTGTTACAGTAAAAACCCCAATTCCAAAGAAGTTGGGACATTGCAAAAAACGTAAATAAAAACAGAATAAAATGACTTGCAAATCCTTTTTGACCTATATTCAACTAAATACACAACAAAGACAAACTGAAGGAATTTATGGACTTGATCATGTACAGTCTATAATATCATCAGAAGATCCAGAGAATCAGAGGAATCTCTGCATGTAAGTGGCAAGGCCAAAAACCAACATTTTTTACATTTAACACAATGTCCCAACTTCACTGGAACTGGAGTTTGTAAGTAAAACCAATCCACTGCAGGGTTAAGATTCACTTAGTGCTCAATTAAACTCAAACAAATGCTCCCTACATAAAGTTTGATATATATAACTTGACACATATTGCCTATCATTCAGTATTTAAGGGGTCAATCAGATTTCAGGGGCCCCTGGTCAGGTGGGGGCACCACTAAATCTGCCCCTGCTCATACTGAGAGGAACACTTTGTCCCTCAGAGAAAGACGATATGGAGCTGTGATCCCATCTCAACATTAAAGAGGAAAACATGAACAACCTGCACAAAGCTGCAACATAATCGGAGTGTTGGTGCTAAAAAAATACTGACCCAATATACTTAAAAATACAAATATATAAATGACCTTCCCGGCATAAGTAATCTACGCAATACACCACAGGGTTCAAGGCAATACAAGAGCTCAGTGACATAAAATCAGGTAAATGAGATAAGACGTTTGTTTTCAGTGGGCTTTCAGAGTTTTTATACTATATTAGTATATTTAAAGAAATTTTTAATCTCCCAGAATTTAATACAAATCATAAACAGATCAATGATGAACAAGACTGCTCAAACCTGAATATGGTTCACCCAAATGTTGGCTTTAAAGAGAAAAAAATGAAATAATTTTAAGAAAATTACAGCAAAAACTATTATTTACAGTTACCGGTAATTCTGTAGATATATTTTTGTTCAAAAAGTTTTTTGGGGCACTTTTGAAAGTTAAAAAGGATCACATTTTCACTTTTTTTCTTTGCGTCTATGTCTTTGGGTAACATTTGGACGCTCCTGATTGGATTTTACTGTAAAGAAAAGTTAAAATTAAGCCCAACTGATTGATCACCACACTGACAGGAAGTTGTACTTTTCTCTAAGGGTCCAAATGTAGGTCTAATAACATCACTAATATGTTTTTCCATTAGGGAAATGTGATTTTAAAAAATCACTTATTACAAATGCAACATTTCTGACAAAAAAAGCACTTTTTGGCTTATTTAACTTTTGTACAGGGTATTAAAAACCTTGTTAATGAGTCAAATACACCCACACACAAACTATAATTACCATAATTTAGCCGTGTTCGCTTTTATAAATGAATAAATGACTAACATTTATTTCAGTGCAGTTGCAATAAAACAACTTAGAAGATCGAAGTAAAAATTTAAAGTTTTCAAGCTGACTGAAAGTGTGTAGGCAGAAGCCACAGCTTATTTAATCCTATCCCTTCAACAAAAACATAACGACCACTGAAAAAAAAAAATTACAGCAAGAACAATGCTGATGCATTGTTGTTGTTTACATTCATTAGAAATATATACATAATAACATAGATATATTAACTTACATAATCCATGGTGTATTTCAAAACCTATTGATTCTTATAGTCTTTTGAGCCTTACCAATGTTGTCCATGTTTTCCACACATTTAGCCCTGTAACTGACAGACAATGAGATCTGACATTTGTGCATATTTTTGGTTTTTGAAACATAAGGTTGTACTGACTATCTCTCATCTTAAACAACTTCTGAAGTTATCTTTGTGTAGTCTTTAATTCTTATTAAGTGAGCTTTGGGTAATTTTTAATTGTTTGTATATTTTTTAACATTGCTCTCCTCATAAATTAATGTTGTTTTTAAGGATAAGATGATCTGTTTTATTGTTTTTGCAGTCATAAACTCTTTCTCTCTTGCAGGCTTCACCTGCAGTTGCAGTGCTGGCTACACCGGGGGGCGCTGTGAAGTCGAGTTGACACCCTGTATGCCAAACCCATGCCAGAACGGAGGGGACTGTAAGCCTGTAGGCAGCGCCTTCCTCTGCGTCTGTCCCAGAGGACTCAGTGGACTTATGTAAGACAGAACAAACACCAGCGCAGAGACACACACTCAGAAACACACACTCAGCCTTAATTACTGATTGTGATGCTGTGCTGATAAATGGCGTGCCCTGTTGACTCTGCATGTACACAATAACAGTTAGATAAGCGATGATTCACTCATAATAACATCTGCCTCTCCATCCTCACGCGTGTTACGGCATGAAAGAGCTCGTAGGACGCAGGAAACACACAGATCCTCATGAGCCCACGTCGGCTCCAAACAGGCTCCCCGTTCTTTTAGGGCTTCTGTCTCATAAGGCAGTGTTTCTAATTTAATTCAGGATCATTTCTGTTCAAGCCCATAATCATTCTCCCTGCCTCTGTCTTAATTACAGCTCTTTAATTACCTTTGAAATAACCCCCTGCTCTGGCTTTAGTTCTGCAGGACGGACACTAGAGGGCAGCTTCCCCTCAGACAGAAAGGCTGCAGCTCAGTGAGGCTGATATCAGGCTGAATAAACATTCAGAGGAAAGTTACAACTGTTTAAGCCATTATTGAATTATAATCAAAACAGAATTGAATCATAATCAAAGCCAATTTTCTAGTCTAGTTTAATAACTGTAATCATCTTTTTTTTAAGTTAAGCTTCCATAAAAAACTGTTGTATCACTGAAAAGAGCATTTATGTAGAACAAAGAAGTGTGCTTTAAGTCAAATAAATCCAATATGTGCCAAAATTATTGTACTGCAAACCCAGCTCGAGCCCTCACAATGTCCCTTAAGTAAAACAAATCACAAAAGTGTCACTACTGCACATTTCAGTTATGTTTAGAAGATAAATCAATTATTAAAGTTGCATTTAAGTACATCCTTTTCAACCTATATTCAATTAAATATGCTACAAAGACAAGATATTTAATGTTCAAACTGATCAACTACACTATTTTATTGAAAAGAGCATTTATATAGAACAAAGAAGTGTGCTTCAAGTCGAATAAATCCAACATACACCACAATGTCTCTTGAAAAACTGCTCTATTATACTGAAAACCCCATTTCCAAAGAAGTTGGGACGTGCATATTTATAAATCCTTTTCCATCTGTATTCAATTAATTCCACTACAGAGAGCAATATTCAATATTCAAACTGATAAACTTGATGTTTTTTTTGCAAGTATTCACTCATTTTGATTTTGATGCCTGCAACAAGTTCCAAAAAAGCTGGGACAGAGGCACGTTTACCACTGTGTTACATCACCTTTTTCTTTTGGGCACTAATTGTTGAAGCTTTGGACTGCAGCAGGTCAGTCTAGTCTCTGCACTCTTTCACTCTGCAGCCACACTGTCGTAACTCGAGCAGAATGTGTCTTCATTGTCTCTGAAATAAGCAGGGACTCCTTGAAAAAGACGTCTCATGCTCCTAAACCTGTATGTACCTTTCAGCATTAATGGAGCCTTCACAGATGTGCAGGTTACCCATGCCATGGGCACTAACACCCCCCCATACCATCACAGATGCTGTCTTTTGACCTTTGCCCTGATAACAGTCTGGATGCTCCTTTTCCTCTTTAGCCCGGAGGACACCGCGTCCATGATGTCCAAAAACAGTCTGAAATGTGGACAGTGTAGTTTTTGGCTTATGTGCAGAGATTTCTCGGGATTCTCTGAATGTTTTGATGATATTATGGACTGTAGGTGATGAAATCCTGAAATTCCTGGCAACTGACACCTGTTGAATGATCCAATCAGGTGTTTTTTGAGAATTCCTCAACTTTCTTAGTCTTTTTCTCACCCGTCGCAGCTTTTTTGGAGCATTTGTTACTGGCATCAGATTCAACATGAGCGAATATTTCTCTAATACAAACTATGCTCTCTCAAAGACATTAACTACATCCGTCTCATCCTTCAAACTTTATATTAAATCACTCTTTGCTTCACTTTTATGATTCATAACAGATCCATGTCACATAAGGAAACTTCTCTAAAACTCCAAAGTACTTTTTCTTCTTACAGCAGACTGACTGATGTATTTTGAGGTGTTATGAAAATCCCATCAACAAAAATAATTGAAAAGAGAAATACATGTTTTTCCATTTCCCTCACAGCGGGGCACCATGTTGCTCTATCACGTCTGTGATTCACGCCTGTATCCAGTCCTACCCCCGTGTGCACGAGCGTCTGGCTCTGAGGCGTATTTCTTACAACAGAGGCATATAAATGAGGATGATGGGGGAATCCGTGAAGATAATCCCCTGATTTAGCAGAAGAAAGGCTCTCTGAAAAGATGATCTCTAAAGTATTTCTTCTCCTCCTGTCTTTAAACTCACCATCACCTCTTTCATCTGCATTCCTCTCTTTCTCTTTCACACCAATCGTCTCCGCAGCTTTCATGCATAGCAATGTATTTGTCCATGCCTCCGCAGATGTGACGAGGATGTAGATGAGTGCGAGCAGGGCGGCTGCAGGAATCAAGGGGAGTGCGTCAACACCCTGGGCTCGTTCTACTGTAACTGCTCCGAGGGCTTCGAGGGTCAGGGCTGTGATGATCTGACGCAGGGTAATCTGGGAGATGACATGCAGGTAGAGTATGATCGGCGCTCCAAGGTGATTTGGTGCAGGAGTTAATCTCTTAAAACTCTAATCCAAAAAGTCCTCAGCTCATTTTTTTGTACATTAAGCTCGTTCTTAATCAGACTTGGCATATTCGGAGCAGCTGTTGAGGATTCTGAGGGTGCTCGGGCCCGTGAGGAATGTGGATTCATTAGTCTGGTATGTCCGTCTCTGCAGTCAGTGGATCAACGTGTGATGGTTACCAGGGTTCAGACGCTACTTTTGGATTTCACATGGTCATTCATCTGTAAACATTTGAGGATTTTGAACATTTCTGGGCTAAAAATGAAGCCAAAGTGTTGCTTTCGAGGCTGGCTGCATGGAACCTGGAATTTCTACGATTATGTGCAAAGTAGAGATGATTTTTAAAGCCTTAATGAACCTTTTAGAGCCCCGTTAATAAGCCTCTTCAGTCTAAATATTTAATTTATAAATAAAGCAGGGGCCACCTGATAGCCCAGAGGGAGACTTTCTGAAAAGTTATCACTGCAGAGTTTGAACTAAACAGCCATTTTTTTTATTTTACTGTTTTTATTATGAAAACTAATCATACATTAATATAAAAAACAACAAATATGCATGTTAGATTTTAAATCGGTTGATTTTCTTTGAAGCTTTGACCTGCCTGGTGCCAGCTCGAGCCCTCACAATGTCCCTTAAGTAAAACAAATCACAAAAATGTCACTACTGTACGTTTCAGTTATGTTAAGAAGATAAATCAGTTGTTAAAGATGCATAGAAGTACACAAGATATTTCATGTTCAAACTTATAAACTTTGTTGCTTTTTACAAATATTCCCTCATTTTGAATTTGATGCCTGCAACACATCCCAAAACAGCTGGGACAGGGGCATGTTTACCTCTGTGTTACATCACCTGTTCCTTTTGGGCTCTAATTGTTGAGCCTCCACAGATGTGCAGGTTACCCATGCCATGGGCACTAACCCCCCTCCCCATACCATCACAGATGCTGTCTTTTGACCTTTGCTCTGATAACAGTCTGGATTGTCCTTTTCCTCTTTAGCCCGGAGGACACCACGTCCATGATGTCCAAAAACAGTCTGAAATGTGGACTCAGACCACAGCAGACTTTTCCACTTTGCCTCAGTCCGTCTCAGATGAGCTCGGCCCAGAGAAGCCGGCGGTGTTTCTGGGTGTTGTTGACTTTTGGGTTTGTCTTTGCATGGTAGAGTTAGACCTTGACCTTGTGGATGTGGTGATATCCTTTATGGATCAGAGGTCACGGGCATACAATGTTGGTTTTTGGCCTTGCTGCTTATGTGCAGAGATTTCTCTGGATTCTCTGAATCTTTTGGTGATATTATGGACCGTAGATGATGAAATCCTAAAATTCCTTGCAATTTTGGTTTTAGACTTTATCTCGACACCTGGTGAATGTTTCAAACAGGTGTTTTTTTGAGTATTCCTCAATTCTCTTTTGTTGCCCCTGTCTCCTCATTTGTTGCTGGCATCAGATTCAAAATGAGTAAATATTTCTCTAATACAAAGTATTACTCTCTTAAAGACATTAACTATACCTGTGTCATCTTCAAACTTTATATTAAATGACTCTTTTATGATTTATAGTGATGTTGGTTTTTAATGCAGTGCTGCCTGAGGGATTGAAGGTCACAGGCATTCAATGTCCCTGCTTTGTCCTTCTGCTATAGTAAAGCTGATATAGTGCACCCCCTTAGTTTGTGGTCTCTCTGCACCAAAATGTGGAAAAAAAAAGTTTGGACTGTTTTTTCTAGTGTAAAAACACAAACTTATATGATTGTTCCATCCTTACTGAGCTTCTGTCAAAAGGTCAGAGGTCATGTTTAACCTGCCCCCTTGTTAACTAAAGCCCCGTCATCATGCCAACAGTCACAGGTGCCCTTTACCAGAGCAGAAGTGAATTCTTCACCCTGTTGATTCTGAGTTGGCGAGCTTCCACCTGAGACATCCTCTAATTCTTATTAACCCCTCTCTGTCGCCCAGGCGGAGCCGCTGTCCTACATCGGACCCGGGGAGATAATTGGCATCGGTGTCCTCGCCTTCGTCATCATCCTCCTCCTGATCCTCTTCATGGCCTTCAGGAAGAAAATCAAGTTCAGGAAGGACTCCGACTCGGGCCCTGGGACGGGAATGGGCGTTTCGGCTATCTCCACGGAAACCAGCTACATGCTGCACAAAACCGGCGTGGGCCTGGAGGGGATCGAGTTCAAAGCCGTGCGGGTGTCGGGGTCGCCGGGGGCCACCAGCACATATGGGGAGGTCGGAGGCTGCACCGGGGGCCCTCCGCAGGTCATGGTGCGCCCGACGACCCACTCTCCTCTCCCTGGACTCATCAACCCGTGTTTGAGGGGGGGGGACGGCGACAAGACGACCTCCAGTGAGAGCAGTCAGGTATGATGAGGAGTATAAAGATAAAATTCATTTCAGCGCCATAAAAACACTCACAGTCAGACTTTAATACAGCGATTTGAGTTAGAAAGTCATCACAGGAAAATAACTTAATATTGATGTTTTCATCCTAATAAAATGAAACGAGATGAAAACCCGAGCGAGTATCAGTTTCATATCATAACATCAATATTTATACCGGCACATCTCTGCACTCGGAGGTTTGATGACACTGAGTTTCTGTAACTTAATCATTCAGACTCTTTATTGTTTGAGAGACACACCAGAATTAAGTTACTCTTCTTCTCTTCTTCTTCTTCAGCCTGGGACAGACTGTTCCTCCTCACTGTCCACTTCACTGACCTCAGGGTCAAACTGGCTCGAAGTGTGTGAGTCACAGACATGGGCCGGTGAAATATTCCTCACTGCGACAATTTTTATTTTTTTTAAGGAAGAAGAAGGGACAATATGGAACATTTCATCAGGCTAACATTCAAACTTATTCAGATATTAAGCTATCATATGGAAATTTAAAACTCTAGTGCGCCCTAGTGGTGGAGTTAACAAATTACTGCTGTGAATATAATATAAGATAAGATAAGACAATATAAGGTAATATAATATAATATAAGATAATATAAGATAAGATAAGATATTCATTTACTAGTCCCACAGAGGGAAATTCCAAATTTAATGCAGCAAAGAAATATAAAGAATGAAACTTACGAATGAAAATAAAATATATATAAGTGGTATTTACAGCTGTTATGTACATGTTTGATATACTACAGATGAAAATTTGAGATACTTATATGTATGACCATATACACAGAATATGCTAACATGCGTGTATATATTATCCATATAAATATGGGTTATTGCACATGAATATCAATCATGTGGAGCCTGAATGAATGAACTGAGGAAGTATTTCCCTTCACAACATAAAAACAATCAACTAAAATAACCATACCAACAAACCCCAATACCAATGAAGTTGTGACATTGTATAAAATGTAAATAAAGACAGAAAACAATGATTTGCAAATCCTTTTTAACCTATATTCATTACAAAGCAAATAAAAGACAAATATTTAACGTTCAAACTCAAAAACATTATTTTTGCACAAACAGAAGGGGCGACAAAAGACTGTAAAAGTTGAGGAATGCTCAGAAAACACCTGTTTGAACATTTTACAGGTGAACAGGTTAACTGGAAGCAGGTATCTCTAAAACACAGTCCAGAATATCATCAGCAAGGCTCAAAACCAACACTGAATGAAAGAGGAAAAGGACCATCCAGACTGTTATCAGAGCAAAGGTCAAAAGACAGCATCTGTGATGGTATGGGGAGGGGGGTTAGTGCCCATGGCATGGGTAACCTGCGCATCTGTGAAGGCTCCATTAATGCTGAAAGGTACACACAGGTTTAGGAGCATGAGACGTCTTTTTCAGGGACGTCCCTGCTTATTTCAGCAAGATAACAAAGACACAATCTGCACATGTTGCAACATCATGAAGAGCAAAGATCCAAAACCAAGACCCCCGACTGTTGAGCAGCTGAAGTCGAACATCAAGCAAGAAAATGAATGAATTTCACCTACAAAGCTTCAACAATTAGTGTCCTTTGCAAAGGATTTGCAAATTATTGTGTTTTTTATATGTTTTATCGAATGTACCAACTTCATTGGAATTGGGGTTTTTACTTTAATCAGGATTGATATTAATGAGGGCCCA
This sequence comes from Cetoscarus ocellatus, assembly GCA_037902135.1. Taxonomy (NCBI): domain Eukaryota; kingdom Metazoa; phylum Chordata; class Actinopteri; order Labriformes; family Labridae; genus Cetoscarus; species Cetoscarus ocellatus. The sequence goes on along the minus strand of JBAMNC010001622.1, from coordinate 122,609 downwards.
CTGTTGCACAAGGCTGCCAAACATCTGCCAGACTCTTCTGGTTCTTCTTTTCCAGCATGAAACAACAAACTAATGCATTACAATCATTTTCTTCCATCAGCACCCTGGCCAAAAACGCAGCAGCACAACAAGCAAAGTTTCTGACAAACAACGAGAAGCTATGCATACAAATATGGCACAAGAATAAAGATCGAAGTACAAAAAAAAATAGGAAATGATTAATGAAGCAGTTTTTGGCACTGAATCTGAATTGTACACCATATCTGTAGACGGATGTACCTGGCTATCATGTTAAACATTTCTGATGAGACTAGTAAGTCAGTGGACTTCTTTATTTTCTCCAGGTCATTTCTGACCTTTGGGACAGCTGATGACGAAGGTCATTGCCATATTTGTTTTATTTATAAGGAGGAACAGAGGATGCAGAGCTAAATAAGTCTTTAAAATCAGAGTTTAAATCCATTTTCACGCTTCACTGGTGCAAAAGTGCTGCTGCTTAGCTCTGCCTTCATTACTCATCGCAATAATTCCATGAAAATGTGAAATTTATGTTAAATCAGAGTGCGATACAACTTTGGGAGATCAGCATTACTCCTCCACTGGCTCTGAGTGCTCCCTTCTTTCTAACAACACGCCTCTGATACAAACAATGGAGTAACCGATGAGGGTTCAACTTCTGCCTCCAGGACAGTTACAAGCTCTAAAATTTTATAAATGAGGCTTAAGTTTTGTTTTGATAAGAAAGACCATCCAGCATGTGCAACAGTAATAACTGTGGGTTCTTAAATAATTAATAAATTGAATATTTCCTGCTTTTGTCCGTCTGCTCCCACAGTTCAGCAGCTTCCTCTCAGACCTGTCCTCCGTCCGGGGCATGGCCAACAGGAGGGGCGTCGCAGTGTGCAGCGTGGCGCCCAATCTCCCCGTGGCCACATCCTGCATCTCAGAGCACAGCCCGGCTCACAAAGTGTCCTGGGACGGCGAGGGCAGCCGGGGTGAGGGTCCGGAGAGAGTGAGGGACAAGAGAGAGGACGAGTGGGGTCAAAGGGCGTTTCAGCTGGAGAGGACGCAGAGAGGGAGCAGCCCGCAAGGTGAGCACGGTTTGTTTTGGTCTCGGTGTTCGGGTCAGTTTGGTTTTGGAGGCTCTGGAATCATAATGCTGCTTATTTAGGCTTGTTGAAGCAGAAGTTTTGAGCTGGTAAACTAACCTGCCTCGCATCCAGCAGAATCTGGGGATGCCTACATATGCAAAGATATGCGGCCCATTGGTGTGGTTATGGGATTTAACCCTTTAAAGCCTTGTTAGAGCCGGATATGTAACAATGACCCAAAATATTATAAATTAATGTAATAAAACCTGAAATGTAATAACTGGTTGATAATGTAACAAGATGCTGAGCCCAAAACACAATAACTTTTTGCCCAAAATGTAAAAACTTTAGTGTAATAATTTTATTACATCATAGAGTGATTCGCCTCAACACTTTTGTAACATTACTGACCAATTACTACCTTTCAGGTTTTATTACATTTTTTTCATAACATTTTGGGTCATTCTTACATTTTGGGTCATTGTTACATCTTGGGCTCTAACAAGCCTGAAAACACAAATTGTAGCCAGAAAATTCTCATCTTTTGGAGCTGAAATGTTGATTTCACTTCCTACTGAAACCAAAAAAAATTAAAATTTCCATTTTTTTTTTTCTTTTCTTAAAGATATTTTTTTGGGGCATTTTGTGCCTTTATTGATAGGAAAGATAGACAGTGGATAGACTTGGGTCGTGCCTGGTTTCCTACCACTCCACCAAACCAGCATCCCCCCATAAAATATAACATTATGTTTTTTTCTGCCACATGATCTTCTTACAAAGATGAACAAAATGGCTCCTTGAATGTTGGTTCCTCCATGTTGACATTTTATATCGTCCACAAATTCCTCAAATTAGTTACAAAATTCAGAACAATGGTGTTCCGTTTATTTTATTCATTGTTAAACAAGACAAATGTAAGATCATGCCAAACTAGTTGATAATGTGTTTTATTGAGAATTTCACCTTTTTGAACAAGTTAAAATATTTGGTAACAAGTTTTTTATGGTTACACCACATTGACATTTTTACCATTATCCCTTGAAAAGTCTCTCAAAATTGATAAAATGCAGAAATTTTAAACTAGGTCTTCAAAAACGAGAATGTATTCAAGTAATTTGTGAACCATATATATTTTTTGTATTAGATACATTAGGAGTTTCTGGCGACTGATAATCCACTTGAGGACATTTTTATCATTTATCTGATTGTATTCAGATGTTTTTTAGTTATTTGTTGATCATATTGATTAGATAGAGGTATCATAAAGTATGTATCAAATATGATACAACAGGCTTTCAGGGGTTAATGATAGACCTGGAGCCACGATACACCACTCCGATCTGCACCACGATTTTGAGCCACATTGCAAAACTGTACAACACTACGTGGGCAAACACAGACGAATATCTTCAGTTATTTGCGTGTATGTGTGAAAACTGTTTGATTTAGGTTCTTTAGCCCCCATGTTCCCTTACAGGCTCTCTTAGTTCCTTGTGCCACAGGCCTCGAGCAGCCCCACATCAAAAAACCCGAACTAACCCTTTAAGCCAGTCTGAGTGCAGTGCTTTGGTTTGAGGGTGAAATCAGGACTGAACAGTAACTTTAACACCTTCATCGTTATTTTCACTTTAGTCCTCATGATTTATGCTCTTTTAATCACACATCAAGGAAAGACATCCTGGAGTGATGATGAATGGAGCTTTATGCCTCCATTAATGCACACTTCCAGAATATGAGTGATATTAAGACTTTAAAACTGCAGAAATTGGCCTCATTTCCTCTTCTATCAGGATTTTTCTCGTGTGAGTGCCGAGGGTAATCAGCCAAACTACGTCCTGTGATCTGGACCTATTTATACTCAAAACAGCGGAGCTAAAGTCAGAACAAATCCATGTTCTCTGCTTGTTTTCCATCTTATTTTTGTACATATTAAGGATCCGCAGAGAGGATAAAAACAGAGTAATGAAGGTTAATAAAAAGTTCACCCTGATCTCCATCCGCCCGCAGCAGCTCGCCCTCCTCACAGTTAGTTCTCTGTCAATAAAATAACCAGAGAACATCTCAGTGCTGATGTGGACGTCACGCGGTTCGATTCTCTGTCCGACCTGGTGTTTGAATAATCAAGATGAAGTCGGAACTTCCTGATAATTATTGATTTCCTCCTGAGGGAGCGGTGAAGGGGATAGTTCATTCAGCGCTCCCTGCTGTGTGTTAAGAGAAGAGTCGGCCCCTCGGGTTTACACCTTCAACTCCAGCCATTAATTAACGCAAAGACTGAGGACACTAATTTAAGATTATTGTTTTAATGACTGATTCACTGACAGCAGGATGAATAAATGAACAATTAATGCCTGAACTTCCCAAACATGGTTAATCAAACTGTTTAAATGATTGAAAACAAGAACAGCAAAGTTAACTTCACAACAGATCGGTCAATACATGAAGAAAACATATTGGCTGTCCTCTGCAGCCTATGAATAAATAAATGAAATGAATAATGAAATACTCAGTAATAAGGTCCCTAGGTGATCATTTTTGATACTGAAGGATGTCATAAGATAAAAACTTTATGCTTTATTTTGTTTGAATTAAAGGTTTGGAATTAAATGACGTTTGCATCTTTGCCCTCACAGTCAAACACTTGACTGCACCAATTTCAACTAAAAAAATAACATTAAAATGTTTAGTAGGGATTTTAATCTATAGGTGACAACATGATTATGATTTTGGGTTCAGAATTGTATTAAAAATATTTTTTTTCAATTTTAACTGATACAATATTCACAAAACATTTGCAAGGATATTTGATTTTTGGAAATATCTGTTAGGAAATATTTAATAACATAATAATAATATATATTAAAATGTCAAAATATATATTTAAATATAAATTATAAATAAAATTAATTAATAATTGTTGTGTTGTTTTATTATTATGTTGGATTAGATTAATTAACAATTAATATGTTATCTATTAACTAATTAAAAAATAAAGATAAATTCATAAGTGCATATGTGAATGGTTGTCTGTCTCTCTATGTGGCCCTGTGATTGGCTGGCGACCGATTCAGGATGTACCCTGCCTGCAGCCCCGCGCAACCTCGAAAGACATAAATGGAATAGATAATGGATGTATGGATATAAATTAATATATAATGCGTTTCAATATAAAGATAATTATTTAACAACGGTATTTGATAATGTTTTGCCTGTACCAATATGTCTTGGTTAAAGCATGCAGCCTCCCCTTTACTAAAATTGACCTGTTCCTTACAACTTGTGGCAGACGGAGAAAGTCCTGCACCCCGCTGCAGAGCTGTGAGGGTCCAGTCTGGTCCAGCAGAGCAGCCAGAGCTGAGTGCAGGTACCTGTGACCTGAGAGAGGTCAGAGGAAGTCTGAGGGAGTGATTTAGGGAAATGAAACCAAAGTTTATGAGAAATAAAATCCATGTAATGACTGAGGAATGAGAAAAGGAAGTGCATGATGGTTTTTGCCTTTTTGCCCCGAAGATTTTTTTATTTCCTGGTTGAGAACAAGCTGTTCTGACTGAGCTCGTGTCGGAGCAAACAGATTTTAATGTTACATGAATAGAATAGAATAGAATAGAATAGAATAAACCTTTATTCGTCCCACGCAGGGAAATTTGCAATGTTACAGCAGCAAAGGGGACAGCGCTGATAAAGAATAAGTATAAAAATGGTCATCCTTAATATTTAGGCTTCAGAAACAACAGTGAACTTATTTCCTATCAGTTACTTTAAACAAGCCACAAGAAGTTTTTGCTTCAGAAAGAGCATGAACTTTGCATGCTTGATAGTTGATAAAGTTAGTTACTCCAGCTGTAGATAACTTCCATTAGTGTTCTCTGCAGTGTTAATTTTGTTGACTAATTTTTTTCGTCATAGTTCTCATTAACAAGCTTTCGTCCCCTGACGAAAACTAGACAGTAACTAATGAAAACAAGTGCACGTGGACAAAAACTCAAACTACATTAACTGACATTTTCATCAACAAATAAAAACTAGACTAAATTGTTAAAGAGTTCAGAGGGACATCCAATCACAGCTGCCTTAGCTTGGTGGTGGTGGGATAAGTTGTGGAGCGATCCAATCAGAGCTCCTCTCTTTATGAATTGATATATTCATGTAGAGCAGGTTCACTGTTTGTTGTCAGTTCTGGTATTGTAACTGAGATGCTCTGCCAGGTATCCTAAATAAAGGTGACTGCATTTCACATAAAAGTTCAATTTGTTTCTGTTCATTTATACATTCAGACTTTACTAGCATTCAATAAAGGGTTATTAGATGTTTGATTTTATCCAAGAGTAAAACATGACTTCAGAAATTCAAGGAAACATCAAAATGCCTTACCCTTTACACTTCATATTTTAGTCGACTACATTTACAGTAGATTTCATCGACTAAAACTAGACTAAAATTAAACAATTTAGATGACTAAGTTATGACTAAAACTAAATTAAAAAGTGCTGTCAAAATGAACACTGGTTCTCTGCTTAATATCAGCTTCACTCACTGAAAGCTTCACTGATGCAGAGCTGAGCACCTTCACTGTGGATAATGAATTCTATATCAACACCAAACTCACACAAACCCACCTCAAAAACTCCAACTGCCCCTTTAAGGAGGAGAAACTGACCCTCAGATGATTAAAAAACACTTTTTGGAGATCTTCAGTAAATGGAGAATGCGAGCAGAGGCTCGATGTTGCCTTCCTTATTTATTTTGATTGATTGTAGCGGCGCACTGCACAGACTCCCACTGGAGCTTTTCACTTGTTCCTTACCCACTGATCCACGACCACCCGGCCTGGCCTCAGAAAGCTGCAGTTGATGCCCAGACATCCCGGCCCTCGTGGACGGAGCACATTTTGGTTTGGAGGACGTGTCCAAGCTCTGTCTGTCTGTCTGTCTGTCTGCTCACTGCCGTCCTGAATTCAGAGAGAAACACAATATTTTAAAAGACGGACGTGACCGCTTATGTAACGCGAGCCACCAATCACAGACTGACAAATTGTTTATTGAAGTGCCAAACAGAAAAAATACATTTCCTGTTTGGCCACAGTGTTTCAGAATGATGCATTCTCACCTGTGACGAGTTTTGGTATAACTAATGAGAACAGCAGAGCAGCAGCGGGCGTGATTTTACATTTTTAGAGGCTGTGATTCAGGAAGGTACAGAAATATTCCTTTATCTGCCTATGTTTGAGGAATAGAAATAGGGATTCACAAAGGAGCGTCTGTACCAGAGAAAAGCCTCAATGCAACAGTACTGTTACCTCCAAAGAAAATATGTATATATGTGTCTCAAAATTCTAAATAATCGACATTTTAGGATTACAGGCATAAGGGCCAGGCTCAGGAAAGAAGGAATCAGAGGCAGAATCGTTTTCATTTTGCACTTCAAGAAAAAAACATGTTGGTTTAAAAGGATTTGCAAATCATTGTATTCTGTTTTTATTTTAGGCCTACATAGTGTCCCAACCAGTGTTAATTTTGACAGCACTTTTTAATTTAGTTTTTGTCTTTTGCCTAAAATATTTTTTAGTTTTAGTCATAATATAGTCATCTAAATTGTTTTAATTTGTCTAGTTTTAGTCGAAACCTACTGTAAATTTTGTTAACTAAAATATAAAGTGTAAAGGGAAAGGCATTTCTGAAGTCATGTTTTACACTTGGATCCCACCACCAAGCAAAGGCAGCTGTGATTGGATGTCCCTCTTAACTCATCCAACCTTTCCTGTCTGATTGGATTAAGTCTCTGTCAAACATTTTAGTCTAGTTTTTATTTGTTGATGAAGATATCAGTTAGTTTATATTAAGTTTTTGTCCATGTGCACTTGTTTTAATAAGTTACTGTCTAGTTTTCGTCAGGAGAAAAAAGGTTGTGGACGAAAACTATGGCGAAAATAATTAGACGACAAAATTAACACTAGTCCCAACTTTATTGGACTTGGGGGTTTCTGTACTTTACGGCATGAAGACGCGTGAACAATGTTTTGTGCATCATCACAAAGTTGACTGCTGCACTGTCCTTCTGACTTTAGCTCTTTATTTCAAGTATTTTTCCAACGTTTTGACTTTTGGAAAACTTTTTTCTCATCATTGGAAATTTTTTACAATATTTTGGATTTTTTGTCATTTTGATTATTTTTTATGTAACCATGTACGGTGGCTGACGAGGACAAACTGCCCACCATCGCTCAATGCAGTTCAATAAGAGGAAAACAGCTGCAAGAGCAGAAACACAGCAGAACCAAGAACAAGAACAGAAGAGCTCCATTCCTGCAGGGGGCGCTGTGGCAGGGAGAGACAGACAAGAGGGACTGCGGTCAAGCCAGCAGCTCCTAAATTTGAAGTGCTCATGTATTTGAACCTTTACGGTAAATGCTCCGTGCAGAGCCAGAGGGGGATGGCAGACAGGCTGACATAATGTCATATATGTAAACAGGGTTTCTGCAGAAATCAGCCGGTCAAGTTTCATGCTTTTTAATGCTTTACTGTAAAATTTTTAATACCATGACCGTGAACTCAAGAAAAACTACACAGGTTTGTTATTTTATGTAAAAGATGATTTTGATATGAAAACTGTCCCTACAAATATCAATCAATCAATCAATCAATCTTTATTTGTATAGCGCCAATTCATAACAAGTGTTATCTCAAGACACTTTACAACAGAGCACAAAGCTCTTAATATTATGGATACACATATATGCATAGATACATATATACATATATAAAATACACATATACATATATATACAAATATATACATCCAACACCCAACATGAATCCATATAGCCAATCATGAGTCCCTCCATCATGGCGGCAAGAAAAAACCTTCTGTTAAGCAGCAGGAAATCTTGAATGTGGACCCCAGTCTCATGATGAACAGCAAATCCACACCATGCTGTGTTGGGTGTGTGGGCAAAGGGAGGGAGGTAAGTGGAGACAAGTGGACTAAAGTAAAAACTAAAGATAGTGACAGATCCATGGACCAATCATAGACCTGTCGTCGTCATATTTGTTTCTGCTGCAAACAAATTTATTAGAGGAGGATCCTCATGTCTGTGTGGTTGTGGTGATAATTTTATAGAAGTATAATCAATAAAAGTCTTACTGAAAATAAGAATTTATGGTAGTGACGAACTCATGGGTGCCCAGACCACAAGTGCATCCCTACCATATTTGTCTCCGTTAAGTATAAATGTATAAATGTATTAATGGTAGACCTCTTGAGATGTGACACCTCATTTTCAAGATATCTCATCTTAAACATTTCAGAACCATATCACTCCTTCACCTGGTCCAGCCTGCCAGCCACTTTCCAAACATCCGGTTTTACGGCATTTGTACCCGACCAGCCGAAAACAATTATCGCAGTGGTTCCACATATTTACGTGGATGTACATATCTGGGGAATCACAGTTTATTGTTATATATTATTATTATTACTATCATATATTTTATAATATTTTTTTAAAAACTACAGAAAGAATTCTGAATGCCACTGAGAATAAATTTAATGATGTTTAATGCCATTTAAGGCCTTCATTTTCACAAAATCAATTTAATGAGTATTATTGCTTTTCAGTGCTCTGCAGAAACTCTGTTAAAAGAAACCAAAGTCCGAATTTTGAAGATGAAATGGAATTTTTCCTGCTTAAAAGGGAAAAAAAACTAAAAAAAGGAAAAAACAAAAGTCATAAACATATTTTTTATTTATCTTATTTTCAAGAATGTCCCATTGAGACTGAAAATCTCTTTTACAGGATAGACCTGGCTGAGGTCGCAGCCAATAAAAAACCTGAAAAGCACATTGAAAAGCTTAAAACAGGCTTTCAGATGAACGGAGACAATTCAAGAATAACAGCTTCATTTCTTCATCCCCACATCCTTTATCATCTGTTATTTGCTCAGCATCATCAGTGAATCTAATTTTATCTCTTTCTTAGGGTCGTTCGATGCCCAAAGTTATAAAAACAAAACTTAAAAATGTTCACTTTATAAATCAGGGTGGGCAACTGGTGGCACAGGGTCCACATGCAGCTCATCAACTCCCTTGGTGCGGCCCACTGGTTAATTTATTCATATAAATAACGTATACACATGGAAAAATAGCAATAGCTACAAGAAAAGAGAGCTGTGATTGGCCTAATCTCTCTAAAAACACTTTCCCCTGCAGTGCAAAATGAATCAGTAAAAATAAAAGATAAAATATTAATAAGTAGAATGCCTTGTAACTTGATTGAAAAAATAGCTGATATTGGCTTTAATTATGCATTGAGCTCTTTAAATTGCACTTGAGTCCAAATATAGAAATGTTAATGATTTTTTTAACCTTATTTAATATAATTACCCAACCAACCATATCACTTTGGTTTTCTGACTACGAGGATAAAGTTTACTGACCCTCGTGCCTCACAGCAAGACGGTTACTGGTTCAGCTCCTTCAGTGTGAAGTTAAAGTGCTCCGGTTTCTTTCCATAGACTGTAAACATGCCCGTTAGATTAAACAGTGGCTCTAATTTGGACGTAGGTTGTTAATCTCTACGTGTTGGCCCTGTAATTGGTTGATGGCTGGTTCTTCCCCTCCCCTCTGATGTCAGCAGCCCCTGTGATCCTGAAAGGGATAAAGTGTTTGGAAAATGGTTTCTCCTCCTCAATATTTATCAAATACTTTGACTTTTTTATGAAGTGCTTCAGTTCTTTTTTTTTTCAGATTTTGGAATAAATATGCATATTTTCATAAAACATAAAAAGTTTTCTCATAAATAATGGACCTATTTAACTAGAAGTTTAGACTTTTTACTTAAAATGACATTTACTTAAACCTGTATATTCTGGGTTTGTTTTCCCTGAACTCTTGTTTTTCTTCTTTCTTATTATTTCACCTTTTTCTGTCAATATTATTATTTCTCCCAATATTCTGATTACTTTTTTACCAAACATATAAACTTTATTCTTTATAAGACATTGAAAAAGCCAAACAAAGTTCCCTGTAATCACATCAGAAAACTCTCCAGCCTTTCTTCCTCTCACTGTCACTCTCCAAATAGAGATGTTGGATAAAAGCCGAGGCACATATGAATATTTTCTGCTCTGCTGGTCATCGATGGCTCCTTCCCAGCCGTGGCTCTTATACCAAACCAGCCGTTTTATGGCTGCTAGATTGAAGCACCTGGTGCGTCGCTGTGGCTGTATGGCTTAACCAAACAGAGTTATATTCAATCTGTACGGCAACATGTCTATATCTGAGGTCTCGGTGACACAGAAGAACCTCAAAACTCTGCGGGGAGTGGTTCAAAAATCACTCGGGAGCAATTCTGACCCACCAAACAAGAGCCCGGCAGGAGAAAACGATGTCAGGAATCACACTGACTTGTAAGCACCAATTTGGAAAAGATTACCTTTAAAAATGCAGGCGAGGCGGACTGGAGGCTCGATGCCTTTCTCTAAATGAAATCACTGATTCTTCGGTGCAGACCAAATGGAAGATGGACTGGAATAAGAGGTTTATTTTCTGCGGTGTAAGCAGGTGGGCCAAGAGCACATTCTGAAGTTTTTCATTTGATTATGGGCTTTTTTTCATTTGCCAATATACCTGCTGTTTTGAGCCGTTTGTGCTCCAAATCTGCCTCTAATACGTATCACTGGAACATTTACTTCTCCAGCTGGAGCAGTCAGCGTTAAATGAGCACACCTGGAGATGCAGTTGTTATTCTGGGGTCTGGTGAGAACTCAGCTCTCCAAAGTTTGGCTGCCCTCTGGATCAGACTGAAACTATTTCTGAGGAAACTGAAAGTCCAGATTCGTCAAACTGTGAATCTGTTTTCATGCATTTGACTGGATAGAAGCTCTCTGAAAACTAAGGTGGCCTAAACTGGGCACTGACCCATGGCAGCTGTTATTTACTCTGTCTTTTTACAATCACTTAAACCACGTTATCAAGCTGGGCCTTCAGTGCCATCCAACCGCAAGCACATCGTCCCTTGATAAACAAATCATGACGTCACAGCCACAGGTTAATATTTCATGTAATATCTTTGGATTATTCTGATGCTGGAGCCTTGACACTGAACACAAGGGCTACAAACTCACTGCTGATACATAAACACTTAAAATCTGACTGAAAATGCAGGCGTGTAAACTGGTACCCATTAACCCTTTGACTTCCAAACTAAGAAATACATTTGCCACAAATTATTTCTTAGTGTGTTCCTGCCTCTTCTTTTATTAACATTTCAGGTTTTAGTTTTCAGATTACCCAATCAGGAAGCAGATATGCAGGTCAACCAGCTGGTTGGCTTGCCTGTTAAGGGTTATCCTGGGTGTGAATGGATTTATTTTATTTCTGAAACAAAATGTTTGTTTTTTCATATGAAAACATCACAGAGAGTGAAATTGAGCTATGTCGTAGATGACCCAGTTTTCTGAGGACTCATAGATACATTTTTTAATCGCCAAATTTATTTCCTTCACCTAAATTATGATTGAGAGAGAGAAAGATTTTTCCTTACTCCGATGTTTGCTCTTACTGATTTCTAAGGAGTTAGAGTTATTTTAATGTGAGGAAATAAACACAGAAAGTGAACCATGGTGTCACTAATCTACACAGTCACCAGTTGAATGAATGCACCAAACTCCTGACTTCTTAAACAGAATTGATCTGTGATCAGCGAGATATACAGACATGTTTTTCTCTGTACAGTCAGTCATTATATGTTATGATTTTTGGGTTTGTCTTTAAAACTTTCTGTTTGAGTTGTTTCTGCTGCTGTGATCAATTCGTCACATGTCAACGTTGTGCTAATTCTTGAGTTTCTTCTTTTATTTTGTCATAAAAATGCCATAAATAAAGGACACAGAGATGCTCTTTTAACACATAAACCAAGTCAGGAACTGGAAAAACTTAAACACCAGCTCAGCAAAATGTGACCAGGCAGGGCAGCATTAGCTACTTAGCTCGAGGCTAACATAACCCTCACTAACTGAACGTGCTACCGGCTTCACTGCAGCATGCCAGCACACCTAAGCCACAAGTGAAAAGGCTACTGGTGGCTTTTTCATCAGGCCTGTGGGAGTCTTTAGAGCTCGTGAGCACGTGAGCGTCTCTATTATCAAACTAATGCGGATAAGAGCACCTGAGACCTTCTCCATGTGCAGTCGGATATCGAACTATCATCAAAATGCATCGAGGTGTGTTTATGTTTATGTAGAGTTAGTGAAAGGTGCAGCGAGGGAGCCACACGACAGAGCACCCGAGCAGGGAGCGTTTGCAGGACGCCCCGGCTGTGCACAGACTTCTCTCCAGAAAACCACGCTTTGATCCATTAGGAACCAGGACTTGGACCTGCAGCCTCGGATTCAGACAGCTTTAATGCAGCTTTAAATATCTTGTGCTGCAGATGCTTTCATTCAGTTTTTAATGATGTGTGTTTGTGTTTGTATGTTAGAGATGTCTCAGCTCGTGGACGAGGTCACGTGTCTCTCAGACTCCAATTCAGAAGAACGCTCCATCAGCTCCTACACCTCTGAGTCCTTCGATGACAACGGTAAGACCCTGACGTGCATCCTTTTCTTCTCAGAAATAAATAGCAGGCTGCATTAAAGAGATACATCACCGTTTTTTTGTTTTCATGTCTTGCCTCGCTCGAGTCCATGACAACAAGATAGGCTCCAAGATAGAGACGGGCAGAGCTCGCCCACCACTGATTAGCTTAGCTCAAACACTGGGAGTCAATGGGTAGCGTTAGCCTGCCTCTGCCTACAGTCATCAGATAAACTTTTCAGCAACTCTAAAAAGTCCTGTGTGCTTGTTGTGACTCGTTTTTACCGTGTTATGTTCCATTATCTTCTACAATCATCGTGTTATCTTCTTCTACTACAAAACAGAGGCTTTGTTTTGTCGAGGTGCGACGTTCACGAACGAGTTGAGTCTTTTGAACGGCTCTCTTAAGTGAACGATGAGAACCGATTCGCAGTTGTGAGTGAGCTGCTCGTTTTCGAGTCATTATTAAATTTGCAGGCAATTTGCTTTTGAGGCAAGACGCGAAAAGAAAACAGTTGACGCAAAAAAGAAAAATCAATGTTAAATAAGTGATAATGAGAAAAACAAAATTCAATAATTCCAATAAAGGAAAAAAGGATCTTGCCCAACAGTCTTGCACTCAAGTTAGTAGGTCTGTTATGGTTTAATCTTATCAACGTCTATAGCAGCAGTTAAAATACTTTATTCAACCCTAGAGTAAGAAACCTGGACTACCTTTTAAAGTGAAACTGAAAAGGAATGGTAACAAAATAAAGCTCTTACTAAAATACAATGACCCTTCCTCTTAAAATTTTTCATTAAAACAGGTGGGTCATTCATAAATGGCTCAGCAGCACCCACATATTCTGGAAACAATAGAAACAAATGATTTCGATCAGAAAATGATGAATCATTCAGCCTTAGATTTAGGCATGAATCCCCTCATTCATGTGGTGCTACATTAGTGACAAACCATAAAAAAGGTCTTGAATTTTTGTTCTAACTTGTTTGATTGTTACAAAAATTGTGGGACATAGTCGTGACGGATGGCGGGGCTAATCAGTGGTTTGGAAAACTCTGACAAAGTCCAGACGTGCAGAAAAGCTCAAATCAAAGTCTTGATCCTTTCCTTGAATTTCTCCAGCGTCACTCTTTCCCAGATACATCAATACGTCTGACGCTTTTCTCAGCTTTTATTTGTCTCCTTTTTTTCCCAGATAACTCGATACCATTGATCAGGACGAGGTTGGAAGCCAAACAGCCTAATGATCATGTGTGTCCATGTGTGTGTGGGAGGAGGAGGGGGGTTGTTTAATTGCTGGAGCTGCAGAGAAAGGACCCTTTCACTGATCCACTCCCTTCTTCCACACCCCGTGTAACCTTAACCTTTTCATAAATGCAGTGTCATTGTCTCTTCTTCTTCTTCTCTGTCTGTATTCCGCGCAGCCTCCATAGTGACGGTCATACGTCTCGTCAATGACACCGTGGATAACATTGAGAGTGAAGGTATGAAATGATCCTCCGTTTTCTTTGTGCTGGAGTGTTTGTAAAGAGCTGGAGGTATAACGTTCTCTCCTGTCAGAATAACTCATCCTACTAAGGTTCCAGTGTGTTTTTGTCCGTCTGTAAGGCAGCATCTCTGCGTTTTTCAATGCCTCCCCTTTAGTTGCTGTGTTGTTTGTCTCAGCCTGGCTCTGACATTCACTTTCTCTCTCCCTTTGTAGTGTCGAACATGGACAAAGAACAGCGGCGGAGCAGCCCTGGTGAGTGAGCTGCAAAAGCAACTGAAAAACATCTTATTAACTCGCCGTCCCTCCAGCTTTATTCCCGAGGCTGTGATCCCCGAATCTTACCTGATGTGTTTTTATTTGACATTTCCCTCCCTGAATACTTCATCCAGCGTCACACATCTCAGATTTCTTTTTGCTTTTTTGCAATTAAGTCTGTAAACATACAGTAAATAAGGCTGATTGTTTCTGAGAATGGATGAAAGTCAAAATAAATGAGGGGTCTCTCCTCATTGTTGCTTTTTTAAAATTAAATTAGGCCACTTAAGCGGCATTTCCAACAAATATTCCGGTTCAGTTTAACTCGTTTTCACTGTCAAGTAAGGTTCCCCAATGACCGACCCGTGTGGCCCACTTTTTGGCCCCTGAATAAAGAAAATGCTTTAAAAATCCCTAATGATGGACTTACCACTGTGGAGCCATGATAAAAATTTCTGGAGAAACCTTTGCACTTCATGGCTGAATTATATATTTTTTAAAGGGTATGTTTGACCCATATATTGACTAAAGATTGAGCTTTCTAACACAGTTGTACCAATAAAGTTTAATTACATGTTTCCAGAGTGAATAGTAAAGAGTAAATAATGTGAGTTACCATTTGGCGATCCTATGGAGTTGTGAGGGTTAAACAGGAGTCCTGCATGAACAATATAATAATTATATAGGTAATACTTTATAAATCTTATCACTATAATATAAAATAACAAAAGATAACACCATCAGCTGCAAAGTCCCATCACGCAGCAGATGAACAATTATTATTTTTTATTTTACTTGGAAAATATCCCGCACAGTTGTTCTTTAATACGTTAGGATTTTTCTTTAACAACTCCTCTAATCTTTTGTTTGCACTTTTCTCCAAGTTAATGATCAATATTTGTATTTTGGCACAGCCAGAGTGGGGAAACATGTTTCAGAATAATCCATCAGAGAGCTCAGATTACTGCTGTGTTGTCACAGTGAGTCCAACAGCTTCAGAGCTTTAACTACAAATGAATGCTCGATTATCATTATTATTAAACATGTATGAAAGCCAACGACCCATGTGACAAAGAGGTCATATAGGTCACATGCTGAGATCCATAAATGGCCCTAAAGGTCAACAGTATGGCATGACCTTTCATGTTAAAGCTCCGTAACCTCCCATCATGTGACCCCATGGACAGAGCGATACCTCGAGTCTTTTTGATGATTGTGTCCTCGTTTTCTAACAAAGCATCACTCTCCTTTTTAACAATATCAAATATGTTACCCGCTGTGATGGATGCATCCGTTTGTGAACCCCTCTGCCTAAAAATCATCCTGGAACTGCAGAGTTAGTCTTTATTAATAACTGTACAGATGTTATTGATGCTGAGAGTCATGTTTGGATTGTGGAGATGCAGAGGTCCTCATCTCTAACACTGCAAAGGAGCTGAATCCTCAAGCTGAAGTCTCAAGTTCTCAGAGAGAGAATGGCAGGACCAATCAGTGCTCAGGGAAGAAAGCTGTAGCTATGGGCGTAGATCAGTCATGCCAAAGGCGAGAAGCAAAGCATGAAGACATTAACATGGATTTGATTGGATCTAGACACTTTCTTCACTTTCTGGACATTTCTTCAATCAAAAACGGCAAAGAAAAACTACTTTCTGTACTCGATCATGTATTGACCCAAGATTATAAAAAGTTGGAGAAAGCCTGAGTCATCAGGTCAGAATAAGTTTGCCTCAAAGGTCTAATATCAACAATACTAGAAACCTACGCCAGGGCATTTCTGACATTGTTAGCCGAGAGGCCATTTACAATAAACAACAGGAAGTGTTTCAAAGGCACAAATCTATGCCAAGAGATTTACAACACTGTCATGATAGTTATTATCAAAAATGTGGAAAACTGCCCTATCTTGCAATCTTAACGAATCCCTAAAAATGTTCTGGATCTGAGTTTGGATCACCACCACATCTCATCAATTCCCCCTTGTGCCATGACCAACATTCCCCGAGGATGTCATCAAAATCCATTTCAAATGTATTGGGTTATGAGCAAAAATGTGGAAAATTGCTAATCTTATAATGTAAAGATATCCTTAAGAAATCCTGGATCCTGATTAAGATCAAAACTGAATATTTTTTTTCCTTGTGCCATGACATGACCAACATTGACCCTCAATATCTCATCGAAATCTGTCCCAAACCTACTGAGTTATTAGCAGAAATGTGGGGAACTGCGATACCTTTAAATGTTAACAGATCCCAGATCTACATCTGGATTCAGATCACCACCAAAATGGTATTGCTTCTTCGTTTTGGCATGACAAACATTGCCTCAAAATTTCATCAAAATCTGTTGAGAAATTTATCTTACCGCTGTTAGACAAACAAACATCTTAATTAGCATGTAAATCCAAGCTTTATTCAATTTTCTCAACCTATGTTCAATTAAATATGCTACAAAGACAAGATATTTAATGTTCAAAGTGATGAACTTTACTGTTTTTTTCCGAATATTCACTCATTTTGAATTTGATGCCTGCAACACGTTCCAAAAAAAGCTGGGACAGGATCAACAGAAGACTGTGAAAGTTGCAACAACTGCATGAGGAAATAGTCCAACAGTTTAAGGACGTTTCTCAAAGTACAATCGCAACAAATTCAGGGATTTCATCATCTGAAGTCCATAATATCATCAAAAGATTCAAAGAATCTAAAGAAGTCTCTGCACGTGGGCAGCAAGGCCAGAAAATCAACATTGTATGCCATGACCTGTGATCCCTCAGGCAGCGCTGCATTATAAAGCAGCATCATTCTGTAAAGGATATCAGCACGTGGGCTCAGGACAACTTCAGAAAACCATTGTCAGTTAACACAGTTCATCTCTACATCTACAAGGTCAAGGTCAAACTCTACCATGCAAAGACAAAGACAAATATCAACAACACCCAGAAACACCGCCGGCTTCTCTGGGCCGAGCTCATCTGAGATGGACTGAGGCAAAGTGGAAAAGTCTGCTGTGGTCTGAGTCCACATTTCAGACTGTTTTTGGACATCATGGACGTGGTGTCCTCCGGGCTAAAGAGGAAAAGGACCATCCAGACTGTTATCAGGGCAAAGGTCAAAAGACAGCAGGCATCAAATTCAAAATGAAGGAATATTTGCTGAAAAATAATGAAGTTTATCAGTTTAAACACTAAATATCTCGTCTCTTATGGAGTATTTTTTAGGAATATAGGTCGAAAAAGATTTGCAAATCATAATTACATCAATAACTATCATATTCAACGATCAAATCAAATTTAAAGCACCACATTCTGTCTGTGAGTAATGTTGACATTTCTGTGCTCTGCAGATCTGGCTGCAGCCGCCCTCCCTCCCAGCAAAGCAAAGCTTTCTCCAGCCTTGTAGAAGGTCTCAGTGGGTTTTAGTGGCACTTTGAGCCAAGCCTCACATCCTCACGGAGAGGCGAAGGAGACGGCAGCTTCAAACACTTCCCTTTTTCTCCTTAAATTAAGCATCATCCCAAAGACTAAACACTGATCTCCCACTCTCACTGAATGCTAAAACAGCCATCAGATCCACTTACACCTACCCCATAAGATCCCTGCCTTGTTTTCCGCTCTGCTTTGGGACCAGACTTAATTGGCCTCATGGTTACCAAGTCTGTTAGTTCTCGCTCGCATGTAATTTTCTGGATCCACAAAGCATTTCATTACAAACCCAGAGCAAGACTGCATTTGTGCCTCAGTGGCTGGCAGCCTGCTGGAGCATAAGGAGCTTTATTCCAGACAGGGAGAATTAAATGATGAATGAAATTGTTGTATGGTGCGTTCGCTCCATCTAACCTATTGGATTCGCTGGATTTGGGTTCATATGACACATGAACAAACATGCATTCTTTAATGTGTAAAACTGGGGAAGAAATCTGATTGGCTGTGCAGTAAACAGCATGCATGTTTGTTGCTCTGTAAATGAAACGCTCAGCCTCCTCTTGACATGTCATTAATTCCTCTTGCATGAGTGTTTGTGTGCATTAAGTGTCGTGAGATGTGTTCGTCTCTTTCCTTACATCTGTGCTAAAGGCTCCCTGCCAGCCTCCCCCTCGTGTTTTGTTGCATGTCATAATTCCTGGTGTCACCCCTCGCAATGCAAAAACTCAGATCTAGGCAAGTGTGTTTGTCTTTTTCAGGTTAGAAATATCTGAAACACTTATTCTAATGCACATTCACTTAACCAGTCCAGATAAATGTCTTGCTTTAAGGAGTAAAAGGCAAAAAAAGGCATTGAACTGCTTGTAATGAAGAGAAACTATCTGCCAATTAAACAAGGAAAGTTTGACTCAGTGAGGCTCTTAAATTAAGATTAAATATCTGCTCAAGTTGAATTTTGTCTTGTCTTACTGGCAGATTATTTTACTTATTATTACAAGCAACTCAGGCCTTATTTTTAGTTTTTATATCTCTAAATACCGTAATTTCTCAATAATAACACGCCCTCGTTTATAACATGCACCCCATTTTTTCATGCTTTTCTCCAGGAAAACGCTGTATTCAAAAATAACATGCACCCACATTCTGCCCAAACCTTACTCTCTCAGACAGCTCAAAAATGACCTTTATTCAAAGTTTTAATCAATGAAATTCGGGCATTTTCACAACAAATTTAGTACACGATTTTCTCTCTCAACCGGATGTGGAAACACCTTTTGCTTCACGCATGCGCAGTTACTCAATTTCTGCCTGAGCATGCTCAGTCGTAGTGTACCGACCAATCAGAGAACAGCTATCAACATGCCGATGTCTTCGACCAATCACAGCACAGCTATTTTGGTCCCCTTGCTCACAAGATGGCAGAGCCCTGTGTTTACCTGTGAGTGGTACCGTAACACTTGAGAATTACAGGATCATTATACAAAGGGTAAACTACTTAAAGATCCAAAATATTGGATTAGAACACTTTAACAGTCACAGTTTTATAAGAATTAACCAAGTTTGGTAGTAATGTTTTGCAGAGAGAGAAAATATTTCAGCTTTTTGTCTCAGATGTGTTGTAATCACAATGTTGGGAGGTGAAATATGTTACATGTTTTGCTTGTGCTTGTGTATAATACGCACCCGAAAATTAGACCTTATTTAAGAGCAAATAATTGAGTTATGAACGAGAAATTACGGTAAAATCTTAATCCAGACATGTCAGGAAATTGTGGATTAGAATAAGTCTAGTGAGTCTATTTTTTTGTCTTAGAATTGGACAAACACTCTCACTTAGGTCTGAGTTTTTCAGTGCGTTCAGTTGCTTCTACGAGAAGAGCTTCTCCTCATCAAAGCCTCTCTGCTCCATGAATTTCTGTCTCTCTCTCCTCACCTGTTCGACAGTGAGCCGTCACCTGCAGAGCAAAGATGAGATTTGCGTAGAGTTCATCAAAGAGTACATTGTGGACTGTAAGGACACTCTTTACTTTCACCCCCTCTAACCTCTCATTGGAAACGCAGTGCATCGATAGTTCAGCATGGCATGCAGGAGGAACCTCTCGTCTTCCTTTGTGGCTTGTTCCTCTGCATCTGCACGCACGTGACTAGCATTATGAAGCAGTAGCTGGCATTGCTAATGAAGGGAACTCTGCATCCCACACGGAGAATGACCCCTCTGGCTTCCCCCGCCTCATCAATATGATATTTCTTTCACTCACAGCTCATTAATCCCAGCCATAAATTATGCACCCTGCATGCTGCAGTTTGTAGGAAGAAGCAGATTAGCCGGGCGCTAGCAGCATGAACTCAAACACTGAGAAAGGGGGGATTCTGTTGTCTTTTTTATTTGCACATAAATTAACTCTAAATGAGAGTTGGGAGCAATTAAAGAGTGCAAACACATAGTCCCACTGAGATCATTGTAAAACCCCACAGTGCAACAGTTAGAAACAAAGAAGCTCATAAACCCCCCGCACACACACGTGTGCAAACAAACACACTCTGAGGCCGACTAACACACACATCTGAAGAGGAGAACATTACCGTAAGACTACAACAAGATCAAACCAGGAGATGAGAGCACAGGAAAACTCAGGAGATATTTCAACACAACAACAACAACAACCAAATAGACCAGTGCTTCCCCTGGTGGGCCCTAGAGGTACTGCAGGTGGGCAGCAAGAGGTCATTTTACAATAAATAATAAGTGTTAAAGGCACAAATCTACGCCAACGGATTTCCAACATTGTCCTGAGAGTTATTGGCAAAAATGTGAAAAAATTGCCCTATCTTGCAGTCTAAATGTATCCCTAAAAATGTCTTGGATCTGAATTTGGATCACCACCACAATCTACTCAGTTCCCCCTTGTGCTATGACCAACACTGCCTGAAAGTCTCATCAAAATCTGTCCCAAACTTATGGAGTTATGAGTGGAAATGTGGGGAACTGCCCTATCTTTAATCCCTCAAAAAAGTCCTGGATACAGATTTTTATTAACCAAAATGTGGAAAACTGCCCTATTTGTAATGTTAAAAAATACCTTAAAAAAGTCCTGATTTGGATCACCACCAATATCCACTCAGTTCCTCCTTGTCTCATTACCAACATTTCCTAAAACCTCTATCAACAGCTGTTACAAACTAATTTAGTTATTAGCAAAAATGTGGAAAACTGCCCTATTTGCAATGTTAAAAACAAACCTAAAAACGTCCCGGTTCTGGAATTTGATGACCACCAAAATTAAATCAATTCTTCCATGTCTCATGACTAACATTCCCTGAAAATGTCTTAAAAATCCATTTAAAATGTACTGACTTATAAGCGAAAATGTGAGGAACTGCCCTATTTTGCATTGTTAAGAAACCCTATAAAGATCCTGGATCCTGATTTAGACCACCATCAAAATAGAACTTCATCTTTTTTGTGCCATGACAAATATTCCCTGATAATGACATCAAAATCCATTTTGAACGTACTGAGTTATTGGCTAAAATGTGGAAAACTGCCCTTTCTCACAATATTTAAAATCCCTACACAAAGTCCTGGTTCCAGTTTTAGATCTCCACCAATATCCACTGAATTCTTCTTTGTCTCATGACAAACGTTCCTCAAAATCTGTTACAAACGAATTGAATAATTAGCAAAATGTGGAAAACTGCCCTATTTGCAATGTTAAAAACATACATGAAAAAACCCTGGTTCCAGATTTGGATGGCCACCAAAATCTAATCACATCTTTCTTGTGCCATGGCCAACATCCCCTAAAAATGTGAAAAGAGTTTTTAGAGGAAATGTGGGGAACTGCCCTATCTTGCAATGTTAACAAACCCAAAAGAAAATCTTGGTTTCATACTTGGATCCCCATCAAAATTAAATCCACTCTCCCTTGTGCCATGACAAATGTTGCATGATGATTTCATTAACATCCATGTGGAGTTTACTGAGTTATTGGTAAAAATGTGGAAAACTGTCTCATCTTGCAATGTAAATGCTTAAAAAAGTCCGAGGTCTGGATGTGGATCGCCACCAAAATCTAGTCACATCTTCCTTGTGCCATGGCCAACATTCCCTGAAAATGCCATTAAAATCTGTCCCAAACTTATGGAGTTATGAGCAGAAATGTGGGGAACTGGCCCTATCTTTCAATGTTAACAGACGCAAAAAGAAAGTCCTGGTTTTATACTCAGATCACCATCAAAGTAAATCACTTCTTCCTTGTGCCATGACATATATTTCCTGATAATGTCATCAAAATGTATTAAGTTATTAGCGATAATGTGGAAAACTGACCTGTCTTACAATGTTACAAATCCCTAAAAATGTCCTGGATCCAGATTCGGATCCCCACCAATAACCGCTTAATTCTTCCTTGTGTCATGACTAACATTCCCTGAATCCACTTTTTTCCAGTTAGTTAAAAACTAATTGAATTATTAGCAAAAATGTGGAAAATTGTCCTATTTGCATTTGTTCCAGATTTGGATGGCTACCATGTTTGTTTTGTTTTTTTATGTCGACACCAACCTGCCAATGGGGCTGGGGATGGAAATTAGCCACTTAGCTTTAATCCCATGTATTTACATCAAGGCTGTAAAAAATATTTTTCTGCAGTCAGCCTCGAGTGGACACTTGAGGTACTACAGCTTTTGGCACTTCCTCATGGGCCTCCATTTTCAGCCCTGGAGGTTGCCACCTGACTCAGAGTGGCTTTGCTTTTCCTCCATTTTCTCGAGGTGTGTTTCCTCGTTGAGGTGAAGAGAGCAAAAGATGGTTGGGTTATTCTTGGGGGCGCCCTCTGTTGGATCAAGTAGTTCACTGCTCCGAGTACTAGGGATGCACGATATTATAAGTGTGATATCTATATCGGGCGATATCAGCCTAAAAAGTTAAGTATCAGTATCGGCAGATATTGACATTTTTGCAGATATTCACAGCCGATATATCAGCTGGAATATTGGAAAGTTACACAAATGTACAATATTGATGCACCTTCTCATCACTGCATGGGTACATTTAAAATCATGGGAATCATTTTTGCAAGAGTTAAATGCAGTTTTTCTTGTTTTCCATCTGTTACTCGCAAAAATACACTGTAACACTGAAAGAAACAAGTCCTTTTTTTGGTAAGTACAGAGCTTGTGCTCTTGACCAGAAATATCGGTATCGGTGAATCAAAAAATATCAGCATATCGGATATCAGCAAAATTTCCAATATCCTGCATCCCTACCAAGCGCTTTAATGTGGCGTGGCGCTCTATATTTCACCTCAAGTGGGTATTCAAACATCGACTTTAAGGTGACAGCCCCAAAAAGTTTAATTTATAACAACTGAGCCCTGAGGTTTTGGTCTGGTTACCTTGACAACAGCCGTCTTGTTGAAGGTTTTCAGGCCTCGCACCGTTGGCTCAAACTTTAAACGTCTCCACTCTGCTGCTCTCACCTCCCTCTGCTGTACGAGGCTGCAGTGACGCTGCTGTTTTTAAAGTGAATGATGTGGTGATACTGCACCTTTGCAGCCTTATCCTATTAGACAGATAATCTTATTGCTTGCTTGAAGTGTGAAATGCAGAAAAGCTGTTTGTAATCTAACACACACACACGTCTTTCAGGGAGGGCGACACACTTTCAGTGATTCAGAGGCAGTAGTTTGTCCAGGGAATGACGCCTGGGGCTCCTCACGCAGTATGATCACTTAAATCCCTTTAACTCCTTTAAGTAGGTCACATCTCTTTCTGTTGCTCCACTAAAACAAACTCCTGGTCAATTAAACAATTTCAAACCAAAATAAGGTTTATGTTCTGTTGCTTTTTTCAGCCTACCATTGGGAGTCCTCCAGCCAGACCTCCAGCTGGTTATCCCCGTCCCGTCTGCGACAGCAGGAGCCCGGGTCCAAGTACAACCTGAACGAAGACCAGCAGAGCATCCGGCGGGGAGGCAGCACACGCTCCCTGCAGCTGGACTACAAAGTCATGGGCTTTAGCGGAGACCGGGGCCGGGAGAGGGTGCGGGAGACCGAGAAGAGGACCTTCCAGTGGGAGAGGAATCAGTCAGGGGAGTGGGAGAGGAGGCGCATCGCGGAAAAACAAGAACCGAGGAGGCCCGAGGAGGACGGCAAACGGGCGGTGAGCCAGGACCGCAGAGAGCTGCAGCAGTCGCTCAGCCACGACAGCTGCGAGGACTCGCCCGTGTACGAGGAGTACCAAGAGTCCAGCCACAGCAAGGAGGACGGCGACGACTCCGAGGGCCTCTACGACACTCTGCCCCCAACCAGGGCCGCCTACGAAGGATACCCCTCCAGCCCTCCAGGCGTGAACCTGCACCCCGCTCAGCTCCTGCCCCCTCTGAGGGCGTGGGACCTTCAGGGCGGGGAGTGGACGGGGTCGCAGGAAGGGCGCGGGGAGGTCGTCTCCGCCGGCCTCACGAGCTCTGGAGACGAGCTGGAGAGACTTCTGAACCTGGTGTCGCTCAGAGCCAGGAGGGCCACGCGAGTGAGCCGGACCTCCACCAGATCTGAGCCCACGGACTGGGAGGGGTTCCAGTAAGCACAGCAGACTGTGGAACAGCCACAGATTTAATATTTCTTTATGAACGACGAGAGCCCTCTGTGATTAAAGCAGACATTCCTGCTGCTCCACCACTTCCAAAATAATTAAAAGAGAATATTACCATATATACTTTATTATCCCGAGTTATTATCCGGCTGTAAGCAAACACTAATCCCCCTCGAATCCCCCGGCTCATTTATAAGCAGGAGGAACGAGAGGAAAAGTGCGTTTTTCTCCTGACGCCTCGACCTGTGCTGCACGAGCGTTACAGAGAATCAGCGCTCGTACATTTAATATTTATAGAACCACCGGAGCGCAGCATTTATTAGCAACCAAATACCAAACAAGCCGGCCTGTCTGTGTCCTAGACAATGTGTATGTACATATGTTATTGTGCATTTCATACCTCGCTCACACGATCGTTCTGTTTGCTCGAACTGTGTAATGCATTTCTGATTTTTATTGACGACTCAAGGCTGCTTTCAGTCCCAGCCATAACCTCAGAGATGCTATCAGTCTGTTCAGCAGCTCTTTTCTTTATTTATTTATCATTTATTACAGCATTTATTGAAGGTGGCTGCCTAGTGTGTCTGTAGTTTAACCCTTTCATGCATTAATTATTAAGTCACAAAGGAAAAAAAAAGTTTGGTTTTACTTTCAAACAAGTTAGAAATCATGTCTGCAACAATGAACAACATGCATCAGAGACATAGTGATTTCATGAAACTTAATTCAGATCCACAAACACGTCTTTTATGGACATTTATTAAAGGAACACTCCAACATTTTTGTTGTTTTTGTGTCCTGCCTCACTCCTGAGTCCATGACAAGCAGATAGACTCCATCATTTCGACTGTGTGTGCAGTGACAAGGAGGAGACAGGCAGAGCTCGCCCACTGCTAATTAGCTTAGCTCATACACTGGGAGGCAATGGGTAGTGTTAGTCTGCCTCTGCCTACAGTCATCAGATAAACTCTTCAGCAAATCTAAATGGTCCTGTGCGCTTTTGTGACTTGTTTTTTTACTGCGTTATGTTACGTTACCTTCTACTATCATCGTATTATCTTCTTCTGCTCGTAAACAGAGGCTTTGTTTTGCTGACCTACTTCCACGGTGGTTTTCGCGAGATGTGAAGTTCGCGAACAAATCGTGTCTTTTGAACAGCTCTTTTAAGTGAAGATGAGAACCGATTTGCAGTTGTGAGTGAGCCGTTTACGAGCCATTCTTAAATGGAAATTGCCTGCAAATTTAAATTCAAAAGACTCGACTCTTTCACATGTGTCACGTCTCTCGCAAAAACCACCGTGGAAGTAGGTCAACAAAACAAAGCCTCTGTTTATGAGTAGAAGAAGATAATACGATGATAGTAGAAGATAACGTAAAATAAAGGGTAAAAATCGAGTCACAACAACCTCTGTAAGCAGAGGCAGGCTAACACTTTCCATTGAATCCCATTGTTTGGAGCCAAGCTAATTAGCAGTGTGTGAGCTCTGCCCGTCTCCTCCTTGTCACTGCACACACAGTCTAAAGAATGGTGTCTATCTGCTTGTCATGGACACGGGAATGAGGATAGACACGAAAAGAAAAAAAATGTTGGCATATCCTTTTTTATCTAAATATTCACTTGTGAATTACACCAAAATTTTAGATAAAAAATACAAAATTATGTGAAATCTGAATACAGGCATTATACCCAGAATATATAGGACAGATTAATTTTTGATCTCAGAAAAAATATTGAAGAGATGTATTTTTAAAATCTGCATAAAATATTTTAGCAAATTAGAAGATAAATATTTTAAACTGTCTGATTCTTAGAAAATAGAAGGATTGAACACTTATTCCTGAAGGGCGTGGTGCAATTCGCCCTCTGTCAGCCATTGATTTGACAGAAAATATGCAAAGATAATATTTTTATGAAGGGTCTGGGAGTTTACCCCCTGGTAGTTGGACATGGTACTGCAACCTAAATGGTAAAAATGTATTCCAAATATCTGCCTACTGTAGTGGACACCATACATGAAAGGGTTAATACAGCTCTGCAGGCTCTGCTTCAGACTTCATACCAGCTCTGATTTTGATACGCCCCTCACGTGCATTTGTACCTTGTATATAAATCAACAAGGCAGTGATACAAACAGAATTAAACCCACTCTCCCCCCTGGTATTTACATGTGGAATTTTCAGATTTTATGTGCCGAAAGGCTTAGAGAGCGATGTGGAAATGGAGCTGTGAAGTTCAAAAGCACTCACCCGAGACGTGTACACACATGGCCGCCACACTGATAACACAGTGTAAACTCTGCTGCGCTCCCACTCCCACTTTAAAGCCAAACAGCTTTGAAACAGGCCAAACAGACGAGGAATAACTCGAATTATTCCATGATTATTTTTCCATAACAGTATCACAGGAGAGTTCTGTCAGACTTGTCGAGTATACCCTCTGTTTTATTGTGAAAGGACAAAAAGAGAAAAGCACTGACTCAACACGGCGATGAAGGAAGAGAGGCCAGTCTCACTCAAGGACGTAAACAGCAAACAATAAAAGCAACACGCTGAAGGACGGAAAGAGACGTAGGAAATTTAACGTGCTAATGCAGACGGTTTTTGTGTCTTAATGAGGATGTGATGCTGTAGAGAAAGGTAACACTTAGGATAGACTGAAAATTCAAGGACAAACTGGAAAAATTCAAAGAACAATAAAGCTTTTCTATGACTTCAACAGCTTTTTGTCGTGTGAGAGGAAGTGTCAAAATGAAGCTCTATCAGAGGTTCAACTATGAACTGACTGTTATTTAAAGAAAATGTTCAAAATATTCTGTGTCAAATTAATCCACAAACTATTTTTCTGTGTCTGCTTTGACAAAACACACTGATGCAATCATAAGTGCATGGAAAATGTTCTAGAAAACAATAATAATGACAAAAGAGAATCAAAGGGAAGACATAAATCTGACAATACTGCCAAAATACTCTAATCCCACAGGTTGTCCTAAAATTAAGACGTCTTCAGCTTGATTGTGTTGACAGTATCACAAAAAAAGTCCATGTGGACTAAAAAGTAGCTGCAGGGGGATACTGTGGGGGATACTGTGCTCCCATCAAGGCTGCACCTTTAAGGAGAACAAGCTGAGACTATCAGTGAGGTACACTGCTGTTGACGGGTGCAAAAATGAGCCACGAAACTTTGCTCGGTCGAATGTACAGTTGGTTGAAAAAAATTACATTTCTTCCAGGAGGTCTCTGTGTTTGGCACTATTCTATGATGCAGCAAATGTAGATGTGTTCTTCCGCCTGAAACAGCAGATTTCCATAAATTTTCTTGAAAACTTGAAAAAGGAACCAGAGTTCAGTCTCCAAGTCTGAAGGAGACTCTTGAAAACGGACTTTTCTTTTATACAAGTGTAAGGGCTATTTTAATTTTGGTGTACATGTTATCAAGCTGGAGCTTTTAACTGGTGTCAACAGACGACATCACATCACTGTCCTGCTTGTCTGCAACGGCTTCCTGTCAATTTTAGAATTGATTTTAATATTTTACTGATCACTTTTAAAGCCCGAAATTATATATCAGAGCTAGTGACTCTATATGAGCCAGCCTGCAGCCTCAGATCCCTGGGTGGGGGCTTCCTGGCTGTTCCAAAGTCGAGACTCATTTTTCTGTTACTGAAATGTTAAGGACAACGTTAGAATACAATCTTTTAACACAAACCTGTCAATAACTGAAAAAGATACAGACTTAAGCTTGTGGCTTATTTTTGCCTCTCCTGTACAATCCAAGATAAATTTGAAACATAAGGAAAAAAACACAAAACATCCTCCTGTAAATCATAATACTTCACGGCAATTATACCTTATAAGCATTAATTAATTTATCCTTCAAGGTTTTTCTTAACTTTTTTGAATTAATCGCTGAACTCATTCCAAAATTTTATCCCCAAAACCGAAACACACGATGCTTTATTACTTACATATTTGATTATCAATTTTGTTATTTATCTGATTCTTTTTTATCTATATATTTGTTTTACAAGTACTTATTACATCATTTTTAATCTCTGCTGCTCCTGTTTTTACCAACTATTCATGTTTTAATCTGCTCTCTTTTTTATCCATCCTCTATTTACCCTCTTCCTTCCATTTTCCTGTTGCGATGTCGTCAACTACACAATCAGAAATCTTCTTTACTTGTGTTACTCATATGTACATATTGACATTTTATTGTATTGAACGGTCTGTCTGATGTGTAGATGGCATTTGAGGAGCTCCTACAGCTGACAACAAATGAACAGTTCAAGAATTGTCTGGGCTTTAACATTTATTTTTTTTAAAAGTGATGAAACAACCCTTAAATCTGCAATCTAACTAGTGTGTCTTACACAGTCACGATCACTTGTGCCTAATGTGTCCTTCTCCCCCTGTTCAGCCTATTCTCCAAACCCCATTCAGGTCCACCCTGTGAGCCAGCTTGCTTATGCACAGACCTGAGAGGAACATCCCAGACAGGTTAGACTAACCCTGTAAAATAAAAAGAACACATCTGGGCTCTTTATCGTTTCTGCATCATCAGACCAACGCGATGAGGCCGTGGAGAGAAAACCAGATGAATGCAGTGAGAAGCAGCTTTCACAGGATGGAGTTCAGCCTCCAGCCTTTAGTTTGTGAATCAGCACTCTGTTCACCATGTTTTACCACTTCATTCTCATCTCTCAGAGTTAAATGATCCTGAAAAGCACCTTTAAATCAGGCAGATTTTCTGTTTTCACAGGAGGCTAACACTGTGTGACTGCAAATTACAAGGGTTTGATGAATTTGTTTTCAGTCAAGCAGAGTCATTTACATTACTGCAGGGGGAACATGAGCTTCAGGCACACCAGCTCGGCCCATCAAATTACAGACTACCACTCCGATGATGTTTGGAGACGTATATTCAACTGAAAACACCACACAGACAAGGTATTTAATGTTCAGACTGATTAATTTTATAGCTGTTTGCCCATATTCACTCATTTTGATTTGATGCTGCAACATGCTCCAAAAAAGCTGGGACAGGGGCATGTTTACCACTGTGTTACATCAGCTCTCCTTTTAAAAACACTCAGTAAGGGTTTGTTTCTCATTCTTGCTTGATGTACGACTTCAGTTGCTTGACAGTCTGAGGTCTCTTCAGTGTGAGACAGGTCAGTCTAGTACCTGCACTCTTTCACTCTGAAGCCACGCTGTTGTAACTCGAGCAGAATGTGTCTTCATTGTCTCTGTAATAAGCAGGGACGTCCCTGAAAAAGATGGATGGCAGCTTGTTGCTCCTAAACCTGTATGTACCTTTCAGGATTAATGGAGCCTTCACAGATGTGCAGGTTACCCATGCCATGGGCACTAACACCCCCCCATACCATCACAGATGCTGTCTTTTGACCTTTGCTCTGATAACAGTCTGGATGGTCCTTTTCCTCTTTAGCCCGGAGGACACCACGTCCATGATGTTCCAAAAACAGTCTGAAATGTGGACTCAGACCACAGCAGACTTTTCCACTTTGCCTCAGTCCATCTCAGATGAGCTCGGCCCAGAGAAGCCTGGCGGTGTTTCTGGGTGTTGTTGATATTTGTCTTTGTCTTTGCATGGTAGAGTTTGACCTTGACCTTGTAGATGTAGAGATGAACTGTGTTAACTGACAATGGTTTTCTGAAGTGTTCCTGAGCCCACATGCTGATATCCTTTACAGAATGATGCTGCTTTATGATGCAGGGCTGCCTGAGGGATCAAAGGTCACAGGCATCCAATGTTGGTTTTCTGGTTTCTCCAGATTCTCTGAACTTTTGATATTATGGACTGTAGATAATAAAATCCACAAATTCCTTCAGCTGCACCTGTTGAATGTTCCAAACAGGTGTTTCCTGGATCATTCCTCAGCTTTTCCAGTCTTTTGTTGCCCTGTCACAGCTTTTTTGAACATGTTGCAGGCATGAAATTCAAAATATGTGATTAGGTTTCAGTTTGATCATTTAATAAATTGTCTTTGGAGTGTATTTAAACAAATATAGGTCAAAAGATGTTTTACACAACGTCCCATCTTCATTGGAAGTGGGGTTTGTCAATGAAAATGGACTTTGGGGGGAACAACAGCTCCACTGTTGCTGTCAGTTCAGATTCAGGTGAATGCACTGACTGTCATTTCACTTCATAACTGACTCACACTTCATTGTTCTGGCTCCGCGTGGCCATCATGGTAGGAGTGTTGAAAGAATCCCAGATGACTGATGTGACAAACTCAACACAGAGAGGCGGCCCTCGCAAGGCTAGGACCTTCAGATTGTGAATCAGCACTTTCACATCCTCGCAGTCATGTCTTACTACTTTATTTTCATCTTTCAGAGTTGAATGATCCTGCAAAGCACTTTAAATCTGCCAGATTTTCTGTTTTCACAGGTGGCTAACACCATGTGACTGCAAATTACAAGGGCTTGATGAATTCTCTTCCAGCCGAGCAGATTCATACATCACCGGAGGGAGTTTGTATTTGTCTTAGGCTGGAGTATGAGGCCACCTGCTGAGCTGCAGTAGGGGAGCTGTGCTTCATGACATGCTTAATACCTGTGACATAATAAATCCTATCATGTCAGTCCCGTCACGCCTCTAGTGTGTTTCCTTTCTGCAGATTTGTGGAGCAGGGCTTACAGTGATCGAGACACCGAGGTGGGGGAGAGCCTCCTGATCTGTCAGATTCATAAACTGGATGATCATGCAAACAATGGCTTTTATTTTGAGTTATCTGAGCAGCGGTTTATGATTCTGGTGTTGATTGCTCGGGCTGCAGCTGAGCAGCCTAATCCTCTCATTACGCCCTTTTGTTTTCTTTGCAGACCTGAATGGCTGCATGGCCTCATTGTTTCGTCTCTCTGAGTTCATTTCCACGCTGACCAGGTGCTCCGATCACATTTTCTGCATCTCCCTGCAAAGCATGTCCCCGGGATTGGACGACACGTTTGCTGTCTGCGCGGAAATTCATTTTGAGCCCTCGTATGGCAGCCGTCATCCTGCATGACAAATGAAAACCACATCCCGCAGCCTCGGAGAGTTTGATTAATAGAACATGCTCCCCTGAACATAATACAAATTAAAGCCACTTTAATTACTCAGTCCTACAAGGCCCAGCTACCGGCAGGCTGGGTGACATTTCTTAATGGCTCTATCTTCGTCAAAGGTGAGCGGTCATTAATTCCCGTTGGGAGCCCAAGGTCAGGGCCGCTGCAAGGAGCTGAGGGGCCCAGGAGAGGGAAGCAGACTGGGCCCCAACACAGCTGGACAAGTCGACCCAGAGCAGCTGTTCAAGTCGCACATGTGGTTTGTTTTGTTCTTGAATAATTATAACATCATGTTAGATTAAAATGTGTAATAATTCCCTGATGTGATCTGCAGCCATGTTTGTTGACATTTGATGCACTGACTTTTGACTAATAAACACATTTTACAGTCAGATTACTCTGCGTAAAGACAACCGCACTAATCACCAAAAGGATGTGGAGAAAAAAGAAACTACGTTATGTCCAAAATATTGTTTATGACCCCACATCCACTGACAGATTTAAAAATCTTACTTTTCACACTTTAATTAAACTTTTATCACTGTACAGCCTCTGACTCTGTTATGTGTTAACAGGTCACAAACGGTCAGGCATATAAAATCTGAAATCCTGTCTGAAAAAAGATATAAAGGGCATTATTTTTAATCAAAAGGTTCTGTTATTTTTCCAATTTATGTACAAAAAAAGCTCTTGTATTACTGAAAAACTATCAATGAATCTTGCTTTATTTTAGCCACATTAATGGTGTAATAATTTCTCACATGACCCTCATTTTTATCAGTCTTTTAATAATCCATCCATCCATTATCTTTACCTCTAATAATCTGCACTGGTAGCTGACTGCAATCGGTGTTGCCAGACTTTTCTACTGAAATTAAGTGGTTGATAACAACAAGCCTGAAACAAGCAACTTCCACCTATTTTTTTTTCTTAAAGAGAACTCTTTATAAAGTGTGTTTTAATTTTCATCCACATGAAATTTCAATCTCACAGTGACATTTTTTCTTATTTGTTTCTTGATTTACCTCTTCAACATCCTTTAGTTTGGAGGTGAATATCTTTTTCTTTATACAGAAGTGAAGTGTTATTTCTAACTCCGTTACCACTAAACAGTCTAACCTTGATTATTGTAACCAAACAGACATAGTCAGGCTTTTATCTAAGTTTTATGTTGATCCTCTACAGCTTTATTTTGGTGAAAACAGTAACAGCTACATTAGAAATAAACTTAGTTCTGGCTATAAGGATTTCGTTTTGGTGGAAACATCATTTTTCCTCTTTTTTACAGTCAAATTTACATTTGTGTTTGGAGTGAGAATAAAAAGTTTGTGTAACTTCTGAATTGAGTTTATATTGGTAGAAGAGTAAACATCAGATCCCTCCTGGGTCTGGGGGCAAAACAAGCCCAAAAAACGCAACCCACAACTGCCAATATTTACAAGCAACTTTTGGAAAAAAAAGAAGCTCAAAGTGGCTTATAATAACCAGACCTGGCAACCACGACTGCAATTTTTGTCTGTACAAGTTTGGCTCCAATAAAGTACTGAACCATTTTGTTGGAATGATGGAGGAGTTCATTTATTCAGAGACTGACAGAAAGTTACTGATTTGAGAAAAAACCTTTAAAACTTCTTTATAATCTGTTTTATTTGAACAAGCTGAAGGAAATAGATTCTTATGGTAACAAAATATGTTTTTTTGAATTGAGAAAAAACAGTTAAAGTTTATTTACTTCTAGGACCCCTGCTGATCATGGGCCGTCAGAGTTTTGATGTCACCGCACCCCCATGTGCTCCATAACTACAATACAAGTACTTTTCATTACCCAGCCCCCGACAGCCCCTCTGCGGAGCCGACACACAAACTTAGTCCTTGTTATAATCCAACCTTCCCCATAAAAATCACCACGGGGCGGACTGTGTGCCAAAACAACATTCCCATGGCAACCAGACAGCCCGCCTGATCATGTTGGTGTTTCATTTTTCCCCCATAGCTCACAACACTTTCTGGCCAATTTGAGGTTGAGGTTATGTGTACATGTGCTCGCTCGTGTGCACAAGCATAATGTTTGCATAATGCTGCTCGACATGCCTGCTCTGAATATCTTTGACACCATGCTCATAAATATGTAGTCTGCAGGTGTTGCACTGAGAGCAGTCAGGACTTATGGATGGTGTGCATACCTGAGTGTATTAGCATCCTAAAACTATCAGAAAATGTAACTTCAGGCTGACATACAGGTTTCTTTGTGGACGCAGAGGTGCCTCTTATATCTTTGCTGATTCGTCACCAAGATATGTGAGAAGTGTTCCTGACAAGGTACTGATTCTGGTTATTGAAGCCATCAATCATATCAGTTAAAATAAATGTTTTGTTTGGAAAATTCGTCTTTCAACATGTTTTTAAAGCACTAACTCAGAGCTAAGACAGCTCCAAGTCAATCAAACAGAACAAGAAACTTCAACAGGGTTTGGGGCAGTGTTTAATTTTGACAGCAATTTTTATTTAGTTTTAGTTTTATTCTTTAGAGTAAAATATCTTTTAGTCATAATTTAGTCATCTAAATTGTTTTAATTTCAGTCTAGTTGTAGTTGATGAAATTTCACAACATTTTAGTCGATGAAATCTCCTGTAAATTTAGTCGACTAAAATATGAAGTGTAAAGGGTAAGGCATTTTTTATGTTTCCTTGAATTTCTGAAGTCATGTTTTATTCAGATTCAGATTCAGACAACTTTATTAATCCCTGAAGGGCAATTCTGTTCACAGTTACCCTGCCTTATTGAGCCATCTAAACAAATCAGTGAACAAATAAACATTCGTAACAGCATATGGACAACCACATTCCCCTGTCAGTGCCCACAGGTTAGCAGGTTACACACTTGGATAAAAGGAAACATCTAATAACCCTTTATTGAATGCTAGTAAAGTCTGAATGTATAAATGAACAGAAACAAATTGAACTTTTGTGTGAAATGCAGTCACCTTTATTTAGGCTACCTGGCAGAGCATCTCAGTTACAATACCAGAACTGACAACAGTTAAGTCTCTGTCAAACATTTTAGTCTAGTTTTTATTTGTTGATGAAAATGTCAGTTAATTTAGTTTGAGTTTTTGTCCATGTGCACTTGTTTTTATTAGTTACTGTCTAGTTTTCGTCAAGGGAACAAAGATTGTTGATTAAAACTATGACGAAAATAATTAGTCAACAAAATTAACACTGGTGAACCTTGAAGGTCAGCCGGTCATCAATCATGACACCTGCGTTTCTGGCAGTTTGTGGGCGTGAGTTTATTTATCTATCTATATCTATCTAGGTCAACTGATCGATAGATTTAACACAAAGGTAAAATATCAGTTTACATGATTTAAAGGGACAGTTCAGTTTTTTTGAAGTGGGGTTGTATGAGCTCCATCTGGCCACTAAGTACATTAGATGCAGTAGAAAGTTCTCTCCTCTCCCTCAGTAAGCCACAGATTGTAAGAGTCTGTTACGCAGAACTAGCCGCAAACAGGGAAGTATTGTACCAAATACAAAGGGTATTTTCTCTGCCTACAAGCGCTCCCATCAAAAAATAATACCACAGTTTAAGAGAGTTACCTAGAAATTTTTTTGAGTGCTTTAACTTTTTGGAAAAATAAAGTTTACGTGGAACTAACCGACTGGCATCACGTATTCCTCCGCACAGTGCTGCTGCAAGTTCCAGATAAATTCGACTTACTGAGTGGCAAAAGACGGAAGTAATTTGGCAGAAAAGTTTCTGTCAGAGCAGGACCACAAAGTATGAAAAAACACTTCAATGGATTCCCCCAAAAAAGAGGCAATTCTAAAGAAGCAACTGGAGCACACGGGTCACTTTATATTATTTATTTGGTTGCCAAGGACTACTGTTTCCATTATTAGTTATTAATGTTACTATTTATTCTAATAAAAATAATAATAATAATAACTTTATTTGTATAGCACTTTTGAAAACAGAGGTTTGCAAAGTGCTTTGACACACAGTCAAGAACACTCAGACATCAATCACAAGAGCTTCAGCACAAGGAAATAAAATAAAACAAAACAAAAGGCTCAGTTTAAAAAAGGGCCCGACCGCTTTATCGACTGGCCGAAAAAATTGGCTGATTTTAGCCCTTTCAACGTCGGCCAGAGTTTTGCCGCTACAACGCCGATATATTCTTAATTTCTCATAAAACAGTAAACGCTGCTCTGTGTCCAAACTGCGCAGAATGATGACGTTGCGAAAGATGGCAGTGCGCGTTGCTGAAGCGGCTCTGAGCTCGACTGACGCTGTGTGGATGGATGATTGAGTGTATGGGGCAAAACTCGCCTACACTCACATGGAGATGCTGAATGTTGTTTTTGCCGGCAAGTCCGACATAACGAGCGACTTTCAGCGGTTGCACAATATACCGCTGGACATAGCGAGAGCACCGGGCTCTCTGGTCGGGTACAGAAGCAGCCTCACAGACCGGGACTGACGAACTGACCATCTGTCGTTCACATGACTGACTAATTGGACCTTCTGATGGCAGGGCATCGGTTTATTTGTGGCTGTTCTGTGATGTTTATTACCGAAACCTGGCTTCACCTGCTTGTCCCCGACGCAGCAGTTGAGCTAACTAGTTTGCTAGCTAACTATGCTAGCATTAGCATAGCTCCCTCAGAGCTCTACGACATCATCAGGTGGCTGCAGTGGACTCATCCAGAGGAAGTCTTCATCATAGCTGGGGACTTTAATCAGGCCTGTTTAAAGAAGTTTGTGCAATATGTGCAGTGTCCCACAAAACATTCTGATTTCCTCACACATATTACCTCATGTTTACAATAAAAAAGTGGTTCTATATATTTACATTTTAAATAAGATTATTTATTTTATTTTGCAGGAACTGACTGCAGTTTCGCCCACTATTTTATTTTGTACTTGAAAGTTCTTTGCTCTTGAAAGTTGCAGAGTAGAAAAATAAAAGAAGCTTATGGAAAAACTGTTTTTGCTTTCCTCTCACAATGACCTGTTTACAACTTCTTAAAAGTTGTTCTACCTGTACTATAACCTACCTCTTGTTTTCATCAAGATGAAGTTCAAGATAAAGTCAGGCTTTCTTGAGGTTTTATAATTAATTTCCCAGAGGTCTAGTGCTTTTCTACATGTTATTGTACTTGAAAATTCCTCTCTGTTGTAAAGTTTAACAATTACTTCGGGACAAAGTATTCTAAAACAGTAAAATGTTCTGCCTGTAATTCATATATTCAATGTTGTAAGTGTTTTGGGACCAAATTTTTTTTAATTCAGTTTATATATACTTTTTAAATTAATCGGCCAATTAACCAGTAATCGGTATTTTTTTCTGGTGTCGGCATCGGCCTCCAAAAATCCATATCGGTCGGGCCCTAGTTTAAAACAAGGCACTGTTACAGAAAAACACAAGAGGCATAAGAATGTCATAAGGACCCAGACAATACAAGAACCCTGCAATGAAAACGTGACCATGGGGACCAAAATAAAAGCTAAAATATATAGACAAATTGATTTATTCTTCATCAAGACGACGCTCCAGCTCACACTGTGGTCTCGGTAAAGCAGTTTCTGTCCCAGAAACAAGTCACAGAACTGATTGAGCACCGTGTGACTTTTTCCTTCTTCCTAAGATCAGATCTGAGCTCAGAGGAACATGTTTGGAGTCAGAAGTTAAGGGCAGAACCACAGAGGCTCTGAGACAACTGTACGAAGAAGACCTGCTGCACTGCTCTGATCAGTGAGACCTGAGGTGGACACTGAAAACACTCACAGGCCTGGCATATGTACTACAGTGTTTTCAGTGTTTTCATGTGGACTGACATTCCTTATTTACAGGTATGAGTGTGAGGGTAAATAGTTGTCTGTCTCTCTATGTGTCCCTGTGATTGGCTGGTGACTGGTTCAGGGTGTACCCCACCTCTCGCCTAATATCAGCTGTGACAGGCTCCACCCCCAGCGACCCCAAAGATAAGCAGTATAGAGGATGGGTTAACCTCCTTCTTTAACAGCCACACCTCGTATCCCAAAGAAACCGGCACAGCAAACATCCAAAGCTGTTGTAATAGTTGTAAATTCAAGATGGCAGCCTGCTGTCAAAAACAGTGTCGCCTTTTTGGAGCAGAGCATGTTTCATTTTGACTGAAACACTTCATATATCTTTTAGTGCATGCCAGTTTGTGTCAGTGCAATAGATGGAAATAGCTCATAGTCAGAATGTTGGCTGGCTTGCTCCCATTCCCTTCTCTCTCCCTGCAGGAACCACAAAAGACACAAACAGGTACAAGGCAGAACTCGAGGGAGCTGAATTTCTATTTTGCTCAGCCCGGGAAAGATTCATGCATTGCTTTGTAAAATGTGCATAAAACTAGCTGAAATTTGTCACTGCGGGGAGACGTTCCTAAACACATTACGGCCCGAAAACAATCAGCTCGTTCTGCTGGGCTCTTTATGTTCCTCCTTGTTTATTACAGCTGCCTGTTACAGAAATGAAAACCATGAAATTAGATTTGATCAATTAGCATAATATGCTAAAGATGTTTCAAGTGATAACAGCCAGAGGTGCAGCTGGCACGCCCGCCCGCCTCTCATTCACTCTTGTTGTTGTTTTGTGAGGAGTCTGATTTCATTTCGGGTCTTCAGAGGGACGCGAAAAGTCACGCATCCTCTCAGGCAAAATCTTGCGTAACATTACCTCTGCTTCCAGCGGTAGGCTACGTGCTGCACACACATAATCAACAACAAAAACATTAACAACACAGGTGGAAACAGTCCCGCTGTCTGGCTGAGGGGAGGGAGGGGAGGGGGTTTATTCCTCAGGATTCTCCGCTCATTAAATTATTCTGACAGGGATTACGCAACATGCCTCAATAACTTATGTACATATCCTCTTTGGCACACTCGTTGGGCTTGTTTTTTGGCCGTCCTGGTGACAGGCACAGGGTCAAATCAAAGGCAAACATGAGGGCATGTGAGGGAACGGGAGACAGAGGGCGAGAGCAATAAACAAAGTGACTGTTGTGTTTATTCATCATGCATCAGAGAAAACTAATGAGGACCTGCCAGTCCCTTTAGCTCTGCTGGCTTTCATTGGACCATCTGGCATTTACACCACAGAGTCAGCTAAGCCACTTAAAACCTCTTTCTTCCCTCCATCCTTTCCTCCTTCTCTGCTTTTTTTCCTCAATGACGCTGCTTCACATCAGACCAGACACAACAGGAGGATGGTCAAGATGAAGAGAGGTTATGTAAAGGGAAGATGGTGGATCACGTAAGAAAGATGAGAAGTGGGGAAAGTAGGAGAGATTACTGTCCCCCAGTTGCTGCTTATTGAGGGGTAGCTGAGTGGGTGATTGTAAATCCACGCCGCTCACAAGGATTACACACCCAGCATGACCTAATCTATGTGCTAAACATCTGCCTCTGATCACACACATGCACGACCCGCTCCAGATGCAGCCAGTGTCTCAGGCAATTCCTGCACATGCATTATTCACGAATACTTTAATCAGACACAATATGCCTACATGGCTGAAACAAGGTGAGAGAAGAGGGGGGGGATTGAACGGGGTCACGTCCATTTGTGACAATATGAATCTGCATCAGAGAGCGGCCCTCAGCTATGTGTGACGCCGTAGATGGGGTTGTGCACCCTGCCTATTCCATCACTCCCATCCCCCTGCTGCTGTTACAGATGATTACGCCGCTCTCCGGCACATGCCTGCAAAACACCAACATGTGTGACTGCTCTGCTCATGCATATATTGATTTTTTTTTCCTATGTGATGAAAGCACATATATGTTATTGGATTGTGCCACAACTCGGCTGGTATTGAACAACATTATATAACATTAAAAAACAACCATTCAGACTTTCCATTCGGAGTCAAGCTGGTGATGCACAGCTTGGTTGCCGTTGACTGGAAATGAATGAATCTCAATCAATAACTCACAAAAGTGCACATTCATATGGACCATATTCCACACCCAACCTTAAACTAATCATTGAAGCTTTGCCAACTTAAGAAATCAGCCCAACCTTACATAAAGACTTCATAAAGGTAGTTGAGATAACTCATTAGATTAAAGGTCCGTCCTAATTCTACCCCTTTAGCTCTTGTCTCACCCCTTATACCCCAGTCACACAGTCCCGTTTCTCATGGCGATTGGGCACAACTGTCATAATCCTGATGAAACGGGCTTTGGTTGTGGTGCATGCACTACTTGATCTGGATCAGCGTTGTATAGTCGTGGAAGAACGTCGGGGAACAGGGAAGGGTCCCAACTGTTCTGAACTGTTCAAAACTGTCGTGGAGAATCGCCGCTCTCAGTGTAGCGGGGTGGAAGCCTAATGCAGTCCTAAGGTGAACGGCATTAGGCTCAATCGACTGATCGTGGCTCAATCCAGAAAGCTTTCTGAGGAATGTTTGATAAGGACGTATCCGATTGTGCCCCGACTGTGTCCCGTTCAAGGCGATTTCACAGTGTTGTTCTTACGTATCTCGTACAGAAAGTGACCGCGACAAAAACGCAAGCAACGGGGCTTAATCAGGGCTTATGTGACGCAAACAAAATCACGGGGCTGATGTCAGGGGGATGGAAATTCATGGAATCCTGGTCGCATCATCGTATCCTGACCTAATTGAAGCGGGACCAACGCCCCCGAAGCACTGCAGAAGCGTTACTGACGGTGTATGTACGGGGTGTGTCCGGGGTGAGACAGTCATTTCTTCCCGTATCATGCCGATCAAACCAGCCTTGCCAATCGTGCACAGTCACACACAATCACCATGACAAATGGGAATGTGTGACTGGGGCATTACCCCTTGGTTTTGTGCGTTCACGTCTAGTGAAGGGGTGTCCAATTCTCTGCAGGGCTAAGGGGAAGGGCTAAGACGAAGGGGTGCACAGCCCTTAAAACGAAGACAGACCGGGACCTCACTTGAAAGGAAGGGGTATGAGAATTTCCCATAAAACACCGTGCCTGCTGACAAGAAGGCAGAGCGGAGACCTAAGGAAGCGCATAATTATAAATAATTATTAAATCATCAAGTGAATATTAACCATGTTTTGAATTGTTGGTCGTATTTAAAAATTTCCCATTATAACGAGCTAGCTTTTACAGCTGTAGCTACAGTTATTGTCACATCTGCCTACGACACAGCCAGTGAGCGGCTCTGGGTGATGAGGTAGCGAGAATCGAGCGGTGTCTCGTTTCTCAGGAGTGTGTTTTCAACCCTCCCCTTGGCCCTCAAAACAGAGGGCTAAGGAGAAGGGATAGACGAAGGGATGAGATGAAGGGGAAGGGCTAAGGGGTAGAATTTGGATTCACCCTAAGTCCATAACACAACAGTTTGCTTTGTTACTGAAAAATAGGAAAGAACAGAAAAGAAAGCTGTTTATTGTCATTACACTAAACGTAGTAGAGACTGAAGAGCTTCTCCTTCTTCGGTGCAAACAAATAAGTATGTGAAAACAGAAGAACAGTATAAAATTGTTATTAGAAAGTACAAGTACAAAATATACAAGATAAAATCCCTCAGGACAGTGCAATTAAAAATTTCTTTATACAAATACAATATGAGAAAAAAGGACAAATATTAATAGTATAAAAATTTTTTGAAATGTGTTGCACAGGATAGTTGAATATTTACAGAATACTTATAATGCACAAGGTGATTGATACTCACATATGATTATATATCACATATGATTGGATTGCACAGGAAAATGTATTTAATGCCAGCTATTTAAAGTTTTCATTACCACAATGTGCTCTACCTCACAGTGGATCCACATACCTATTCAGATCAAAAAATGTCTTGAAAATCTGAGAAACTAGACGGTAACTAATAAAAACAAGTGCACATGGACAAAAACTCAAACTAAATTAACTGACATTTTCATCAACAAATAAAAACTAGACTAAAATGTTTGACAGAGACTTAATCCAATCAGACCTAATTTGGTCGTGTAGAAAGTAGGGACAAGTTAGGAATATATCCAATCACAGCTACTTTGGTTGTGTGGAAAGGTTGGATGAGTTAAGAGGGACATCCAATCACAGCTGCCTTAGCTTGGTGGTGGTGGGATAAGTTGTGGAGCGATCCAATCAGAGCTCCTCTCTTTATGAATTGATATATTCATGTAGAGCAGGTTCACTGTTAGTTGTCAGTTCTGGTGTTGTAACTGAGATGCTCTGCCAGGTAGCCTAAATAAAGGTGACTGCATTTCACACAAAAGTTCAATTTGTTTCTGTTCATTTATACATTCAGACTTTACTAGCCTCACTAGCCTTTACTACATCTAATAACTAGGGTTATTAGATGTTTGATTTTATCCAAGTGTAAAACATGACTTCAGAAATTCAAGGAAACATAAAAAATGCCTTACCCTTTACACTTCATATTTTAGTCGACTAAATTTACAGCAGATTTCATCGACTAAAACTAGACTAAAATTAAGACAGTTTAGATGACTAAATTATGACTAAAACTAGACTATAACTAAAACCAAATTAAAGGTGCTGTGAAAATTAACACTGTCCCACAGTATTGTGATCTTGGGTAGCGCGGCGCCGTGCTCTAAAAGGCTACCAGTCAGGTTTGGTGCAACCACCTGAGTGGCCACCACGGCGTTGTGCGGCTCTCCTGGTGGAAATTCTACTTCAGGATCCTTGGGGCGTAGGTTCTGCACCCTTAAACTTCATTGCATATACAGTCATACCACAGACTAATTGTCAAACTGCTTTGGTTATTAGTTTGTAGCAGGCTGTTTAAAACGGCTGTAGTGTTGGAGTTATGCATTACTTGTTAGTAATTACTGCCCCACACCGAGAAGGTGGCACAGTTTCAGTTCAAACTCCAACAATCCAGTTTCTTTTCAGCCGCTGACAGAAAACAGAGCAGAGGCTTTTTCATTTCCCCGTGTTTATCCAGCCCGTTCACCTCCAACCATGTAACCACTTTGTTTGTTGCCACTCTGAGTGTAACATCAGAGATAAATGGTCTTTGTGTGCATTATTGTCCAGGAAATGGGAAATTTCTTCAGATAAAACGATTTTTTGTCAGGCTGCACGGCGAGCAGAGAAAGAGCTGATTTTATTGGCCCCGGCTCCGGTGCTGATTTTGCAGGGTGGCCAGTGTTCTCTGCTGGCTTCATTTCAACACTTTCCTCCTCCTGTAAAGAAACGCCGCTGAGACAAAGATGGATGGAAGTGCTGCAGAGAAATCTGGTCACATTAGAGCTCAGGTTATCTGTTATAGCTCCGTCGCCCCTGAGGCTGCTGAGATCTGATTCTGGTGAGGAGAGAGCCGTCCTCTGATCATCGCGATGGTGGGGGGGGGACTTTATGTGAGCCAGCAGAAAAGGCATCCAGAATCGCTGAAGTTGCGACAAATATACGATTTTTATAAGGTGTTTGTTGAGTGTGAAACGCCTGCAGCAGTAACCTTTGTGGTGCTGGATTGTGGGAGTAATTGTTACATTTTATGGCAAACAAGCCCACAAGGCAAAAAGCAGAAAGTTCCAGGGGAACATTTTGGGGTTTTCACTGGAGGATGCTGATATTTTAGATGGAAGGTACTCTTAAAACTGCACTTGCAGCAAGAATGCCTCTATCAGTCTTTTGAAATAAAACTCAAATACTCTTGCAGAAATTTTAATTTGATTTAACTTTGTACCAAGTTTTCCTTTTTCCAAATTTCCACACACTCTGCCTGCACCACACCATGCACTCAGCAGCAAAACATTCCCCGTCTCTTCAGTCAGTCTGCTTCCACAGAAGAGTTGAACAATTTTAGGAAAAGATCTAACTGAGAATTTTCTGGCAGATACTGCGATTTCAATTCAATTCACAATTTTCTTCAAATCAAGTTTCAGTGCAATATTCACTATGTTTACAGTACAGACAACAGTCAGGAAATCAATGATCAAAAGCACATAACACATTATTCATCATCTAATACTGATGATAAATAATCTATTTCTTTATTTAAGGGATGCTCCAACATCTACTCCTAAACAGAGGCTTTGTGTTGTTGACCTGCTTACCAGCAAATCTATAAAAGCAAATTGCTGCAAATATGTAAAATAGTTGACACAACAGATCCTGGGTCTGTCAGGAATTGCAGCTTTGGCGATCACATGATTGCGTTGTCTGAAATAACGATTTCAATCCGAAAACCATAAATCTTTCAGCCTTATTCCACAGCGTGCACCTCTATCTGTGGTGCGGGCCAGCAGTGCAGCTCCGCACTGGAAACACATCACAGGTCTATTTTCAGAGGGAGATACTTCAACTCTGAGTCAATCTCCATCAAG
Organism: Cetoscarus ocellatus; assembly: GCA_037902135.1. Taxonomy (NCBI): domain Eukaryota; kingdom Metazoa; phylum Chordata; class Actinopteri; order Labriformes; family Labridae; genus Cetoscarus; species Cetoscarus ocellatus. Next base: position 78,770 of record JBAMNC010001622.1, on the reverse strand, counting down.
CAGAAGGAAGTACAAACAAAGGAAAATAAGAGCTCAAAGTTTGCAGGTCATTTTAAGTTAAGTGCAAATAGTGGAAACAATGCCGATGATTACAGCAAATCAAAGTCAGGCATGAAGTATACCTGCTATTGCTCTTCCTGTTCTTTCTCAAACTTAATTACCTCCCAAAGTTGTGCTTCTCTTGTGATCTTTAGCTCTTGTGTTTCAAGTTTCCAGGGCTGCACTCCACTGCGCAGCACTTTAAAGGTGTAATGTGTAGAAGTTGGCAGCATTTTGCCAAAAAGAAACTATGAATATAGAATATAATGTTCCTATTTGTATGTGAAGTCCGTCAAAATAGGTGTATAATCATCCCCATAAAACTTTTATTTCCTTTTATTAAGTTAGAAAAAGCTTTCTATATTAATGTACCGCTGGTCTCCCCTTTGTGGAGGCTGACATAACGATCCGCCATGTTGTCCACTGGTGGGTTTTGGGGACAAAAAGAGTGCAACGCAATTTTGAACACGAGTCTCGCTAATGTTTGCTTGTTACTAAAAGTTTACAAAGCCTATAATCATCATCATCTTAACTGACCTATAATTTATAAAAATAATAGTTACAAGTATGAATGAAAAAACCATCACCTTGTAACTCTTGTAAATGATGCCCTGTTCACAATCCTTTTTGGTTTTCACTGACTCTCGTTGCTTAGTGATGTGATGTTTTAATAACGGACGGGCTCATTCCAAAATTTGATCGCTAGATGTCGCTAAAATGCCAATTTCTACAAACTGCACCTTTAAATTTGCTTTCTATTAGCAAGGGCACGCTTCGACGATCAGAGCAAAGCGTTGCAATGCAGGGAAGTGCAATTCTTTGTCAAGGCTGCTCTACACCATGTTGTCAACAACTCTGCATTCATTCAACAATCTATGAGGTGTGTCAGAGATGTTCCAGGAGTGGTGTCACAAAAGATTTATTTAGAATCCAAACTACAAGTTTTCCCCTTCGAAGTAATCCCCCTGGAGTCTAATGCACTTTCCCATCCTTCTCTGCCACGCTTTCATGCATCCCTGGAAGGATTCTTCTGGGATCCTCCACAGCTCCGTCGTTACAGCCTTTGTGATGTCGTCCATTCATGTTTCTTTGAATTTCTGAAGTCATGTTTGACACTTGGATAAAATCAAACATCTAATAACCCTTTATTGAATGCTAGTAAAGTCTGAATGTATAAATGAACAGAAACAAATTGAACTTTTGTGTGAAATGCAGTCACCTTTATTTAGGCTACCTGGCAGAGCATCTCAGTTACAATACCAGAACTGACAACAAACAGTGAACCTGCTCTACATGAATATATCAATTCATAAAGAGAGGAGCTCTGATTGGATCGCTCCACAACTTATCCCACCACCACCAAGCCAAGGCAGTTTTGATTGGATGTCCCTCTGAACTCATCCAACCTTTCCACACAACCAAAGTGGCTGTGATTGGATATATTCCTAACTTGTCTCTACTTTCTACATGACCAAATTAGGTGTGATTGGATTAAGTCTCTGTCAAACATTTTAGTCTACTTTTTATTTGTTGATGAAAATGTCAGTTAATGTAGTTTGAGTTTCTGTCCATGTGAACTTGTTTTTATTAGTTAGTGTCTAGTTTTCATCAGGGGGAAAAGGTTGTTGACAAAAACCATGATGAAAATAATTAGTCAACTAAATTAACACTGCACCCCGCTGCTTATTCATTGATCTCACACTGACCTCACGAGTATATGGCTACTGCTGAGCCAAAACCTCTTGTTTTCCCTGTAGGACGGAGTTTCTGGTGTGAGTTTTATACATTTTTGACCAATAAAAAGTACAAATTGATCATTCGTAATCAGGACAATGTGATATTTAGTCATTCTGCAGTAAGGCATTTTGCTGTTTTTTGTAATTTCCTGAAAGTTTTGGAGTTTAGATTTGTGCCTGACAGCTGTGATATTTTACTCCCCCTCGTCTCGCCTCTCTTGAGTCACAGTTTGTGTGGACCACCTCCTCTCCCTTTCCGTCCCAGCAGCATGAGTAAACACTGAAACTCCTCTGCACGCTTCTCCATGGCTGCAAGAGAGCTTTCCGGCACTACAAAGATGTACCTAGTGAAGTGGCCAGTGAGAGAATTTCTACTTATTAGGTCTTTCGTCCTGCCTGTGCCTGATCCTCTGCCTTATTAGAGCCTTTTTATCACCAAATGCTGTGAATTACTAAACTGCACAGGCACTGGTCGATACCATCTTGGTAAGGAGACACAAAAACCTCGTGAGGCCAAAAGTTAGAGCAATTAAATTGATTTAAAGGGGAAGAAGTTGGCGAAACGTTGCCACCAGATGCTCTGTGGCCCTTCCTCTGAAGCAGTGGTCGGTCTATTCGAGGGGATTTATCTTGTTTTAGAGAGCTGGCTGAAAAGACAAAGCAAACGCAGTGTTAGCAGAATCGCCTGTACCTCTGTTTCTGTGAGGATGTCTCACTACAGTCCGCAGCTCTCCTGGCACTTCTGTGGAGATGTAGTTGGCGCAGCACGGCTTCGAGCTAAATGCTTATGTCAGTCATTAGGATTCATTCTCCCAGGGCTGCCAATCAATTCTTGGCATTTCGTCGCACACTTCCAAAGACGTTTCATCCAAAAACAAAAAAGTGTCTGCCTTTTGTTGGCACTATGATGAAGATAAGAGGATCATTAGGGTCGCTAGATTTATCTCCTGAGAACAAAGAGCAAAGTTAATCAAATTTCATGACCAGAGGATCGATAGCTGTTGAGAAATTAAGTCCGACTCCGGGCCAGAAGCTGGACTGACCCGAGTGGGACACGGAGATTCTAACTTTAGTTGAAGCTGTGACAAACACACACGATGAGGAGTTAGGATTGATTTAACAACTGCAATCTGCTGATCAGCACACCACACACTGACTGACTCATTCTCCAACAACAACAACAGCTTAAAACACAACTGGACTGCAAAACATGGCAGGCCACACTACGGAGGCCCTGAAGTGTCAAACAGCACAACAAAAGCAGAGGCAAAACAGAAGCAAAAGAAGAAAGACCAAGGCAAAAACACAAAATCTGAAGTGACAGCACAAAAAGCTGAAGTAAACACATGAAAACTGAAAAACAAAAGATGAAATAAGAGTACAGCAAAAACACGAAAGCCAAAGTAAAAACACAAAACAAACACCATAAAACTGAGGCAAAACACAAAAGCCAAATCAAAATTGACAAAGGACAAAATGAAAAAAGCAAATTTGGGGCAAGAACACAAAGCCAAAGCAAAACTTGGCTTTTGTGCTTAAAGACTCTGCACGTTGCAACCTGCTTACTTAATTTTTATGCTCTTTTCATTTGTTTTTATTTTTACTTGTATTTATTTTATCTTTATTATTTTTTTATGCTACTGTCTATTCTAACATCTTCATCTGTTATTTCCAACTGCTATACTGTGTATAAGAGCAACTGAAACAACCGAATTTCCCCTTGGGGATTAATAAAGTGTTCCTGATTCTGATTCTGAAAACACAAAATGCTGAAGTAAAAGCACAAAAAGGTGACGCAACCACATGAAAACTGAAGCACAAAAGCTGACATAATAACACAATAATCACAGCAAAAACACAAAAGCCAAAGTTAAAACACAAAACAAACACCATTAAACTGAGGCAAAACACAAAAGGCAGTTCAAAAGGGACAAAAGCCAAAATGAAAAAGCAAAATTTGGGACAAAGTCAAACACAAAGGGAAAATCCAAGTAACAAGACAAAACAGATCAAAACAAGGAAAGCTAAAGCAAAAACACAAAATGCTGAAGTGAAAGCACAAAAAGGTGAAATAAAAACACAAAAGCAAACACATGAAAACTGAAGCACAAAAGCTGACATAAGAACACGATAATCAAAGCAAAACAGAAAAGCTGAAGTAAAAACACAAAACAAACACCATACAACTGAGGCAAAACACAAAAGCCAAATCAAAACTGAAAAAAAGGCCAAAATAGAAAATGCAAAATCCAAGAAACAAAAGAAAACAGATCAAAACAAGCAAAGCTAAAGCAAAAACACAAAATGCTGAAGTGAACAAACAAAAACTGGAGCAAAAGCACAAAAGTCAAAGCAAAAAATAAAAACGGAAGTGAAACAATAAAAGCCGATAAAAACAGTAAAGTCAAAAACATGAATGCCAAAGCAAAAGAACAAAAGCTGAATAAAAAACTACAAAAGTTGACTTGAAAACACACAAAGCTGGCAAAAAAGACAAGAGCCAAAGCAAAAACTTAGAAGAAGTGAAAGCACAAAACCTGAAGCAAATAAACAAAAATGAAAGTGAACACCAGAGTGGACACCAGATTTCCCACCGCTTCTTAATCTTAATTACACATTAAGTCACCCTTGTGAAAGAGATCTTGATCTCAATGGGTTTTTATCTGGTTAAATAAAAGGTTAAACAAAATAAAAAATAAATAAAGTGAGGGGTGATACTGACAAGTGGCACGGGTAACTTGCACATCTGTGAAGGCACTGTTAATGCTGAAAAGAGATACAGGTTTGAGAGTATGAAACGTCTTTTTCAGGGACGTCCCTCCTTCTTTTAGAGTCAATGAAGACACATTCTGCTCGTGTTACAACAGCATGGTTTGAGTGAAGGTGCTATCAATCAATCAATCAATCAATCAATCAATCAAACTTTATTTGTACAGCACTTTTCATACTACACATGTGGTACAAAGTGCTTTACATAAACAGAGAACAAACAGCAGAAAGTGTGCCCAAAACAAACTTAAATAACAATAATAACAACAAACCCAAATTAAGCAAAAACTAAAATAAATAAGTAAAATAGAACTGTGTGTGTGAAAAAGAAACTGGAAACGCCATCATGAGTTCAAAATAAGAAAACACTGGAGATAAAAGTGAAAAACAAAACAGAAAATAAGAAAAATACACTTAAAATAAATAAATAGATTGAGATAAACAATAAAAGATTGTTTGGTAAGAATCACAAAACAAGCAAAGCTTAAATATATTATTCAATAAAACATGTTAAAATCTAAAAATGGGGAAGAAATTACTAGAAATGACTTGACTGTCTTGGTGCAGTCCAAACTTGTCTCACATTAAAAAGTGTTTTGTGCATTATAGCGGCCCATCGCACAATATTCTTCACTTAACTTTAAATCTTCGGTTAACATCTTGTGATGATCACTGTTATTATAAGAAATTAGAGCACCATTAGAGCATCAGTGCTAAATGCTACATCAGCTGCTGCATCCTTGTCCTCCAAACCTGTTTGTCTTCTTCGAAGTGTGCTGCTGGAAACTGAGTTTCTGTCTGAATGTGTGACTACAGCTCAAACAGCTCCCTCTTATTACATTACATCCAAAGACAACAAAGAAACAAATGTTGTTAGCACTGTTTTCTATTGTTTTCTTCACACTCCTCTCTCCAGTGTTTTGTTTTGGCCGTGCCATCTGGTAATCTGAACCAAATTTCTCTGCTGAACAATGAAAGTGCAGGCCAACAAAGATAAATCAATAATAATAAAGCCATGCTGTCCCACAGAAAGAGCACACGCCAAGCCACTGTTATTGGTTCTCGTGTTGATATCCAGTTATTGTTGCCAGTTTGTTACAGCATCAACCCTCCTTTTATTCCCACCACAATGTGTTTTTGTCCCATAAAGTGAGTATTTTAAGATTACTGAGCCTTCTGTGGGAGCAGACAAACACAGCTTCAGAAGTCTGCCGAGCATGTCCTCTATATTCAGCCTAGGGCTGGGGAATATATCCATTAAATCTATTAATTCAAAATTTTTTCAGCAGAGGATTTGAAAATAAAAAATCTAGATTTTTTTTCTCAACATACTCCAATCATGAGTTGTTGCAATGTTTGAAAATATAATCACTGAAACTGTACAGTTTCATGATGATAGGCCTTGTCAGGTTTTGCACAAGCATGCTTCGGCTTTTTTTGTTCGTTAAATCAGACTAAATATTTATCAGATGGGTCCATTTTACTACACTGTGACAAAAGTTCAACCTCCAGTGTTTATGTAGACAGGCCGAACTAGGTTTAAACTACATTATTAACATTTTATGACAAAAGTAGAGCATGCATTTTAACTGTAAGAGGGAAAGTCTGTTTAGTTTGGAACATATTTTGAAAACATAAAAGGCAAAACTTGATTAATATAATTTTTGTGTCACTTGGAGTTTTTTTTTCTTTTTGAGAGGGAAAAGAATTGAATAAAATCATAAATCGAGTTCTGTCGAATAAAAACTGGGATTTTACTTTTTGGGTCGAGCATGTATTCTAACTGTAAGAGGGAAAGTCTGTTTCGTTTTGGAACATTTTGACAAAATCTGGGACAAAATATGATTCATGTAATTTCTGTGTCACTTGGAAGTTTTTTTTCTTTTTGAAATGGAAAGAATTGATTAAAATCATAAATCAAGTCTTGTCGAATAAAATCGGGGACTTTCTTATTAGGTCTTATTGCCCAGCCCTAATGCAGCAGCATTATCAGCCATGTGTGGTTTCAATCATCAGTTTTTTGTTGCTGCTCTAGCTGTCATTGGTTTTCTGGCTGTGTGATATTGTTTTGCATTCATCCACAGAATGTCCAGGGAAGCTACTGAGTTTGTATTCACTGTGTGCACGTGCGCCGGGCTGAACTCAGAGGCAGAACTGTCCGTCTCCTGGACGTCACATCACGCCCGTGAAAGCTGTCAGCCGACATCCAGGCTGACACAGGCGGCTCTAATCTGTCCCCGCCGTGGTGCTGGAGGGCATCTGCTGCAGCCACATGCTCGACCGCAGCAGCGAAGAGTTAAACGCTGGCCTCAATGTGTCACCATAGCAGACAGAAGCTGACAGTATGGATGACTTATAAATCCAATGGATCTGATGGAGAGTTCCCGGGCGCCGCTGCCACCAGTCACCCCCACGTTAAGGATGAATGGGATTAGGCTGCCACCTCCGCTCCACTTTGGCTGCACAAAGTGAATCACGGCGCACAGCCCAAAAATGGCTTCCTTGTGGAGGCACAGTGCTGAGGGATGCCGCTTTAGCCGATAGTGGGCTGAGCGTGAAGTTTAAAGTCCGGCATAGGAATCAATAAATCAATCGGTTTATTTGGATTCATATAGCTGTGAACGCTGCCGGAGTTTTACTCAGATAAACAGGGATGAAGGCTCAGAGAGGAGGGAGGGTAAACTCAAGAGCTCCAGACATTAAGGCCCTGTTTACACAGAGACGCTCTGACCTGAAACGCAAAGGTTTTTCCTATGCGTCTTCAAAAGCAATCCGCGTTCACACGAAGACACCAGAACAACTGAAAAAACTGTAGCGTGCATGCCAGTCCAGTAGATGGCGATGTAGGTTTGCAGAGAAACAGCGCTGTAACAACATACGTACGAAGAAGAAAAACTTTTCACAAACAACAACGGCAAGTGGACGCACAAAGACGCAGGAGTTTCTTTTCTGGACAAAAAATCTGTCTGGATAGTTTTGTCTGGATAACAAACCGAGCATGGTAAGCAGCACACGTCACTTGGTAGACGGCCGAAGCTGTTGTTGTTCCTGGTATGCACGCGCAGCCTTCATGTGAAAGAGTACTGCTCATGCGGTAACGTCTGCGTGAAACACTGAAACACTGAATCCTGTTTATATGGAGCCGGGTGGCAATGTGGTTTCAAAACTCTCTGCTGTGGACCCTGGTTTCAGAAGCTTGTGGATTCAGGCACTCCAGGCATCGTTCTCATGTGAACGGGAGGCGAAAACGCAATGAAAAGTCTGCAGATACGGCCTCGTGTAACAGGGCCTCAAAATAAGGAATGTGAGATGGACCAGTGTTAATTTTGTTTTAGTCAACAACCTTTTTCCCCTGATGAAAACTAGACAGTAACTCATAAAAACAAGTGCACATGGACAAAAACTCAAACTAAATTAACTGACATTTTCATCAATAAATAAAAACTCGACTAAAATGTTTGACAGAGACTTAATCCAATCAGACCTCATTTGGTCATGCAGAAAGTAGAGACAAGTTAGGAATATATCCAATCACAGCTACTTTGGTTGTGTGCAAAGGTTGGATAAGTTAAGAGGGACATCCAACCACAGCTGCCTTAGCTTGGTGGTGGTGGGATAAGTTGTGGAGCGATCCAATCAGAGCTCCTCTCTTTATGAATTGATATATTCATGTAGAGCAGGTTCACTGTTTGTTGTCAGTTCTGGTATTGTAACTGAGATGCTCTGCCAGGTAGCCTAAATAAAGGTGACTGCATTTCACACAAAAGTTCAATTTGTTTCTGTTCAGAAAAGATTGAAAATGATTTGACCATAGGGGCAACAAGCACACAGGACTGTTTAGAGCTGCTGAAGAGTTTATCTGATGACTGTAGGCAGAGGCGGGCTAACACTACCCATTGACTCCCAGTGTTTGAGCTAAGCTAACTAGAGGTTGGTGAGCTCTGCCCGTCTCTTCCTTGTTACTGCACACAGAGTTGAAAGAATGGAGTCTATCTGCTTTTCATAGACACAGGAGTGAGGCAAGACATGAAAACAACAAAAATGTTGGACTGTTCCTTTAAAATGGCGACTAATGGAACTTTAAAACACCATAATCCCACCCCAGTGATTCTCTCCTCTGGCTGCAGGTTATTGCTTCTCAAACTGTCACCAAAGCTTGACAAGGTTTGTGAGAGGACGGCTTAGTCAACACAAAACTAACAACAAATCTCCACCAGACGCCAAAACTAAACAAAGACAAGAACCACGAGGAGTCACATCTCAGCCTCACCTGTCCAGCTGCAGCTGATGAAGAGAGCAACAGTCCCTCCAGAGTGAGAGGCTTTTCTGCAGCTTCCTCAATCAACACGACCTGCAGAGCAGAGGTGAGCAGGGAGAGTGTCAGTCTCACAGCTGCAGAAGATCAGTGACTCAAAACAAAGCCAAACTTCTGTGGTCACTGGGTTTACTGCACAACTGAAGGCAAAACTCTGAGGAGAAGGATGTTTTCAGGGACCAGTTCATCTTCATAAAGGCTGGATTAAAAATGATTAAAGAGGAGCTTCCTGTTGAATCTTAAAAATGTGAAAGCTTCATTTTGCTGCATTACTTACAGAAAACTGTTAGTGTTTCTTTTTTATAGTTTATTCAAGTTTTTATTTCAGTTTTTGCAGACTGTTGACTTTCTTATTTTACTTTTTAATCATTAATATTGTTTTTTGGTCCTTTTCACTTTTTAGTATTCTCTGTGTAATCCTTACAGATGCAGCGGATGGATTCTCAGAGAACATGAGTCTGCTTATAAAAAGTAGTTTTTCTTTTACACTGTTGTTAAATTAATATTTCAAAGTGCTGGTGGACTCATGTTTGGCCAGTGTGCAGAAAATCTGACATAGAGAACAGTTTAGACCAGCAGTGTCCAAACTTCTTTCATCCAGGGCCACAAAGGATTGAAGGCTAAGCTGAAGCCTATGGAGAGCAGTTTAGTCATAAAATTAATATCAGTGATATCAACAGTACTTCAGCTCTGCTAGTACTCAGATTTGAAGTACATGTACTCAATTTTTGTCAACTAGTGAAGCAACATGACGTGGAGCATGTGCACAAAAAAATGTGCGATGTACAAACACAAGAAGAAGAAGCAGATGACGACTGAGAGGCTGGAGCCAATCCCAGCTGAGATTGGGCAAGAGCTGGGGTATACCCTGGACCGCTTGCCAGCCAATCACAGGGCCACATAGAGAGACAGGCAACCATTCACACTCACACTCATACCAAAGGGGAATTTGGAGACCTCAGTTAATCTAACGGGCATGATTTTGATCTGTGGGAGGAAGCTGAAGTGCCTGGAGAGAACCCATGCATGCACATGCATACTCCACACATGGGCTTCGAACCAGCAACCTTCGTGCTGTGGCACATGCTCTATCTGCTGCGTCACTTTACTGAGAGTCCTATCAGTCAAAATACAGCGACAATATATAAATAAAAACAATGTTGAAATTTGTGATATTTTAGCCTCATCTTTCATTCTTTAATCTATATTATCTTGTTTTCAGAGAACTTAATAACTGTCCAGCCCTGCGTTATCCAAGATGCAGAGCAAGTCAAAATAAGCTTCAGTAATCTGATGTTTAATAACACATCTATAAACTCTGAAGAAGTTTGGCTGTAATTCTTGAATAATTAAAGGTCCCACATTTTGCTCTTTTTCTGCAGTTTAACATGGATCCTTGATGCCTTCATGAAACATTAGTGACATGCTTTGGTCCAAAAAGCCTTTGAATAAAGCACAGCTGTATTTTTTCACACTCACATAATCCCTCTGTTCAGAACAGCTGGTTTTGAGGGCGGTCGCCTTCACATGCTCATGAGCCAGAGTAGCGTACATATGGAAATTCAACAAAGACCTTCAGCGTAACTCCAGTTAAGCGGGCGCTCCAGCCACGCGCTGCTTACAGTCCTGAACACATCCAAACCTTAAATTCATGCTGGTTACCACACACACGTCTACAACAGCAAAGCTCTTTTCCCCCAAACATCACAGGCTAACGCACAGCATGCTAACCACAGTGGGATAGCCACAGCTTAGCCGACCTTCTGGATACTCAGGTAGACCAATCATGTTAGGTATGCAAAAAAAAATATATACTGTTACGTAACAGTTTATCCACAGACCCAACAGCTCGCTGAATGCCATAAGTTTACATTCATGCAGCCTACTAAATACAGGTTTAGTTGTCTACTATCACATTTTGTGGGCTGTGAGGAAGGACAAACACCCAAAAATGTGTTCAAAAGCCTTAAAAAAGTGTTTTTTTGCATAACATGTCCCCTTTAAGATTAATAAATGTAAAAACAGGGTGTCCAGGAGTTCCTTTTTGTTGCTGTGGTATCCAGGATTATGCTGGTAAATATTTGCCAGAATCATATTAAAATCTGACATTGTGACCAAAACAAAAAATTAAAATAAAATACAACAATATAATGGGCGCATTTTAGCCACAGTATGTGCTTTTAGGAACAGGTGGGGCTTTGAGGTCAGTGTTTCTGAAATTATTATTTGCTGTAAACACAGAAATGCAACTGCAGTGTCTTGAGATTTATTTGCTTTTGATTCATAAATTTGCATTATCAGGTCAGTTCCTCGTCAATGAAACACTCATCTGATAAAAACTTGTAATGTATTTTCAAGTTTTACACAGCGTCCTGACTTCATTTGAATTTGGGTTTTGTACATCACAAAGCAATAATGACAGCCTCAAAGCTGGCAGAGCTCCCCTGCCGGGACATAAGACTCTGGGTCCAGATCCAAGAATTTTCTTCGATTAATGGCCAAGGAGCCTGATTTTTATGATTTGTACACCCCTATTGAGGGAAACCTGGGACATACAGACTGAAAATTAGAAAATAAAAGACAAAAACTGGAGAAAAAAATGGTTTTCTAGTCGAGAAACGTCAGAGAATGGTGATTAAATTATTCCTGCCCTCCTCTTTAAGGGTTAAAGATTCAATAATTCAAGATAACGCTGATGACGATGATGCCACTACAGATTTTAAAACAACTACTTTTGCGCAGTGATTTTTTTTCTTTGAGGTTCAAGACCAGAGCTGAAACATAAAAAACTGTAGGAGGCAGAGAGCTCCTCCAGCAGATGTTTCCTCTCTCCTCTCTGACAGATGCTCCGCGGCTCGGTCACAGCGCGCTGATTGGACTTCCCGCTCAGACCCTCCGCTGTGTGCGCACCGGGAGCATTGTGCCGAGATCAAACCACAATCTGGGAAGTCAAGCCGCGAGTGGCCACGGGGGGAAAAGGGCAGGCAAATCTCTGTTTACGGCGAGGGAGCAGGGAGGAAACACGCAAAGACAGTTAAGAGATGCGCTTTTGGAGATAATGATGGAGACATGTTTGTGACTGCGCTGATTTCTCCAGCATCGTTTTCACCAGTGCGGGATCGGAACGCGCAGCGCCGGTTGCGTCGTAGTTCAGCGCATGGCAAAGGGGACGAGGGGCGGCTGGGGGAGATGATTTGTTCCTCCGTTTGCTCCGAGAAGTGAAAATCAAATCAGATGGGCTCCTGAGGCGGTGCGATGCGTGCACATTTAGAGGCACTTGTGTTTTTTTTTGACGTGGGCGCGTGCAGACGGATGGGATTTGGAGATGCCAAGCAGCCAGCCCGGAGCGCCAGAGGAGGATGGGTGACTGAAATATGAATGGTCAGTGCTTCTTTCATAAAAATTTGAGAAATAATTCACATTTTCTCAGCCCATGAGAGGTGTGCGCAATTTCTGAATGGATGCTTTCCACATGGAGGTAAACAGAGAAGAGCGCATGTAACTTTATATACGTCACGTGTCATCTCCACATTAGCTCCAGTCACTCATATAAGACAGGACTTTGACGTGCGCGCTCGTGCAACTCCAGGTGCGCTCCATGTTCCGTCCAGGACACACCGGCGGTACCTGCGGGACCTGATTTAAAATAATACTAAAGCCAGCGCACAGAGCCGGGACCCGACAGCACAGCACCGACCGTCGAGGGAGGGCTGTGTGGCCAGTGATGCCGGACACATTCACTCTCATAAAGAACCGGACAGAGCCACGGCTGGGGCAGCTCGAGCGCACACTGGCCACGGAGGGGAGCGCCCGCCCCGCCTGGGTCATAGGAATCCTGGCCAGCGTGCTGATCTTCACCACGGTGGTGGACGTGCTGGGGAACCTGCTGGTCATCATCTCCGTCTTTAGGAACCGCAAGCTGAGGAACTCTGGTAGGAGCTGTTCTCCTTCTTCAATGCTGCTGGGTTTTTGCGCACTAACTTCATTCATGCTTAGTTGGAAAGTCATAAAACCGAGCAAGATTATTGTTTTATTGCGTAATAGTGCTGCCTTATGCATGGATAGATGCCCCAATGCGGCCTCAGAACAGACCAATAGACCTCTGAGTGCACTTTGCTCCAAAAGCACACCTCCAGAAAAACACTAGTGCATTTTTAAGCGTTTTGGGACAATGAACAAGGTTGCCAGACCTCGTGCGAAAAGCAAGTTTGACGCCTTAAAGAAGAAACTCTGGTCCTTTAATGGACAAAAGAGAAGAGAGAGGCAACTTGGCCACATTTTAATAACTGATATTTGCACTGAAGGAGCAAACATCAGCTTCAGAGGCGACTGTAACATATTTTATAGATTTATTTTAACATTTCAATGCAGAAAAACTCAACACAGTGCACATTTAAGACTGTTCAATGAGGTGGGCAACCTCCTAGAATAAATCACTCTTAACAAACTGCTAAAACAATCCAAACAAAGGGCACTGCAAAAAATCAGATCTAGGCAAGTGTGTTTGTCTATTATCAAGTCAAAAATATCTAAAACACTTATCCTAATCCACATTCACTTAGCAAGTCAATATAAATATCTTACTTTAGGGAATAAAAGGCAAAAATAAGGCATTGAAATGCTTGTAATGAAGAGAAAATATCTGCAATTAAACAAGCAACTTTGACTCAAGTTGAATTTGTCTTGCCTTATTGACATTATTTTACTCATTATTACGAGCAACTCAGGCCTTATTTTTAGTTTTTATATCTTCAAATAAGATCTTAATCCAGATATGTAAGGACATTGTGGATTAGAATAAGTCTAGTGAGATGTTTTTGTCTTGAAATTGGACAAATATCCTTACCTATGATTTGCAGACTCTAAATCCTTCCTCACAAACCTCGAGTCAACAGAGCTCGGGAAATACTGTCCTCTTGCACTTTATTGCAGAGAGCGTGGGGAGGAACAAGAGGAGTTACACAGGAAGTGAGGAAAGCCCAAATAAGTAACATTGATTTAGAAACAAGCCCAAAAAACTTCAACCCACACCTGAGGATATACAGGAAATGAAGCCCAAGGTTGCTTATAATATGCAGACTTGGCAACGCTGCTGTGAGTTCATGTGTGGGCAGGAAGGGCAGTGAGCAAACCCCATGTCCAGTGGAGTTGGGACGTCTTCAAAATGTAAATAAGGGCAGAATACAATAATGTGCTGCTGATTTTTTGCAAATATTCACTCCTTTTGAATTTGAAGCCTGCAGCACATTCCAAAAAAGCTGGGACAGGCGCATGTTTACCACTGGGTTACATCAGCTTCCTTTAACAACACTCAGTAAGCATTTGTGAACCGAGGACACTGATTGTTGAAGCTTTGAATTCTTGCACATTCTTGCTTGTTGTTAGACTTCATTTCAACAGTCTGAGGTCTCTGTTGTTTTATTTTGTGTTTCTTAATGCCCCCAACATTTAAATGGGAAACAGATCTGGTGCTGGGTGGGCAACTGTGGTGAACAAGAAGGCCACGGTAATTTTATTCTTAGTGACAGGGGGCCGCTTTGTTGTAACTGGAACACTACACTTGTGACTTTCAGATTACTTACCAGTTTTACTTACAGCTTACTTTTTATTTCAACAAACATTTCAGAATTTAGATTTTTAAAGAGATAATTACAGTTTCTTTTTCTTGGAAATATTGCTATTTATATGTTTTCATGGTAGAATTTGTCATTTTTTTCTTCATTAAAACACATTTTTTGATATTCAAATTGACTGACGGGCCATATCGAGAGAATAGGAGGGCTGCATGTGGCCCCCAGGCCACCAGTTGCCCACTTCTGGTCTTGTACCTGCGCTCTTTTACTCTGAAGCCACGCTGCTGTAACACGAGCAGAATGTGTCTTGGCAAAGACGTCTCTTGGATGGCAGCAATTGGACCTTTTAGCATTAATAGTGCCTTCACAGATGTGCCATGGGCACCAACACACCTTGTAGACAGGCGATGGGCACATATTCACAAGAAAACAACTTAAAAATGTATTTGCCATAATATGGGTCCAAAAATGGGAGAATATTCAAGATTTTAGAATAGACTGATGGATCAAGGCCTGAAATATGATTCATTATGATCACTCACATGCACAATTTTAATCTTTAATCTGAAATAATAAAATACATTTGCTTTTGAATTTTACAGTGTTGTTGCAAGTTTGGTTGCTAATGAGCTGCTAATAAGGACACTTAAATGGTTGGGAACCCTAATGCAAGTATTTCTCATCATTTTTTGATCATCAATCAATCCACATGCAATTGAAACAACCATGAACACCAACTAGACCAGGGCAATCGATCATGATGAAATTCTCAAACAAGAGGTTTAATTATACATTAGAAATATTGCAACTGCTTTAAACACTATTTTGTAGGTTCAATGTATCATAATAAAACTGTAGCAGTGTTAACTTTGTTGACGAATTATTTTCAACAAAGTCTTCCTCAACAACCTTTTTCCCCTGATGAAAACTAGACAGTAACTCATAAAAACAAGTGCACATGGACAAAAACTCAAACTAAATCAACTGACATTTTCATCAACAAATAAAAACTAGACAAAAATGTTTGACAGAGACTTAATCCAATCAGACCTAATTTGGTCATGTAGAAAGTAGAGACAAGTTAGGAATATATCCAATCACAGCTACTTTGGTTGTGTGGAAAGGTTGGATGAGTTAAGAGGGACATCCAATCACAGCTGCCTTAGCTTGGTGGTGGTGGGATAAGTTGTGGAGCGATCCAATCAGAGCTCCTCTCTTTATGAATTGATATATTCATGTAGAACAGGTTCACTGTTTGTTGTCAGTTCTGGTATTGTAACTGAGATGCTCTGCCAGGTAGCCTAAATAAAGGTGACTGCATTTCACACAAAAGTTCAATTTGTTTCTGTTCATTTATACATTCAGACTTTACTAGCATTCAATAAAGGGTTATTAGATGTTTGATTTTATCCAAGTGTAAAACATGACTTCAGAAATTCAAGGAAACATAAAAAAATGCCTTACACTTTACACTTCATATTTTAGTCGACTAAATTTACAGCAGATTTCATCGACTAGAATGTTGGGAAATTTTATCAACTAAAACAATTTAGATGACAAAATTATGACTGAAACAAAAAGATATTTTAAGCAAAAGACTTTAACTACAACTAATTTAAGAAGTGCTGTCACAATTTTTTACTTTGGTCGATTAAATACTGTAACTGATTTTTGTAAACAGTATTTTACAGTCATATCTACAGCTACCTACTGTAAAAAATCTATTCAGTCAATTACAGTAAATGACAAAAGGGCGTGGGAAAACATACTGATTTTTGTAAAATTAACACAATTTAACCTCAAAATCTACAGTTACCTACTGTAAATGTCTATAGAGTAAGTTACTGAAAATAGTAAAAGAGCAAGAGAAATTAAAATTTTCCCCAGGAAAATTGACCAATAGCAGGTAAGATTTCTTTTAGTAAATGTTCCACATTTTCGGGTAAAACAAATGCTTGACTTAAAGTATTTTATATGATGAAATTGATATATATATTACAAAGTGATATCTTTCTAATAAATGATCAGTAAAATAGTTAAAGATATAGTAATATAAAATAAAATACAGCAAATCCACTGTAATTTAAAATACATTACAAAAGTTGTAGAATAAAATATGGTAACGATACTGTAAATAAAAAAAAAACAGTAAGGATGCTGTTTTTGATAATACTGTAATTATGCTGTAAATTGAAAGACTGTTAAGACACCTTGAATAAGAAATACAGTAGTAAAACTATTATAGAAAATACAGACTAATGCTATGAATTACAATAGAGTTATGATACAGTAAAGACATTTACATTTACTTAATGGCATCTTGTTGCCAGTAAGTTACTGTAAAATTTACAACAACCTTTTTACGGTGTATGACGCAAAAGTACATCACTCCTGCTTCACTCATAAATCAAATGACCTTGTGCCAGACGGAGATGTGATATTCTCTTTTAACATTGGGGTATTTATTTGTCAAAACGTTGTTATACTTTGTGTATTGCCAGTGTGGTTTCATTTTGGTCATCATTTCCCAGCCCTATGACTTTGCTCCCGTTGAATGGGGATGTTAAAGAGGCTGCAGAGCGTCCTTCACGTTATCAGGAGCAGCAGCTGCTCCAGCATCTGATGTACTGGGAGCCTGGAGATTGTGTTATTTAACCTGCACTTTAACATTTCAGATAGTGTTGGAGTATCGCTGCTGGTCTTAAAGCCTCATAACTTCATATGAAACTTCAATGACAGTTTAGATTGTCCTGTTGGAGCCACTGTAGCAGCCTTTATATCTCTCTGTCGTGCTCTTTATTGCTAATGTTAAAAGGCAGTCTGACTCACTTGCTGCACAAGAGCCATTTAATAAGAGTTTTTTTTTTTTTTTCTGGACCTGAATGTGGCCGTGTTGATGAATCTGACCTGATGTGAACGTGTGAAATAATCACTCACAGTGAATCATCATGCCAAACCAGAAAGCATGGATGAACTCTTTCTCTCTGCATGTAAAAAAAAAAAACTAAAGCAGATGTCATTCAATTTCAACAATCCAAAGTTTGACAGACTCTGCTCTGCCCTAATGGAGCCTGTTTATCCCTCCATCGTCAGCACGGTGCAGGTTTTCAGCCAAATTAGCCTCACCCCTGTGGTAGGTTTCAAACCCTTCTGTGGGGAAAACGCAGGACCTGTCAGAGGGGGTGTCTGCTGAAACTGCCACACTGTGCTGACCGTCTGTTTCCGAAGAGGGAGCATGCATTTATTTGCATATTTAACAATCCTATTGTAAAGAGAAGCGGATGGAACCGAGAGTCTTCTCCTAATTAGAGGAGAGTTAAACACCCCGTGGATTACAATAATATATATGTATGTCCTTTCATTTCAGGCCATTATGAGGCTTGCCTTGTCAAACACGCACACAGGCAGGATTTTTTATTTTCTTTTGTATGAGAAATTTTCCATTTCAGTCAATTGGACTGAGTCATCACCGAAACATTCAAACGAAAAAACCCAGTCTTAGAAAGAGAAAGAAGACTCCCACATTCTGCATCGGCGTGGTGTTTTCTTTTTTTCAGAACTAGAATTGCCTTGAACCGAGGTTATACATTTACTGCAGCTGCGAAAAAGTGGAACTCAAAAAGCTGAGAAGTAAAAAATGCTGCTTCTTTTAAGTGTGAGCAGGATGTCAAGTTCAGTATGTCATATGTGTGGAATAACCTGGGATTGACTCTAAAGTGTAAAACCGAGATTTGTTAATCCCAGTTTAAGAAGAGAATACAAATGCAACCTCCTTCATGAGCTTGACTTTTTGATTAATTATCTTAATTATCGCTGCACTGGCTCAAATATCTCAAATTCCATAAAACAGCTTTATAACGCCTGTCATATCATATTTGATAAATACTTTTATGATACCTCTGTCTAATCAATATGATCAACAAATTACTAAAAAATCATCTGAATACAATCAGAAAAATAATAAAAGTGTCCTCAAATGGATTATCATATTATAATGGGATACAAAAAGTATTTGTTAAATTTTGTGGAAATTCTGATTTTTTAGGATTTCAGTAGAAAGTGATTAAACATTTCAGCTCCAAAAAATTAGAATTTTCTGGCTATAATTTGTGTTTTCAGGCATTAAAGGGTTCACACTCATCCCAGATGTCCCTAGAGTATACTATATAGAGTTTTTTGCCTTAAAAAAAATCTTAGATGTCGCTTTTTGGCATGCCCATAAACCCTCTGTTTCAGCCCTGCTCAAAACAGGCTGACTTTGATAATGCTCATGAACACCTTCTAACCATACCATTAACAACAACCTGGTGTGCCACAGGAGTTTTAGTATGTCTATAAACCAGAGATGCATGATTGATTTTCTTCTGATATCCAAAATGTAGATATTTTGAAATTCATCATCGTTACCGTAACTGATATCAATTTGTTTGGTCAAGGGCACAAAGCCTCCACTTAACTAAAAACGACCTGTTCTTTTCATGCTGTCATACAATTAGTGTTAGAAACAGATGAGAAACAAGTAAAGCAACACTTTATTCTATAACCGATGAGCCTTTTGATTTATAAAAGTGTACACTCAGTGATGGTGAGGAAACCACAATGGTGGATTATTACATTATGACAACATAACAGCAAATAAATGGGATATTAATGGGTAGTTTCTAGGGTTTAAAAATTGGCAAAACTTTTCATATATGTGGATGCCCATATCACTCTGATAATGTCATGCATCCCTACTATGAACCCCTCTGTTTCAGCCCTGCTCAGAACAGGCTACTTTGGTGTAATAAATCATAACGCGTGTATGACCACACCCCTTTTAAAGGTAGATGTGGCTTTAGCTTTCCAGCACTGGGCTATAATGTAATTTCACAAACATGTTCCTTCTGCTGGAGCCAGCAGTTGGCTGAATATACACCTCGCTCAGGGAGTGTCTACCATCTGCCCTGATGATTTTACCAGGGAAAAATTTCCAGATGAAATGTTTGGGGGGAAAAATTCAAAGCATCTGTTTGTCAACACATTTTCCTAAAAGGTGCAGAAAGCGGTAGAGGGACATATTTACTACACTCCTCAGAACAGGCTGCTTTGGTTAAAGCTCATGAGCAGTGTCTCACCCTGCCTTGGACTTCTGGCATGCCCATAAATTCCTCTGTTTCAGCCCTGCTCACAACAGGCTACTTTTAGTGCAAATAATCTTTATTGTGCCTGATTAATCAAAAAGTGGATGTGGCTTCAGCTTCTTGTACTGTGCTCTAAAGTGTATTGTGCTTTCACATGCACAGACATATTCCCTCTACTGGAGCTGGCTGTTGACTAAATAAACACCTTTCTACCTTAGAAAGGTGCCTCACCACCCACATGACATCACCAGGGTAAGATTTCCAAACCAACTCTTTGAGCAAACACTTTCCTTAAAGGTACAGGAGTGTTGAAAGTGTAACTTAAAGCTGCTTTGACTTAAAAATCACAAATTGCACCCCTTTAAAAAAGTTGACACTAGTTCCTGATGGCCCCAGAATATTCTATAAAAAGTTTACTGCCAAATAAATCCACTTAGATACTGGATTGTTGGCATGCCTATAAACCCCTCTGTTTCAGCCCTGCTCAGAACAGACTAGTTTAGAATAAACAACCATAAATTGTCTCTGATCAAGCCCCTGATCAAGTTTATGTGGCTGTAGCTTCACAGCACTCACTCAAACACTGACATAGAAATCACGAATTGTACCCCTTTCACAAGTGTATACTAGTCCCCGATACCCCAAAAACAAATTTCCAAAGCAGCTTGCCTAAAAATCAATTTATATATTGGATTTTGGCATGCAGGGCGGCATGGTGGTGCAGCAGATTATGTGTCTACGTGTCTCACAGCAAGAAGGTGGCCAGTTCAATCCCATGTATGAGTGTGAGAGCGAATAGTTGACTGTCTCTCTTTGTGGCCCTGTGATTGGCTGGTAACTGGTTCAGGGTGTACCCCACCTCTTGCCCAATGTCAGCTGGGATAGGCTCCAGCCCCCCGTGACCCCAAAAGGCATAAGCAGTATAGATGATGGATGTATGGGTGGATTTTGGCATGTATAGAAACCCCTCTGTTTCAGCCCTGTCCAGAACAGGCTGTTTTGGTTACTGCTGTTCTCTAAATATCTATTTCTGTGCTCTAATGTTTACTGTGGCCTCACATGCATGTCCAGAAATGGTTGGTTCTTGGTACTAAGAGCAGACACCAGGCTTAGGGAGAGTCTCTGGAGGAGCATTTCACCCAATAACACAGCAGGAGGGAAATTTCGAAGCACACCTTCACTAAAGGTGACAACAGCACCAGAGGGAGAGGAGGGGTTGTTCTCATGTTGAAAGGGGGGACTGTGGACAGACTAAGGATGAACATTTTTTTAATTAATTAATTAATTAGGTCATACATGACACCCTTTCTCAGTCTCTCACCTTGAATCACAGTAATAAAATAACCTTACCTACTTATATACACCAATAAAGTTGTGCCCCCCCAAAAATTGAGGTCATCTAGTCTCTTGTACATTATGATTAGATAAACTAAGAGTTTTACCATGTTCCAGTGTAGCAAAAATAAATAAATAAATAAATAAAATGAACAAAACACTAAATAAAATAAAATGATGATAACAATACATTTTAAAAAGGGAAAAGAAACAGAACATTAAAACCTCAGTAGCTACAAACAAGTATACTTTTACTTCCAATAATGGACATCTCAGATAAAGTCTGACCTAATTGGTTTAAAGTACTCAACCCAATTTTCCCGTATTCTTTAAAATCTGTCATCCTCCAGTCTCAAAGAGAAAGTTAACTTTTCCATCACATATATCTTGTGTATAACCTCAACTCAGTCCTCAAACTTAGGTAACTATATATGTTTATGTTTATGTCCTATTCTTGTAAAATCTTTGTCTAATTTCCCCAAATGCAAATTTTTTATTTAAAAACACTGATTATGTATTTTGCTGAGTTACTTTGCTTCCTGTTCACATACAATCTTAGTTCACTGCAAAGCAAATAACTAACCCATGGTGTGATACATTATTAGCCTCACTATTAAAAGGATCAAAAGTGAATTAAAGGAGCTAAAAGGAAAGGCCAAAAGCCTGACAGTTGCTATCACACGGTTCAGATTACGTCGACCTGACCGCTGAGCTGTCTGGCAGCTTTTAGAAGTGAAGAAGAAGTTCGAGGGCCTGATGAATCTTTGCTTTCCATCACAGCATGGGGACACTCAGGTATCCAGCTGCTGCCCCTCTACTGTAACTCACCAATGCGGCACCTAAAACACAGCAATGCTGACAAAAGGTAAACCTGATCTCTTTGGGCGCAGCTGTGGATCAGTTTGGAGTCCTGAGAGGTTGAAGGCCGGAGGATTGATCCTCACTTCTGCAGCCACGTGTCAAAGAGACCGTGAACAAGACTCTGAATCCTCAAATTACTCTAAATGCAGTGTCAGCAGTATGTAGATGGATGAGAAATGAACAGGTATTCAACTTCATCTCCCGTCAGTTTGTGAATGTAGGGCTGGGCAATACGGACAAAAGTCAACTTTTCTAGCTAGAATATAGCACGAGTTTAAAAGCTCCATTTAGTTTGATTAATTCATTCAGGAGCGACTAAGAGAGCCCGTGTTTTGCATTTTTAAGTTTCATATGCCCTTTGCTGAATTTCACGTCTCCCTTGAGTGATATATTCAGCAGAAAGTATGGGCCCCCACCAACAGGGCCACATTAATGCTGTTTTAACTGCCAGCGGGCCATTTTTCTAACTTTAGAAAACATTCAACAAGATATTTAAATTGTTCGTATTTTAACAAAAGTAAAATAATCACTTAATTTTAGATATTTTTAGGGCCACTATCAGTCACAGGCCCTTAAATTGTCCCAATGTTACCCAAGTATTGGCACCCCTTGCATTTCTCTGAATTTGATAATACTCCAGGAAGCTGTGGCCTTTTTGGTGATCACTGCATAGAGGAAGGATCCTTTTCTCTCCCCTTTGGAAACACTCTGATAATGAGCTCTGTGCTGATTGGCTGCCCAAATGATGTCTGAAGGGGTTGCAGGTTGCAGAGTGAACTTTCAAAACAGTCATGGTGTCTACCTGTGACAAAAACACACATGTAGGTGGAGGCTGTATAGCTATGACATCATAAACTCCAGGAAGTAAAAACCAGAGCATGCAAAGGGGCATTTTCTTTAAAGAGGGATAGGGATAGTTCTTCTTCCAAAACTAGACTAAAATTAAAACAATTTAGATGACTAAAGATATTTTAGGCAAAAGACTATCACTAAAACAAAATTCCAAAGTGCTGTCAACATGAACACTGATTAGGAGAAGTACAGAAGGTTTCTGAACAGTTATGACTGTGAGAATACTCCAGACGTCATTGAACTCACATAAAATCCTGAGTTAAGCTGCTCGTGGAATTTTATTTGCTTGAAAAGTCTGAGTTAATGATAAATGTGCAGGGTCTTTGTTGATTAGATTCCATCGTGATGTCTCAACACTGGTGGTGATCAAACAGAAACAACGAGGGTGGAGGAGGGTTGCCTCAAACAAACTGTGGGAGAGGAGAATGGGCTACAAATACCGCAGCAGCAGATGATTGGTGGAAAAAGACGGGGGCAGAATGTTGTTGGTTCAGAGCTAAAGTGAGTGCTTGCCTCTGAGACATGAATGAGTGGTGAGTTAATGAATGAATGGATGAATGAATAAAAACACAACAGTCTTCCTGCCTGAACTGAGGCTTCATCCACCGTGACGGATGCTGTTTGAATTTGACCCAAAGACGCCTGCGTAGTCAATAATAGATCTTATGTTCGGCTTTATATACCACTGCCTGCTTAATCTCTATTCCTATTGTCTTGGATGTTGTAGGCCACCTCCTTTTGTCTATTTCCAAGCTTCCTACAGCCTACCTCTGTACAAAAACACTTATATATTTTTGTTATTGGCACTGACTTTGCACCTTAAAGCTGATCTCTGCCCACTCAGCAGATCACTAACCACGCTGAACCCACAGTCATGAACCCGGAGGGCGGCAACCGCACATCCAAACGTCCCACTCGACAGTTTAGACAGGAAAACACCTGACGTAACAGCCGTATATAAAGAGTGGCAGCGGGGGTCAGAGGTGGGACGGCACCCACGGGTTGAAGCTTTGCATAAGTCTCCGCTGTGGCGAGGGGGAGCAAAGTAAACTGACCGCTGAGTGCTGGAAAAACATGATTTCATCCGATTGTAGGCTGCTGAGTGATGACTAACCCTGCTTTATTCACACCTACCCACATAAGTGATGCCCGCACACTCATACTGTAGTAAATATTATAGTACAGACTCATTAGGATTCTGACACCCAGATGGCATCAATACATCTTGTTATTCGCTGTGATGAAAGCTCTGATGCCTGTAGGTCATGTAACCACGCTGTGCAAGAATTGCAGAGGGATTACACATTACCTCTCTGCCCTTTCGCTTTTCTCTCCTCTATTTTGTCTCCAGAGACCTTAATGTTTTATTTAAAGGTCTTTCTCTCTTAAAAACCAGATCATATACCAGTGAGCTTGTGACACAGACACAAACATGCATTCATCCGCCAGGCAGTGGAGTCATTTGTCCTGTAAATGTCTTTTTTTAATTGAAATGGACTGACTCATACGCGGGCATTCAGCACGCAAAACACGAGGCTGTGATACTGTATGTCTGCAAATGTAATTCAGATTCAGGCTGTTTGAAGGTGAGCCTGGAAATGAAAAGTGCTGGATGGAGTGCTTTGGGGCTGAGGTTTGTTCTTGTACAGGTACTCGGGTTTTCGCCTAAAGCCGCATTCACACCGACCTGAGTGACCACTCTCCATGTAAAGTCAGCTACGACAGACGTGACCTGGGCGACTTGGATGTGTGACCAGGTCGTGTTGCTTGGTCCCCAAAGTTGAAAATTTGAACTTTTCATGTGACATCGCGTGTGGCTGTGCCGCAACAGCCAATCGGCGTTGTGTGGGTGTGTGACAACACCCGTGACAGACTGTTTTTATTCCAGATCACAGAGTTACAGTCCATGTACGTGTGGCAACACGAGTTAGTGAGGACATTATTTCCACCTTATTCAACAGAAGTAGCGGTTCTCTGCGGTCCTGTCCTTCCTCATCTGCATCAGCTGCAGAGTTTTGTGGTTGGTAGATGATTGAAAAGGATAAAGTTGGAATAATGTCAGAGATTTCATTACACTATCAGAAGTGTTCAAACAGTGGTCCAGCCAGATCCCAAGATAGCCATTTTTGGTGCAGTGGGAGAGAATAATAAAAATCTTTCTGGAACCAGCCTGAAAATGACTAAATTCATCACTCTGTTAGCGCGAACACTGATTCTTCTTAATTGGAAAAACCCTCTGCCATCTGAGGGAAATTATACAGCTCCTTAAACTTGAAAAGTGAAGACTCACAGTACGTGGTTCGTTGGATAACTTTGAGAAAATCTGGAAGCCTTTCATGGACTACATTAGAACAAGGCTTTGATTCACCTCTTTTCTTAAAGGCACCCCAGATGTAATGGACCTCTATAACTATAAACCCTGTATCAGTTTGCCTCATAGCCCATCATAATGTGCTCATCTTTTACTTTTTTATTTTATGCAACTGCAAAATGTAAATGTTTGTTTGATTTATGTTTTGATCAATCAATCAATCAATCAAACTTTATTTGTATAGCACTTTTCATACAAGGTTTTGTAGCACAAAGTGCTTCACATAGAAACAAAGACATACAATAAATTAAAATAAATAGAAAGTAGGAAATTAAATACAATGAAAAATACAACCCACCCACCCTCATAATCCACACAGAGCATACACACTCAGTTACACACACACTGATGTCTATTTCTGCGCTTGTTTTTCTTGTACAGTCCATTTATGTTAAGCTGTTAATTTTCCTTGAAAAGCCAATAAATAATATTTTTGTAAATTACAGTTCAGCAGCACATTAGGGCACTTAAAGCAGTTACCTGACAGTCCATTTCCCTCTTGATCCTTAACAACAGGAAGTAAACTTGAGAAAATAAAGGTCAGGTAAAAAGCCATTCTGTGGAAGCCCTTTGGGCTCCACATTGCCGATGGCAAAATAAGGGAAAAAACGCAGAGTTATGTGTTGATCACGTGCAAAGCAGCTGGTCTACTTCTAATCCACGACAAATCTGCAGGCCAATTTTTCGGCCTTCTGCCCCCTGCAGTGCAGCAGCGCCGCCCCAAGCCCTGTGCATCATCAGGGCCAAGACTGCACAATTCACAAGCAGGGACATGTGCTGCACAGGTGTGGCCTCGGGGGAGTAAACAGTAAAATAATGTAACACAGTGGTAAACATGCTCCTGTCCCAGCTTTTTTGGAATGTGAAAGGGGTAAGAGAGAGTAGGGGAGGACACTCTGCAAACAGGACACAGGCTGGTTTCAAAGCCCGGGCCGGCAGCAGCATGTATGTGGGACGTGATTGGTTGCTGACCACTCCACCAAACCAGCACCTCGCCTTGCCTCCAGTTTTACTCCAGAACTTAATTCTTTTCTTATTTACACAACGTCCCAACTTCACTGGAACTGATGCTCCCTGATAAAGGCTTGAATTAATTAAATCTAGTAGTAGTAGTGACCCTGAAAGACCTCTAAAACAGAGGTGCCCAACAAGGTGCCCACAAGCAGCTGGTAGCCCGCAGGGAGCCAATGAGGTGCTCTCAGGAACATAAAAAAAATAACACAATCTACCACGACAGAACTTGAGATAAATAAACATTTTTTAAATTTCAATTGAATGTTTTGCTGATAAATCACACTTAAACTTAAACTTGCATGGGATCAAACTTTACGTCGATGCTGAAGCAGAAAAATAACTAATTGAAGCTGCATGGAAGTATATTTTTCTCATACAATGTAATAATCTGTTAAAAATTATTGTTAGGAAAAACTGAAGGTAAAAAAGAAAGCATATAGTGTCATATGTAGCCTATCAAATGAATTATGCATTTTTTTTTTGTTTAATTAAAACTTTTTTAATACTTAAGGACATTAAATCAAGCAAGTAGCCCTCAATAATATTCCTCAACTTTAGGGTAGCTCTCCGGCTCAAAAAGGTTGGAGACCCCTACTTTAAAAACTCCGAGAGCTGCTGGGACTGTCTTCAGATTTGGCAGAGCCTTCCTGTGGATGAAGAGTATGAGGTATATTTGGTTATTTTGTTGTGTTAATGGTAAAAATGTCCTATTTTATCTCCTTTAAAAATGTTTTTTACTGTAAATCTGACGCAGCAACAACATCACCCATATCCACGAGTCCTCGGTAAAGTGTGTCTGCATATATCATTGTGATTTAATCCGGTATGAATGGAAGCTCTGCCTGTATAATGTGGAGCAAAGGTCTTTGTCCCTGGAGACGTCTCTCTTTGAAGCAGCTTAGGTGGTTCAAGCCTTCAGAGGGAGTTATACAAGATCACACATTACAGCGAGACTCCTCTCTCAGACTGTTGACATCATCCCTCCTCCTCTCTCTCCAGCTCCTCCATCTGAAGCTCCCTGCCTGTAAAAATCTAAGGACTCAGATATTCTCTATGTTAAGAATGAGGCTCTTTACACAATACTCTTTTTTCTGTCTGCCTCTCTCCGTGGTCCTGAAATTCTGAATCAGTCGCCGCTCTCCGTGGTGCTGAAACACTCCAACCTAATCTGTGCTCCCGCCTGGGCGTGCCGAACGTCCACAGTCACAGCCGGCATGTTAAAAAAGTTTGGTCCACATGAACAGAAGTGCTCTGTCTGCCTTTTTTACTGAAGATGCTTGAAGGCGGACTCGTGTTTGCTTTGGGGAAATAAACATACCAATATCTGCTGGAGAGAAGAGTGAATCTGCGCCTGGTTGACAGATCTTTTGTTATTCTCATCCTGCAGCTTCAGTCTTCAGATGTTTGGCAGATCAGCTAAAGCACAGCCTGTCTGAAACTGTTCTCTAATATTTTTAGAGCTGTAAAGACCCACTGACCAGGTGAGAGGAGGAAAAATCGATATCCATCAACTTGGAGAACAGTGTCTTCTTTAAAGCAGCCTGGTTATTCATCAGCGAGGCCTCTGCAGTGTTTCAAAGATTTAATTCCTTCTGGAAGGTTGTTGCCAAGTTGGCTGCTCGGTTGTCGCACTTCTGTGAACTTTTGGATACAGTTTGGAGAATACATTAGACGATTAGAGGAAATGTGATGGCTGTATATTAGATTGGATAAAGCCTGGAGTAGTGCTTTATAACGTGGAGGGTCCTGACCCAGCAGGGGGTCACCAGGGGCATGAGGGGGGTTGTGGGAACTGGAAAAGTAGACGGGGGCACAGAAACAAAATAAAAAAAAAAAAACATTATTTGGAGCTGCCAACAGATTATGATTTTTATCACTACCAGTCTCCATTTTA
This sequence comes from Cetoscarus ocellatus, assembly GCA_037902135.1. Lineage (NCBI taxonomy): Eukaryota > Metazoa > Chordata > Actinopteri > Labriformes > Labridae > Cetoscarus > Cetoscarus ocellatus. Next base: position 50,888 of record JBAMNC010001622.1, on the reverse strand, counting down.
TGAGGCCAAACTCAGGATTAATAGACTCTGTGCACGAGCTTAATCATGCACTTCCAGTTACTCTCACCAAAAACTTTTCCACTGTCTTAAATAGAGTGAAAGTTACGGTCAAATAAGTCGTAAATATTACCCCCAGTGGCTGCAAACAGCCACATAGAGACACAAGGGTTAGCTTGTGAAAAATGATTTCTGGACAGTATTTATTCAGCATAAAAACAGTATTGATTCAGCATAAAAACAGTCCAGTGGCAGCTACCAGCTATATGAATGAAACATGCATGTTTCTCTTAATGAGAGCATGTTGACAAAGATTTTCTGTTATGAGGCCAAATTAATTAGAAATGTGGTTCCAGGGTGTGATTAATGTTAGTGTTTCAGTTTAGTCTTTATATGAGAACACTTCAGTTGAGGGCAAACACCGCTGTCCGTCACTCGTCCTCCCTCACAGAGGGACAGAGAATTTATCCCACTGCTGGACGTCTTTATTTTCTGTTCTGAATGAACCATAATCACGTTCTGCATCATTTTCCTCCTGCTCCCTTCAGAGAAACTCAAACACTGCAGTTAGAAAGACATAAGGCGTAGAAAAGGTTCAGCAGCTTCCAAAGACCAATTGTAGATTAGGATCGGTGGGCTGTGTTGCCAGATTTTTCTACTGAAATAAGCAAACAGGGCGATAAAAACAAGCCCAAAACAGACAATCTCAAGCTATTTTTTTCTAATGTTATATATTACTTTAAAAAAAAAAAAGAAATCTACATAAGTAAATTTTGATTTTTGTCTAGAGTACATTTCAATTCCACAGTGACATTTTTTCATATTTGTCTCTTAATTTACTTCTTCAACATCCTTTAGTTTTGAGGTGGATAATCCTTTTCTTTATACAGAAGTGAAAGGAGGGGCTCCTGTTATTTATAACTCTGTTATCACTAAACAGTCTGTCTAACCTTGATTTTTGTAACCAAACGGACATAGTGAGGCTTTTATCTAAGTTTTATGTTGATCCTCTACAGCTTTATTATGGTGAAAACAGGATCAGCTACATTAGAAAGGATTGTAAGAATTTTAAGGATTTCTTTTTTGTGGAAACATCATTTTTCTCACTTTTTACAGTCAAATTTACATTTGTGTTTGGAGTGGGACAAAATAGTTTGTGTAACTTCTGAATTGAGTTTATATTGGTAGTAGGGTGAGCATCAGATCCCTCCTGGGTTTGGAGGCACAACAAGCCCAAAAAACTCAACCTGCAATGGACCAATATTTACAAGCAACTTTTCAAAAGAAGAAGCGCACAGTCACTTACAATAATCTGTCAGTGTGAACTCAGAGCTGAACAAACAAACCCAGAGACAGTTTTTGTAAAATCCAGAGAGAACATTATATTTACTGGAGGTTTATTTCAGTATTTATATTCTGCTGCGCTTCACAGTCAACCTGGTACATGTTCTTTTTTTCTGACTATAAAAACAGCATGTTAAAACGCTGTTTTGTCAGAGGACTGAGCCGAGCCTTTTCGTTGAGTTTAAATCCCACACTAGCAAGTTAAAACTCCCAAGGCCCTGCAACCGAACCTGGTGTACTCCACAATCAGCGCTGCCTCCAGCCTCAGCGTGGCTCTGTTAATGGGGCTGAAACACTAAAAGCACAGCCTCTGCACCTTTATGGGCCTCATGTTTCCCAGAGGTTCTCTGTGACCCTGCAGTTAAAACCAGGAGCACCACTGTTGGCCTGAGCTGCTGTTAAAATGTCTGCCTGCAGATTGATGAATCATGAAGACAGAGTAAAATCTATCAGGTGAGGAGGAGGGAGCAGAGAAGTAGTGGAGTAAAATAGTACTTATGAGGACAAACTTGTCAAAAACAGGCTTCTCTACCGACCGAGGAATATGTTTGACAAAGCCTGAGTGATGTCAGTCGACTGTGAACCCAATGAAGTTGGGATGTTGTGTGAAACATAAATAAAAACAGAATACAGTGATTTGTTAATCCTTTGTGACCCATATTCATTTAAATACACCATGAATACGTATATATATGGATATATGTATGTGTGTATGTATATGTATGTATGTGTGTATGTATATGTATATATGTATATTAATCATATATTATATATATTTGTTGTGAAGATAAACATATTTAAATAGATTATATGTTTTGTAATGTACATATGTGTAATATATTTGCATCGATAGCAGAATTTATTTTTATAAGACCCATACTTTTTGACTTCCTACCCAAGGGGTAGGAAGTCAAAAAGTATTTACTCCTTCCTACTCCTTTTCGAACATGTATAATTACTTCATTATTTTTTCTCTTTGCATGTGAATTGCATTTCTCTATTTATATTTCTTTGCATACATGTTCAAAATAAAGATAAATTCAATTCGATTCAAGACACAATATTTAATCGGGCTGAACGATTTTAAGAAAAGATCTGATTGTGATTTTTCTGGCAGATATTGAGATTTCAAGCCGATTCCTGATTTTCTTCAAATCAAGCCACAGTGCAATATTCACTATGTTTACAGTAAAGACAACAGTAAGGAAATCAATGATCAAAAGCACATAACACACATCATCCAATATTGATGATAAATAATCTGTTTTCCTTATTTGAGGGATACTCCAACTTCTACTCCTAAGCAGAGGCTTTGTGTTGTTGACCTGCTTACCAGCACTTCTGTAAATGTAAATTCGTGAAATAGTTGACACCACAGATCCTGCAAAAAAGTGCAGCTTTGGTGATCATGATTGCGTTGTCTGAAATTGCGATTTCTATTTGAAAATGATCGATCTTTCAGCCCTAATATTTTCATCAACTAAAACTAGACTAAAATTCAAACAACTTAGATGACCAAATTATGACTAAAACTGAAAGATATTTTAGGAAAAAGACTGTAACTAAAACTAAATTAAAAAGTCCTGTCAAAATTAACCCTGACGCAGAGGCTTTAATGTGACGTGGTCTCTCTTTGGTCTTTGTCGGCATCCTTGCAGCTGAGATTTGGAGCAAAGAGTTTTGGCCAAAGTGAAACTCCAGAAAAAGTAGGCAGAGAGAAGACTGGAGTAAAGCATCTAACGGACAGCTCCAGCTCTGTGCTTTATTAGGCAGTCAGTGAGTCTGCATTTCACCTCTTTTCATTTTCCGAGCTGCTGTGACACATTAATCCAGACTGTCTCAGAGTGAGAAAGATGGAGGATTTCTGTGTCTTGCTCGGAGACGTTCAGACAGACGTACGGCTGTTGGCAGTGCTGCAAAGAACCTGTGCGAGCGCACACACTGCACCCTGCTGCTGTCCCGTCTCTTCTGATCACCGCTCAGAGACGCACAACAGCCACTGATGTGAGCACCGGGCCATCAGCAGCTGTGACGTACAGTGATTTCAAGAAAATGTGAAATGACAGCTCGACACAGTCATTTTGTTTTGCAATCAGAAGCGATTTGTTTGATAAATGTCAGCTGGAGCCTGCCGCCATAAATCATTACAGTGTGTGAATTACAAATATATCAGGAATTCTGCAGGTTTTAGGAGAATTGCATTTAAAAATCCAGCTCTGTTATTCAAGAACATGCTGAAAGTGGAAACAAAATTGTCATCTAAGTGCAGGTCTAAAAATACATACAAGCAAAAGAAATGACTGAAAACCCCATTCAGCCATCATCTATACACTGAAAAAAGTATTTGTCAGACTTCAAGACAAAAAAATCTCACTAGACTTTTTCCAATCCACAATTTCCTGACATGTCTGGATTAAGATCTTATTCGAAGATATAAAACCTAAAAATAAAGCTTGAGTTGCTTGTAATAATAATTTAAATAACCTGCCAATAAGACAAGACAAATTTAACTTGAGCAGATAATAAACCTTAATTTTAGACCTTCACTGAGTCAAACTGTCCTTGTTTCATTGGCAGATATTTTCTCTTCATTACGAGCAATTTAATGCCTTGTCTTTCATTCCTTAAAGTAAGATATTTATCTGGACTGGTTAAGTGAATGTTGATTAGAATAAGTGTTTTGGATATTTTTGACTTGAAAAAAGACAAACACACTGGCCAGCAATCACAGTGGAGTCACCAGTCAATCTAATGAGCATGTTTTGGTCTGTGAGAGGAAGCTGGAGTGCCAGGAGAGAACCCAAGCATGCTCAGGGAGAACATGCAAACTTCACACAGAAAGGCCCTGACCGACGCGGGACCAAACCTTCTTGCTGTGAGAAACGTGTACCACCATGCAGTGTTAATTTTGACAGAACTTTTTAATTTAGTTTTAGTTATAATCTTTTGCCTAAAATATCTTTTAGTTTTATTTAGTCATCTAAATTGTTTAAGTTTAGTCTAGTTTTAGTTAAAGAAATTCCACAACATTTTAGTCGACAATATCTACTGTAAATTTAGTCGACTAAAATATGAAGTGTAAAGGGTAAGGCATTGGATATATTCCTAACTTGTCTCTATTTTCTTCATGACCAAATTAGATCTGATTGGATTAAGTCTCTGTCACACATTTAGTCTAGTTTTTATTTGTTGATGAAAATGTCAGTTAATTTAGTTTGAGTTTTTGTCCATGTGCACTTGTTTTTATTAGTTACTGTCTAGCTTTCATCAGGGGAAAAAAGGTTGTTGATGAAAACTATGACGAAAATAATTAGTCAACAAAATGAACACTGCCACCCTCTTTTCCCACCACATCCTCATAAATTAATAATTAAGGTAATTAATCAGCTTCTATGTAATATAGACCAGTGATTATCAACTAGAGACCTCAGGGCCACATCAGGCCCCACAAAGATTCTTTATGGGCCCCTCAAACATTATCAACTTCTGAAAATGTCAGGACAAAATATGCTGCAGTGTTTTGGTTTTGCTCACATGCAAACCTAAAAACAGTTTAATCAAGCATGATAGCATGATGGGCACCTCCATTTTCCCTCATGTGATTGGCAACAATACGGGTGGAGGGACTGATAAAACATTACATGAAAAGGGACCATGATCGTTTTATTTCAAATCACTATCGTGACACCTTTAATCTCGCGCTCTCAGTGTTATTTATTTTTCATTTAATGAAGAAATGTGGTCCAGATTTATAAAACTGCTTCTGGAGCTGTTAGCATCTATGCTAATCTCTGTACAAGCAGTCACTTCCTGTTTTGCCTCACTCGTAGCTCCACCTCTTCCTGCTCTAAAAGGACTCTGATTGGTCCATGCTGCTTTGGGCTGAGCACAATCATTGTAGACTGCAACTTGACAAGATGGATTTCCATTAATTCAGATGGCAAGGTTATCAAAACCTTATCAAATGAAATGAAAAAAAAAAAAAAAACTGTATGTGAACAAATAAATTGATTCTATGATTGGCTTTTGGGTTTTATAGTTGCAATTGGCTCAAAATGTATAAATAACATACATTTTTTTTTAAATCAATTTATGTCCATTAAAACAAAAAATAATTTGAAACTAAAGATCTGAGGTTAAAGCAAGAGAGCAATAACATATCAATCAACAAAACAAAGGTTGCCATCTTATTAAGAGGAGACAGCTCCCATCACTGACGTTAAAAGGTGAGCCCTTTAACGAAGCTCATTCACAAACAACACATGACTATTTGCTTGTCTTTGCTCTTGAATAAAACTATTATTTCAACCTAATTCCACAAGATTAAGTGTCTAAATGGTAGATCAGAGTTGTGTTTTATGCATGCAACAAAATAAAAGGAAAAGCTTTTAAAGAGTGCTGCTAGCTTCTTAGCTTGTTGCTAATTTAATCTATTTATTTAACTTTATATTTCATACTAGCATACAGGGTGCTAGTTTCTTAGTTTGTTGCTAATTGAATCCATTTATTTAACTTTTTATTACATACTAGCATACAGGTGTACATAAACCACAGGTTATAGGTTGAGACATATTGGTTATACAGTGAGACTGCAGATACTTAAGTGCAGCTAAGTTCTAAATTTCCTCAAGTAAGAAGAAATATATGAGCTTTAAAGTCAAAGGAGGGGATGAGTGCATCAAATATTTAAAGGAAATCCCGTGTGCTGTCTGAATTACCATCGTCTACATGTGATTTAGACAGCAGCGAGACCTCATCTGCAATTTTTGACTGTAATAATAAAGAAAAGATCAAACAGTGGGTGCCCAGGACTTTTTCTTTTGTAGCAATTATACCACAGCAGGTACAAATATATTTTTACTCCTTTTCTTACACATCTCAAAGCTATGATTTAAACCCTGGTGTTGCAGCTTCCTCAATAACCTGATTATGCTTTTCTTTTTCAATCTAAAAGGGAAGTGAATGTCAGAACAAGATTAACTTTATGTTGTTTATTACAGTCACTGTTATATGAGATGTATCTCTGCTGGAGAAACTCTGCTGGACTTCATCATGAAAGAGGATGAATCACATATACCCGGCATGAGTGGGCTAATGATATTGTTAAAATGACTTTTTCCAGTTTCTTTCTGTCAAGTTGATCTTCAGTTATGCATCCCTATGAGTCATAGTCTACCACATTAAAGCAGCAAAGCAGACAAAAAAATATCAAAACCATATAAAGTATGCGGCAGAGTGACTGAAATGGATAAAGGCAGGGCTGAGTCACGTAACATATAGAAACCTTTGAGATGAAGCTCTTTGTTACTCTGGTTTGAATGGTAGAGGAGGCTCTGGCATCTGTCCCTACATCTCTGACTTTTGGAGCATGCTGCTTCCAAACTTTGTAAAATCAGACAAAGATATGTCATGATGAGGTGAGACTTAAAGTCATCTGACCAATAGGGACATAGTATTTCCAAAATGGAAAATCATTAATAAAAGAAATAGGAGCGCAATATATAAAGAAAATCCCTTTCTCTTTTATACATTTAGACTGAAGCTCTTTATTAAAGCAGGCTGTAAGGATGTTTATCAAGGCCTTTGAAAACCGAAATTTCCCCGCACACAATCATTCAGGTGTCAGGTTTCTACAGCCAGCCTCAAGTGGACACTCTGGGTACTGCAGGTTCAAGCACTTCTGCATGGGCCTCCATTGAGGCTGGCCCCTGGTTGCTCCAGACTGAAGGCTTTTATGCACAAAGGACAATGTGAATAAAAAGCCCAAAACGGCGACTATTTCAGAGGTGATTTCTGTCTTTCAAGTCAAAACGGACTCTTCGTCAGGTGCAGTGTTAACTTTGACAGCACTTTATAATTTAGTTTTAGTTAATTTAGTCTTATGCTTAAAATATCTTTTATTTTTAATCATAGTGTAGTCATCTAAACTGTTTTAATTTTAGTCTAGTTTCAGTTGAGGAAATTTCACAAAATTTCAGTCGATGAAATCTACTGTAAATTTAGTCGACTAAAATATGAAGTGTAAAGGGTAAGGCATTTTTATGTTTCCTTGAATTTCTGAAGTCATGTTTTACACTTGGATAAAATGTGTATAAGGTTGTTGACGAAAACTATGATGAAAATAATCAGACAGCAAAATTAACACTGCTCAGGTGACAGTGACCTGGGGCTACTTTTAATTAAACTGAAACTAAACGTGCACAAATTCTATTAAGCAGAAAATTCAGAAGCTGAAGCTGCGAGATCATCCCAGCCTTGGCCTTGCTTGTGGTCTCTGGTCCTCCCGGTCTAATTATACTGCTGCAAGACCTGGACATTGACAGGAAAAGGAAAGCTCAGCTGTTGGTGACATGTGTACCAACGGTGAGTGCTCTTATTGGTCAGATGTGGGCTTACAGGACGTGAAACTTAAGAAATAGACTGCGTTTTCAGAAATAAAAGCTGCTCTTTGTTTCAGTGAAGTTCCATTGCTGGTATGCAAGTGGCTATGAATTTAGAAAAATGATAATAGTAATTAGTAATTGCAAAAATGTGATTTGTCTGCTGGACCAATCACTGCTCCAGTTGCCCTTACAATTTAAATGTATATTTACATCTCCAGTGCAGATTTTTACCCCATGCCTGAACGGATATTCAGACATTAAGTAAGGGGACACACCTAGAACCCTGTTAGGACATCACTTAGTGATAAATCTTTCACAGAGCCAATCTGCCTAACTGTATTCTCTGTTTGTTTTTGAGTCCCTTCGTTCCAGTGTTTCACTTAAATGATCTTTTGTTGGTTGATATCTCGAGCAGTCTCAATCTTACATAATCCAATCTTAATTAATTTATTGATTTAATCTAACTGGGTAATCAGAATGCACGGTGCAGCAGGTAGTGCACGTGCATCATGTTAGGAATTTGCATGTTCTCCATGTGCGTGCTCTCTCCTGGCACTCCAGTTTCCTCCCACAGACCAAAAACATGCTAGTTAGGTTGATTTGTGACTATAAATTGGTCTCTGGTATGAGTGTGAATGGTTGTCTGTTCCTGCCTCTCACCAAATGTCAGCTGGGATAGGCTCCACCCCCTGCAGAAGCAGTACAGATGATGGATGGATGGATGAATTAAGCAGTCTGTGTGTTAATTAAGCGTGAATCAACACTCATGCTGTACAGGTTCACAATCATCTTATAAGGTCTTGCAAGTGGTTTCTACTAGGAATGTATATTATTGGTATAATACTGTATCGGTGTTGGCCAGTATCAAAGTTTTTGCAGATAAATGGACAATATATCAAAAATATAAAGGTCTGCCATATTCTTTCACCTTATCATGACTGCACGATTACATTTAATAATCATGAGTTTCACTTTTTCAAGAGTTAAATCTTGTTTTTGTTATTTAAAAACTGTCCCTTACACAAATAAACAAGTCAATTTCTGTAAAGACGCTGTGCTCTTGACAAAAAATATCATGTTAATGAGTTCAGAAACAGCAGCTTTTAGGATACTGGCAAATATATTGGCAAAGTTATGACCTAGAAGTTAATTTTTAATACAAGGACTTTAATATAAAGTGTTATCTTTCATGGTATCCTAAAACCCTACCATATTCCTGATCTATTCTCTCTCTTCCCCTCTTTGGCTTACACAATCCTCTCCAATATTCTGATTATTCATTTAAAAACATAATTATGTCCCTTTGGTCCGTCTCTGACCCAACAGGTACCCTCTGATCCTTGTTCCTGTCTGGATCAAACCATAATTTATGCTCCCGGGCCGAGTTTTCCTGCCCAGGGGCCACTTATGAGCTTGATTTTAATTCATTAAATCAAAACAGGAGATCATCCAGCTGCACAGGTTGTCAGATTGATGCGATTCTCCCACATCCCGAGGGTCTTCCCCTGAGATTTCAGATGCACTGATTCTCTGAAGCAGGCAGATGAAGGCAGGCTGATGCTATCCAACCACCGACCCTCTGACACCTTTATATGTGCATAACAGAGGAGATGGAGAGAAAAGAGAGGCAGGGGGAGATCACAGGGGAGGCGCGATGGAAAAAGGAGGGTATTAAGCGTTAGCTGAAGAAAAAAAGGAGGAAGAGATTAGAGGCAGGGCTCTGTAGCTGCTTTGATTTGAAGTAATCCAATTCTGAATCGCTCGCGCTCGTGCTCGAAAACCACATTTGACGTCCCGTTATGAGTCTCCTTGTGACAAATATCAGCCACTCGGTCCAGTTTCATCATAGAGAATCCACGGGGGAGCCGAGTTGCCACTGATCTATAATGCATGGGTGGAGAGTGTTTGCTGGTCTTTGGGGGGATTTTCTTCATGTGTTGAGGCTCCACCATATAACTCTTTCATCATCTGGGTTTCTCTTTGTCTTACTCACTGAGTATTTAGGCTGAAGTCAAGGTTGGACATGACTGCCGGGGATGTTTTCACGGCACTTTTAAGAGCTCTGGGAGTTCACTTTTTGCCTGAGCGGTGCCCACGGTCTCTGTGTGAAGCATGACTTCTGTAATTCCCCTTGAACACAGACGGCTGGATAAAGGAAACAGGAGGAGAGCTCAGACAGGATGGATGAAGAAGGAGGAAGGACGGGAGACTGATCCAGCAGAGAAAAATGACAAGGATGTAGAGCTGCTTCAGTCGACCCGGGACTCTCGAGGGGATCCTGAGTGACTGGTTGTGGCTTTTTAAAGGTCTACTATGAAAAAAGGAATAAATGAAGGAAGAAAGAGAATTTGCATCTTATTTCTCATTTAAAAGAGCAGTTACACAGTATAATATAACATATTTTTGCACATAAAACATTCAGTGTTAATTTCATTGACTAATTATTTTCATCAACAACCTTTTTTCCCCTGACGAAAACTAGACAGTAACTCATAAAAACAAGTGCACATGGACAAAAACTCAAACTAAATTAACTGACATTTTCATCAACAAATAAAAACTAGACTAAAATGTCTGACAGAGACTTAATCCAATCAGACCTAATTTGGTCATGTAGAAAGTAGAGACAAGTTAGGAATATATCCAATCACAGCTACTTTGGTTGTGTAGGAAAGGTTGGATGAGTTCAGAGGGACATCCAATCACAGCTGCCTTAGCTTGGTGGTGGTGGGATAAGTTGTGGAGCGATCCAATCAGAGCTCCTCTCTTTATGAATTGATATATTCATGTAGAGCAGGTTCACTGTTTGTTGTCAGTTCTGGTATTGTAACTGAGATGCTCTGCCAGGTAGCCTAAATAAAGGTGACTGCATTTCACACAAAAGTTCAATTTGTTTCTGTTCATTTATACATTCAGACTTTACTAGCATTCAATAAAGGGTTAAAAAAACATGACTTCAGAAATTCAAGGAAACATAAAAAATGCCTTACCCTTTACACTTCATATTTTAGTCGACTAAATTTACAGTAGATTTCATCGACTAAAATGTTGTGAAATTTCCTCAACTGAAACTAGACTAAAATTAAAACAATTGAGATGACTAAATTATGGCTAAAACTAGAAGATATTATATGCAAAAGACAAAAACTAAATTAAAAAGTGCTGTCAAATTAACACTGGAACACGTGCCAAAGTTTTTTTGTAGACACTTGAACTAGCCTGACATCAGGGTCTCTGCATAGGCAGGGCTGCCCATAAGGAGGGACCGAGGGGAAAGCATTCTGGGCCCCAGACTCATGGAGGTGCTCATAAAGGTTCCAAACGGTCCAACCTTAAAGTCGCACAAACACTCTGGCATTTTGGCTAACTCTTGCAGATGCAGAACAAACATCAAGACACATCGAGATAAGTCAGGCCACGTAGAACTAAGTCAGCTGGGCAGCGCTGATGTGTCAATAAAGTTTGTTATGCAGGCTTAAAAATTTCTAATGTTTGATCCAGCAAGAGTTGACCTCTATTTCCCTTCGATACCCTCAGTTCCAGCTACATCCAGCTGCTTCGTCTTCAGGACTGGACTCCTGCTGTAGGACTTGTGGTGCCCTTTGGGGGCAGCCATCTTTGTCTTCTTGCATGGTGTCAGAATACTGAGACCAGCTGTAGCTGCACCTGGTGGTAATTGTTGATTGACGTCACAAAAAGTTTGAACAATATTCACCAGCACCAAGCCATGTTAAGGCCAAAGCTCCTTGAAGTTCAGTGCACTACCCATTGGCAAAAGTTAAAATCTGTCAGGGGCTGTTGTGAAACGTCATACTCCACCAGCACAACGTTTGCATTGGAAACAGCAAAATTTACCTTGACAACAAACTTTCAACCACATTTTGATGATTTCTCAATGTTGGTCAGCATCCACTGGTGTACGCTTATGTATAAACGAGCCTTAATTTAAGCAGCTGTGAGCAAACTTCACTTAAAATACAATTACCAGCATTTCCTTTCAACAAAAATACAAATGTATTCAAGGATGTTAATAATAAAACATGAAAACTTATCAAAAAATGTGGAAAACTGCCCTATCTCACACTGTTTAGAAAACTTTGAATAAAGTCCTAGATCTGCATCTGGATTCAGGTCAAGGGTCAATCCCAATTGTACCCCTTAGCCCTCCCCTTCGTCTTACCTCTTTGTCTACCCTTTCCTCTTAGCCCTCTGTTTTGAGAGCCAAGGGGAAGGGGTGAAAATACGCCCCCAAGAAACAAGACGCCCGTCGACCCATGCTACGTCATCACTCAGAGTCGCTCGCTGGCTGTGTCGTAGGCAGATGTGACAACAGCCTCAGCTACAGCTGCGAAAGCTAGCTCGATATAATGAGAAATTTCAAAATATGACCAATGATTCAAAGCATGATTAATATTTACTTGATGACTTAATAATTACTTATATTTATGTGCGTCACCGGGCGCGGTGTATTATGGGAAATTTCTCATACCCCTTCCTATCAAGTGAGGTCCCGGTCTGTCTTTGTTTCAAGGGCTGTGTAGCCCGTCCCCCTAACCTTATAGAGACTTGGGACACCCCTTCACGTGACATGAAAACCAAGGGCTAAGGGGTACAACTGGGATTTACCCTAAGCCCCAAATTTTATCACTTCTTCCTTCTGCCATAACCAACAGTTCCTGGAAATGTCATGACAATCTGTCAAGAACTTGTTGAGTTCTTCATTAAAATTTGGAAAATTGTCCTATTTTACAATGAAAACAAATCCTTAGAGAAAATTCCTCGATCCACATCATCTGATCACCACCAAAATCATATAATTACTTCCTTTTGCCACGACTAACTGTCATTGACAATGTCATCAAAATAACTTTTTGAGTTATGTTCACAAAGCCAGCAAAACCAACCTCACTGGCGGAGGCAATGACACCCCTCATCGCTTACTTCTCGACACATTATGCTTTCCAGCCCTTTGTAAACATTCTCATAAATAAGAACTGTTTTAAGGGGAGAAAAATGTATTTTTGGATTCAAGCATATAGAGTTTTTCATCACTGTGGCTCCAGAGAAGAGCAAAAACAGAAGCAGAGAGTCTAAACTTTTAAAACAGTGGCAGTTATGACTGAAACAGTCTCAGAAGTGAAAGAGTGATGCTGTTTCAAAAGGCGACAATGTAAGAACTTCCCTCATGTGTCATCACAATCAAACAGTTGTTATCAGAGCTCTGAGGCCGAGATGTGGGAGGAAAAACTTTCCACATATCGCACACTCACACGGCAACTGACAGAGCAATTTTCTTAATCTCAATAGCCGTGAACTTGATAGATCGACCCATTCAATCTGCAAAGCTAGTGATCAGGAATTTCAACTTTATCAAATCCCGCTCGCACCAGCAGCCCGTCCGCCCGCCGACCGTATCTCCGCACATCCACGATACAAGCCTTGTGATTATTTCAAGTGAATTATGTAACAGGAGCCTGAGGCGGCAGCGGGTGAAGAGGTGGAAGGAGCGAGGGATTTGATGAAACAGAAGTAGGAGAGGGTGAATGAAAGAAGGAGGGGAGGACGTGGGAAATTAAGGGTAATCTAAGAGGAGATATCAGGAGTAAAAGGAGCGAGAGGGGGAGTGGAGATGACTGAGCAAACACAGCAGATGGGCAGAATGTTTGTTTGAGGCAGAAAGAGCAAAGACACTCCTTAATCTAGTCCTGGATGTAGAGACTGTTAATGTATATCGAGGCTTAGGGGCCAAATGTTAGAAGTAAAATATTGATTCTGAATGTGTTTGGGAAGTTTCTCTGTATTTGCCTGAAGGAGGAACGAGATTATGTGATCAGATGAGCTCGAAAAACTTTATATATATGATGTTTTAAATGTAACCCTCTTTGGACCACTGATATCCGATGACTAATCCACAGAAATCAAACTGAAATACTAATTTATTCAAAGAAAAGCTGGAAAATTGAGTGAAAAGTATCAGCAGAGATTGAGGGGCATGCTGCACCCCAGTGTTTCTGAATCAGATGTTTTGTGGAGTCAGCAGGCTTTAACACTCAACGCTGTGCTTTAAATAAATTAAAGACACAAAGTGATTAGTTGTAATTCACCGAGTCTTTTTAGAAAAGCCTGAAGTCATTTAAAGCAGTCACACCAAGAGGAAATAATCACTGAGTTTAAAATCAGTCATCATCATCAGTGTGAGTAAAGGGGAGATCTGCACTGGGTAGTTAATCAGATCTAATTTATTTAGACGAATATAAACTTTAAATTCTTGGGCTTGCTTGGGGAGACAATCTGCAGTAGCCTCCAAACCATAGAAACTCGTGTATTGTGTTCCAGCAGCTGCCATTTTCAACATTGAGCACCATAGGCAGCCAGTTTTTGACCCCTGATGTTCCAGAGACATCTAGGACCAGAGTTAACTTAAAGAAAATGAGAAAAATAGGGGACCTTTGAAGTCATCTGACAGAAAGCATCACCTACAGACTTATAGACGACTATAACCCAAACTATGTAGAACCTTTACGAACCTATATTTTGCTTTCGTTGACCTTCATATGCCCTTCAGTGTGTTTAACATGCATCAAACGGCGAAAGTAGCTGCCTAAAAAGGTGTTGTTTCTTCAACCCCCTCAAAAGACCTACCAGTGTGATGTCATACCTTTGTTCAATCCCATTTGCTCATGATAGTAAGTCCATTGCATAGTGTAGCTGTTAGAATGACTACAGAGCTGTTGACGATATGTTGCTGAGCAGAGCTCAGGACTGATCTTTCCACCGTTTTTAACATTTTAACATGTCAGCAGTTTCCCAGGGTGCTGAGAAACTGGATGTAAAGTAGGTGATGTAATAAATTACTCGTCCAATTTAAAACAAACACAAAGTCCTGCCCATGCAAAGGCAGCTTATCTATTTATCCCGGCCTCTCCACGTCAAAGTGATAGCAACCACACAGTCCTGAGAAATCAACCTTTTTTTCATAGAAATTTTTGTTTAACAAAATATCTATATTTCCTTAAAGTTGGAGTTTGTAACTTGGATGAGACTGCAGTGGAAGCACCTTTACTCCACACTTCTCCCCATGGTTGTGCTCATAGCCACTCCCCTTCCCTTATTCACAGCCAGTCAACTGCATTAGCCGCCATTAGCATTAATTTAATGTATGTGCAGCCACAAAAGAGTATGATCAGGTACAACTCAACAACAACTAAAACTCATTTAGATCTAACAAGCACTTACACTAATGTAGAGGATCCAATAAGAGCACCGTCCCTGACAGCACTTTTTAATTTAGTTATAGTTATAGTCTTTTGCCTAAAATATCTTATAGTTTTAGTCATAATTTAGTCTTCTGAATTGTTTTAATTTTAGTCTAGTTTTAGTCGATGAAATCTGCTGTAAATGTAGTCGACTAAAATATGAAGTGTAAAGGGTAAGGCATTTTTATGTTTCCTTGAATTTCTGAAGTCATGTTTTACACTTGGATAAAATCAAACATCTAATAACCCTTTATTGAATGCTAGTAAAGTCTGAATGTATAAATGAACAGAAACAAATTGAACTTTTGTGTGAAATGCAGTCACCTTTATTTAGGCTACCTGGCAGAGCATCTCAGTTACAATACCAGAACTGACAACAAACAGTGAACCTGCTCTACATGAATATATCAATTCATAAAGAGAGGAGCTCTGATTGGATCGCTCCACAACTTATCCCACCACCACCGAGCTAAGGCAGCTGTGATTGGATGTCCCTCTTAACTCATCCAACCTTTCCACACAACCAAAGCAGCTGTGAATGGATATATTCCTAACTTGTCTCTGCTTTCTACATGACCACATTAGGTCTGATGATGTGGACAGGTGATCATATTTTTGGGCCGGTGATATTAAAAATAATCTGCACACTGCACCTTTAATAAATGAACCTTCTGGAGCACAGTGTTTGTTAAAAAGGCTCCTTAACTCAAATATGACAGCTAGCGTTCGGGTAATCATGTGGTGCGGCGCGTTGGCCTCATTTTCAACACTTGAGGTTGCAGCTTGATCAAAACATAACTGATTCGGACAGGCTCATCACTCTCTTCTCCCCGGAGTAAACATCCCAGAGGTCAGAGTTACGTCAGCATGCAGGGTGTTTGTGAAAAAACAGCCAAAAACACTAAAAGTCCCTCAGTCTCTCCTGGAGGTGCCACACGCCCTTTGGTTTCCATTCAAATGACTCACAGCCCACCATATGAGCATGTTTGTGCTGTGGTATGACTTGGCAGCCAGCAGACAGATCGAGCCCCCAAAATCAGCGCTTCCAAAATGCCAAATTCTCTGATCAAACACAAAACGCCCACAGAAACAAAAGCCCTTCAGAGGCCTGATGTGGTCAAACCGGACGTTCTTATCCGTTAGCTTCGCCGTGATAAAAGCCAAACATAAAGCAGAGGATTGTTAGTTTTGTAATCTATGATGTCAATCGTGATGTCTGCTTCTCTGTGCAGCGCAGCTCTAATCCAGACTTCTATTTTCCCTGTGTTCACTGTTGTAATGATGAGTTCAGACAGCTTTCTGATTTAATCATCTGCTTTGCTTTACAGTTCACTGTGCACTTCAAAGGTCAAGCTCCTCAGAATAAATAGTCTTAATGTCTGCCTGCTGCAAAGCCAGAAAGTCACGGAAGCAGAGCATGAAGGGAGAGCAGAGATTATGTTTACTGAACACCAGATGATAAACAATAACAGCCAAATTAAGGATTTCCAGGCCTGTTACTGGACGCCAGAGTGAGATATTCTACTTCCTGTTACCTCCTCTGCCCCTCGCCCCAAGTGTTCAGAATCAGAAATACTTTATCAATACCCAAGAGGAAATTCAGTTGTTTCAGTTGCTCTTATACACGGTATAGCAGCAGGAAATATCAAATAAAGACATTAAAATAGATGAGAGCATACAATTTAAATAAGGCCATGGAGTTTACACCATTAGCATGAACAATATTTACAATATGAATATAAATATGACAGCGCTGTTTGTCCAAAAAGCAAAGTTTGACAGTAAGGTACAGTTTGACAGTAAGGATATTGCCCTGGGTATTACGTTTGCGTCTTTACTGGAGCAGTAAACCGCTCAGATTCTCTGGATTTAGTGCTGCAGAATAATTCAACATGTGCCGGTCTTCAGAGTGTTGTTTCTCCTCTCCCCTCGCCTCTAACATCTTTAACAACGTTTCTGAAAACACAGTTAGCCGATATGGCTTCAGGGTCCTGCACCGAACTCCACGAGCAGCTGTAGCGGGGGGGGGGCTTGTTAATATAAAGATTTAAAGCGGCTCAAAGCCCAAAGTAGCTGCTGATGCTGCCCCGCTCACCTCCAGTTGTCCATACGGATCAACAAAACTGCCTCAAGATTGCATTCAAGTTTTTGTTTTTTTTCCACAGACAGAAAGTCAATGTTTTTGAGGTTTAACAAGGTCTGAAAGAAAGTCAAAGCCCTTGTTGTCTGCCTCACAGAGTTAGTATCACTGTTCCTCTGCTGTTGTCCTGGTCAGCAGGTGTTAGTAAACACATCTGGAGGTTTGTGCCGGCTTTGTCTGCTTCTCCTTAATTTTCTTTGACATCTTGTGGACAAAATGAAACATCTCTGACATGCTAAGGCCAACATATAAGAGGGATCAAACAGAGGTTTGTATAAACCAGCTTTAAGCAGCCTTTTCCAGAACACTCACTTTTGGTGTGTGTCTCTTTAAATGTAAATGAGCTCCGTCTTACCCCCCCCATCAACAAAAGCTGTGCCCTCCCACCTCTACCTCCCTACAGTTAAGTTTGTTTGTATTCAGGTTACTCTGTCTTTGTTGAAACTAAAAAAATTTTTTAGAATGAATTTTCTTTACCTTGTTTATTGAGTATAAGTATTTTACTATTGTGATATTTTGTTTTTATCTCAAGCACTTATATAACTATCTATCTATCTATCAATCTATCTATCTATCTACCAAAACCATCCATCCATCTACCTATCTATCTATTAAAGCTGGATATCGATCCAGATTTCCCAAATCGATTCGATTCGATTCACGATTCGAATTTGATTTGATCGATTTAGATTCGTTTAAGGATATTTCAGCCAGAGTATCAATTTTACTTGAATATGGGAGAGATTCTCAGAGAACTAATGCTGTAAATAGTACAAACTAACTCTGACTTTGTGCATTATTAAAAATATTAATGTTTATATTAAGAATTGAGCCCAAAGCAGTTACAGTAATCATGTACTTTTTATTAAACATAACCTGACCAAAACAAAAATGTAGTAATTTAAATCAAATCAAACCACAGGGTAGACAGTGTAAATAAGGAGGCTACAAACAACGCTGTATGGTCTTATGTCCTTGCATATGAATGCGGCGACAGCATTGGTTATTTTCTGGGCTCATGGAGACTTTGCTGGTAACTTACATACAAATGCCTTCAACAGCTGCGTTTGCTTCGGGTTTGGCATCTTTGCAGACTGCGTTCCCAGGTGGTGTCCTGTTAAAGGATTTCCGAGATTCTTTGTGTTTCCACATTATGTCGCCTGCACGCTGCATATCTTCATATAGTTTTACTCTTGTACAGTTCATTGCTGCCTTTTTTTTTTTTAATCCCAAATGTATCCAGACACCTGCCTTAAAGTTTGTCGCCGGTGCCTTCAGTGCTCCCGCCATGATGTTTTGTTTATCAACGCTCCTCGCTGAGTAATGAGACCTCGTGAGATCTCCGGTCTGGTCACGCGAAAAGTGACATAGCATTATGGGAAATAAATGGCTGGTCACGCGAGACTAATCGGCATTAAACTGCAGGCTGCATTACACACTGAGAAAAGACGTATTAAAAGATCGACTTAAGGATTTTATGAATCGATATTGGGTCATTCAATGGAAAATCGATTCAAATCGATTAATCGATTTTTAAACCCAGTTCTACTATCTATCTATCTATCTATACACCTACCTACCTATCCATCCAAACATCTATCTTTCATTGTATTTCTACAGATGGACTAAGCTCCACCATAAATGGCAGGTCAACACAAAACCCAATTTCTATGAAGTTGGGACGTTGTGTAAAACGTAAATAAAGACAGAATTCAATGATTTACTTATCCCTTTTGCCTTATTTTTAACTGAATCCACGACAAAGACAAGATATTTAATATTCAAACTAATAAACTTTATTGTTGAGTTGGATTTTTTGAAATTCTGCATTTTCTTTTGTTTTATCTCTTTGATTCGCCTTTTTATTCCTCTTATTGTGCAGCACTTTGTGGAGTCTGCTTTGATGGTCATAAACTTTACCGACTTAACTTGACCCTTTGTTAACTCCCTGATTGGTTCAGCAACTGGCCAATCAGAAAGCTCTTCTCATGCAGCTGTCACCAAGTTACCCCGTAAGGCAACATCTATGTTGGCGATGTCAATTCTGATATACTGTGGTGAAATGACAAAAGTTATAATCAAAAAGATAACAGAGCATTTTAATATCAACAATATTTGATGGTCAAAAAATACTTAGCAGAATAACAAATAAATAATAATAGCAGATGACACCACTTTTATTGATTTGACATATTCATAGAGATTCTGGATTCTCCTTATAAACCCTTCTGTACTTTTGACTTTATTATTTCACTCAGGCCAAAGCTTAAAAAGAACAAAGTTGATTAAACATAAATACAAGTTTGTCAAAAAGCAGCTTTTATCAATTACTTCTCTGGGGGAGAGGCCTGGCTCAATTAAACACAGTTTGAGAAAATCATTTTGATCACTTACTAAAATCAGCCTTGTTCCCACAGGACAGAGAAAGCTGCACAACTGTCTGAACTGTCACTAATCAATCAGGTTGCTTCTTGTAATTTAATAGAGGCCCTATGAAGGAATTATTTAATAGACAAAATTATTTGTTGTAAAGGTGACCAATGAGGCTTTCCAACAGTATAAGACTCAATACCAGTTGGAAAAGGGGAGAAGAAATTGACTAAAATAACATTTCCAAACTTTTTTAAGGAGCATAGACATGGATGGTTGAAATGTTACTTTATAAAATGCGTGCAGCTCTTCCCAGGAGATCACTGTAAGTTTTAGAGGTGAAAATGACGGAGCTTCAAATATAAAAGAGTTTCCACTTTGCTCCAGCTTAAGACCGACTTAGATTTCCTAACTAGCCCAACTATTGCAAATACCCTGTGAGACAGACTGAGGTGTATCTGCTTAACGCTCGCAGCCTGGCAGGCTTGGCAGCATGTGCCGGCAGAGCGAGCAGAGCCGCATTTTTAATGTGAAGGAATAGAGAGGCAAACTGACGAGGACCGGCCCGTGCATCCTTAATGCGTATGTGTGAGTGTGTGTGTGTGTGTGTGTTTGTGTGGACGGCCGGGCTCGCCTCAGGCAAAGCGTCCACAAAGTGCATTTTGAATGTGAATTGTCCTGAGCTGATTTCATCCCAACATTCAAACAAAAGCTCAGTAAAAGCTGACAGCCCGGAGCACATGAATCATCTGTAACCTCATGACGCCCATAAACAACCTACTGTACACCGTTCGCTGTGTTTGATATACACAGTAATATTTTCTGATTTTAAACACAGCTTGAGCTGGATTAACAGCCAGGCAAAACGATAAACAGTTGTCTTCTCGCCTCTGAAAATCTGACCAATAACTCGCCTCACTGATTTAGCAAACAGGCAGAAGGTTGAAAACTCTCTGGGGGGAGCTTCCAGCCAGGAAAACTCAATGAAACTCCAAGCAGTCACATTTCTCTGAATAAACAACAACAGACTCACAACGTTCCTTTAATGCCAACGAGGGGATCATATTCAGATTTATGCAAACATTAGTTTCCCATATTAAGTAGAGAGGGGGAAGAAATGTTCCTCCCATAAGGCCTTTTGGTCCAGTCAGACAAAGCTTTTGTCAAAGATAATGTGCACCTTCACTAATACGAGCGCCATTACAACAATAACAACACATACAGTGGCTAATCATAGCATGATGTGCAGGTTTATATATGATCAAAGAGGTGGAGTCATGCGTTTCTGCTCATCCCATGGACTGTATAAAAAGATGGACATTATGGCAGCTCCTCAAAAGTGGAGCCAAAGCATTGAAGCAGTGAAGGTGATCAGCTCTGCCACTTCAGTGGAAGCAGATCCAACATGTCAATGTAAAAGCCAGGATGCACATCAAATAAATGTGCAATAAATAATATGATCTTTAGCTTAGCATTTTTTTAAAGGGACAATGTAAGTAATATATGAGCTAAAAACAATGTCTACATTCATAAATGTGTCCTCATTTGTGTCAAATCGCCTCTGCCAACAATCTGACTTGTCCTCTTGAGTGAAGAAATTCTTATCTGTATTTACATAGAATGGGTAAGTCCTATAGAGGCCTCCATGTCCTTCAGGTCTATAGAAACTGAACAGCCCAGAGGACATAAAGCACTACGTAGTGTTACTGGCTAGTGTGACTGACACGGAGAAGGAACACAGTGAGATGCGCTTGTCACTGCCCTGGCAAATCTGAAAGCCTGCACTGCACTTTCGTTCATAATGCAAGATCATACTTATGTCACGCCACAGGAGAAGGAATCCTCATCGGCAAAAAAGCCAAAAAAAGAAGACATAGCTTCTAGGCACATACCGGCTACCGTAGAGTTCAGCGGTTGCAACGCACATTTGAAAAAGCGAGGCGCTAGAAACGCTGTTCATGTGAATGCAAAATACAGTTTCACCACAAGAGGGCAAAACAAACTACACAGCCTGTCTTTAAGGTTGATATATGTCCAAGTTTTAATTTTTGAAGCCTGTTTCTGATTCTATAACATCTAAAAATTGAGGTAACATATACATCAATATTATACATCAATATTATAATGAATAAAACACAGATCCTGTTGACGTGAAGTGCTCCAATCACACCAGCCAGGGGTCACCAAAAGAGCCATTTTAGGTTTATCACATCAGCTAAAGGGCTGGACTGCTACAAACTTTAGGATGCTCTCTAAAATTACCTATGACTGCATATACTGTATATGTTCTGCACAGAATGCTTCAGTTATCCTGAATGACACTTACTGTTAATATAAACAATTGTAAATATCTCTACAGTGTTCTATTTTGTTTGCTAATTGTACAGTTATTGATCTATATCTTTTATATTATGCTATCCTATTGACCTTTAATGCAATTTATTTTCCCCTTTACTGCTACAACACTCTAATTTCCCCTCTGGGGATCAATAAAGGATTATCTTATCTTGTATACAAGGTAGTTCAGAGCTTTATTGTCCCTCCTTGAGAAATTTGGTATGCAGTGACAGCACAACCAACAACAACAACTGCAAACTAATAAACATTGACACAAAACAACATTGTGGTGTACAGCACAACCAAACTTGACATGAACCCAAAAATGAAGTAAAAACAGAGTTATCAAAAGAGTTTTAATGAGTATAAAAGAAGTGAAGAAGTGGGTGAAACCTGTCGTCAATTAAAATAAGGATTTAAATAGGTGGTGCCACCTGGGCAGTGCAGTTTAAGAATTATGCAAGTTGATTGCATGGGATGGCTGTGTACACATCCAGCCCCTTCAACTTTCCCCTCCCGGCCAGCTGCCTGCCAGCTTCCAGCCAGTTACCAGCCACTGGATGCCCCCAACCCCCCATCTCTCTGGGGTGCCTAAAATCCACTCATTCTTGCATTTGCAGGGTGTCTCCATGAGATGGTGCTTCCCTCACAGAATGACATAGCCTCAACCTTTCCTTAATTAATAAATCAGCTGCCAAATCGAGTGACAGCTAACTTGACACCAGAAATTTACCAAAATGTGACCCAGAGTTTACAATCTATGACTGTCAAGGTGGGGAGGTCCTGTCACAGACCTGTCAGGGACCAGCCAAGACCCAATCAGGGAAAGTGGGGAGGTTTTAGAGTCTGCATTTGTATAATTATAAAACCTTGTTGTTCACTGTCACTGAGTGTTTAATATTAAAGGTTGTGTATTCAAGCACAACTAAGTTTACAATAAGTGTCGTCTTTAGTTCACCGCTCACTTCTAACTGAAGTGTTTTTGGTAAGGTATTGTCAATGTTTAGCGTAAAAGTTGAGCATTAACTTGAAATTTTTGGTGAAATTGCACATGCATGTGTGTTTGAATGGCACCAAAGATTTGGTGAAGGCAGAGAGGATGTCCAAGATGAAGAATGTCCTGGGTGCCCATGCACATCAAAAACTTCTGAGAACATTCAACAAACTGAACAAATGTTTGGAAATGATCGTCGACTCAGAAGGAGAATGAGAGCAGGAATGATCTCCACTGATAAAGAGATAGTTCAGTATGTGCCACAGTTGCCCCAAAACTTCATACTCCTGTTCAAAAGGAGAAACAAATTTGTAGAGACATTTTGGAACAAACTGAAGGAAACCAAACATTTCTCTAGAAGGAGTGATCACATGGATGTTCAACACAATCCTGAGACAAAACATCAGTCGGAGCATTGGAGAACACCATCGTCACCCAGGATGAAGAAAGCACGGCAAAGCAAGTCCAAACTCAAGACCATGTTGGCGTTTTCTTTGACATTAAGGGGATCATTTTGAAGGAGTGGACTCCAGAAAGGTTAAAGGTGAATCAACATGATTACAAACAAGTTCTAGAAAAACTGAAAGTCTGAAGAAAGAGACCTCAGCTGTGGAGAAATCAAGACTTCATCAAGACAACGCTCCAGCTCACACTGCACTCTCTGTGCTCAGAGGAACACATTTGGACCAGAAGTAAGAGAAGAACCACAGAGGCTCTGAGACAACAAGAAGACCTGCTGCACTGCTCTGATCAGAGAAAACCTGAATGCAGCAAAGTGTTGATCCAGATACCAGATGCTCACTAAGCCAGGTGTTTTTTTTAATTTCACGGCTACTTCTAGCCCAAGGAAAACGTCTGAGTTAACATGTTAACCCAGATTGTGGCATCCCTAGTTTACACTAAAACAGCCTGTTCTAGGCAGGGCTGGAACAGAGGGGTTTATAAGCATGCCTAAATTCCATAACTGGACTTTAAGGGTTGAAACTTCAAAACTATTTTCTTGGGATGTCTTGGACCAGAATAAACCAGTACGAGTTTCAGAACAAACAAACCAAAGCCAGGAAATTCTACTAACAAGTTCCCCTTCTATCATTGTTTTTTCTGGTTTAAGAGAAAGTGGTGTTACAATTTAATTAATCCTGAATGATGAGTGACAAAGCAACATCTGACTGCTTAGCTTTTGTGCATTTGAACACTAAAAATAGGATTTAAAGTTTACAAAGTCCATTTAAAGAGATGATTATTAGAAAGAAACTAAAGCTTGATTTGGCAGATGCCTGATCATGACAAAACTATTACTCCTAACTCATTAATTGTACTTTGTGATTTTCCAAATGCGTTACCAGAAACTTTAATATCTCTAAAAGCTTGGTGTTTAAATTGTCCCTCGATGCTAAAGGAAAATGGAGATAAATGGAGTGCTTCAGATCTCATTTTTTGCTGGTGTGTTGGTTTTGGTGGGCCCCAGAGCATTTTCAGGTCTCAAACTCGGCCAAAGCTTCCTTAAATTTGGCTGATGTTAGGTAGAGGTCATTTGTAAAATGCCTAAAAGCTTGGCAAACTCACTTTTCTTCTCAGCGGGTCTAATGGCCCATTGATAAAAATGACAACATGTGAATTAAAGCACTTATGTTCAATCAGATGGAGCATTTGACCCCCGCGCCCCGAGACAAACAGGAAACAGGCTAAAGCTCGCCGGCTTGTTGTGTTAGATGGGAAAAGGACAATACAAAAATCTGACTCCCTGACAGTGCACATGGCCTCAGAGAACATTTGGTGAATAGGAGGCGTTATCACACCCGACAGAAAAACTCATTTGTCCTCAGAAATTTGGCACGAGTCATTTCACCTACCTCAGCATTATTTTTTTGTGCCGTGTTGACTCCTGCTCTTTCACCTGAGGTCACGCTGGTAAACCAGTGCCAGATTAGAGTCACCTGTGTGCACTTGAGACAAAAATGTGAGCGTTAGCAGGAATGGGAAAACGATGTGAAAACCAGGGTTGAGTTTTTAATGTGCTTAGTGTGAAAACATTTCAAGGCCTAAAGAACCCAATATTCATTAGAGCTGCTTTGTTAACGCTGTGATTCAGTGCAGTGGTTTAAAGAAACACTTCTGAATTGTTTATAAGTTACAGACGAAGCATTTATAGAGATCAAAATCACGGCAGAGCAGAACTAAAAAGCTGATTATTGTGCTGAAACATGTTTTTGACTTTCTTGCAAACCATTTTACTGAACAAATCAACCCCGGGCATATTTACCTGTGCTCTTGTTCCAGTTTCTAAAGGTAGTAAAGCAGCCATTATCATCAGCTTTCTTATACTCATACTGCATACTTTTATGGTAACAAATGTCTTGGGGGGGGACAGAGAATTTCCACTCAGCACAAAAAAACAAATTGTGAAAGTCCAAAGTGCTCTGTAAAGTCCTTCTTGCTTGTGTTGTTATGCAGCCCACACCTTTACTGTTCTGGCTCACTCTCTAATGCTGTCACTCAGAAAAGCCCCAAACCAACAGCAGACAGACTTATGGACAAATTTGTCCACAAACAGGAGAAAGAGTTACACCCTCCAGAGATGACAGAGAGAAACTGAAGCTGAAGGAGAATATTTTGATTAAGAAAGTCATCTGAGCTCTGAGAAACTTTTTGACCTATATGCAATTGGGCAGGTCTGACTAATACCTGCACTCTTTCTCTCTGAAGCCACGCCGTTGTAACACGAGCAGAATGCGTCTTCGTTGCCGATGGAATAAGCCATGGGCACTGAAATCGAAATGCTTTTCTTTTAATGTTGTTAAAGGAAAAGCATTCTTTCTTTAAAGAAAATGCCCCTCTGTATGCTCTGGTTTTTGAGCAGCCAATCAGCACAGAGCTCATTGTCATATCCTCCTGTAGCCCCGCCCCCTCAGATCAGAGTGTTTCCAAAGGGGAGAGAAAAGGATCCGTCCTCTAATACAGTGATCACCAAATGGTGTCCTGAGGCCACAATTTCCTGGAGTATCAGAGAAATGTCCAAGGCAAAAAATGCTGTGTTTTTAAAGGCATCTTTCTGCTGTTAAATCCCTAAAACTACTGATGAATTCCCCAAAACAACTGTGATTGAAACTGTTTTATCAGGCATGACTTCATGCTTCAGTTGTTCTACAGAAATCCACTTGTGGTCCATATTTAACCAGCAAAACAAGGACAAAGAGACAGTTTTAGTTATAGTCTTTTGCCGAAAATATCTTTTAGTTTTAGTCATAATTGTTTTAATTTAGTCTAGTTTAGTTGATGAAATTTCACAACATTTTAGTCAACGAAACCTACTGTAAATGTAGTCGACTAAAATATGAAGTGTAAAGGGTAAGGCATTTTTTGATGTTTCCTTGAATTTCTGAAGTCATGTTTTACACTTGGATAAAATCAAACATCTAATAACCCTTTATTGAATGCTAGTAAAGTCTGAATGTATAAATGAACAGAAACAAATTGAACTTTTGTGTGAAATGCAGTCACCTTTATTTAGGCTACCTGGCAGAGTATCTCACATGACCAAATTAGGTCTGATTGGATTAAGTCTCTGTCAAACATTTTAGTCTAGTTTTTATTTGTTGATGAAAATGTCAGTTAATTTAGTTTGAGTTTTTGTCCATGTGCACTTGTTTTTATTAGTTACTGTCTAGTTTTAGTCAGGGGAAAAAAGGTTGTTGATGAAAACTATGATGAAAATAGTCAACAAAATTAACACTGCTAACAATTCTGAAAAAATCCAACCACGACTTCATTACTGAGTGTTTAACACTATATTAAACGGTTCAACTTCAGTCAAAATTTGATCAAATAAACGTCTTTACTCAGATATTGTTCATGAGTTTTTAATCATTATCGTCTCGAAGTTTATAAAAAGTTGAGTGCTAGATATTTATCTTATATCATGAAGGGGGCTCGTCTGTCCTTGTGTATCGTTGTTTTAGTTTTAATAGCATGAATATCTAATGAAGCAGGAATGTAATCTCAGGTTTTCTCCAGCTGCTCTTTTCATGCTGATACAAAGCAATGCCTCTTTAACATGTTATATTCAGTCCAAGCCTAAAAATCTGCAGCAGTCCCACTAATGAAACTTACAAATACATCATTTTGATCTGAAAAGCTCTCCCGTCCATTATTTGCTTTTATGAACGAGCTCCAAACAGTCCTGACATCAATGAATAAAATCAGAGAGGGAGAGCTCTTACTGGAGAGCACTCCAAAATGTATTTTGTCTGTGTCAAAGAGGCTTTCAGGGAGCCAGAGTCCTCTGCTAATGAAATGCAACGCAGAGAGGCAGCAGGATTCAGCTGAGGGTGCTGCAGCCCACGGTTGGAATAGCAGCCTCTCTGGCTGGTGAGCAGCCTGCCAGGCAAGCAGCAACATCATCACCTTAAGCCAAAATGATGAGGACTGAACTGCTGGGAACCAAACAGGCAGAGCTGACTGGCAGGATTCACGCTGCAGTTGCCCACGGTTGCCAACTGAAGCTACAGTAAATCACTTTGCCGCTCTGGGTCTCACCGTGGACCGCATTTTTTTTTTTTATCTGACTTTGTTGCTGAGGCCAGCACATGTAGGGAAGTGTTGACACACGTGACTGCAGGAGTCAGAGATAAAGTTAGAGGGATAAACTTTGCTAAGTGGTTATATCTGCACAGCCAATGAACAGAGGCTGTTGGCTGAGAGGGGCTCTTATCCCAGGTCACTGTCCTGTAGGGCTGGGCGACATGTCCTGCAAATTAAAGATCTGATTCATCCACACAGAGCCCAATTCTGAAATGACAGACCGGAATCAACGCTGAAGTCTCGATGCGAGGCAAACAATCAATCAATCAAAATTTATTTCTAAAGCACAGTTCATACAAATTAAAATGCAGCTCAAAGTGCTTTAAATCAAGACAAAAATGATTACGCACATACACATACATGTACGTACATGCACACATACATAAACATAAACAATGATAATAATCATTTTCTTACAACCAGCATATAAACACTCAGCAGAGGTCCATCTACTAAGTTTATTCCACTGTAATTGTAATGATAGTCGGTAGGACGTCAAGAGGATTTAGAGACTAATGCACACCAGAGAAGCTAAAGTAGAAGAAATGAGAAAATTAAGATGACTGATAAAATTACAAGAAAAGATACAAGAGAAAATGCAAAGCAATAAAACCAAGAATCACAGACAGAAGCAAATAAAATGCTAAAAATATATATTTAAAACAAATAAATAATCATGTTAAAAGATTCAAATTAAACCTAAAATGATGAAGTGTAAAAAGATAAAAACTATATCAGGATATATAAGCAAATACTAAAAATGGAACAAAACACCAGACAATAAAATATTAAACTTAAACTTAATAATAAAGAAAGGCAAAAAGTGATACTCAGAAATAAATAATTATAATAGTCATTAATACAATAACAAGGAGAATACGGTCCTTCCTGTAGCTCATATTTTGGTGGAAGGTAAATTAAATGCTACACAAACCAAACGTGATTATAGTTCACTCCAGGGACTACGAGCATCTATTCCTATTTCTAGAGGCTCTAGAAGTTCATAGTTTCATCTGTTTTAACCATTGTACCCTTTTAACTAAAGCTGGTTCATACTTTTGCCTCTTCGTCACTAAAAGGGTGCAAAAAAGTCTGCTAATTTTCCAGGCACAGTCATTCCAGCCCGAAGCTTTGTGAGGCTGGGGCACTTGAACCACAAGTGTGTTTGAATATATTTTCTATGGAAAATATGGCGAGTGATTTGTTTGATTATTACGTTGAATGATGTTTTTTCTGTCAGTTTGATCACATTGATTGTGCACAGTTGTCCAGTTATATTAAAAAAATCATATTTTTAATGGGGTCACCAAATAAACAGCTGTTTTTTTTAAAGTGTGTGTTCATCCTGTAGTAAAACTGCTGTAATAAAAGAGTAAAGTATTTTTGTAAAACTTCCATCCATCCAGCATCTATGCTGCTTATCCTTTTTAGGGTTGCAGGGGCTGAAGTCTTTCCCAGCTGTCATTGGGCGAGAGGTGGGGTACACCCTGAACCGGATGCCAATCAATCAATCATCTCATCAGTGAGATACAAGCATGTAATATTTCAGAGAGAACGTGAGACAAACCTCGGCCTCCTGACCTGATCTGTGAATATGTGAGCTGCTCGTTGGATTAACTTCTCTTTGAATCCTCTGAAGTTTCTTTAGCGATTGCTTTGGTCGATGGCACACTTTAGGCTCACCGCGGCCTCTTAGCTGCTGATTTCTGATTATCCAGAGAGTCACAGAAAGTTCTGTGGTTTGGTTTCACCTAACTATCTCTTAAGTGACTTTTCTGAAGGACCTCTTTTTGTGTAAATGTTGTTTTATATGATTTTAAAGGGCAAAAGATGCCTAGCCACTTTCTAGATCAAACTCTCTGGATCTGCCTGATTGTAGTCATTAAGTCAGGAGGATCCAGCTGTTGTGCAAGCTCTAGCAGCCATGTTAATGAGCTTTTGGTCAGTACACTCAGGCTAAATAAGCTGCATCACTGGCATGTAATTTCAATCTCCAGTTAAAACTGTCAGGACCAGTTTATGTTCTATGATAGACCTGTTTACTGAACATCAAACACCTGTTTGCTTTTCCTGCAGGAATCCTTGCTCTGCTCTCTACTGCATGCATAAAACACACTGGACTGCCTGTTTTATTATCTGTGAGCATGATAATCCCTGAGATTCATGAGTCTGAATACAAATGTTAGAAATGCAGCTCCATGTTTTGTGGAAATCTTTAATCCTGTCTGTGCTTTTACTCCTTATTGAGCATTATGAGCATCGAGCAGCTCTTTAAAAAACTCTCTGGCTGAGTTTGAGTGTGATTAGCTTGTGCTGATTGACACGTTGCACAGCTTTCATAGTCAGTGTCTGGATAAACTGTAGCATGTATGGCAAACACATCACTTGGAGCAGTCAGAGGGTTGGGATTCATCCTTTAACCAAGTGCTTTTTCTGCCAACTGGTTTAAATCTAAGATACTAAATGATAGATGGGGATATTAGCTGGCCGGGACATCTGTAGGTTAAATCTGATGATTCAGCTCAACTCAGTCAGCTTTAAAAATGTGCCTTAAAAAAATAAAAGCATCTTCAGAATCAGATCAGAAATACTTTATTAATCCCCAAGAGGAAATTTGGCTGTTTCAGTTGCTCTTACACACAGTACAGCAGTAGGAAATATCAAATAAAGACATTAAAATAGATAAGAGCATAACATTTAAATAAAATTAAATTAAAATTAAAGAGAATGAATAATTAAGTAGGCCGGTTGCAACATGCAGAATCTTTAAGCAATACCAACTTCCTTATAAAGGAAAAATAAGTAAATTAAATAGAAGTGAGACTACAAATAAGGCCAAGAAATTCACACTGTTAACATTAACAATATTTACAATACGAATATAAATATGACCAACAGATCCTGCTGCTCTGGCTTTTCTTTTGGGCAGTCCTTAAGCTCAGAAGTATGAATCACAGAGCTGATGTGCAGATGAGAGAAGTTTGGTTTACAGCCTCTGGACTGGTCATAAATTCTCGGGCCATTATGTTTCCCAGATATCTGTCCCTCCATATTTTTTCCTGTCTCTCCTGATCCCATAAACGTGATCTCTCAGGAGCACCTAGAGGGACTTTCTTCAAGTTTTGTCAACTTTGAAATCACTTCACAGCAAGTTTGGCTGTAAATCGGGAAAGTTAAGTCAATCGCCTCTGGAAAGTGGCGCCTGGAGCCATTATGTTGTCAGGTTATCTGCCCGTCCACCTGTCCAATACCGGCGAGGTGATATCTCGGAAATGCCTGCGAGGAATTTCTTCAGATTTGGTGCAAACATCCGCACGGACTGGAGGATGAGCTGATAAGATTCTGGTGGCTGTGACCCCACCAAAGGTTTGGATTAGAGTGTTTTAAATTTGGGGAAACCCTCCTCCAGACTGGTAACAAATGAGATTCTGGTGGCGAGGGTTCAATTTCCTCGCCTCATTTGTTCCACCACTCTGGTCGGCTGTTGATTTAAGCCAGCGCACCCCCTCCATTTATCCAGAGTGGCGGCTCAGCACCCTGACCTGACCCCTGCCACTAAACAGAAAGGCGTGAAACACTTTAGGGAGTTTATTTCACAAGAGCTTTATTGCTTGTTTGCTTTCCTGCACAGTGTCTTCACTTTGTAAGGGTGCTCCTGCAGAGGATGCATTTTTATTTATGACACTAATACCAACACACTGATAACCTTCACCGATTGTCGTCAGCGCAGCACCAGTATGAGACCTCTGCTGAGCATCTTAGTGCAGATTTTACGACTGTTTCCTTACTACTCCACACTCTTAAAGAATATTCATCTGACAATGGATTAATGAGGTTACATCCTTTTTTAAAGTAGAGAAACTTAGACATTCAAAAAGGGGAAACTTAATGGCAACAGTTTATGGATTTTTTGCACCAATTTAACGCCGCCTTCTCCCTTTTTTTTAAATTTATTTACTTATTTTTACTTATGTGTATATACATATATAATGTGCATGTGTCTGTATGTATATATTTATTTTATTTTTACTATTTTTTTCAATATATTGTCTGTTTGTTTTTATATTTGTGTTCCTTATTTGTTCTTTAAAACTGCAAATATAAATTTAAAGGTGTATACAAACATGTTTAAAACTGCCTTGATATGCAAATGCCTTGTTCCTTCTGTATACCCATCAATAAAAATATGAAACAGAAGAATATTTATCTGATTTTTACACCCTTTTTCCCACACCCCTGTGATTTTAAATTTGTCCAAACAGTCCATCTCTGCTGACCTGGATGTGTTCCTATTGGATGTGTCTTTACAGCAGAAAGGTGATTGTAGATAAGTTTGTTTTTTGGGGAAAGTGACAGCCCTGATTCAGACGATAACAGAACATGATACATGGTGTCAAGGAGGGCACGAAGGGGGGAAGATGACTGATGGGGCCTCTAAAACATTCTAGAAAAAGCAACTTTTACCTTCCAAGATTTAACAATTTCACTTGATGAGAGTTAAGGCACCAACTCAATAAAGAGAGTGAAAACACTTTGTGGTGTTGACCCACATCGATGCTTAATGAGTGTTAAAATAACTTTGGTGTTTATTAGTCTGTGCAGATAGGTTGTGTACTATTGTGGACTACTATTTTTTTTGCCATATATGTTTTAAAAATGATTTACTTTTCACTTAAAAACAAATAAAACATGTTTTTTATGTTCTTAAAGTAATAGTCATGTATCTTTGCACAGCTCAACTTTCACGAAATATAGTTTATTAAAAAAAGGGTCTTTTTGAACACTTATCAGAGGGTATTAGCTGTTTATGCATTTTGCTGTTTTTCAAGTGTCTGAATGGCATGTTAAAATATCAAGTTATAAAGCAAGATATGTATAATCTGCTGAAGTTTTAAATATTTGATAAGGTTAGAAGAACAGATTTATGGGGATTGTTCGTACCTTGATGATAAATAATAAATAAAAGCATGTTTACAGAAAAAGCGGTTGCAATACTGGAAAATTCCAAATAAAACACAGTTTAATCCATTATTTTTGTTTGTTTTGTCTCTGCTGTTTAAGACTTAAGTCTTTAATTAGAACAACTTTGATGAAATAATCACATCCAGTCAGTTCAAACATATATATTTTCATCATTTTTGTTTAATTTCTTGGCTCTTCAGATGCTTTCCAGGGCCCAATGTGATTTCTTTTTATCGGGTCCAGAATTTTCTGGCAGCGCCCCTGCATGATGTCAGCTTCAGTCTGCAGTACTGTATGTTTTTTTATGTCTATATGTTTGGACGTATGTTTAGATTGTACAAATGGAGAAATGAGAGCATACCGGTTGAATGTAAAATGTGCCTGTAAAATTTAATAGGAAACAAAATTTCATACTAATAAAGACTTTTTAAAAAATGGATTTTATAAGAGTTTAGGTTCTGAGCGCTGCCACAGTATGAGACAAAGACATAAATAATAGAGCTATTACCTCTCTGACCTTCATCATATTCGTCATTAATATTTCATAAGTTCTAACACAGATAAACTTTTACCTGAAGTCTCAGCCGTCTTTGTCGCCATCCTGAGATCACCTCTGACCCCAAACCTGAAATCACAAACATGTAAATATTAAAACAAGCTCGAGCCCAAAATCTTTTTCATACGTGACGTGCATGGTGAGTCCGGTCATGAGGCTTCAAAACAAAAACAATTAGTGAAACAGTCCTTGGAGGATTAAGATCTCTCTGCACCAGCTGGAGATCCTTTGTTTATCCCCACACCCTGCAGACAGACTTTCTCACATCACAGCTCTCTTACATAATCCAACAAATGTCCATATGTTGACATTCTCCTGCAGCACGGAGCCTCAGCAGGCAAAAACAAGACCAGAGCTGCAGAAGAAACATCTGCACAGGCAGAGCTAATCGCTGCCAGAAGAAACTTTTCCTCTTGTTGAGGTCAAAAATGAAGTATTATAAAAATTGCTGAGGCAAAATCCAGATATACTCCATGTTAGGCCATCCAGGTTTGTTGTTATCAGCTTTGTGTTCACTGTGTTCGGTTGTTCCAACTCTTCTGAAACACCAGGTGGACTGTTTAACACATCAGTGGGATGGATTTCACATCCATTTGGGCAGCAACCTTGTTAAAAATGTGAATGAGCGTTTATTCTGTCTGTCACATTTTCATGGACCTGCTGTCAAAAATATTGAAATAAGTTGATGTAAATAACTGGTGTAAAATATGATATTAAGTTTAACAGAAAAAAAGAGGGTCATAATGATAGTGAAAGCCAAAGAGGACCAGAAGCTTCGGTCTCCATCAGATCAAGCTCTCAATGTTGTGAACAAGGTTAAGTATCTGGGGCACATTATCAGGAGTGATGATGATGATACAGCATCAGTGCTGCAAATTGTATGCACAAGCTAGTATGCCAGCACCAAAATTTTCAATGTGCATAGACAATGTTAAAATAGGGCTCTTTAGAGCTGATTGCACTCCCCTGTATACTGCTCCCCTGTGTACTAAATACAGAAAAGCCAGAATGAAAAAGTTGCAGATGGCTTACAATGACGTACTCAGAATAGTTCTCAAATTGCCAAGATGGACACGTGTGAGTGAGTTGTTTACTTGCAATGTCCCCACTTTTCATGCGGTGCTCAGAAATGTAATGTACCGATTTAGTGCCGATTAACTGCTTCAGAAAATGAAATTTTGATGTCACTGACTCAACCCTCATTAAGTGACACTCGATTTTTTTCGTGCTACTGGAAACACCGGAGCAAATGTCTCTTTATATTTTAATCAGTTTATATTTATTTTATTACTAATATTTATACTTTTATACTGTTATGATATGGATTTTAAATCTGGAATAAATCTATCTATCTATCTATCAATACCTTCTTTTTTTACTGCAGGAAACAGCAGGGCTGAAGGGGTTTGTAGATGAAGAAGAGAATTATTGATGGACAGGAGGAGAAATAAGTGTACAAGGGCAACTTTTACATCAGTTACAAGCCACAACTGAACTGAAGTTGAGACAGTGTAAATTAAATAAAATACAAAAAACAATAATTACCAAATTCCTCTAACCTATATTTGATTAAATAAACAACAAAGACAGAATATTTAGTGTTCAAGCTGATTTGAACAAGTTGACTTTGTTTTGCAAATATTCACTCATTTTGAATTTGATGCCTGCAACAAGTTCAAAAAACAGGACGGGGCAACAAAAGACTGGGAAAGTTAAGGAATGACCTAAAAACATCCCTTTGAAACATTTAACAGGTGAACAGGTGAACAGATTAACTGGAAACAGGTGAATGTCGTGATTGGATATAAAAGAAGCATCACAAACAAGAAACAACTCAGTTATCAAAATTTAGGATTTCATCATCTACAGTCCATGATATCATCAAAAGATTCAGAGAATCTGGTGAAATCTCTGCACGTAAGCTGAAAACCATTGTCAGTTAACGCAGTTCATCTCTACATCTACAAGGTCAAGGTCAAAATGCAAAGACAAAGCCAAATATCAACAACACCCAGAAACACCGCCGGCTTCTCTGGGCCGAGCTCATCTGAGATGGACTGAGGCAAAGTGGACGAAAGCTGTTAAAATATGGAGCTAAATCCAGGCCAAAGGTGTTGTCATTTGACTGAAAAATAAAATTTGAAACTCAATGTTGGTTCTTGATATTTTTTAAATTCTCAAACAACCCTAACGCCCCTCTCAGTCGATGCTACGCCCCCACTCCAGAACACGGCCAAAAGTTAGAAACTGAAAAAAAAAAGATCTGAAAGTGAAAAAAGAAATCTGAAGCCAAAAAGAGAAGATGTGAATCTGAAAATATTAGTCTTGCAGCTGCAAAATGACAAATTAACAGAGCTGGATATCGATTAAGATTTCCCAAATCGATTTGATTCGATTCGATTCACAAGGGCCCGTTTTGATTTAATTTGATTTGATTGATTTAGATTCAGTTAAGGATATTTCAGCCAGAGTAATTTTACTTGAATATGGAAGAGATTCTCAAAAACTAATGCTGTAAATAATAGAAACTAACTCTGACTTTGTTCATTATTAAAAATATGAATGTTTACATTAAGAATTGAGCCCAAAGCAGTTACAGTAATCATGTACTTTTTATTAAACATAACCTGACCAAAACAAAAATGTAATCATTTAAATCAAATCAAACCACAGGGCAGGCAGTGTAAATAAGGAGGCTACAAACAGCGCTGTGTGGTCTTATGTCCTTACATCTGAATGCTGCGACAGCCTTGCTTATTTTCTGGGCTCGTAGAGAGTTGGCTGGTAACTTACATACAGATGTCTTCACCAGCTGCGTTTGCTTCGTGTCTGACGTCGTGTTTCCGGGTGGTGTCTCGATGATTTCAAAGATTCGTTGTGTTTCCACAATATGTCGCCTGCACGCTGCAATTCTTCATATAGTTTTGCTCTTGTCCAGTTCATTGCTGCCGTCGTGTTTTTTAATCCAAAGTGTTTCCAGACATCTGCCTTAAAGTTTGACGCTGGTGCCTTCAGTGCTCCCGCCATGATGTTTTGTTTATCAACGCTCCTCGCCGAGTGACGAGATATCGCGAGATCTCTGCTCTGGTCTAGTCACGCGAAAAGTGACATGGCATTATGGGAAATAGATGGCTGGTCACGCGAGACTAGTCGGCATTAAACTGCAGGCTGCATTACACACTGAGAAGAGGCGTATTAAAAGATCGATTTAAGGATTTTTATTAATCAGTATTGGGGCATTCAATGGAAAATCGATTAATCGACTTTTTAAAAACCCAGTTCTATAAATTACATGTTAAAATATATTTTAAAGTAAAAATGCAAATAAAATATTTCATAAAAGTAATTACAGAGCTGATTCAAAAGTATATTGACACTGAAAAAAAATCTTACATTCAATTTTAATTCAGTTAAGTGCTTTTATTTCTTAAAAAAAAAATCAAGAACAAATATTGAAATTTCAGTGTCAAATATTATTTTTTCAATCTTTTTTTATTTTTTAAATTACAACACTTTTGGCCTGGATCGAGCTCCATTAAAAAAAAAAAAAAATGATGTAACACAGTGGTAAACATGCCCCTGTCCCAGCTTCTTTGGAACATGTTGCAGGCACCAAATTCTAAATGAGTGTTTCATTGGAACTTGGAGTTTTTACTTTTAGTTGACACTGGGTTTGTGTCTGTTTGCAGACTATTTGGTTAAACGCTGCTGCCTCTAATAAATTGATCATGTTTTTATTTTCTGAAGAATTTTTTTTCAGTGTCACTTTAATATTGAACAGAACACCAAGAGCCTTTAAAGTTGCTCCATAATTTTTATGGCATCATAACTGAGCTCAAGATCTGTCATTTAAGGAGAAACTTGTTAGTCTAAATTTTCATCACGCTGAAAATCAATTATATGCCACACATTTGAGAAAATATCCCAGAGGATTGTGGCCCAAAACAAATGACTCGTCACTGCCAAACGGCTTCTTCCCCGTCCCACACATGAGAGATAAGAGTTTTAAAAACTGAATTCAGGCTCAGCCACAGTTTCTGGCACTTCTCCTCTACATGTGTTTGCAGTGCAGCAGAAACGCACACACAGATGCACACATTCCTGCCTAAACTGGGTCAGTGTGTTTAGCATAAACCAGAGTAGGACAGATAAACATTAGCAGAAGCTGCACATGCCCACGCTCACACAGTACAGGAACGCCGTAAGTTTCTCCGTCGCTATGACAGCAGAAAGAGCAGGACGTGACCTTCGACCTTTCACTTTGTACAGCTAAGAGTGAAGTAAATATGCACACTGTTGTCTATGTGAAATGATTTGTAATTTGCTTGAAAAGATCAGGAGAGGTGCTGCCTGGTGACTGTGAGCCTCTGTGAGGTATAAAGTCAAGTCGCAGGTAAAGAAGAACGGCTGTGGTGGTTTTTGTAATTAGAATGGTTTGTAGAAATATCATATGCAAATGATAAACATGAGCCCCAAAGACCTTGACTGTTAAAGACCAAAATTTAATGACTTCATCTTTGAATTAAAATAGACAACCATGCAAAAATCTGCAAACCATGCAAAAACACCTTCACTTCTGACCTACGACCGAGAAATCTAATCAGAAAATTCTAAGGTCATATAAAAAAAATAAAAAAATACATAAATAAGGGGGACACAGTTTATCTTTATTAATTATAATTAATAATAAAATAATAATAAAAATAAAAATTATTCATAATAATCATAAGTATAATAAATTACTCGCAATAAATTAGGTTTGGCTTTGGTGGTGTGGAGCCCAAAGTGCTTCCAGGGAGCAGCTTTGCCTGTCCTCCATTTTCTGAAGGTGTACCTCCTGTTGTTCAGGTCAAGAGAGCAAAGCATAGCTGGGTTGTTGCTGAGCTGTAGATTTTTAAGTTGAGTATTTAATTACTGTTTGAGTACAGCCTTTTTCCCTCATGCTCAGATGGATACTGGAATATCGAGGGCATAAAAACAGAATAATCACCTCACAGTATAAACAGATATTTTTCTTCCTCAGGGCTTCATCAGATGTGTTGTCAAACAAATGCAGTTTAGAAAGACTTCTCATGGAATAAACAAACAAAACTAAAGGTTTGATTTGTGATATTTTAGCCCTGCACTGTGAAATAATTCGATGCTTAATGAGAGTGATGCCTGTAAGTGAACACGTCAGAGACTCTGAAGCTGACTGAACCTGATTCCTGTTCTCCATCATTAGAGGTCAGTCTGTCTTTGCGGTCCTGCGGTGCTGGGTTAGACTGCGTTCAAGCACCTTAATTGGTTCTCAGTTAATGAGCGCGGTGCGCCCAGCAGGGGGGCTGTGTTTGTTTTCAGAGTGAGTGGGCTGTGTTAGCCTTCAAACTCGGCTCGCTGCTGTAATTAAAGAGCAGCGTGATGGTCAATCAAATGGATTTTCTCTCACAAACATAAATACAGTCTGAAGGTGGAGAAAGTTCAGTCAGAGAAAAAGCAGCGAGTTCAGAAACTAAAGGAAAATACTTTCACACTCATACCTGACACCAAAAACTGCTTACTTTCTGAAAAGGGACTTTAAAAATTCCCTCAGATACCAAATAATAAAGTTTTGTCCTATTTTTTACTTCATAAATCTTTTAATCCACTTCAGTCCTGATGAAGTGTTCAATCATTTTCACAACTCTAACCTTTCAAATGCCAGCGTATGTGAGGAAATCACAGGTTTCTGTTTAAAAACACAATAAAACTGACACATAATTATTAATATTACATATATATATACATATATATGTATATATATACATATATATGTATATATGTATATATATATATATGTGTATATATATGAGAATTATTTCAGCCAGTAGCCATATTTCTTATATTTATTTATATTTATTTGTATTTTTATTTAGATTATTATTGTTATTATTAGTAGTATTATTATTATGATTATTATTATTTATCATTTTATTTGTTTATTTTAATATGCACATTATTTTTACTTTTGAAATGTTTGATATCATGTGTTTTATTTTACCCTGTGTACTATAGAGTGCTACTGGAACCTAAATTCCCTAAAGGATTCTTCCAAAGGGATTAATAAAGTTCTATCTACTCTAATCTAATCTAAACTAATATTTTCAATATATGGGATGCAAAGTGGGATTTTTGGGGAGGTTATTACAGTCTTGGACATGTCAGTGATAAGTAACAACATTGTTTTTATGAATTTGTAGTTTTTCATGCTTAGCCAGATTAAAGAAACAGCACCAATAGAAACTCTTTTCTGTAGCAAAAACAAACAAACAAAAAAATGTATTTAGACCGACCCTGGCTGGAACCCACTTGGCATTTGGCCTGGAGGGGAACACTGAAGTGGGGTCATCTGTATGATTTATGATATAATGTGACCCACAATACAACATTATACAATTTAAGTTAAAACAGATTATTGCAAAATGATAATCATACATGTCAGGGTTTAATATGAGGCTATGTCCACACATAGGTGGGTGTTTTTAAAGATAGGTTCCTTTCCTCCTTTTTTAAAAAATATTCCTTCCACACTATAACGCATAAATGTTCTGTTAAAAGCCTTTAATTACCTTGTTACGATGTCCAAAATATGCATTTCTTTTTACTTCCATAACTAATCCCACCACCATTTTCTGCGGATGTTATGTTTTATCTTGTGGCTGTGTTAACTGATGAAAGCAGCTGACTTTAAGTTAATATTTCTTTTTTATGTTTCAATTTGAGACATATCTGATAATTTTGATCAAATCCTGTTATTAAATACTTTCTTGGGTACTCTTGTTCGTCCAGTTATAACATCACAACCACAGAGCAAGCAGCCATGGGTCACCAGTTAACACGGTCACTTGTGACGCTATAACACCGGGTCTCGTCCAGAACGTCAGCATAGGAATGTTTATAAAGCAGCATCATAGTTAAGGAGACAGGAAATCTGCGATGGCATGTTAATAGTCCAATTATTAACACTTTAAACAGTTTAAAGCATGTTTACAGTCCAGTTATCAACACTTAACGCATGTTAACAGTCTAGTATTCAACACTTAACGCATGTTAACAGTCTAGTTATCAACACTTAATGCATGTTAACAGTCTAGTATTCAACACTTAACGCATGTTAACTGTCTAGTTATCAACACTTAACGCATGTTAACAGTCTAGTATTCAACACTTCACGCATGTTAACAGTCTAGTATTCAACACTTAACGCATGTTAACAGTCTAGTTATCAACACTTAACGCATGTTAACAGTCTAGTTATCAACACTTAACGCATGTTAATAGTCTGGTTATTAACACTTTAAACAGTTAAATGCATGTTTATAGTCCAGATGTCGACACTTTAAACAGTTTAAAGCATGTCAACAGTCCAGTTATCAACACTTAAAGCATGTTAATAGTCTGGTTATAAACACTTTAAACTGTCTGATTCATGTTAACAGTCCAGTTGTCAACAATTTAAACAGTTTAAGCATGTTAATAGTCCAGTTTTAACACTTTAAACAGTTTGATTCATGTAATAGTCCAGTTATCAACACTTAAAGCATGTTAACAGTCTAGTTATCAACACTTTAAACAGTTAAAAGCATGTTAATAGTCCAGATATCAATACTTTAAACAGTTTAAGCATGTTAATAATCCAGTTATAAACACTTTAAACAGTCTGATTCATGTTAATAGTCCAGTTGTCAACAATTTTAACAGTTTGAGCATGTTAATAGTCCAGTTTTAACACTTTAAACAGTTTGATTCATGTAAATAGTCCAGTTATCAACACTTTAAACATGTAAATAGTCCAGTTATCAACACTTCACGCATGTTAACAGTCTAGTTATCAACACTTAACGCATGTTAACAGTCTAGTTATCAACACTTAACGCATGTTAACAGTCTAGTTATCAACACCTAACGCATGTTAATAGTCTGGTTATCAACACTTTAAACAGTTAAATGCATGTTTATAGTCCAGATGTCAACACTTTAAACAGTTTAAAGCATGTCAACAGTCCAGTTATCAACACTTAAAGCATGTTAATAGTCTGGTTATAAACACTTTAAACTGTCTGATTCATGTTAACAGTCCAGTTGTCAACAATTTAAACAGTTTAAACATGTTAATAGTCCAGTTTTAACACTTTAAACAGTTTGATTCATGTTAATAGTCCAGTTTTCAACACTTTAAACATGTAAATAGTCCAGTTATCAACACTTAAAGCATGTTAACAGTCCAGTTATCAACACTTCACGCATGTTAACAGTCTAGTTATCAACACTTAACGCATGTTAACAGTCTAGTTATCAACACTTAACGCATGTTAACAGTCTAGTTATCAACACCTAACGCATGTTAATAGTCTGGTTATTAACACTTTAAACAGTTAAATGCATGTTTATAGTCCAGATGTCAACACTTTAAACAGTTTAAAGCATGTCAACAGTCCAGTTATCAACACTTAAAGCATGTTAATAGTCTGGTTATAAAACACTTTAAACTGTCTGATTCATGTTAACAGTCCAGTTGTCAACAATTTTAACAGTTTAAACATGTTAATAGTCCAGTTTTAACACTTTAAACAGTTTGATTCATGTTAATAGTCCAGTTTTCAACACTTTAAACATGTAAATAGTCCAGTTATCAACACTTAAAGCATGTTAACAGTCCAGTTATCAACACTTCACGCATGTTAACAGTCTAGTTATCAACACTTAACGCATGTTAACAGTCTAGTTATCAACACTTAACGCATGTTAACAGTCTAGTTATCAACACCTAACGCATGTTAATAGTCTGGTTATTAACACTTTAAACAGTTAAATGCATGTTTATAGTCCAGATGTCAACACTTTAAACAGTTTAAAGCATGTCAACAGTCCAGTTATCAACACTTAAAGCATGTTAATAGTCTGGTTATAAACACTTTAAACTGTCTGATTCATGTTAACAGTCCAGTTGTCAACAATTTAAACAGTTTAAGCATGTTAATAGTCCATTTTTAACACTTTAAACAGTTTGATTCATGTAATAGTCCAGTTATCAACACTTACAGCATGTAATAGTCCAGTTATCAACACTTTAAACATGTAAATAGTCCGGTTATAAACACTTTAAACAGTTTGATTCATGTTAATAGTCCAGTTATCAACACTTTACGCATGTTAATAGACCAGTTATTAACACTTTAATCAGTATGACGCCGGCTGCAGTGTGTAAACATCACTGAGCATGTTGCATAGTGACATCACTCTGAGGAGATGTTAGCGCAGTGTGGCGTTTCTGGCCCAAAACGGCATTTTCAAAAATCTTTACCCTGGTTTTCCAAAATCTGTGTTTTCAGTGAGCCTTGAACTCTGCATACATTTAGCTCCTTTCCTGTTTGTCTGTGCTGAATCACAGGCACATAAGAGCGGTGAAGTTTCCAGAGAAGGACCCGAGGGAGGCCTGAAAGGAAGACGTTTTTTAAGATCTCAGCAGCACCTACACACTTTGATGGGTGTGTTTTGGTCTCTCTGGCTCTTGTTTCAGAGGAACTTAACCCCGGCCTGTACTCACTGGTTGACCTCAGATGGTTGAATTGCTGCAGTGATGTAGATGTTGTGCTCATACGGTGTCGGGGAGCAGCTTGAGGA
The DNA here is from genome assembly GCA_037902135.1 of Cetoscarus ocellatus. Taxonomy (NCBI): domain Eukaryota; kingdom Metazoa; phylum Chordata; class Actinopteri; order Labriformes; family Labridae; genus Cetoscarus; species Cetoscarus ocellatus. The sequence goes on along the minus strand of JBAMNC010001622.1, from coordinate 8,326 downwards.
GCTAAATGTGCTTTTCAGCTTTGTGTTAACTCACTTTTTAAAGATTAAAATATCAACAGACTGAGGAAACATTTCCTGCTCGGGCCATTTGCTTAAGTGCTTGATAAGAATGTTTACATTTTCCAAACGAGGTGCCGCTCGTGGTTATGCAGACGGTGCCCCTCAGTGTGGCCCACATTCATTTTACAGGAGCATCAGTGTGTGTGTGTGTGTGTGTGTGTGTGTGTGTTGGGGGGCTGGTGTCCTGAGGTGAAACTGAATCATCTCTGCATTTGCTGGAAACAACATGAATTTACCGAGCAGGGGACAGTGGAGGGATATGCAACAAAGCTGTAAATCTGAATTTATGATAATCAATGGAGGAAAATGGACTTTAGCTAGAAAACATGCAAGAGCGGAGTTCTTCTTCTTCTACTCTCTACTGGTTTGAGCTAGAGATGTGACGTTGGCGAATGAGTCGAGTCTTTTGAACAGTTCTTTGAGGTGAACAATCCGATTTGCAATTGTGAGTAAGCTGTTCATTTTCGAGCCATTATTACAGTTGCAGGCAATTTGCTTTTAATAATGGATCGCAAACACACAACTGCAAATCATCATTCACTTAAAAGAGGTGTTCAAAAGACCTGACTCGTTCGTGAATGTCACATCTCTCAAACCACTGCGGAAGAACGTCAACAAAACAAAGCCTCTGTTCTGGAGTAGAAGAAGATGATACGATGATAGCAGAAGATAACGTAACATAAAGGGGTAAAAAACAACAAGCACACAGGACAAGACTTTATCTGATGACTGTAGGCAGAGGCAGGCTAACACTACCCATTGACTCCTAGTGCTTGAGCTAAGCTAACAAGTGGTGGGTGAGCTTTGGCCATCTCTTCCTTGTTACTGCACTCGCAGTATCTGCTTGTCATGGACTCAGGCGTGAGGCAAGACACGAAAAGAACAAAAATGTTGGAGTGTTCCTTTAAATTCCATTTTGTTTCATCTCTTCAGTCTGAAATCAATACAGCAAAAATATTCTTTTAGCCCAAGTTGTCCCGAACAAAATGAAGTCTTTAGCTTGACTAAGCTTGACAGGGTTGAGGGTTAAAATTAGGGCTGGGCAATTAATCAAAAAATAATCAAAACCAACATTTAGACCCTCTAATTGAAGTAATTTTACTCATGTCGATTATTTTGATTATTTCCCCTGTGTAAGTCACGTGACCGTGCCCCCTCCATACAGTCTGCGTTCACTTTTGCCAAAAGCGAAGGACGCGCTGCGTCAACATGTAGGAGACAAGTACCAATCTATCAGAGGACCTTATAGCCAAGAAAAATGCCGTCTCCATTGTTTGGGCACATTTTGGATTCTGTGCAGAGGACATCGAGCGGAAAGAAGTTAAGTGTAAATACTGCAGAAGGACCATTTCACGCCCACCGGTAACGCCACCAATTTGTTCCAGCATAGCATAAAATAATCGTTCATTAATCGTAATCGGTAAGAGCTTCAGTTAATCGTGATACTAAGATTAGGTTATATCGCCCAGCCTTAGTTCAAATGCACCAAAAAACGCAGAGAAAGGCTCGGAGCTGCAAGGGTTAACATCACGTTAGTGCAGATATAGGATGACCCCGATGTGCTCTCAGAGAGTGACGGTGAAACAAAAACCCAAACAAACAGTCCTCATTTCAGCCACATGCCTGTAATTAAAGCTCCTCCCCTCGAAGGGAATCGGAGGATTTACGCTCTCGTTTGTGGAGTAAATTGATCTGCTGTCCGTCCAAATGAGCATGAACCTGTTTGATGTATTTGAGCTGCTTAAAGTTGAGCACTTCATTCCAGGTAAATTAAGACCTTGAAATCGAAACCTTGTGGTCCTGACTGGATAAATTGCTGCACTTTTCTAATTAAATTGTCACCTTGGGGTTGTTTCCACCAATTAAGGCAACCAGGATGGCTTTCTCTTCCTCTGAACATCAAACTGAATTCATCCCGGGTCAGATAAAGGCTGTGCCAAGACAAATATGCTGGGATAGGACTTTGGCAAGCAGTGGGGGAAGCTTTTGTGAGTAAGAATGCATTTATAGAGGAGCTCAGAAATGCACTTTTTAATGGCTACCTGTGGCGATCAAGAGGAGGGGGCAGACAGGCGAAGTATCCTAATTTAGCTCTAGTGATGAACCACATCTTCTGCAGATAAAAAAATCAAATTCAGACACTTAAAAACAGATTTGGATGATCTGCAGGCGCTGTTCGTCCTCCCCGCTGCAGAATGGAGCTTATGAGAGTGTAAAGTTTAACTTAGTGCACAGCTACCGCCCAAGGCTGCCACATTTTCTTAACTCCATGTAAGGACAGACTCAAACTTTCCCACTGTTTCTTTTCTTCTTCTGTGAAACCCTTTCAGTACGAAGTCAAGAGAGAGCCTCAGTGAACTTCTCAGGTCATTTCTCCACAGAGCACTCCGGCCCAGCCGTGCACCTCGCTCCCTGTTTTAGAGAAACACAGTCAACCTTCTGAGAATAGGGCAGAACGGAGCAAATGTGGAGAGAGGGTTATTATTTGGGAGGAAATAATAACCCTCTGTGGGGTCATATCTCGCCAAAGAAGCTCTCGATGGTGAAGAAGTTTGAGGGGCAGCTAAGTGGAGACAAAACAAAGGCTGAAGTGGTGTGAGAGTTTCCTCTCTGTGTGAGGTCAGACGAGGGAAACTGAATCCAGCATGAGTGAGAGCTTCTGTGAGATCAACTGGTGTTATATTTCATATCGTTAGAAAGTCGTCGCCTTTATAACAAGGTATTACATGTCAGTGTTAACTTTGACAGCACTGTTTTTGGAGCTTAATTTTTATTTAATGGTGCAGAGTTTTTCCTTTTGATTTATTTCTTTTTGAATTTCTTCCTTTCTTTCTTCACTCCCTTTCTCTCTTTGTTGTATATATAATCATTAGTGCTCATTCACAATTATAATTGTTCTCTTCTTTGTTCTGCATTATCTTTTATCAAACTTGTAAAACACACCTGTCTGTATGTCTTTTATGGTCTCTTCTGTCCTGTTTTTTGTCTCACGCTTTGTCTGTTTTGTTTTGTCTTGCAATCAGTTAAAAAAAAAAAAGGTGCAGTGTCTAGAAATTGGCATTTTAGCGACATCCAGTGTTCAGATTTAGGAATGAGCCCGTCTGTTACTAAAACATGACATCACTAAGCGATGAGAGCCGGTGAAGACCAAAAAGGATCGTGAACAGGGCATCATTTACACCGCGCCGTCTTCTTCTCGTGTAATATCCGCTCTCTCTCTTCTTCTTCTTCGCATGCCATCCAGGTAGATTTCAGGACCGGAGCCAGACTCATATCAAAAATTGTGTTTCACTGTTTTTGTCCCCAAAATCCACCAGTAGACAACATGGTGGATCGTTATGTCAGCCTCCACAAAGGGGAGACCCGCGGTACATAAATATAAAAAGCTTTTCCTATTTCAACAGACTTTACATACAAATAGGAACATTAAATCCTATATTCATCGTTTCCGTTCGGCGAAATGCTGCCAACTTCTACACACTACACCTTTAACATTTATATTAACATACAACATTCAGGAAATGTGTTCATACATACACAAACATACACTGACATTAATCTTTGTTTAAGTTTTTATATAAGTCTTTTCCTATAATTCTTAAATCAGACAGGATTAGAGGCCACTTAATTACCTCTGTACATATTATATAAGCACAGAACTATCAAGATACACAGCTGTGCATATAAACACAATCCCAATAAAACACAGTTTTTACCAAAACAGCATCTTTCCAGGGACGTAGCAACATTTATACACTTTCCCACACATGCCAAACAGAAATGGTTGTTTAGAACTGAAGAAGTGTCCTGAAATAAAATACCGATGAATAAAATTGCCTGAATTACTGGAGACCATTTGTCATAAAATCTTTCAGATTTTAACTGTGACCTTGCTGTGTTTTTTCCACAGTCAGATGTTCCTGAGTCTTTCTCTCCATTCTGTTATGCTAGGGGGGTTGTGGTTTCAGCCAGGATGCTGTTATTGCAAAATTCTCAGCAAGTAAATCAAATCTTTATTGATGGAGTCTTCTTGTGCTACACCTAGTATTTAATTTAGTTTTAGTTACAGTCCATTTCCTAAAATATCTTTTAGTTTTAGTCATAATTCAGTCATCAAATTGTTTTAATTTTAGTCTAGTTTTAGTCGATGAATTCTTCTGTAAATTTGGGACATTTAAAGGGCTTTTTAAACTAAGAAGAGCAGAATATGACCTTTTAAGAGAACAAACTCCTCAGCTAAAGATGTTTGAGGACCCCTGGTCTTAACACACAGTATTAAAAATGGTTAAAAAAAAAAAAAAAAACAGCAACAAATTAAACACAGTCATACAAATAAATACAAAGTTGTTTTTGTTGTATTCTACTGTTTAGATTAGATTAGACTGAACTTTATTTATCCCTTTGTAAGACTCCCTCAGGGAAATTAAGATTCCATCAGAAGTTTAGATATAAACAAAAAAATTAATAAAAATATGTCTAAAAATGTAGTGTTTATTTTGATTTTTTGTGTTAGTTGTTTTGTGTCATTTTTTCTTTTCATGTTTTATTTTTTGTTCCTGTGTAAACAAACTAAAGTCATTGATCTTGATTTTCTTTGTCGTAGCATTTGGACTTCAAGGCACCTTTGGTACTATATTAGTATTATTTTATCATACCTGCTTGTTGAATGCTCCACAGACCCTCTCGCCCCCTCACCTGTGCAGGTAAAGGTGTTAGTCGGAGGGTGTTTGACGGACTTCTGTAATAAACACGTTGGACAGAAAAATGATTTCAGGCTTTATCCCTCCATGCCCGTCCTCAGGGGCAGATATGGCACTGATTTCCCTCCTGCTTCTCTAAATGTCTCTCCTGTGGGAGGCAGATTCGCCTTGTTTGCATGTAAATTTGTTTTGCCACTAAGGGACCGGGGGGGGGGGGGGGGGGCAAGGAAATTGATGGTAAGTGAGCGATGGCACCAACGGGAACCAAATCCAGAGAGAGGTGACGGGGACAGAGAAAGTATCCAGGCTTGATGAAGGCTAATAATGACGGGGGAGGCGATGAAGGAGGTAAATATTAGAAAACCCACGAGACCTGATCCTCACAGCGAGCAGGCCGTTCTTATTGGATAATGAAGCTGTCACCTCTGCTCAGGGCTTCAGTCACTGTAATGGAAGAACAAAAACGATGAGTCAGGCTGCACAGAACCAACAACAGGAAATAGAAAATGAGGGAGATGCTGAAACATTCAGGGGACGTTACAGGTCAGCAGAAGACGGGATTATTATCAGCGGAAACAAACTGATGAGAAAACGTGATGGCGAAGGGACGACATTTTCTAAAAGTGTGCAGACGAAGCAATAAAGCACGCTGTCCTCAACCCTTTACATCAAACTCTCCTCCTTCAGGGAGATTTTACAGTTTTACTCACATCAGAATCAGAACCTTTATTCTCAGCTTAACAAGTCTAACAAAATTAAAGTACCATCCAATCAGTGCATCAGTTAGATAAATACTGTAGAGAGCACAAGGAATAAAAACAGCTAAAATAAATTTAAAAAGCATCTAAAATAAATCACAAAAGGAACTTCAATAACATTTAAAATAAATAAGACCAGCTAAAAATAAATAATAAAAACAGCCAAATAAACTATAAAAACACCTAAAATAAATAATAAAAACGGCTTAAAAAATACTCACAAAAAGAGCTTCAATAAATTCAGAATAAATACGGCCAGCTAAAGAGAAATACTTAAAAAAAACAACTACATAAATTTAAAAACTATCTAAAATAAATAATAAAACATCTAAAAATAGTTTCAAAACACCTAAAATAAATCAAAAACAGCTTTAATAACATCTAAAATAAATAAGACCAGCTAAAAAAAAAAATTAAAACAGCTAAATAAATTATGAAAACATCTAAAATAAATCAGAAAAATGGCTAAAAAAATGATAAAAGTTAATAATAAATAACTTATAAAACAGATCAAAAAAATGATTGAAACCACTAAAACAAATGATAAGAACACCTTAAATAAATTATAAAAATTAAAATGATTTAATTTAATTTAAATAATTTATAGGACATTTAAAATGAATTATAAAACTGTTAAAATAAATCATAAAATCATCTAAAATAATGCAAAAACATTTAAAAATACATTAACAAGCAAGGTATATTTAATTGTCTTATCTAATTTGTCATTTAGATTTGATGTTTTGTGTATTATTACGTTCTTAAAATGCATTGTAGAATATTATTTTTGTTTTTTCTTTAAGTGTTTTTGGTTGGGGTTTTTTTGTCATTTGCATTTCATATCAGGTGAATAACTTTTGTTTTTTCATTTTATTTTCATTTTCGACTTGTTTTATTATTACCTTCTTTCAGTGAATATTTTAGTTCTTGTGGTTTTCATATTTTATTGTATTTTTTTTTTTTTTTTATTAATAGTGCTGCCTGTCATGGCAATTACTTTTGGGTTTTTCATTTTTACCTCTGCCGAGGAGGTTATGTTTTTGCTGGCATTGGTTTGTTTGTCTGTTTGTTTGTTTGTTTGTGTTCAAAATAACTTGAAAAGTTATGGACGGATTTGGATGAAATTTTCAGGAAATGTGTGGAATGGGATAAGGAAGTAATGATTAGATTTTGGGACTGATCCGGAACACCATCCGGATCCAGGAATTTTTTAAAGGATTCTTAAACATTGTGAGATAGGACTGAAGGTGCTTGGCGGAGGTCTGCGCTCTCTGAGTGCTTTTCTAGTTAGTTTATTTATTTGCTCGTCTCTTGCCATTTCATTTTTTGTTTTGTTAGTGTGTCTTTCTTTGTTGTTTTGGATGTTTTGAGGTGTTTCTGTTTCATTGTGTATCTTTGTTTGTTTAAATCATTAGAGTTTTATACATTATATTTTTAATTTGGGACATCAGGGTGGAGGTGTGGCTGGGTAACCCCTCATATGGACGTGATATGATATAATATGATGCATTAGAATGATACAATTATGTCCTTCCTGGCAACCCAAACAGAGAAAGAGGGCTTAACATGTGGACTCTTTTCTTCTTTTGTTTGGGGGAGTGGGGACGATGTTAAGGTTGCATTACTGCCACCTCTGTTGGAGTGGAGGAACTGCACCTTTGACGTGTGTGTTCAGAGGCTGCTGTATTACACGCACCACATATAAGCCTATAAAAATCCATTAATACAAGGCCCTCATTTGTTTACCAAATTATTCCCACTCCTAGGGGCTTCTGGGTAATGAAGTTTTCGTGTACTAACGCCACAGTGAACACTGCTACATACCCTGAAAGGGAATTCCCACGAGTGGGAGCTGGACTCATCTCAGTGTGCATAATTATGAAATGTGATGATCATCATCCTCATCACCATAATCCACGGCTCAGCGAGCAGATGGCTGGAAAAAGGTGCACAGGTGTGTCAGCAGGCCTCCATGTGTGCTCCACCACATATGAAACACTTGTTTGCTCCCCCCCCCACGCCAGGACCTTGTCTGGGTTTATCCAGACCTCATGCACCATCAGAAACATCATTTACAATCTTCACCCTCTTTTTGTTCTCATTTCCAGCATAATTACAACAATTAGCTTCTTAAAGACCCCATAAAGGCATAAAATATGAATTTAGAGCTAATTACAGAACAGGAGACGCTTTTATTAACTACCAGGCAAAATGTCTGAGATGAAATAATAAAATATTTGCCAAAGTGGTGACAAACGGAGCAGTAATCTCTGCCACAGGACAGCGTGGGCGTGCTTGTTAAATGGTGTGAAACCACACCCACTCACAGTCCCCCCTGGGACCCGTCTGCTCCACATGTTCAAGCCACAGAAACAGATCTTTCTTCATGCCATGACCCCAGTATTCATTTGTTGACTAATTATCTTCATCATAGTTTTCGTCAACAACCTTTTTTTCCCTGACGAAAACTAGACAGTAACTAATAAAAACAAGTGCACATGGACAAAAACTCAAACTACATTAACTGACATTTTCATCAACAAATAAAAACTAGACTAAAATGTTTGACAGAGACTTAATCCAATCAGACCTAATTTGGTCATGTGAGATACTCTGCCAGGTAGCCTAAATAAAGGTGACTGCATTTCACACAAAAGTTCAATTTATTTCTGTTCATTCGTGCATTCAAACTTTACAAGCCCACAATAAAGGGTTATAACATAAAAAAAATTCTTACCTTTTACACTTAATATTTTACTCGGCTAACTTTACAGTAGATTTCATTGACTGGAATGTTGTTAAATTTTA